>CM058229.1:32446436-33168535 GCA_030180135.1 Orychophragmus violaceus
CTGATTACTTGCTTATCGATACTTCTGTTTTCTGCTGAGACTTAACCGATTGATCGATTCTTTTCTTCAAGCATCTTGATCAGATCATGCGCTTAAGGGCAGTTTGCTCGTTAAGGCTTGATGCTGGATCGTGGAAGATGGCTTGTTGATTTGGAATGATCAGATCGGGTTAAGCATCTATCTGTTCAGACCATTCTGTTTCTGCTGACTTGTTCGGATGGTTGGTTTCATGCATCGAGATGCTGGCTCTTTGCCTTGAAACAACCAGTCCGAATTAAGTGTTTGTACTGATGATAAGCTTGATAGACTGACTGATTTATGGCTTGATGCGTGATTATTTCTATGGCTAAGTGAGACGGGATGACCGCTCTCACTAAGCAATCCGTTTGCTTATGCCTCCTTTGTGGATGCAGGTGATCGTTCTGAGAAGGCTTTGGCGTGAGACTAAAGGCGGCTGGATGGAAAGGATGGTTAGCTTGGGTAGATTTGGTTAAGTATGATGTAATAGCTTAGTGGCAAAATTGATAGCATTGTACTTAAACCTCGGAAATCTATCTAAGTATGTTTTATGCTTAAAATGCTTGTCTAGTTCGGATTGAAAACGCAAAATAATTTTAAGTATGGAAAAATTCGAAATTGGCCTAAATCTGGACGAGAAAGTCGTCCCAGACACTACCTTCGGGTGGGAAAAATTGGGTCAAGACGTTTCAATTTGGGGGTTTTGGCTCTCTTACCCCTATGTTGCCAAAGAAAATCCACAATGCCCCTCATTAATCTACAATACCCTTCTCATTAAAAAGGGGGGGGGTGGTTGTTTACTGTTGTACCCTTAATGAGTTGTTTTTAAAAATCAAGTAAATATTAATTTAGGTAAATAGGTTGGGTCGGTATGCTTGACCCGAAATCGAAAATGAATTTCAAACCGAAACCGAAATTGAATTTCAAACCGAAACCGAAATCGAAATTGATTGGGCAAATTGAATTTCAAATCGAAATCCAATTCGATTGGGCAAATTGTTTCAAATCGACACTGAAACCAAAATAGAAATCTCAATTTCTCATTTTAGCTCTCTCGGATTCTCGTCGGATTCACTAGGACGTGTTGTTTAACCAGTTCCATTGTCAAGAGAACTAGAACTGTCTCACGCAAAATGGAAAGAAATAGAGTATTCAACATAAACAGAGCATTCAACATAAACCGAAAGAGCAAAACATTAACAGAAAGAGTATTCAGCATAACATAAACCGAAAGAGAGCATTCAACATAAACAGAAAGAGTTTTCAACGATAAACAGGGAGTGATACTAAAAACAGAACATGAAAGAGTTTATCAGTTAACCAGAAAAACCGTAAAGTGCTCATCAACCATTCTACAGAAAAAGGCTACCTCCAAGATCCAGAAACATTTATCGCACAACTCATCCTTCTCTGGCTCCACAAACTTAAACCCCCACCCCCACCATGGATCGACTTTGGAACAGTTGCAGTGCGAGATCAAATGTGGCTCATTTTGATCTCGTTTAACAATCATCCAATCAGGCATCGCCCTTCCTCCCCACCCACTTCCAGGCAGCATAGGCAGTTTGCTGCTAAGCTGAGTTGCACGTTCTCGAGTAAGGTGATGATCACCGAACAGACCTTCCTCCCATTCGTCCCTGAAGAGGTTGCTCATCATCCTGTAGATGTACTCGCTGACGAAGATTCCTTTATCTGCAGCCGCCTTGAGTTGCTCGAGTCCTTCAACCCGCTTATTCTCGAAAAAGAGGTTAGAGATGCCTTTAAGGCTGAGGGCGGTTGGATTCCCTTCGTCGTAGCACCTTCTGTGAAACTTCTTCCAGTCAAAACCTGGAGACCAAACATAAGGATTCATCTTCATTAGATTAACAGAGGCAAAGAACGAGGCTCCCGTGGTGATAGCATTAAGGCGAGTGATGTGATTCTCGAGTGACGGAGATCCTGCATGTCTTCTTCGCCCACACGAGCCATTATTGTCCTTATGATATCCTCCGGCAATCCGAGCAGATCGAACGGTGGCTGTTCCTTCCGCCTTCGCGTAACAGACCTCGTTTCGTAGCGCGGCTGGTTGGGACGATGCCACGGCCAGTACACATGTGCGTTACGCATTTCTCTTCTTCGCGACCGTCTGTTTCCACTGTTTAACGTCATATTTTACCGTGATCTTCTTTCAGATTCGAGTTCGTTCCTTCGGAAGAAAGAAAAGACAGATTTTTTTCTTCTAGGGAAGTGGTGGAGAAATGATGATGAGAGCAGTTGTGTTTGAGAAATAAAAGGGGGAAGCGACTGTTTGATTTTCCCCAGGCAGACCTATGTAATACTTAGATTACCTCTAAAGATTTTGTGTATAATACTAGTATAACTATTTAATCATTATAATAACTATTTAATGAATTGTATATTTAAATATAATGAATCATATACTTAAACATTAGTCCTTAAATTATATGTTTTAGAAAGAATAAGTTAATATAATTGTATTCAAAATGGGACTCTATGAATCGAGAAATCATATTCACTTTCTATTTACCAAACTTTCCTTGTGTTTTAAGAAACTCTTTCTAATTGAGAAGTGAAAGTTACTGAAAATAATATTCAAACAAAAAAAAAATGTACGAGGCAATGAGATTCATATGGTAGATAAATAAAACAAAATGTCATACTAGGAACAATAACTTTTATTTGGTGTAATACTAATTTAACTGTGAACCAAAGATTTGAATATTTGGTTTAACTAGTAACTAGGCATTAATATGTGTGATATTTTAAAACTTTTAATTTATTTTTTAAATAATAAAAATTATCCAGGCGAGAAAACCAATTTTTTGGCGCCGAAATGAAATGATTTGACTTCCTCTCTTCTTTATTTATAGCTCTCTCTCTCTCTCGAAAAGATTAACTCGATTAAGAAGCTACGTGGAACGTTGAAGAGACAAGATTGATTGATTAGGCATAAATGTATTATTATAAAATTTTGAATGAGATACATATTATTCTACAATCCAAACAAATTTTGAATGAATTATTATAAATGTATTATTAGGATTAAGTTATCCTAATATTACTTAGCTAGTTATCCTAGTTATCCTAGTTATCCTAGTATTACATATCTAGTTATCCTAGTTATCCTAGTTATCCTAGTATTACTTAGCTAGTTATCCTAGTATTACTTAGCTAGTTATGCTAGTTATTCTAGTTATTCTAGTAATCCTAGTTATCCTAGTTATTCTAGTTATCCTAGTTATCCTAGTATTACTTAGCTAGTTATCCTTATTTAATTTTTGTTAATTTTTGTTACACTTATTTATGCTAGAACAAAAACACAAAATAGTTTTATAATAGTTCATCAAAGTCTTACAATACCATAACAAAGTCTTCAAACTACAACCAAACTCACAAAGTGATTACAAATTCCTTACTTTTACCAAACAGAAGATGATAGATGATCAAGAAAGTCAAACAAATACACAAAACAACAGTCACCATGAACTTCAAATTGGTCTTACGTATCTCGGATTTGCACAACACCACCTCCTCTTTCAAGTTTTCGACAATGTCTTTAAGATCATTAACTTCCACCATAAGTTCTCTTCTGTCAATCATCATGTCTTGAACCTCTTCATACATCCCATCTTCTATCCATTTGAACAAGTGACCATCCTACATTTCACTTACAATAATCACTATGAAGCTAACAAAATCACAAATCAATACTAGGCCTATGTCAAAACAATGTTACCTCTCGGCTAAAAGTACAACGGAAATAAGGACGTCCGGGATTTTCTTTCGATTTTGATGTGTAAATCGCAAGTTCGCTTCCACACACACAATTTTCGGGAAAACCTCTTCTACCATGGGGACTCTTTCTACCATTGAAGCCGTAGTAAAATGAGTTAGAACTGATTTCCTCCTACACTCAAAGATATTCAATTACACAATTAATCATTGTCGTTTATAAAATTCATCCAAACAAACAACAGAGATTCATAATCGTATTTTGAGTCTGTTTTCGGGATAAACAAAATAGAACTTACGGATTGAGATGACTCTGAGATATGGATTTTCGTTTTCTTGCTATTCTTCAATCGATTGTCGGATTGGTTTCCCATCTGCCGAGACTCGAAATTTTGCTAGGGTTTGTTCTTCGATTTCGAGAGGGATCTGCCCCGTTTTTCCGAGGAGACTGTTTCCCGGGTATAATCCGATTACATGGGGCTGGGTTGAAGGAAACCGGATCACCCAGGTATAAGTTGTAATTTCATGCCCTTCACTCGGTTTATTAGTAATTTACCATTTTTCCAGATTTAATTTAAATGAAAACGAAATTAATCTTATAACGGAATCATGGGAGATTAATCTCTGGGTACGGAGGGGCATAAGAGGTGATTTCTCTTCAATTTGCCCTAACGCGTGTGGGAAGCTCGTAAATCCAATATCCTTTTATTTAAATGAGATATTTATAGTTTGTGTTTCTCTTCAATGTATATTTATTAAATAAGCATACAAACACAGTAAATTTAACACAATCTGGTGGATTGTAATTATATTTTATTATACTTACTCAAGACAATGTCGTATATTTTTGAATATGTGCATGGATTATAAGAATTACACGTTTGGGGTATGTTTTAGCACAACATTACAGTTTAGGTATAGGTAAGAATCAGCCTTTTTACTACTATTGATGTCTAAACTTTTACTATTGATGTCTAAACTAACAGAAAGTTCTAGTTACATACGAGTAAGAGTCACTTTAGTGTTAAATATATGCCACAATAAAATAACATACAACCACAATTAATTGGATTCTGAACTAAATAATGACTAATGAGTTTTACTGTATGAGATTAGAAATTTGGTCAAATTTTGATAACACAAATCTATTAATAATAACAACTAGATTTTGACCCGCGCTAAAGAAGCGCGGGTTTATGTTTAAATTTTTTTTTTAATCTTAAATCTATATTTAAAAAAAAAATAAGTTTATTCAATATTCAATCTAATTTATATTAAGTAACAATATGATGATGTAGTGTTAAATGTCAGAAAATTAATAATTTTTGGTTTTGTTTTGATATTATTTTATTATATTTTTAGTAGTTGTGGTTTATTTTTATTTTTAATAGATGATTAGTTTAACTTACTGTTGTAAAAACGCATATATATTTTATCTAACAATTTTTTATTTAAGTTAATTCTAACTTAGTAAACCCCGTGATTTCACTGTTAAAAAATTGTTAAAATCAATAATTTTTGTCTAAAATGCAATCTTACTAATATATAAATTGTTGGATTCGATTTGTTAGGTTTTTGATTTAATTAAATATATAATTTTGTTTTAAATAGTATAGTTTTGACATGTGATTACAAATTTATGTATAATTTAAATATTTATAAAATTAAGAATATATCAATTGAAACTAATTACTCTTTTAACCCGTTTTTAATAGGAAAAAAATTGTTTTTAACATTATATATACTTAAAATTGTTTAAAATATTTCTCAATTTGTTTTATAATATTCTAAATGTAAGTATTTTATATTTATTTCATAGATCAAAATGTAACTAAAATATGATAATCTATTCATTTAACAGTATTGGATTGATTTAAGTTCATTTAATGTTCGTATAATTAAAATTGGTTAATTCATCTTTTTAACGTGTCTTTTAATGAACATAATTTTGAACAATATTTTATAATCAAATAAATTAATCTATACATCAACCCATTTAAAATAGTCAAAGTATTTTTAAAATTTGAAAAAACAATCCTTAAAAACTGCCATCGTAAAAACATTAACCGTAATCAAATTCAACATATATTCCAATAATATAAATATAGAATAATTTTAATATTTTATAAAATTAAAAATATATCAATTTAAATAAGTTAATAAATATTTTTAACTCGTTTTTGAGTAGTCAAAATTAGTTTTTAATAGTATAGATAATTGAAATCGTATATATATATACATATATATATATATATATATTTGTTTTAAATAATATATTTTTGACGCGTGATTACAAACTTATATATAATTTAAATACTGATAAAATGAAGAATATATCAATTGAAACTAATTACTTTTTTAACCCATTTTTCAGTAGGCAAAATTTGTTTTGAAAAATATATATACTTAAAATTGTTTAATAGATTTCTCAATTCGTTTTATAATGTCTTAAATATAAATATTTTTATATTTATTTCATATATCAAAATGTAACTAAAATATGAAAATTCATTCATTTGAATTAATTTATAAATTTTAATGTTTTATAATTAAAATTGAGTAATTTATATTTTTAACATTTCTTTCAAAGAACATAATTTTTTGAAAAATATTTTTATGATAAAAAATTAGTCTATACACCAACCCGTTTATAATAGTATAAGTATTTGAAAATTTGATAAAGCAATTCCTAAAAACTGTCATCGTAAAAAAATCAATCATAATCAAACTCAACATATATTCCAATAGTATAAATATTGAATAATTTTAATATTTTATCAAATTAAAAATATATCAATTGAAATAAGTTAATAAATCTTTTTAACCCGTTTTCCAGTAGTTAAAATTAGCTTTTAATAGTATAGATAATTGAGAAATCGGTTAATCTATATTCCGAACCCATTTTATGATGATCTAAATATACAAATTTTTATGTTTATTTTTCAAAATCAAAATGTAACTAAAATGTTATAATCTCATTTAACATTTTGGATTGATTTAAGTTTATTTTAATATATAATTAAAATTGATTAATTCATCTTTTTAACTTGTTTTCTAATATAAATATTTTAACTAATTTTATAATAAAAAACTAATCTATATTTCAACCCATCTTATATTATTTTAAGTAATTTGAAAATCTGATAAAAAATCATTCAAAAACTATCATCTTAAAAACATCAATTGTAATCAAAATTATCATATAATAAAAAATATAAAGTTGATTAATTTTATTATTTTACCAAATTAAGAATATATCAATTTAAATTACTTTATACATGTCTTCCAATAATCAAATTTTTTTCTAATAGTATAGGAAATCGAAATCGTTTAATTTATTTTCAATATGTTTTATGTTCTGTAATTGTCTAAATATAAAATGTATGTTAATTTAATAAATTAAAATGTTATTAAAATTATTTTTAAAATTTTTAGTAATAAATATGAATTTAGTATTTATTTTTTTTCTTAAAAGCAATAAGTTTAAAATATTTTTATAAGATTGTTCTATAATATAAAATATCTATTTCTATTTCAATTTTAAAATATATTAAAAGATATTATAAAAAATATATTTTGAATAAAATTATAAATTAGAGATTATTTATATTAACATATAATTGAAACTTTATAGTAAATTCAATAAGAAATTCGAAATAAATATTTATTTTATTAAAATCTTGAAAATTTAAAATAGTTTTATAACAAAAGGAATTAAAAGATATTGTGAATATATTTTGGAACAAAATCATTAATAAGAGAATATTTAGTATGACCCACATATAGTCCAAAATTTACTAATCCAAAATTACCCTTAATGAAATCTAAAATTTTCAAATAAAAGTAGTGGCACAAAAAGTAATATTACACGTAAACTCAAGGGTAATTTCATATTTAGTCACATGTTTTAATAGTATAGATTTAATAATACGAACGTATAGTCGTGTATTTTATGTTTAATCTCTTGATACATTTTCGTATATACTTTCTATATTTTCTAAATTGTATTTGAATTATACGGTTACGTTTTTAATCACAATCTTTACATTCATATTTATTTCAGAACATTATTTACCTTTTTCATTTTCTAAAAACAAGTTTTTGCATTTTTCATATTCTTCTTTTCCATTTCACTGTTTTCTTCTTTCCTAGTAAGTATATACTCACTCAAAACTAGACCTAACGCTCACAATGAACTTAACCACAAATCCAATCTCAAGTACATAATTTTAAAATTAATTAGAATATATATAAATGTTTTATTCATCAAGCATACGGTTTACCTATAAAATGTAATAAAGTGTAATTGTCTTCTTCGGTTACCAATTATGTAAAGCTAATTGCACAAGATCTACGGTTTTATTATTGTCAAATGATGAAGTTATTTTTATGATAGCAATGTAGATGAATATGTTTTAGGGTGTGTCTTCTTGAATTAATATATTGATATATTTTTGTATAATTTCTAAATTCGTCAAAATTATGTTTAATTTTATAGTTACATCTTTTAATTCTATTTCTTCATTTTTTTGGAAAATTATTTATATTTTTTATTTTTGTAAACACCAGTTTTCGGTCTTTCCATATTTCTTCCCTATCCATTTCAATTTTTCTTCTTTTTCTTCTTTCCATATTGGCTCATAACCACTCAATTATATTATATTTTATTATGTTTTATGTGTTTCATAACCCTTTACTGTACATTTACTCTTCTAAAAGTTTTTGACATGAAAAGTTATATTTTTATATTTATGTATGTTTAAGTTTATTTATTACTCCATCTGTTTCTAAAAGATTGATTTCTAGGATTTTTTTTTGTTTTGTTTCATAAAGATAGATGTTTTATGTTTCATATACATTTTTATTAATTAATGATGATGAATTGTAAACTTGAAAAAATATAATTAAATTTATTGAATCGTGATTGGTTTAAAATTATAGAAAATTGTTAATAACAAAAAACCATGCATTTAATATCATATTTTAATTTGCCTTCTTAATATGTATGAAAATTCTACAAGATCAATTATTTATAAACATATGGAGTATCTTCTGACAGCATTATTCATAATTACTAATATAAAAATTTAACATATTTGGAAAGAACGGAAAAATAGTAATTCAATTTGGATAATATATAATTTTATGTTTGAGATTTAAGTGAATCATTACAACCATTAAATAAGCTATTGCAATTATTTAGATGAATATTTGCAAAAATTTAAAAGTTACATTTAAATCTTTAACCATTACAACATTTGGTGATCAACCATTTTGATCCGTTTAACCATTGAATTTTTTATGGTTAACCATTATAACATTTGGTTTCTATACAATGATTTGTAGGCATTGACAAAAGCAACAACAAGGAAACGTAAAAAATAGAGAATACTCCAAAAAAAAAATCATAAAAATCTTTGCAGAAAAACATATAAACACTAGAAATTCAGTTTGTATTTTAATCTTGAAAAAGAGGAAAATTTGATTGTCTTATTCTACAAATAGATTTTGTGTAATCCAAGACTTGACAACGGTCGGAATACTTTTTAAGAAAATGTTTTTATGCATGATTCAGTCATTCTAAATTCATAATTTCTAACACTCTTAGCTACTAATTTGATTGGCATTACCTTTCTAGTGACCGTCAGTGAGGAAAATCACCATCAGACATCACATAAACCGAATCTCATCCCATCAAATTGAAATCATGATGTTGATAATCTTTTCCAACATATGAATTCGCACGAAAACGTACTGCATAGAAAGCGAACATCTTTGTGATGCTAAGCCGTAGACCACTGTTTCTGAGACCCTCCACCACCGTTTCAACCAAATGTATTGATTGAGAACTTTGCCCACTATATGTTCTTCCTTTGCGAGCAGTGGAAGCGGCGAAGCATTACCTCTCGCCCAAACACCGATCTCTAACAAAGCTTAATAAGAACATCAGCTTGTCCGGTGAAATTACGCCATGTGAAAAATAGATTGAAGGAAAGATATCCGACAAAAGAATCGGAGAGAAAAGTACGATATCAAATTGGAAGCAAAAGTAAAAAAATGATTCTGAATTTTATTGCACACAAAAAGAAAAAAAATGTATAAACAATGAACAACCACATGAGTGATAATTCAATCTTTCCTTTTGAAATATAGGTAGGTGTGAAGAAAAAGAGATAGTGAAAAAACAGGTGAAGATAAAATTTTCTGTAGTGATCTAAAACTCGGCCCAAAACTTTTTTTAAAGAAAGGGAGAAAGCCCAAGTCCAATCCACCAAAGCCCGCTTTCCTTATTTAAAATTAGGGCTTCCGCCCCCTCCCCTTCTCCTTAAAAATAGCATAGCCTCTTCTTTAGAAAACCATCAAAACCTTTTTCGGCGAAGCTCTGTTGAATTCTAGTGTCGTTCAAGCCTCCAAGAAGCCTGATCTATCATCCATCACTCTTTCTACCAATCAGGTAACTCACAAAACTCAGATTTAGCCTCCTTTTTCAAAAACCCGAGACCTTTTAAGCCATATCTTTCAAAACGTGAAGAATCACAGGGATCCAAGGCCACCATCGCGTCCAGCTAGCCGAGACGAAGCGAACGCTGCCAGCCGCACCGCCACGTGCTGCCGCACGGGCCTAGAGAAGGTCGGGCGCGTGGGAGACAAGTGCTTGATGCGCCGCCGGAGCCTCCAGCCACGCGCCACCGCCGATCGTCGGAGCCGCCGAGTCGGCTTGCCGGCGAACTGAGTCGACTCGGTCAGTCTGTGGCGGCTTGGTCTGACCGGTTTGGTCCAACCCAATTTCCTGTTCTTGTTCAATACAATTTCATCCCGGTTTAGTCTAGACTAAAGAGATTTCCCGGTTTAGTTTGGTTTATGTTGGTCTAGAGGCAATTGGGCTGATTATGAATTGGGCCTAGTTTAATCTAGGTTTGGGTTTCGGTCTAGGTTGATTGGGTTAACCCGGTTGACTTTGACTTGGACCATTGACTTTTAGTCAACCAACTTCGAGTGGTCATAACTAACACATCCTTAAGCCGATTTGATTGAAACAAAAACCTATCTCACTCGATTTTCCGTCCTCTTCCCAGATATGAAGTCTGTTTGGGCGTCAAGAATTCCGAAATTATGCTTTTCCCCTTCTTTTGCCAAGGTGAGGACGAGACGAGACCTCTGCTTATTCCATTTCAATTCTGGGACGCGAGTCCTTTGTTAATGTCTTCTTTCCTAGGTAGCATAGGGTTCATAGTGCGCGCCTTGTGATTGAAAGAACGTAGAATGTCTAGGTTATCGCTTAAACCGAAAACTTTGTTTGTGTTTGATGGCTTGTGTGGAGTAGGTCACGGTATATATTGTTTGCAGGGCACGGTTGGCGAGGTGCGTTTTCATATGTTCCCTTGATCGTCGGAGGAGGGTTCTGACGATCCCTCCCGCTGTTGTTATGGTGCATGAGCCGACGGGATGTTGTTGTTGTTTGATGTTGGAGGCATTGAGTCCTGGGCATACCCAGTAGTCTGTAGGCGCGTGAGGGTTTCGACTTGAGGCCACACCTACGGACAAGTAGCAAGTTCGTAGGTTGTGTGATGTGCCTTCGGAAATTTTTGTGCAATGTGGTATTAGCTTAGAACTTGTATTTCGTAGTTGTTTGACGTAAGCCAAGATCGTGGATTCCTTGAATCCGCCCTCACTGGGTAATTGTGTTTAAAATGATTACTCAGCCCTCTTTCCTTTCCCGCTCTTTTGATTTTGTAGGTCCGTATGCAGGATTGACCGATCATCGGATGCTATTAGTGGATTTGAATCTAATGGAGCGTGCGGGTTCCTGGGACCATAGAAAGTAGTCCGGTTGGACTGTTTCGGTTCAACGGATGCCCGTGCGACGCCGTTTCTGGTTCGCCGGGGATGGGTAGTGTCAGTTTGGTATTAGAGCATGGGTTAAGGTCTCTCAGTTCCATCTGCGATATCAGCTCCCGCAGTTTTCGAAAGGCCATATTTCTGTTTTCAAACGTGTTTGTGAAAGTTTAGAAAATGATTACTTTGCGAAATAATTTTTCAAGCACCAATTATATCGTCGATTGTCTCTTGTTGTGAACTTACCCCTTATGTTTTATGCAGGATGGCTTCTGACTCTGTTCCTAGCCTCGCTCCTGTTTTCCACACCAGGAGAACCGCACGGAAGAGCATTCCACCATGCATCCGCTTGTTGAGACGCCTTGCGACGAGAGACGCAGCCCCACTCGCGCCATCCGCCCTAGTTCCTGCAGCTGAACCCATGCCTCCGTAGATGCCAGTAGCCTCGAACCCACAAGCCCCGTGGAAGTGAGGACGTCTCCGCAAGAGACCCTCCCCGTCCACGTACGCAGCACCAACAGGTTCTCGGAAACGCGGAAGACCCAAGAAGATACTGGTGGTAGAGGAAGTTATCCCTGAACCAACACCGGTGGTAGAGGAGGCTATCCCGAGCCAGCGCCGGTGGTAGAGGAAGCCATACCGAAGCCAATCCCAGAGGCGTTTGTCGCCCAGATGTTCGTATCTCCCCCAGCTCCCCAGATTCCTCTGTTCTCGGAGTTCGGGCCAGAGCCGATTCTGTAGGATGATGCTCCACCAGCCGGAGAGCCAGAGCCAAAGACTCATGCACACCCGACTTATTTGCCTCGTCCGGTGCAGTTGGTGGGGATGGATGTTGACGCATACACATAGAGGTTCTTGTGGGCCGCTGCACTTTCTCCGGGGTGGACGCCGTAGCAGTGGTTATCTTTGTTCCTGAGTGGGCTTCGACCAGAGATCCGACATGAGGTGTCGAGTGGATATGGACCTGGAGAGTACCAGTTGGTAGTGATGGCAGCACGTCACGCTTTTTTGGTAGTTGTGCGCCAAAAAGAGCTGACTCATCATCAGCAGAACATGGCGCAGCACCAGGCAGAGTGGGAGCAAGAGTAGCAGTGGATTCAGCAGCAGCAGCATGCAGAGTTGGAACATCAGGAGCAGGTGTGGTTGCATCAGCAACAACAGCAGCAGGAAGCCTCGCCCCCGATAATCGACATCTCCAACTCGTATTCAGAGATCGAGTCGGACCCAGAGGAGGACCTGAGTGAGGCAGATTCCGGATTGCGGTCTCTAGGATCTCCGAGTGGTTAGGGTGAGAGGACCCATCTTCTTTCTAGGAGTATGGCAGTCTAGTTATTCTTTCATTGTTCTGGTTTTTGCTTTGGTTTTCCGCAATTCCCGCGTAGTTGGTTTTTCTTATCCTATTCGTTGAACATTGTAGCCCTGCTTCATTTCATTTATACACTTCATTCTTTGATTTCCTGTCGTGCATCTCCATCCGTCTTCAAATCCCTCTCCGATACGAGTCTTTGTACCCTTAGCGGGATAATGCCTTTTGAGTTCTGGGACGTTCTGAGCAATTGTACGTCTCAGAATTCTGGACGAATTCTTTTTAAGGAAGAGAGAATTGTAATGGCCCAAAACCCGACCCAAAAAATTTTCTAAAAGAAAGGGAGAAAGCCCAAGCCAAATCCATAAAAGCCCTCTTTTCTTATTTAGAATTAGGGATTTCCCCTTCCCCTCTCCTTATAAAAGCAGAGCCTCTTCTCTAGAAAACTATCAAAACCCTTTTCGGCAAAGCTCTGTCTAGTTCTGGTGTCGTTCGTGCCTCTAGAAAGCCTGATCCGTCGTCCATCACTCTTTCTACCAATCAGGTAACTCACAAAACTCAGATCTAGCCTCATTTTTCAAAAACCCGAGACCTTTTTGGCCATATCTTTCAAACCGTGATGAATCACGTGAATAAGAGGCCACCATCGCGTCCAAATCGCCGAGACAAAGCCAACGCCGCCAGTCGCACCGCCGCACGTGCCCGCACGCATCGGTAGAAGGTCGGACGCGTGGAAATACGCACATGACGCACCGTCGAAGCCGCCAGCCACGCGCCGCCGCCGCCGCTGAGTCGACTCACCGGAAAACTGAGTCGACTCTGTCAGTCCGGGTCAACTCGGTCTAACCGGTTTGGTCCGGTTTGACCGGTTTGGTCCAATCCAATTTTCTGGTTCAATCCAATTTTATCTCGGTTTAGTCTGGTCTAAACTGATTTCTTGGTTTAGTTTGGTTTAGGGACAATTGGACTGGTTATGAATTAGGTTTTATTCAGTCTGGGTTTGGGTCTGGGTTGACTGGGTTAACCCGATTGACTTTTACTTGGACTGTTGACTTTTAGTCACCCAACTTCGAATGGTCATAACTAGCTAATCCTTAGAACGATTTGAGCGAAACGAAAGCCTATCTCACTCTATTTTCCGTCCTCTTTCTAGACATAGAGTTTGTTTTTGCATCGGGAATTCCTAAATTACGATTTTTCCTTTATTTGGCCAAGATGAGGACTGGACGAGACCTTTGCTTATTCCATTTCATTTCTGGGATGCGAGTCCATTGTTAATGTCTTCTTTCCTAGGTAGCATAGGGTTGGTATGTGCACCTTGTGATTGAAAGAACGTAGAATGGCTCGGTTGTAGCTTAAACAAAAAAAATTGTTTGTGTTTGATGGCTTGTGTGGAGTATGTTGCGGTAGATATTGTTTGCAGGGCACGGTTGGCGAGGTGCGTTTCCGTATGTGCCCTTGATCATCGGAAGAGGGTCCTGGTGAACCATCCCGCTGTTGTTGTGGTGCTGGAGCCGATAGGCTGTTCTTGTTGTTTGACGTTGGAGACATTGAGGCATGGGCGTACCCGCCAGTCCGTGGGCGTGTGAAGGTTTCGACTTGAGGCCGCGCCTACGAACAAGTAGCTATGCTCGTAGGTTGTGTGACGTGCCTTCGAGAATTTGTGTGAAAGGTGATATTAGCTTAGAACTTGTATTTTGTAGTTGTGTGGTGTAAGCCGAGGATACCTTGAATCCGCCCTCACTAGATAATTGTGTTTGAAACGATTACTCAGTCCTCTTTCCTTTTCCGCTCTTTTCCCCTCGCATATCCAAATGCATGATTGACTGATCGTCAGATGCTATTGGTAGATTTGAATCGAAGGGAACATGCGGGTTTCTAGGACCATAGAAAGACAATCCGATTGGACCGTTCCGGTTTAACGGATGTCTACGTGACGCCGTTTCCGGTTTGTCGGGGACGGGTCGTGTCACTCTCTTTAACGGTAGGGAGCGAAGCAACACAAAGTTCGTTTACAAATCAGTTTTCGATAAAGAATATATTGGATTAATCATCCGGGGGCGAATAAGATTTGATTATATATGTGATTCCGTAATGTTTGTTTTTGACTAAATATATGAATATACGTTGATAATTATAAAATGTTTTGTATTTATTTTTTTGATAATAAAAAGTTAAGCTGGCAAAAATAAAAAAAAACTAACGGGTAACTCTAATCGTTTCTTCTTGTCGTTCCCCTTAAATATCGTAAGGTGTTTCATTTCATGCTGGATATACTCCAATCGTGTTTTGGATTTCAACCTGATGCCTGAATTCTGCTCATTAAAAGTATATCTTCTTGTCTTTTTACTCCCAACTCTTTCCCGAGCCGTTCGTGGCTTTCTTGGTACGAGTCGCTGTTTTCTGGCACAAGATTTTGGTAGTGTCTTTTGGTGTTTCTGATTAGGTTAGGTTATATAGTTACGGAATCGGTTTCTTTCTCTTTAGATTACGTTTAAAGATTAACCTCCCAATCATGAACAAAATTCAAACTTATTAACATTACGGAATTGCTCCTACAAGCCAAACTTAGCGTAGGTTGCAAAGGTCAAACCCTACTAGCCACAGGCTTAAAATTAGTCAATCTCCCACAAGAAAAGACTTTAATTTTCAAAATAATAATTAGAAACCTAACCTTTAGAATAATCAAACTCAAATATCCTTTAAATCATGGATTAATCAAATCAAGACACTAACAAATCAAGCGAATTCTCTCTATACATACACATTACATGACAACTATTATTCAGATTCCACATTTCTACTACTATTTCTTCTTCTCCAATCTTACATAACTCAATATATATAGAGAGAAAGGGAAAAGATAGTGAAGAAACAGTACAAGAAGCTCTTGAGCTTCTTCATCTTCTGCTCAATTCCCAAACTCAAATGTCTAAATTCTCCAACTGAATGTTACTCTTAAGAGGCACATATTCTCCAAGATACCCACCAAGATGATCATACAAAGCCGTTTTATCAATCGTCTGATGATGATAACTCTTGCAAACGTAATAAAACACACTCTGAACCAACAAACCCACAAGATTTACCATCACAAGAACACCAACAAGCAAGCCACCAACAAGAGTCCTAGTCAAAGTTCCAAACTTTCCTCCACCATGAACCACAATCGATCCAAAAGCACCTCCGATCAACGCACAGAGCAAAAGGTAAACAAAGACCAACCCCATAGCCATCTTGGTCTTCCCTTTGAGAAGCTCATAAGCTTTTCTCATGGCAGCAAGTCCATAAACCGGCTCAAGAACAGAAATCACACTACCTAAATGCCACAACGCTGTGAAATAGACATGGACACCGAAATAGAGAACAGAGATTATAATTCCGGCGATAATAGCTAAGCCTACAATGTTCATATCGAGGGCTACGAATAGGATCACTAAGGAAACGAAGAAGACTGCGTTGTAAGCAAACATCAAGAGAGCAACCCAAAGGAAAGTGATCAAGAGTCGTTTGAAGACTTTGGGAATAGCGGAGATGGTGGAGGAGAAGGAGACTGGTTTTCCGGTGTAGAGAGAAGCGACGGTGAAGACTACGGCGGCTGTTGAGAGGAGAGAGAAGGCAAAGAGGAAGATCAGGTAGCTGAACTGGAAGATCAGGAGCACGGTCCAGTCGTGACGTGAACGATCCGAGTTTGGTGGGTCGACCGAGTAGTCGAGCCTGGCGAGAATGGGCTGAGTGAAGAGCGAGTGAGCGAGGATGGCGAAGGAGAGAGGGAAGATTAGGGAGAGGGTTATGAGGTAGAAAGTTCTTGGAGATCGTTTCTTGATTGAGATTGATTCTTGAACCAGTTGAGGAATCGTTAAGAATTGGAGCTCTTCTGGCTGGAGATCCATGGCGGGTTTTTTGCGCCTGAGGATTTTCTGATCGAATTTGGTGAGAACAGAGGAGAGATGAAGAAACACCGACTGGTCAATATTGAAATCTGAGAGGAAGGTAGAGATTTGTTTTTTTTTTATGAATACCCAAGAAGATGAAAATTGACGATAAAGACTTTCTTGGAAACTTCTGGGAAACTCTCAAAACACGTTTGTGTTTTTTCACCAATTTTTTTGTTTTTTATTACCAAGTCTTTTATTGTTTTTTTCTGCTTTGATTTTAAATAATAATTATTCTTCTCTATTTTTTTTATGGGAAAAATATGTAATAACTGGTCAAGTCTTCTTCTAAGAAAATAGCTACCTCCTTTTTCAGAATTTCCATGGTCCAAAGTTTGGGTTTGTCTTTTGTTATCGCTTCTATTTGATTAGTTGCTTGTGATTGTTATGAGTGTTTTTTTCCCTTGGTTTATTTCAGGTAAGTTCGGAGTAGTTTGGGTTAGTTTGGTTTTGGTGGATTCAAATCCGTTATGATTTGGATTTTTTTTAGACTTCTATCTAAGTGTTTATTGGACATATATGATTACGTCGCAATCGTATCTAAAAGAATCTTAGCGTTTTTTAGGGGTTCTTCTTGTCGGGTTATGGAATCCGGTTTTTTTAAATTTGAGAGAGGGTCTCTCACCAACTGTTCGAAAAACTGATGTTATCGCTGATGAACCATGGGCAACATACATAAATCTCGTTTAAGCATCCCTACACGTTTGAAGATATGCAGTTTCAGATTGACTTTATTCGACTTTAGATTTTATCGACTGTTTTCTGTTTTAGCTGTAGATTTAATTTTCGGGGATATTCTTTTATTCTGTTAGCTTTGTATCTCCTTATAGATTTTGTTTCTTGAGAAATTTTTATTTTCTGCGAGATTTAGTATTCTAAAAACGCATTTTTTTTTGGTTTAATATAAATATAACTTACAAAAAGAAAAGTCAAGTCTTCTTCTATGAACGAAATTCTTTTCTGATGATGCTGAGACGCACTTGGAAACAGGCTTAAGACTTTCCATCTTCTTTTTTTTTTTTCAGTAAGACTTCGTCTTCTTTTTTTTTCCTCTAAAAGATTATTTTATTAAACCTTGAAAACAAGGCCGGAAACACCGGAAACATAGCCCGAAAGTTTTACGGGAAACCTAAGGCGGCAAGGTACACAACACCTTCCACAGACAAGAGCCTCAAAAGAGGAGACGATTTGAAAATCAAACTTAACATTAAGATAAAGCTGACCGCTAGAAGAGCTTAAGACTTTAGCAATCAAACTGAAAACAAAGCTCCAAACGCACTCAAACAAGCTCCCATAGAACCATTTTGATGTCGAAGAAACGGCTGAGAAACACGGACGCAAGCTGAAACAAACTGAAGAAGAACAAACACTGAGCCCGTCCAACCAGTCTCCGAGCAGATACAAGCCTGAGCTCGAGAAGACCTAAGCAGAAACTATACTTCCCGCACGAACCAAAGAGCAGCGACGAAGAGAGACCAAGCACAAAGACAAAGCCCTTGAACTCCGAAAGGGTAAACCCGCAACCTAAGACCTTCAGCTCTTACACGCGGACACTCGTCGACCTGAACCCGGCCATCTACCGACCAAAGCGCAGTGACGTCCTCGCAAGAGAAGAACTAAAAGACAGCACCACTGCGACGCTGAAACCCAACTCAAGCAACCAAAGAAGCAGAGAGGACATGTAGATGCTCCCGCAACAGAACCACATCCAGAACGCGGAGCCCAAAACGAAACTCAGACCACCTTCAATCACACAAACTTCAGAAGAGCAAAGGAGCATAGCCAATCGAATAGTCCATAGCAAGGCCAAGATCCGAGGCCACGACAGAGGATAAAGCAAAAGCCGGAGAGAATGACCCAGTCTAAACATCCCGTTGCAAGAACTCTACCCATCTGACGATTCCCCAAACTCAACAACCTCCAGCAAATCAACCAAAGATACCCATAAACCAAGAGCAAAACCCATAGATAAACCAAATTAACTATCCGAACCTATGCACTAAACCACCCAAAGACACACGCTTACAAAATGATAGGATGCAATCTCCGGAACCATGAAACTCCGGTGACCGAACAACGAAGGTTGCCCAACCCAAAGCCAGCCTCTCTCCTACAGAAAAGAGACTGCATAAGAGACAAAGACTCCAACAGGGGCTCGCAGGACAAACCAAACCACACCACGGACAGGGGACTCGAGCAACGACACAGGGCCACAGAGAGACCAACACGCCGTGAGCCACCAAATCCGAGACCGGAAGAGAACCGAGCCCATCGCGCAGACAACAAGGGTGACTAGCGGAGAGGAACCACCGCAAAGAAACAAAAAAATAAAACCTTCCTCCTCAGATCTGAAAGCCGCTGAAAAACCTGCATCAGCACCACGCAGCGAAGCCAGCCCATCCAAACACACCTCCAAACAAGAGCATAAACCAGTCGAAACCACCGATAGAAAATCACAGGCTTGGAAACAGACCTCCGCGACGAAGATGGAGAGACCGCAAGGCACAAAGACGATGAGCCATGAGAGGAAGATGAAGCCGTAAAAGCAAGAAAAAGACACGGACTGGGCCTCCCCGGCGACGACACAAAAGGCCGGTGGCCGGAGAGGCAGCAAGGCTGAATTTTTTTGGTCGACGGCGGCTTCGCTTGGGAGGATAATTAGGGCCAGAAAAAACTTGGACTTCGTCTTCTATATACCTACTTTTTAATACGTACTTAATTTAATTGTTTTGTTTTGTGTGTGTATCTTTAAATTAACTAGGTATGTGTCCGCGCCATGCCGCGGATTTATTCAAAATATTGTTTTGCTGAAAGTTTTCTAAAAATATTTTTTGCTTATAATATATTTTTATAGTTTTTTAGAAGAAAAAGCTGAGTAATGCTATTGCTATTTTTTCAACAAAAACACCATATATTACCATATAATTATAAATAGATTTTTTATAGTTAAACTGTCATCTTTATAATTTATACAAATTAGAAATGAATCTTTAAGATGGACTTAATGGTTGTCAAAAAAAAAAAAAAGGTCGACATGGATGCATGTCGGTTTCGAGAAAACTAAAAATATAAATTATATCTATAAGTACGTCTAAAACGCAGCCAAATATAAATTATATCTAGAAATACAATAGAATCCTATAACAAATTATATATAAATTTAAGTTTGAATTTTAGTATTTTTTAGAGATTGATATGTAACTTTTCTTTTCTTTGAAGACTAACTTGAACAACGACTAAATTGGTAGTTATTAAAATAATGCAAACATTTACAAATATAAAACATTTGGAAATAATTATAAAATATAGGAGTATTTAATTGCTTCTTTATTGTCAATCGGATATTAGTTAGGAGAAAGAATTTCTTCTATTTATTATTATAAATGTTTTCTGTTTACAACAAAATTAGTAATTTTAAATTTCTTAAGGAACACCTGAAGGTTATTTTAAATACTTAATTGATTTATAGGATACCAAATCAAACCTAATTCATGGATCTCTCCATAAGATAAATAACATAGTAATAATTTAGTGGATTGTGTTAACTATTTGTTAACAACTTGATGGTATTTATTAGGTACTTCCTATATATTTTAGTTTTGCTCCACTTTTCTATAGCGCTGTACCAATCCCATTGGAAAAAGAGAGCAGTTAACCTTATAGCCCTTTGGTTATAACTTCAACAAAAGCAAGCCAAAATGATCGCTGATGGGACATGCCAGTTGTCGCGAGAGACAACAAAAATCCATGAGACAATGAACTTTCTTGCTTTGATGCCATCCATAGCTCTTCTGGCTACTTCTGTTTTCATTGAACAAGAGGACACAACTATTATGGCAGTCACCTCAGGCCTGCTCTTCTATTCTGAGAGATCAAAAACAAGAAAAAAATCAAATGAAATCTTATCATCATTATCCCTCATCTTCATAATATAAACTAAGGGACTCAGAACATCAATTTTTACTTTACTCTTAGTAAGTGTCTTTTACGAAATTGTCAAATGCTATTAGAAGGTAAATACATCCCTTTATTCAGTACTACTTAACACATCACTGTATCAATTTCAATCTTAAAGTTTAGAGTTTATGAATACTACGTGTTTGATAGAATATCCAATTATCCAGACAAGAAAAGGGGACAGCTTTGATTTCATAATAGCAACATATATCAACTATAGTTTCATGTCTTCATATCTCCCAACCATATAATAAAGTATTAGTAGTATGTCTCCAATTTTTTGATAAATTGTGTTATCCGCTCAGTATAAGGAAACTGATTAGTGGCAACACCTAATGCAAGCTACTTTCATCTTTAATCTAAAAACAAATGTACAAAAGCATATTACCTTCCTCAAAACTGAGTGTATCAGTGTCAGGAGGAAAAACAAGAGTGATATGAATGTCATCAACAATATGCTAAACCTTCATATCTCCCAACCATAAAACTTCTTGTTGCAGTGATTGTGCTAAACCTTGAAGCCCATTGCTCGCTGAATATGCAATATAACTGTAGATACCCACCTGGAAAATCAAGAAAACATCCCGCATCAAGTTATATCTGTGAAGGATTGTTTAGTTTATCCTGATTCAATTACTCATTAATTGATCCTACTAAACATGCTTGGATCTAGGTTCTCTTGCTAAATCATAAAGGATCTCACCTAATACCTTGTTATGCAGCGGAATTGAGAGGTACGAGTCAGAGATCAGCAGAACCGCCAAGAGACAGCTCCTCCAAAGGTTCACACACGCACACTTCAGGAAGTTGGCTGCTAGACCACATGGAGGGAGGCGCAGAGAAGAGAGAGGGAGGCGCAGACTGCTTAGGGGAAAAAGGTGGCTAGGTTAAGTTTTAATCATAAAACTTATGCCTAGTTCCTTTTGGGCTTTTGGGCCCAATTCCCAGTCTGATTAAATCCCTTAGATTTAATCAGGCCCTTTAATCTCTCTAAGTACAGTAAATGCCTAGCACTTTTACCGTACTTCTGCTAAACCGTTTCCTCATAGTTTCCTGTTAGCTTAGGCGTGTGACCCATATATGATCATATAATAAAGGCAATAAGTCCAAGACTTATAGATCATGAGCGGACTCTAGCAAGCCATCATGACCCCCAGTATTATATGACTTATGTCTGATCATTGACATACTCTTACTTTCTAGAGACAGTACAGAGATAACTGGACATAATTCCAACAATCTCCCACTTGTACTGGAATCTCTGTATTCATAATCCTTTTGTCTCAATATCTCGATTAGTCATAAGGCAAGATGAGTGTCATCCTTATAAAGCCTAATCATGTTCATCAGACTCTGATTTGATACTGACGATCCAAACGACTCGGGACAGTCCGTTTGAGCATGGCCATGCATTTTCCAGTATTCAAATCTCCGATTGGCCTAGAGATATTCACTCCATTTATATTGGAGGGACAAATCCCGTCTTGTTCCATCACTGTAAACTACTCATTTCATAATACACCCAAACAAGGTCCTTATATCTATCGCTTAACGACAGCGTTAGACAATGATCAAAGCGCATCAGTTCATGTGCAGTCACATGCATGCGAACTCAGGTCTAAGGACTATACTCTATAGTCGTAGTAGGAATCTCTTATGACACAGATATAAATATCCTGAAGAGTTCTTATAATCGGGTCATGTCCGGTCGTATGTACCCCAACATACACCTATGTACTGACTTTGATGCCGCGCATCTATGACACCATGAAACTTGGTCATAAGTCACATACCAATCTAGTCTCACGCGGTTGTTGGTGTTCCAATTTCAACAACCTTCGACTAGGGACATGATGATATAAGCCATCTATCAAATATAGGGTCTCATGATCAAGCTAAATGACTTTGATGACTCAAGATCAAGTCACTTACTTCGATGACCTATAAAATGGTTTATATCATTTTGGAACGATTATTTCATCACAGTTAAAATAATCTTAAAATAATTTTATTAAACATCTTAAAATGTTTTACAAGAACATATCAATAACTAAATAAAGCCCTTTACAAACTCCCACTGAAATTAAGACTACATCTTAATTTCACTTATCCTACAGCTACAGTCCGCGACTCGTGCTTAGGCCTAAGGAGTGGCTTCGTTAATAGATTAGCATCGTTCTCATTCGTTGAAACTTGCTGATCTATTTAACACCTCTGTCATTTATCTCACGGAATAGGTTATATCTACCCTCAAGGTGTTTGGACCTCTGATGTGCAGCTAGTCTCATCTATGCTGGGAATCACATACAGTTTAGTGAAGAACTCTTCTTTCCAAACAACCTCTTTCGCCGCTACCCAAGCTGCGAAATGATCAGCTTAAGTCATGGAGTCAGCAACAGTGCCTTGCACCGCCAGACAGACACAAGATATAACCGGACTGTGACCGGAAATCATCTTTGTCTGTTGGAAACTTGCCTTTCAGACTCTACCGACTTGTAGCACCTCACTTTCTCCGTAAATCAAGAACTTATCCTAAGTATTTTTCCAAATACTTGAGAATATTCATTACGTCTATCCAGTGATTCTTTGCTGGATTTGACTGGTCTTTACTTGTCTTGCTTAACATTAAAGCAACATCAAAACAAGTACGTGTCATGGCATACATGATAGATCCAATTGCCGACGCATATGGAATCTCATACATGCATTCAAGCTCAGCAGTTATCGTAGGACACTGTTTCTTGCTTAAAGTAATGCCATGTGACATTGGCATAAAACCCTTCTTGGATTGCTGAAAACGTGTAGGACTTTGTCAATTTAAGAATCATGACATTGTCCTACCAGCTCTTTTGGATCTCTATCTTTAGATCCAAAATCCAAGAACATACGTGGCTTTACCCATGTCAATCATAAAACCAACTCCCAAGCCAGTCTTTTACCGACTGCAGCATTGGGACATTATTTCCGAGAATCAGTGTGTCATCGACATACACTATGAGAAATGCAATATCGCTCCCACTTATCTATTAGCAAACGCACAGTTCCACTTCGTTCCTGTTCAAGTCAAAACCTTGACTACTTCAACAGAACGAAGATTCCAACTCTGATATGTTTGCTTCTATCCATGAATGGATCGATGAAGCTAACTTACACACAGTGTAATTTTTCGGAGTCAGGGCTCACTTTCGCTTCTGCGAATTTCGCAGGTTCGTCACTTTCAATGATCATCAGATCATGGCAATTAATCACGAGAAATCACTCTCGGATTAGTGACGGATTCAAATCTGCGAAATTCAGGCTCTACAGGTGTAGATTCTACAGAAATCTGTAAATCCATCCGCTGCTCTCCCTCAACAGGTTGAGCAGCCTCCTGTATTTCTCGAATTTCTTCGAGTTATACTTTTACTCCCACTGTTCTTCTTGGAAAGCAACTTTCTTTTTAGAAAACAGAATTCCGAACAACCTAACTTCGTTTTCGGAATGGACGTAAAAAGTAACAAGCCTTGGTTTCCCTAGGACAACCAGCAAAGTAGCACAACTACAAATACTCAGTAAAGACGAATTTGGATCATTTCCAATCCACATTCAAGTGGTGTCTTTCAACTGATATTGGTAGAACTATTTCAGCGTAAACTTAGATATTTCTAGAGCGTTATTAAAATATCATGGAAGATTCGTGTGACTCATCTTTAATCATTTCTGATAAGATCTGATTCTTTCTCACAGAAACACCTCCAGGTTTTCAGGAGAAATGAGCTGTGAAACGACTTCACACTCAATCAGATGATCACACCATCAATGACTTAAGTATTCTCACTCGTGATCTAATCCAGAGTCTCAATACTTCAGTCACTCAGATTCTATACCTCATTCTGGAATTCTTTCGACCATTTCAAAGAATTCTGACTTGTGTTTCATCAAATGAACACAGTCATACTCACTGAAATAATCAGTGGAGACAATGAAGTACAGGAAATTTTTCTCTGGCATTACTGCTCATTGGGCCATATACATGAGTATGTTCAAGGTCCAATAAGCCTTTGGGCCTTTCTCTAGCTCGGCTAAGATAGGCCCTTTGCCTTTTGGTCCAGTAAGCAGAATTCAAGTCTCATAAGATATCGTATCAAATGAGCCCAACAGTCCATAACTATGGGTTTTCTGAATCCGACTTACTCTATGTGACCAAGACTTTTATGCCAAGAAAAATCAGGTTTAATTCATCAGATTTAAACCAATTCGGTATTTATGTTACATTTAGGCACTTTTTGGTTTAAGATATAAAACCCATTCCTTGAATAGGGTGCTACAATTAATATTTCATTAAGATCAAAAGAACAAAAACTTGTCTTTTATCAAAATGAAAAACATTCAAATTCTTACAAGAAAATGAAAAACAACTCTGCTTAAAGCAGGTACATTGTAGCAATTACTTAATACAAAACCAAGCCTCGAAGGCATCTACAAGTGAAAATCCTACGGCTGAGGCAGCGTTCATAGCTCCTTCCAGACATGTAGATCCACTTGTCCTTCCTTCAACATTCTACTGTTGCTTAGGCTCTGCATATTATCACAAATATCAGTGCCACAACCAGTATCCAATACCTATAAGGTAGAACTTGAAGTAATAACATGAATACCTGAGGAAGTAGTCTCATACATCAACTTCAACTCCTCATCATCTTTCATGAATTTAATGCAATCTCTCTTCCAATGCCCTGTCTCTTTACAGTAGCAGCACTTACCAACGTAAGAGGTATCTGACTTGGGTTCAGAAGACACACGCTTGCCATGATTCAAAATCTGGACAACTTTGTCTTCACCCTTGTCAGCACTAGGTTTAATAAACCTACCCTTCTCTATTATGAGATTATACTGGGTACTCTTCACGTTTGGCTCAACTGTCTTGAGCATATCATGCAGTTCAGTCAGCGTCTTCGTTAAGCCTTTCTTGATATAGTTCCTTATGAACTTATCATAGCTTGACGGCAGTGACTGCAGAATGATCTCAGTTGCCAATTCTTGGCTAACTGGATAATCCAGTTTCCTCAGGTTATCAATGTAACCCATCATTTTACTGACATGAGCACTCACTGGACGATCATTTGGTAGCTTGCAGCTAGTGAGAGACTTAACCAACTGGTATCTCTCCACTCTTACCTGCTCCTGAAATTTCAATTTCAGGCTGCTGATCATCACTATTGGCGACTCCATGTTCTCATATTGCTTCCGCAAATCTGAGTCCATGGTAGCCAATATCAGACCACGCACATCTACCGCATCATTATAATGCTTATTCCAAGCATCATATACTGCATGAGAGGCATTGGACCCGATCCTTACGGGGAGAGCTCTCTCAAGGACATAGTCCTTTCTCTCCTGTCTGAGGACTAGCCTCAGGTTCCGCGACCAAGTCAAGAAATTTGATCCGTTCAGCTTGTCCATCTCAAGGACAGACCGGATCGAGAAAGTGTTTTGATTGTTTGTGCTAGTCATAACTGAAATTTAAGATAAAAGAATTTTAGTTAATATGTTCAATATGATTAATCTCGCATTATATTTAATATGATTAATCTCGCATTATATTCAATAACATCAGTTACCCTCAATAGAATATAATGATTCCAAGATCCACATATAACTAAGATCAAAGTGGGTCACTGGCCGTCACCCAACCTTAGCTTATATCGGTAAGCCCTATTTCGGCTAATTATATCCGCGATATAACTCTTGGTTGTGAATCTGGGCCCGAGGCCCAATCCACTCTGATGTCTCAAGGCCCGGGACTCCCGATGGCCTAGTCAAGAAAAACCAGACTATACAGTCATGTAATCACTAATGTCTGGGACTCCCAATGACATTGATGAATCACAAACTGTCTTACCCACGCAAAAGATAGACACCCTCACACTGTAAGGCCGTGTGTACGATTGAATGGGCTTCAACAGCTGACATAATCTGGACAAGACATCCAACGCTTGATATTATTTGAGGTTTATAGGTTTTCTTAAAATTTCATTCCAAAAATAGAAGATTACTATTTTTAGAAACTTTCCATTTTTGGAAACCTACTATTTTTGGAAACTTTCTAAAATTGGAAACTTCCTAAAATTGGAAACTTTCTAACTATAGAAATTTCATATAATCCAAAACATGCAAATCTAGAAACTTCTATTCTAAGAAACTTTCTAATTTGAAATTTTGGAAACTGATTAATTTAAAATTAAATTTTAATTATTAAATAAAATTTTAAATTAAATCTGAAGAAAAGACTCAAATAATTGGTCCAATTGTTTTAACTTCTTGGCTCATGGCCCAAGAATTGGTCTATGTCCAAGACATAACCCAATTGTCCAATTAAATGACATAACCGGTCTGGTTCATTAAAATTGGTCTAACCAAAATTAATTACTACGATGACCACAATTGTCAACCGGTTATTTACTAAACCGGATTTTCTCAATTTATTTGGTCCAACCAAATCAAATTAGAAAACCACTGGTTTAGGCACTAAATCCAATTTTACGACTTTGGATTTCTTATCACGGTTTAACCAGATCTAATAAATTTTATTAAGTCTGTAATTATTAAACCGTGACGATTAAGATTTTAAATATTTTTAAACCGAACCATCACGAGCCAAAACCGAACCGGCCGAGAGTGATCATCGATCCGGACAGCTAATGCTTCACGCGATCGGGCTCGGGTCGTGCGATCGGGACGAGATGGCGGGTCGTGCGATCGGGACGAGACGGGCCGAGAGGTGCAGGACGCGAGATCCATGCGATCGTTCGATCGATCCATGCGATCGCGGTCGATCTCTCGCGCGTCAAGGCCGGTCGGGACGAGAGCAGGACTAGCGCGGGACGCGATCGCAGCGATCGATCCATGCGATCCGCTCGGTCGTGCGCTTCATCGCTGATCGGTAATGACCACGCGACACGATCCACGATCGGTCCGTGCGTCATGCCGATCCGGACGTGCGATCCTTCGACGATCACACTCCGACGCGTACCAATTCACTATAGATTGGTACATGCGATTGTTAGGGTTTGTTTAGGTTTTAATTCTTAGGTTTCTTAAGTGTTTTCTTATCATAGATTGATTCAAACACTTCTAAACAACCTAAACATGATTCTAAACAAGAAATCCTAATAGAACCAATGGCTCTGATACCACTGAAGGATTGTTTAGTTTATCCTGATTCAATTACTCATTAATTGATCCTACTAAACATGCTTGGATCTAGGTTCTCTTGCTGAATCATAAAGGATCTCACCTAATACCTTGTTATGCAGCGGAATTGAGAGGTACGAGTCAGAGATCAGCAGAACCGCCAAGAGACAACTCCTCCAAAGGTTCACACACGCACACTTCAGGAAGTTGGCTGCTAGACCACAGAGAGGGAGGCACAGAGAAGAGAGAGGGAGGCGCAGACTGCTTAGAGGAAAAAGGTGGCTAGGTTAAGTTTTAATCATAAAACTTATGCCTAGTTCCTTTTGGGCTTTTGGGCCCAATTCCCAGTCTGATTAAATCCCTTAGATTTAATCAGGCCCTTTAATCTCTCTAAGTACAGTAAATGCCTAGCACTTTTACCGTACTTCTGCTAAACCGTTTCCTCATAGTTTCCTGTTAGCTTAGGCGTGTGACCCATATGGGATCATATAATAAAGGCAATAAGTCCAAGACTTATAGATCATGAGCGGACTCTAGCAAGCCATCATGACCCCCAGTATTATATGACTTATGTCTGATCATTGACATACTCTTACTTTCTAGAGACAGTACAGAGATAACTGGACATAATTCCAACAATCTGAACCTTCATTACTCATGAACCACATGACTGCACATACACAAAGCCAATATCTTTTTGGATTGTGAATATCTTACTGATCTCTACTTTGTTCTCAACTTAAAACTAACATGTTCAAAAGAAACTTAAATAGCTATGAATCAAGATTGAGAGATGAACCTGACAAGCCTGAGATGAGATGAGAGAGATGGAGGCAGTTCCACGACCTTTCCTTGCTTTCATGGCGGGCAAAGCGACCTTAATCACATTGAAGCTTCCCATGAGATAGACATCAATCGTGAACTTAACATCCTCTGGACTATGCTTCTCAAGCTCTTTCGCCGTAAACATCACCTTGATTGACAATCAACACATCGATAGGACCTGGTACAAATTTACGCAGCTATAAGTAACTCTAATACCATATACACAAACTATTCTAAACACCTGCAATCCATCGGCTCTCTTCCCAAGCTATACTATTTTTCATGTTTTTAGTTCTACAACTCATTGGAAACAACAATGTGTGGAAATTTAAACTCACCGTTGTTTACAAATTCATTGGGGTTGCTACTACTTGCAGAAGTAGCAGTGTTGTTAGTGAAGATGATAGAAGACACGCTTCTTTGTGACGGCATTGTGCTGATATCCATCTCTCAGGTGCTTGTGCTCCAGAAGTCGTCTGATTCGCTTGACTTCTTTACTAAACGACCTTGAATCCTTAAACCTTTAGATGGCTCATCCACTGCAACTATAAGCGGTGGTTTATTGCAGCATCCAAAACAACCTATGTACTGTTGCAAAACCCACAAAACAAAAACTCCAGTGAGAAGAATTTCATTAGAACTGCAAAAAAACTGTGAAAAATATGTTCTTGAAATTAACAGAGACGCAGGAACTAAGAATTAAGACTCTTTGCAGCCACAAACCTAGATTCCACAGAGAGCTAAAGAGAGAGAGAGAGAGACAGAGAGACATATTAAGATCAAACATCAGGGACAGGGACAGCAACAACTCAGGTTGGACGAGTGACTGCACCATCCTCGTCGGCTACTCTAATAGCTTCAATTGTAGCTTCATCCTTTGATGATTGCCACACACTTTATCATCCCGAGAGCAGAGTGAACGATCGGGGCCGGTGACATGACCAGAGACACTTGGTCGATCCAATCGCATGTGATGAACTCGTGGATCTGCTGTTTTGTCGATTCAGTGGTCAGATACAAGAAAAGTGAGTATAACTACAAATCGATCAGATATAATTGGAGAGATGGTCCACGAACCATACACGGCGGAAGATCGGCAAGCTTCACCGGATAAGGCGACATCGGACTATGACTGTCAGTTTTTTCTGTGCAACCTCGACGTAAATCTCAATCAACACAAAAATCATATTAATCGGAGAGAGAAGGAAACACAGGTGGATTCATATGTGGAGAGATGATATATTTTGATTGGGTCTTCAAGTTTTTTCATTTATTGACATGTCAACATCAGAGTTCTCAAGAAAGCAGAGATGTCAACACCTTGAGAGACACAAGCTCTATTATGGTGTTGATTCATACCTCTGGAGTTATATATTGATAAATAAACAATTTCATCATGTCATGAAAATATTAAATCTAAACTTTATTGAAATTGTATGGTTTAAAATTTTCATTTTTGTTTTTATTTATGTGGTCATGTTATGAATTTAACACATAAAACGGATAGAGCATCTACATTGGTGATAAACTCGTTGAACTCATCAATATACTATTGTTATCTTTAGTATAAATTAGTTTTCGAATTTTAACTTATTGTTTCTCTCCATTGGTAAAAAATAATAAGTTTTTCATCAATATAATATTAATATTTTAATATAAAATAATTTTAATATTACTAAAAAACTTATGTATAATAGAGTATGTTAGATAGATAATTTTATTTTATAATTTATAAAAGGAATAACAAATAAAAATAAAAATAGTAATAGATAAATGATTTAGTTAACTTTCTTGATTAAGGAGAATTTGAATTATTACAATAAAATTTTAGGTAAATTGCACTGAGTATATATATATTTTTTTATTAGTACAAATCAATAGTTTTTTATGTTTGAGTGCAATTTTGTATTTTTTTATTATGTAAATTGCTGTGGAGACGAAAATACTCCATTTGGTAAGTGGAAAATTTTATCATATCCTTTTGTTTTTTTTTTGTTTTTTAAGTTTTCTATTCTCCACTATTATTTTTTCACCTCTCATGTTTTTGACAGTGGATGGGTTGACGACGGTGAGGTTCCCGGCCATAGACATTGTTAGAATGGAGATATAATCAGTTGTTATACATGAATTCAAAAAAACAAAAATCGGACTTAATACGGAAGATTCGAGTGGACAGTGTAGTTTGGTGTCTACTTTATCGGCTATTTGTGGACACTGTCACGATCATATCACACTTGACGCTTTCATGTGCCAAGTGAATGTTGAAATTGGGTGGATATTGGGGCCCGACGTACTGTGTATCTAAAAATTTACGACCATGTGAACTCTTGACCACTTTCTGTCCATTGAAACTGTCTAGCATGTGATATGATTATGGTAAAGTTCATGAATTGTCGATATTGTCCACCTGAGCTCTTAAAACTGTGTTTATTAGGTACGCTTTCACGATCATGTGAATTCTTGGCCACCTTCTGTCCATCGGAAACGTCTAGCATGTGATATAATTGTGGCGGTGTCCACGAATAGTCGATATTGTCCCCCTAACATCTTAGAATTTATTATTCATGTGTTCTTTGTACACATATACTTGATTATATGGACGCTTGGCCACCTGCAATCCATTGGAAACATCTAGCATGTGATATTATCGTGATAGTAACCACAAATAGCCGACAAGGTGGACATCTAGTCTATAATGTTCACTCGAATCTTCCGTATTATGCCTGATTTGTTTTTTTTTTTAATTTTGGTATATCGACCGGTTATATCTCCATTCAGACGATCTCTATGGTCGGAAATCTCACCGCCGTCATCCCATCTACCGTCAAAAATATGAGGGCGAAAAAAATTCTAAAATAAGAGAGAGGATGGATAAAAAATAAAGATAAAAATATACAAAAAGATATGAGGATGCAAAGTATAGGGTCCACGTCCATCCATACAGTTTTTTCGTCAGTGGGGATAAAATAGTCTTTTTAACTCACTTAAATATTAAAAAAATATAAAATTCCAACTAGATTCCTAAATATACAATTATACTATTATAAAGACTAGGTACGGAATCCGCGCATTCGCGCGGAAACTCATTTTGAATAAATATAATTTTTAAATATAAATAAATAAAATTTAAATTTAATATTTCAAACTATTTTTAATATATTTGCAACTAATGAATATTTGTAACTAATTATTTGTAACAAGTATGTATTCAGAAATATTTCTTTTTTTTTTAATTAAGAATGTGGTTTGAAACATTAGCAATGACACTTGTAAATTGTTTTAACTTTTATAAACATTAAACACCAAAGACAAAACTGTAAGGTCAATCCAAAAGAGTTTTGTAAATAATAAAATTATTCTTGACAAATCACAGACATCTTATACTTTTATTTATTATTTGTATATTCTATAAACGTTAGCGTGTGCAAATAAAGAATTAATTGTATGTTGAGTAACATGTTCTGGTATGACATTTCATGAATTAAGAGAATCTTGAATTACTTGTTGCTCTAACATATTTTCGTATGTGACATCATGAAAATATGTAAGGTTAATGACAGTGTCACAAATTTGTAGTGATTAATTAGGGGATTGTTGTTACGTACGATGAAATTAGATAATGATTATACTATTCATGAAATTGCATTTTAATTTATTTTTTCATGCTTGCCTTGGTCAAGATCGTCAACACCTAACTTTGACAAGTTTTTTTCTTCTTATCACATCTTTATTAGATTTTGATTGACTATCCATAATTTGTTTTGACCATATTTATATTCCTGCTCATCTCATCATTTTTTGATATAGAATAAAATATGTTATAATGAATGCATATGTATTTCAATTAACCAATTTTGTGACTATTGATTTTAATTATATGTATATTTTATTATCGATAAAGCTTTGATTAGAAAAGTAAACATATAATTAAAACACACAACTTTTGAAAAATTTAGAAACTATATACAAAAACATATCAAAATGAAAATTCAAAAAACACAACTCTCGAATGTATATATTCACATTTTTATTATTAATAGAATTACATTTATTTTTTGGTCTAAATGACCACAAGGTTAAGAGCCTTGCGCTCTACCAACTGAGCTAGACGGGTTTGGTAGAAATACATTCATCATTAAACAATAATGAAATCACAGATCTTGTACAATTAGTAATAGGAAAATTGGTACATGAAGAAGACAATTCCACTTTATGAGATTTTATCGGTTTATTATACGCTTACTAAATAGAATGTTTAACTTTATATAAATCTACTTTAAAATTGTGTACTTTACTTAATGTTGTTGTTAAGTTCTTTGTGTTTTTGTGGGTGTGAGATCTGTGAGAATATGCTTGTTAGAAAAGAACAAAATAATGAATGGGTAGAGGAAAAAAAAAAAAAGTGATGTGAAAATGTAAAATCTAAAGACTTGTGTCCAAAACATAAATAAACTACATTCTAAACTATATATAGGATTTGAAAGGTTGTGAATAAAAGATAAGTAAAATATGTGACCATAAAATAAAAAACGCACCTTTGGAAAAAATTAGAATTTATATGCGAAAATTTATCAAAAGATTAATCCGAAAAGAATTTGAAACTATGTACTTGGGATTAATATTGTGGTTAAATTTTTTGTATTTTTGTAGGTGCTAAATCTGGTTTTAATTTAAGATATGCTTTTTAGAGAGAACAAAAGAATAAGATTTATGAATAAAAAGAAGAAGAAAATTGATGTGGTTAGATGAATATATAATAGAAAACCTAAAGACTTGTTTCTCAAAAAATATAAGTTTTATATCTTAAACAATAATTGAGATTTCAAAGAACTGAGAATTTGAAGGAGGAACAAATGGAAACCAAAACACTTGTGTTAGAAAATAGATGAAAGATGTCTACAACAATATATAGGATTTGAAAGGTTGTGCATAAAAAACACAATAAAAAGAAGTGACCGTAGAATGAAAAGACGCACAATTTTCCGAAAATAAAGTTATATACGAAAAGGTATGAAGAAATTAATCTGGAAAGACACGACTGTTCCTTGGTATTTTTATAATGTTATTTCTGATTAAGTGCTTTGTTTGTGTGTGTGATATTTGATTTTAAGTTAAAATATGTTTTTTGGAAAAGAAGAAAAACATGTAATGTGAATAAAATGAAAAACTCAAAGAATTGTATTTAAAATTTAGAAAATGATGTTTTAAAAATAAATATTATTTCCAAGGTATTGAATAAAGAACATAACTAAAAGACGTAATCATATAATAAAAAACGTATATTTTTACGAAAGTAGAAGTTATATGCGAAAAATATCAAGAGATTAATCTGTAAAAACTTGAAATTGTGTACTTGGGATTAATGTTGTGGTTAAGTTCTTTATGTTTTTGCGGGTGTGAAATCTGGTATTAATTTAAGATATGTTTGTTCGAAAGAACAAAATAGTAAGATGTGTAGATAAAAAGAAGAAGAAGAAAAATAATGTGGTTAGATGAATATAATAGAAAACTTAAAGATTTTTGTCTAAAAAATAGATAATTGATACCTTAAACAATGACTGTGAGTCAAAGAAGGAACAAATGGAAGACCCAAAACTTGTGTTAAATAAAAATAGATGAAAGATGTTTGAAACTATATATAGGATTAGAAAAGTTATGATTAAAGATGTGATCGTAGAATGAAAATATGCATCATTTGACGAAATAAAAGTTATATACGAAAAGGTACGAAGAAATAAATTTGAAAATACACGACAGTTCATTGATATTTTTAAAATTATTATTGCACAATAAAAAATAACTGGAATTTTATAGGAGGAACAAATGAAAAACCAAAAGACTTGTGTTAAAAAAAATAGATGAAAAATGTTTAAAACAATATATATGATTTGAAAGGTTATGAATAAAAGACACAATTAAAAAGTGATTGTAGAATGAAAAACACACCTTCTGATTAAATAGAAGTTATATATGAAAAGATATGAAGAAATTAATCTAGAAAGACACAACCGTTTTTTTGGATATTTTTAGGCTGTTATTTGTGATTAAGTTTTTTTTGTCTATGTGAGTATGACATCTGATTTTAAGTTAGGATATGATTGTCAAAAAAAAAAAATTGAACGAACAGAGGAAAATAAGAAAATAGGTTAGATGAAGGATGTCTATAACTATATAGGAATTGAAAGGTTATGATTAAAAGACACAATTAAAAAACATGACCGTAGGTTGACAAAATGCATCTTTTGACAAAATAGAAGTTATATATGAAAAGGTACAAAGAAATAAACCTGAAAAGACAGTTCATTGGTGTTTTTTAGATTGTTATTACACAATAAACAATAAATGGGATTTCAAAGGAAGAACAAATAGAAAACTAAAATATTTGTGTTAAAAAAAATAGATGAAGGATGTTTAAAACAATATTTATAGGATTTGAAATGTTGTGAATAAAAGACACAATTAAAAAGTGTTTGTAGAATGAAAAATGCACATTCTGATGAAAATATAAGTTATATATGAAAAAGGTACGAAGAAATTAATCCGGAAAAACACGACCGTTCTTTGGTATTTTTAGACTGTTATTTGTGATTATTATTTTTTTGTGTCTATGTGGGTGTGGTATCTAATTTTAAGTTAGGATATGATCGTAAAAAATAACAAAAGAGTGAACGAAAAGAGGAAAAGAAAAAAAAAGGACAGATAAAGGACGTTGAAACTATATAGGATTTGAAAGGTTGTGATTAAAAGACACAATTAAAAGTCATGAACGTATAATGAAAAGACGCATCTTTTGACGAAATAGAATTTATATACGAAAAGACACAAAGAAATAAATCTGAAATGACACGATTGTTCATTAGTATTTTTAGATTGATATTATTATCTTAAACAATAACTGATATTTCAAAGGAGAAACAAATATAAAACCAAAAGATTGTTAAAGAAATAAATGAAGGATATTTGAAAATATATATATAGGATTTGAAAGGTTGTGAATTAAAGACATAATTAATAGAAGTGTCCGTAGAATGAAAAGACATACATTCTGATGAAAATAAAAGTTATATCCAAAAGGGTAAGAAGAAATATATCCAGAAAGACACGAGCATCCTTTGGTATTTTTATATTGCTATTGTGATTAAGTTCTTTGTGTTTATGTGGGTGCGATATTTGATGTTAAGTTAGGATATGGTTGTCACAAAAGAGCAAAAGATTGAAAGAAAAGACGAAATGAAGAAAAATAGTCTAGATGAATAAAATGAAAACAAGAAAAAATAGGTTAGATGAAAGATGTTTGAAACTATATATAGGATTTGAAAATTGTGGAAAAAACCATGTCGTAAAATGAAAAATGCATCTTTTTACGAAATAGAAGTTATATCTTAAGAGGTACGAAGAAATAAATCCGAAAAGACACAACTGTTCATTGATATTTTTATATTGTTATTATTATCTTAAACAATATCTGAGATTTTAAAGGAGGACTAAATGGAAAACCAAAAAACTTGTTAAAAAAAAAATAGATGAAAGATGTTTAAAACAATATATATGATTTTAATGGTTGTGAATAAAAAAAAATTAAAAGAAGTGACCGTAAAATGAAAAGACGCACCTTTTAATGAAAATAGTAATTATATACAAAAATATCAAGAAATTAATCAGAAAAGACACGCTCGTTCTTTTCTATTTTTAGATTGTTATTTGTGATTAAGTTCTTTGTGTTTATATAGGTGTGATATATGATTTTAAGTTATGATATGATTGTTAGAAAAAAACAAAAGAATGGACGAAAAAAGGAAAAAAAAAGGATAGATAAATTCAAATGAAAAAGGTTAGATGAATGATCTTTGAAATTATATATGATTTGAAATGTTGTGATTAAAAGATATGACTGTAAAATGAAAAACATCTTTTGACGAAATAGAAGTTATATACGAAAAGTTACGAATAAATAAATTTGAAAAGACACGATCGTTCAATGGTATTTTTATATTGTTATTAATATCTTAAGCAATAACTGAGATTTCAAAAAAGTAAGAGAACGTCTCTTCTTCGTAACCGTTTGCGACTGTAGAGGCGATAAAAAAATTGTTTATGGGAGAACCTTTTCTTCGATTCACCGTTTCTGGACGGTGGCCGACGCGTCTTAGTGTCGGCACCGTGCCCTGTTTATGTTTATATATCCACATATCTATATCTTCTTTCTTCTCCATCTGAATTGAAAATCTAAATCTGTGTTTTCCTTCAAATCAATCATTTTGGTGAAAAATGGAGTGTCTTCTACAACATCTATCAACCTATTAGATGATTGTGTTTATCTTGAATGCGATAGTGGAATCCTTACGACATCAGTGGTTTCACAGCACACTTACGGTGGTTTTATCAAGCAACACGTATGTTGGTGTACTTGCAGAACCGGTGACGTTATACAGCCATGTTTCTCTATTTCATTCAAGCGTTCTCAGGCCCAAAGGGTAACTGCTTTCTCTCTATCACGTAGAGTTCGTTTCCGATTTAGTCGGTTTTTGTGGTGGATTGTGGTCAATACCAACAATTCATGTTCTCAAAATTGGCGTGTATGGGATCCTGGAATTTATGTCATAGAAGAAGTTTTAGTGATTAACGGAAACGTACAAGAATGACACTGCGAAACCATAAGTTTGATGGGACTAGGGTCGTCTCGCAAGCTTATGTACAAGAGCTTTTGGTTTCTTTTCAACTTTGGTTCCGGGAATTCATTCATCTGGGATTGGAAGCACAATGTACAAGTTTCAGTTCAGTATGGAGAAAGTTCAAGTCAAAGATTTCTCAAATGGCATTGGTACGGAATGATTGGTATCATATTGTCTACTTTTCAGAATCAATAGAATCAATGGATTTTGTAATGCGATGTGCAAATAAAAGTGTCTATGAAGAAAAAAAGACCAAGCACAAGTTTCGCATAAAAAGATCAGTTTCTGGCAAGGAATGTAACGGTCTAGTAATCCGTTTGCGAGTTAGGCTTCGTTTAAAAGCATCGATAATTTGCTTGTTTAGATTTAACTATCTTGAGCATATGGCGCATATATTTGCTTATGTAATAATTTGTTTCTCCTATTCTATAATGAATTGGTACTTTTCGGTTTAATAATAAAAGTTTGGCAGGCAAAAAAAAAACTGAGATTTCAAAATAGAAACAAATTAAAACTAAAAGACTTGTGTGGAAAAAAAAAATAGATGAATGATGTTTAAAACAATATGTATACTTTAAAAAGTTGTGAATAAAACACACCATTAAAAGAAGTGACCATATAATGAAAAAACACACATTCTGATGAAAATAGAAGTTAGAGAAAAAGAAAAAAAAAAAAATGTGGTTAGATGAATATAATAGAAAATTTAAAGACTTTTGTCTAAGAAACAATTAATTGATATCATAAACATTAACTGTGATTTCAAAGGAGTAACAAATGGAAGATCAAAAAATTTGTGTTAAAAATAGATAAAAGATGTTTGAAAATATATATAGAATTTGAAAGGTTGCGATTAATAGACACAACAAAAAAACGTGATTGTAGAATGAAAAGACGCATCTTTTGACGAAATAGAAGTTATATACGAAAAGTGCGAATGAATAAATGCGAAAAGGTTTTTAATTATGTTATGATATGTTTGTTAGAAAGAACAAAAGAGTAGGGTGCGTACAGACAAAAGAATATAAATGTTGGGGTTAGATGAAGGATGTTTGAAAATATATATAGAATTTGAAAGGTTGCGATTAATAGACACAATAAATAGACGTGACTGTAGAATGAAAAGACACATTTTTGATGAAATGGAAGTTAAATACGAAAAGATATGAATGAATAAATGTGAAAAGATACGACCGTTCATTGGTATTTGGAGGAACAAATGGAAATGGAAGATCTAATTTTTTGTGTTAAAAATGAATGATATTTGAAACTACATATATGATTTGAAAGGTGACGATTAAAAGACATATTTAAAAGACGCGACCGTAGAATGAAAAAACTTTTGACTTAATAGAAGTTGTATACGAAAGGGTGCGAATAAATAAATTTGAAAAGACACGACCGTTGATTGGTATTTGGAGGAACGAATAGAAATGAAAGAAATTCTTTTGTTAAAAGTGAATGATGTTTGCAACTACATATAGAATTTGAAAGATTACGATTAAAAGACACATTTAAAAGACGCAACCGTAGAATGAAAAGACGCATTTTTTGACTAAATGAAAGTTATATATGAAAGGGTACAAAAATATAAATACGAAAAGTCACAACCATTCATTGGTATTTTTTAGATTGTTATTATTAATAGATAAAAGATACAATGTGTGCTATTAATTATAAAATTTGAAACAGTGATAAAAAGTTATGTGTGCATGTGAGAATTGCGCTATTAATTCATAAAATTTGAACCAATGATAAAGAGATATGTGTGCATATGAGAATTGCTCATAGATGTTCTCATGTTGGGGTTCTCACCATGTAAAAGAACTAAAATAATTACTTATTTATTTATTTATTTTTGATTTATTTTAATAGTGAAAAACTCTCTTACACACTAGCCATGGAGATGTTCTAATCACTATTAGAATCTAGCTTCCCATAGAAGTAATAAGAAAAGGCAAATCTTTTTCAATCATAAAATTTCATTGAATACATTGGAAGAATAATACCTGAAAATATAAAGGTTTTTCAGCAATAAAGTTGGCTGAAAACATGAAATTTCAGAGGCAAAAAAAGAAAGAAAGAGAAAGGATGTGATTTAAAACAATGAAGCCATTAAAGTCAAACAGAGTAAAAGACGTTTTAAGCCGAATTTAAATTTTGCGACAACACGATGCCACCAAATTTGTAAAGAATTATCCACTCAATATTTACCAATGTACATTGTAAAACAGTGATAAGAAGATCCTCCAAAAAAAAATATACCTTTTACCTTTTCAACTATCAAACACCGACTTCATAATCTAACAAAATTTTACATTTTTTCCGGATGGGGCATTAGTGTCGGTAAAACAACTCAACATGAACATGCCTGAATATAAGCACACATAAAATAACGAAAATTGATCAGTTTATAGAGGTATAGAAAAGGAGGACAAATCCGGCTATCGTTGATCTCTATGCAGTGAGAAAAAAAGATAGATCAATAGGAGTGATGCTGCCTAAAAAAGTAACAAAAAGCTCTGAAACAGTAACAAAAAGTGCAATTGTTTGGCTATTACAGTTTCATCCTAATTTGCCGCCGGAAACAGAGCACCTCACATCAAGCTGAGAACCCCCCCTCCTCAGGTTTTCTATCTCTCTCTCCATGGCTTGCGTCCTGGAGGAAATTCCTCCTGATCTCCCTCCTGATTTAATGTTTCCGCTCCTTTTACAGATCTGATTCTGCTCGCTCGTCCTGTCTCGCTCAATCTGGACCGGCCGTCAGCTATCGGTGCTCATGTTTCCTCGTCTGGAGCTCAGTAATTGCCCATCTCTATTCGAATCTCCGTCAAGCAACCTTTCCACAGCCGCCTCTCCATAATTCTCGGACGACTGTATTCTAAAAATTTAGGCAATGGAGTCTATTTATTTGGGGAGCTCTCAAATCTGGAAGGATCATTTGCTTGCGCACTTCCACGGCCTTCCTCCCTCAGCAGCAAAAATATTTTCCTATCTCAACTCCATTTGGGGAAAAATGGGAAAATTTATGTCAAGTACCATTAGACTAATGTCTTCTTAATTTACATTCCTTGTGCAGCCACAAGGAAATGGACACATTGGACATGGGGGGTTTTTGCACTCTAGAAATTTCTCATTAACGGTTTCACCTTGGTCTTCTTCAAACAATTGGGCTCCTACGTTTTTGATTCACACTCCGGTGTGGGTGATGTTCAAGAATGTTCCTCTTGAGTTATGGTCCTTTCATCACCATAACGTTCGGGATTGGAGTACCAGTTCACTCCGAGTTTCTTAATACTCCATATTCCAATGTGATAGTCAAGCTTAAGGTGGTGATTAATATGGAAAAACCAAAACCTTCGTCAATTAGGGTGGCAGATAAGTTGGGATGTTTGGTGCTGGTTTCGGCGTCGTATCCTAAGCTCCCACCCTTTTGCGAAAGTTGATCGAGATTTGGCCAATTAGTTCTCAAATGCCATGAATCTTGTTGACCGCCATTTGTGCATCCTGCTGTGATCTCGGAGTCTCATTATGTGTCTGGTGAAGATCGTAATCCGTCCACAATGGTTCTTCCCTTGTATCCTCCTTGTGAGCTTTTTCGATCAACAAGTCTGCCATCAACTCCCACTCGCTTTGATTCATCTCAGTCTTCTAGAGGTTGGACTACAACAACGAAAAAGATCAAGAGAGTACACCATATTGCAAAAACAATTGCTTCCCCAGCTTTTAATCATGAATTCTCTTCTCAATTCGACTAGGAAGAATAGCTAATCAAATAGTCAATTGACATTTTAAGGAAGCAACTCTCATTCTGGATGTAGAGGTCTTCCCTATACTGTCAATTGCGAATAGAAAAAAAGTTTGGTTCTTACAAAGGCAAAGACTACTTGCGTTATCTGATTCTGGTTTCAGTTTTGAGGGTTCAAAAAGGCATCAGACTAGTCTCCCTCTTCGGTTAAAAGAAATGCATGGCTGGAGCCGGCGCTTCAGCGTTAGATTTCAATGTAACTATGCGGAGTGATACGCTAGTTAGCAGTTAAAAGGTGGACCACCTATAATTGTCTTCTTATAGGCAGCCTTTTGGAAACTCGAGTGAAACAAGCTAATCATTGTTAACCAACTTCTTCTTGGATGGAGATTTGAAGCAAATTATTCGGATGATGCACTGAATGGATGAATTGTTTTAGCTTGGGATCCCATTTTTACGATTACCATCTACAAAAAAAAAAGAAGATGAAATGGTGGTTTGCGGAGTATTTAACTCAATGACGAATCATAACTTTTCAGTGGCGTGCATCTACGAAAGAAATAAAATAGCAGAGCGGGTAAGTTTATGGAATGAGTTAAAGGAGATAGCTACTACTATCCCTCTACGAGATTCCCCATGGTTGGTTGTTGGTGACTTTAATCAGGTTCTAGAAATTTCAGAAATCGACTCAATGATCCCTTCACCGATCCCTCTTCAAGGTTCAGAGGATTTGCGAGATTTTCTCGATTCTTCCGGTTTATACAACATTTCAGCAGGGGATGTTTTCATACTTGGTCCAATAAATCAAAGACTAATCCTAAGACGAGAAAGCTTGACAGAGCATTGATTAATGAAGCATGGAACCACTACTTTCCTGATTCAAACGCCTTCTTTGAAGCATTGGGAAGCCCATATCATTCATTGTGTCTGGTTACAATCTCCAACTCGACAAGTAGACAAAAATCTCGATTCATTTTCTTCTCCTTTTACACTACCCATCCAGACTATAGTCACCTAATGGATTTGTCCTAGAATTCACTTATGTTCCTTGCGGATCCGATGTTCATGTTATGTGAAATGTTGCGGGCAACAACAGGGTGTTGCAAATTGATAAACCAAGAAATTTTACTGATATTCAAGAAAGGGGCGAAGGAAGTTTTTCAGGCTCTTGAGAGTTTACAAACGCAAGTCCTAAACGATCCCTCTCAAGCCTTGTTTGAGCAAGAAAGGATGCGCGAGGGATAAGTGATTAGTTTTGGCACATGATTAAGAGTCCTTCTTCATGCAAAATCTAGGGTTCATTGGCTTAGTGTGGGAGATTCAAACACAACCATTTTATATAAATCGGTGTTGGCCAATTTTTTTAGAAACACAATTCACTTTCGTATTGACGAAGAAGGGAATAAAGTGGTTGAATTATCAGAGATTAAAGATTTGGTGGTCAATTACTATATTGAGCGGCTTAGGACCTCGAATAGTGCGGTTTTTCCGTTATCGGTGGATCAAATTAAGAGTATTTGTGAATCTCTCTCTCGTTTACCTACAGCTGCAGATCAAGGATGTTGTATTTTCCTTACCAAAGAACAAGGCACCAGTTCCAATGGATTTATGGCGGAATTCTTCACGTTGTCTTGGGATTTAGTTGGCAGTGATTTAATTGCGGTTGTGATGGATTTACTCAGGAATGGTTCACTTCGTAGGCATGTCAATTCTACGGTAATAACGTTGATACCAAATATTGTTCAAGTTTATCTAATTCCGCCCAATATCGTTGTGAAAATCCTGGTTGGTCAAAACACACAACCAGGTTTTTTGAAGTTTTATTTACGGTTGTGTCATCCAAAAAATAAGTAAACTATTTTAATAATACATATTTATACATTTAAATAAATAAATATTAAAATAAAATATATGAAAAAATATTATTAAATTATGATGTTCCGACAATTGCGATATTGATGAACAGCCGATTCCGACGACGATGTGAATATTCCAGCGATAATTCCGAAAATATAGTGGTAGATTTATTTTTTGATGCATAATTATTCTGTGATGGATAAATATTGATTATAGTAGATTTGTTTTCATCTTCCGGTAGACTTGTTGGTAAGTTGATTTGTTGTAAATACATTTTGTTATGCATTTGCAACCATGGTAGAATTTTGTTTTGTTTGTTTGTTTTTGTTTGCTTACAAGGTAGATATTTTGCCTTTATCTATTTGATAGATTTGTTAACCTTTCTGGATAGATTTATTTTGCTAAACGATTATGTTCTTTGCATGTACTCTTTAGTTTGATACTTGACAATAGACTTTCATACCTCTATTTCGTAGACTTATTTTGTTATTAGGTTAAATTATGGTAGACTTAATATATTTAAATAAATTAAAAATAGTAAAAATTGAAGATAAACTGCATTAATTGTGGTTTCATTTTCACTTTTTACAGAATAGGGGAAAAAGGTGAAAAGTTTCGCGATTGGCGACGAAGAAGGCGAAAAAGGTTCGACTCATCTTCTCCGGTGAAAACTTCAAGTTTCCGGTGAGTTTCATTTGTGTTCTCCGTCGTAATTTTCTTACCCTTCTCCTTTTCTCATTTCTAATCGCGACGATTTAACTTTTTCTCTTCGCATGCGACTGTGACTTCGCAAATCGGCGACCGTTGGCGATTTTCCCGGCGACGTTGGTAAGTCTTCTTATGTTACCTTTCTAAATCCTAATATTGACCATTAACACAATCTTGCTAAAATAATTTTCCTCGGCGCATGTTACAGTGGCTTTGAACAAAATAGAATGAAGGCTGTTTTTGTGATTATTTCCGACGACACTGGTAATTGTTGGTACTGGATTTCCTTTTAGGAAATCCGGCCCATTAACAAACAAGACAAAGGCCCGTATCCACGAGCCCGTTCCAGGATCAAAGGCGAAGAGACGAGCCGATCCATTCGTTGGGCCCAAACGAATGACACTTTGACAAGGCCCAAGCGATGCCGAAGTAAAAGGCGATCGAGCTCGAGCTCGGCAGAAGAAGACGTGGAGGTAGAGCGACTCGGTCTTTTCTAGTTCAACTGATCCGCGAGAATCACGGGGATCGTTACGAAGGAGAGGCCGAAATATCGGAACAGAGAGGTCAGAGTCGAGACTATTTAAAAGAAGAAGTGGCGACTCATTCAAGATATTCCAACCCTCACTTAGAACACTTCGACTAGATAGCTCGAACATCATACTTTGTACTCTCTTTTCGATTGTGTTTGTTCTATCTCGACGATCAATCTCAATAAAGTCTTTGATTCATATGAAACTATACAATTTCTATATCCTAAAGTCCAAATCCACGAATACAAATTCTTAGTGTGAATCCCGGATCTCACATTTGGCGCCGACTGTGGGGACTATCTATAGTTTTCCTGTCTTAAGAATCAGATCTTAGATCCGATAGATCGAGATGAATCCCGACCAATCTGGCTCTCCCAGCGCCACACCACCGGGTTACCACCCTCAAACGGTCGACTACGTTCCTCAGAACACCACCGGGGTAAGAATCATGGGTCAGACCGATGGAGTGTTGAAGAGTTCTGCCTCAGTCTCCACGACCTCGGCACCAGCCAGCTCAGTCGCCCAAACAATCGCGACGAGCCAGACTCCGACAAATGTTTTGTCAGGAACTAACGATCCGAGCAGAAACTGGGTGTGGATGAGAAACGATTCGATTCCCACCTCTGGAGGCGGATCTGGAACGACCAGACCCAATTCGCCACTGCCTTCTGCTCCACAAAGACAAGGGCCAAATGATCTTGCCGAAATCCGTTCGATGTTAAGCCTATTGGTAGATCGAACGAGAAATAATGAGGCAAGCGCAAGGGCCCAAGAGATCACAAACCGCTCTCTGGCCGCGCAACTCGATGAACAGGAAAGGCGCATTAACGCCCGTCTTGAAGAGCTCGCCAGCCAAAACCAGGGGGTAGATCAACACACGATCCACGAACCCCCATAAGTCCCCCACCGTGTACACGCTTGGACTTCTCCCAGGTAGTAACTCCACCGGGAACGTCGGGGAATTTCACCAGTACGTCGAATAGTGGATTTCACCCTATAATGAAGCCCATCGCGACTCTGACCCCATTCAGTTCGAATTCAGCGATCACAGATCCAACCGGATCGGGTAGTCGACCATTACCCGGGCCACCACCTTTCCCGAGTAGTTCAAATATCCGGCCGAGGCAACTAGGAGGCTCTGCCTTCGCCTCAAGCTCAGGACCCGCTAACGGGTCAAATACGGTACAGTTCCGGACGCCGCAGGTCGGCCAGACGGGATCGTTTCCAGCAATCGATCTCCTCGACCCCACTTTTCCCGGACAAATGTCCAATCAAGCACAAGCCCAGTTCGCGCCAACGACGGGCGACGACCACGATATGCTTAGACAGTATATTGAACAAGCTAAGGCTCAGTTCGTCAGTCTGAGCTCCAAAGTTCACATGGCGACAAGCGCGGCACTTGACATCGATCGAGTGATCGAAAAAACGCGACAAACGCCGTTCACAGACCGGATCGCCTTCGCTAGAATCCGAGAAATCAAGAAAACTAAATTTCCGGAATTCTCTGGGAAGTCGGACCCCAAAGCCCATATCAGGGCATTCCGACTAGCGATGGCAAGGGTGTACCTTACCGACGAGGAGAGAGAGCCGGCTTTCTGCAGGCTCTTCGCCGAAAACCTATCGGGCTCCGCCCTATAATGGTTTGCCGGACTGGAAGAAAGATCCATCGACAATTTCACCCAGTTCATGACGGCTTTCCTCAAACAATACTCCGTCTTTATCGAGGAAAAGACTACCGAGGCAGCTCTATTTGGCGTCTCCCAAAAACCGGACGAATCACTTCGCTCGTACATCGACCGATTTAAGGAAATAAAATCCAAAATCGCAAACCCACGAGACGAAGTAGCTATAGAAGCGCTGCGACGTGGACTGTGGTATTCAACCAGATTCCGCGAGGAAATAACAGTCCGCGAGCCTCAAACACTCGATGGCACCCTTCATCGCGCATCAGCCTTCGCTCGCCTCGAGGACGAAACCACGACCCTCAGAGAAAAGCACCGAAAACAAAAGAACCCTTCGGGATCGCAGAACTCGAACTCGAAAAAAGATTCCCGTAAATCAGGGAACGTCAATGCGGTCGAGAGCCCGAAGAGTTCGAAGAAATTCGAGTTCGACAAGGAAAAATTCTGTGAATTTCACAACAAAAGAGGACACTCGACCGAATATTGCTATACTCGAGCTAAAGCCGAGGCTCAAAAGCGGGAGTCCGAAAGCAAACAAGAGTCCGAAGTCAAGGAGGAAACTCCGTCCGACAAAAAGGAAAGTAAACAGACCAAAGAGTCAAACACCAAGAGGCCTTCTCAAAATAAACGAGAACGGACATAGGAGCCGGAATCTCCCGAAACATTTCCTCAAGGGTCGCGGAAGCGAGTTGAGTTTATTCTCGGTGAGCTCAGCCTGAGTGGCACCCCGAAAGGTTCGGCGTTATCCCCACCTCCGTCTCCCTTTAAGAGTTTACGCTCACGAATCAATCTCCCTCGTCTCTGCCGGGGGGGGGGGGGTGTACGGGCTATACCCCCTAAACGAATCGACTTCATCTTCGGTGGCTCCAAGCTCTGCCGAGACTCGGCCAATTCGATCAAAGCTCTTCAAAGAAGAGTCGAAACTGACAAAGGGGGGAAAATCCCAATGATAGGTCCAGACCACGAGATCACTTTCCACGAGAGCGAGACAAGCAATCTCAACAAACCACACGACGACGCCCTCCTCGTTTGTCTAGTAGTGGGAGATGTCGAACTCTCAAGTATAATGATCGACACAGGAAGTTCGGTGGATGTCCTGTTTTACGATGCGTTCAAAAAGATGGACTTCAACGACTCCGAGATCGTGGAAGAAAAGACGCCACTAGTAGGGTTCGCTGGCGAAACAACGTACTTGATGGGCTCTGTCTCCGCCCTGGTAATAGCTGGAGGAGTCCGAAGAATGACAGAGTTCGTCATAGTGGATCGGCCAGCTCCCTATAACGCTATTCTAGGTCGACCATGGATATACAACATGAAAGCGGTACCATCGACCTACCATCAATGCGTAAAATTCCCAACTCCCAAAGGGGTAAAAACCGTGTATGGAAGTCAAAAGATTTCCCGCCATTGCTACATGAATGGATACAAGCAAATTGAGAAATCCCCTGCGTAGCAATTACAGAAAGAGGACGAGCTCGCCACCATGCAGACCAAAAGGTCGAATGACCCGAGTCAAATAGGACCCCCAAAGGACCTCACGACTCAAGTCTGCATAGACGATGCTCATCCTGAAAGACTCGTTGGCATTGGAATCGACCTATCAGAGCCAGTCAAAAACGAACTGATCTCTTTCCTTAAACAAAACGTCGACTCCTTTGCCTGGTCTTCAGCAGACATGAAAGGGATAAACATCGACGTTACCAGCCATGAGCTGAATGTTGACCCAACCTACAAACCGGTAAGACAGAAACGTCGAAAACTAGGTCCGGAAGGAGCTCAAGCCGTCAATGACGAGGTCGATCGATTGTTAAAAATCGGATCGATCAGAGAGGTCAAATACCCCGACTGGCTTGCGAACCCTGTAGTGGTTAAGAAAAAGAACGGGAAGTGGAGAGTCTGCGTAGATTTCACAGATCTCAACAAAGCAAGTCCGAAGGACAGCTTCCTACTCCCACACATCGACCGGCTGGTCGAAGCCACCGCCGGACACCAGCTACTATCCTTCATGGACGCTTTCTCGGGGTACAATCAAATATTAATGAACCCCGAGGACCAAGAAAAGACTTCGTTCATAACTGAGCGAGGCACGTACTGCTACAAAGTCATGCCCTTCGGACTAAAAAACGCAGGAGCGACTTACCAACGCCTCGTCAACAAGATGTTCTCAGGACTCCTAGGAAAAACTATGGAAGTCTACATCGACGACATGCTGGTCAAATCTTCCAGGTATGAGGATTACATCCCGCAACTAAAAGAATGTTTTATCATTCTCAATAAATACGGGATGAAACTCAACCCAGCAAAGTGCACCTTCGGGGTCCCCTCAGGAGAATTCCTAGATTACCTAGTAACCGAAAGAGGGATCAAAGCGAACCCCAAACAGATCGCAACGTTCATAGAGATGAAATCTCCCAGAACAACGCGAGAAGTCCAGCGCCTGACCGGCAAAATAGCTGCCCTGAACCGTTTTATCTCGAGGTCGACTGATAAATGTCTGCCCTTCTATCACTTGCTTAAAGCGAACAAAAAGTTCCTCTGGGACGAAAAGTGCGAAGAAGCGTTCACTCAGCTCAAAGCTTACTTAAGCGAACCACCCATATTGGCGAAACCAGTAGAAGGAGAACCCCTCTACCTGGCCGTCTCGACGGCAGCGGTAAGTGGAGTCCTGGTTCGCGAAGAACAGAACGAACAACGGCCAGTGTATTACATCAGTAAGACCTTAATCGACGCTGAAACCATATACCCCGCCATGGAAAAACTCGCCTTAGCGCTAGTGACATCAGCTCGGAAACTCCGACCATACTTTCAATCGCACTCGATCGTAGTAATGACCTCTCAGCCACTGAGAACCATCCTCCACAGTACAAGCCAGTCTGGTCGACTGGTCAAATGGGCTATCGAGCTTAGCGAGTATGACATAAAATATAAAGCTCGAACGTGCCTAAAAGCACAAGTACTGGCAGATTTCGTAATAGAGCTCCCTCCTACCGTTGAACTCGACCCGAACTCCGCCAAAAAATGGAAACTCTACGTTGACGGAGCTTCCTCAAGGCAAGGATCTGGAGTCGGAGTAAAACTGGTCTCCCCCACCGGCGAAGTATTGGAACAGTCTTTCAGACTAGGCTTCGCCGCATCAAATAATGAAGCAGAATATGAAGCGTTAATAGCCGGGCTCAGAATAGCAATAGCAATAGGAGCCCGAGAAGTAGACGCGTTCAGCGATTCCCAATTGGTCACGAACCAATATCATGGCGACTACGAGGCCAAGGACGAGCGCATGGAAGCATACCTACAGATAGTCCATACGCTCGCCAAACAGATCGAATTCTTCGACCTAACACGGATCCCACGGGGGGAAAACACCACAGCCGATGCCCTAGCCGCACTAGCATCGACATCAGATCCTAACCTTAAAAGGATCATACCGGTCAAAGGGATCGAGAAACCAAGCATCGATATAGCCTAAAAGCTCTGTCCTTGAAAGAGGACGAGCCTGCCGTAAAGGATGATTTCGAGCATCCAAAATGTCTCGGCAACGCTAGTCGCGACATCATCGAAATTTATGATGATCCTGATCCGAGAAGTGCCGTGTACGTCGCGAACGTTCCCGACGGACCAATCCAGGCCGCGTCCACCAATCAAGGACCCGAGCCCGACAATGACGAAGATTGGAGAACTCCGATCATTCGATACATTACAAACGGCGAAGTTCCGGACGACAAATGGGAGGCACGGAAACTCAAAGTACAAAGTGCAAGGCCCACGATGGATCCTGCGGAAGCCATTCGGAGGACGAGCCCTGGCCGTACGAATAAAAAGGCAAGGCTATTTCTGGCCAACAATGGCTACCGAATGCGAATCCTTCTCCAACAAATGCAACAAGTGCCAAAAGCACGCCCCGATTATCCACCAAGCATTTTGAGAAACTCTCCTCTATCTCATCGCCATACCCATTCATGCGATGGGGAATGGACATCGTGGGGCCCCTAGTCGCATCCGGCAAAAAGAAAGCCACACACTTATTAGTAATGACAGACTACTTCACCAAATGGATTGAAGCAGAGTCATACCAAAAAGTCAAGGACGTTCACGTTAAGGAGTTCGTCTGGCGAAACATCGTTTGCCAGCACGGACTACCCCACGAGATCGTCATTGATAACGGTTCCCAGTTCATATCAAACGCCTTCAAGGAGTTCTGCAGAACGTGGAACATAAAGCTGACTTACTCAACGCCACGCTATCCCCAAGGGAATGGGCTGGCGGAAGCGGCTAACAAGGCAATCATGAATAACCTCAAGAAAAGACTCAATGAGTGAAAAACGATCTGGAGCGACGAGCTCCCAGCCGTACTCTGGGCCTACCGGACTACCCCCCGCAAATCCACCGGCGAGACTCCCTTCTCGCTGGCCTACGGGATCGAGGCGGTAGTACCATCCGAAATCCTTGTGTCAAGCATCCGCAAAGAAGAATTCCCACGACAAGAGGAACTCAATAAGAAGATGATAACTGACGTACTCGATCTCGTCGACGAAAGGAGGAACCTCGCACTAGCTCGAATCCAGAACTACCAACAAGCCGCAGCTCGTTACTACGATTCCAAGATTAAAACTCGAAGGTTTCAAGTAGGAGAGCTCGTCTTTCGGAAAGTGTTCGACCATAAAAAGGAAGAACACGCTGGGAAGTTAGGAGCAAAGTGGGAAGGTCCTTACCAGGTCACCGATGTTGTAAAGGACGGGGTCTACCGACTCAAGTCGGTGGAAACCCAGAAACCTGAACTACGACCTTGGAACATCGTCAACCTCAAAAAGTACTTCCACTAGGAGTACAACAACATAATCGAACTACGAAATGGCTTGATCCCCTTAAAAGGGTACGTAGGCAGCTCGACTTCGAGCGCAGCCACCCCCCGAACACAAAGCTCTTACCGAGCTCAACAACTTCTGACGAAGTCATACTAGCTTATCTTTGTGAAATCAAAATAAGTCTCCCAATCCAATGCCTCTTTCTGTCATAAAAGTTAGAGCCATTGCGAAATACCTCACCATAATATCCTCAAAAAGAGATATGAAATTATTTTTTCAAAAGCTAAAGTGATATGAAATTATCCCTCCGTAAACAAGCGATATAAAATCATCCCTTCCAAGCGATATGCAATTATCTCTTCAAAAATCAAGCGATATGAAATTATCTCTCAAAAAAAGCGATATGAAATTATCTCTCCCAAGAGATCCAGAGCGATCCTTCCAAAACCAATAATTCTTCTAAACCTTATACGGATTAAAAGAATTGGGGGACTACCCGCTCCCTCCAAGCAAACAACCTTTGTAAGTCTACTTCGATTCATTCCTATATACTTAGTATTCCTTATATTCAGCAATTTCGAAAGCATCCATCTATAAGCTCGAATCTTACACTACGAAAGAGTGGTACCTCGCGTACAATTGACTTAAAAGTTCGTAAAGAACTCCCTAAGGCAATTCGCGACAAGTTACTTGTCGATCCCTCCGAGGAGGTTCAAGTCGCCATAACAGTCAAACTTTATGCTAAGGCGCTAAAACAGTAAAGTCTATGCTAAGGCATGAAAGACTCGAAAAATATTCATTGAAAAGAGGACACAATGTCCTCGAGTTCCAACATTTAAATAAAACAAAGCCCCCTCAGGCAAATAAATGTAAAAAAAGAGAGAGTCAAAAGCCCCTTCGGGCAACGACAGAACAATCAAAATTGCCGCGAGCGCGAGGAAGCCTCGTCTCCACCCTCCGCCTGATCACCGGTAGATGCAACCCCAGTCGGAAAATTCGATCTGTACTGATCAGGGCGGGAACCAGCCGGCGGCGGAGCATGCGCCAAAATAACCGAGTCGCTCGACACGGTCGGCAAGTTTAACTTGCCAAAACTGAAATCAGAGACCGCTGCGGCGTTCATCTCTTCCATGGCCGCCCTCTTTTGGTCGGCCAACCTCAGCACTTCCCGAGTCAGGTCAAGCTCGCCGGAAGCAAACTCCGCGATGAGTTCGATATTGGCCAGGGTCTCTTGGAAGCGAATCTCAGCGTTGGTTTCAAGTTTTCGACGTTCGCTTTTCTCCTTGACCTCTTTAAGGATTTCCAAATACTCCCCGCTCATCTTCTTCCTCGCCTCGTGGGACGCGACCTTTATGTCAAAGTCCCTCCCCACAAGGACTCTCTCTAGGTCGGCTCGATCTTGATCAGCTTGCGCTGCCGCGACTCGACTCGCATCTTCGGCGGCCAGCGTCCGACTATCGGCCGCCCGAAGCCTCTGAGAAAGATCTTCCTCACGATTCTCGAGAACCAATAACTGGGCTTCTATTCCCTCATGCCTAGCCAATTTCCTTTCGAGCTCCTCCTCTCGAGCCAAGGAATCCTGCAGCTCCGCGGTCAAAATGCGGACCGATCTCCTAGTGGCCTCGAGCTCGTCTACTTGCGACCTCTCACGAAGCTCGTGCTCGGACTGGGCCATAAGTCCGTTCGAAGCCTCCAGGAACTACATAAGCACACGAATTTTAAAATCTCTCGTACAAAAGAAAGATGAGAACAAAGAATTACGATCGATACCTTCCCGGTAGCTTCCGCCATCTTGGTGTACAAATCGCCAAGGACCATGTCCCCGGCGACCGGAAGCCGAGCACCCGTAGGTCCGACGCGCCTTGATAAACGGGCCGCGCCCCCGGGCGTCCCAATGCCTTCGCTCGAACTACTCGAGCTCGCCTCCGTGTCGATCCTCCGACGCTTCGGTACGGGGGAAAGGTTCCCACCCACACCCTGATCATTCGGTCTCTCCAAACCATTCGGGCGAAGACCGCGCAAAGCCGGCTCCATGGACGAGACCGGGTCCGATCCCCGAACAACCGGGGAATAAGGGAACTCATGTGTCTCTGCGGCCGCATCGCAGACCCCAGAGTTCGGAGGGATGACCGGGGAAGGGAGAGGAGAATCACAAATGGCAAAAAAGAGTGCGTCACTTAGACTCCCGTCTCCCACCTTTTTTACCAACTCCACAGGGTCCTTCCCGTTTCGGCGACTCCTCGATCTACGAGATAACTTCTCATGAGATGGAGTACTAGCATCCGAGCCCTCGCCCAAAGAAGGACGACCTGTAAAATAAAAAAAATTAAAAAGAGAGGGCTTAGGCCTTTCCAAATAACGACGAACAAAACGTCGCGAACAGGAGACTCACTATCTCCTGTCCGCTCGAGTATACGAAGCGGAGGCCAGACAGCTCGACTCGTAGAAGCCCGAGGAAGTACAGGAGGAAACGGTAGGTCCCGAGAGATCGGAGATCGGTCCCGTTGAACCCCTCTCGGGTCGATCCTCAGGGTAGCATGCACGCGCTCCACCGTGAAACTGTCCCAGTTAACGGCACCTCTCCTCAGACGGGTTATTAGGGCCTCCGTGACAGGGTTGAGGTCAAGCGATTCGGGAAACTCTGTGATGCAGAACAAAACCGATCAGGAATCGAACCAACAACAACAAAAGAAAAAGGGGGATAGGATCAAAAAGGAGACCAAGAGTCTTACCAACATCGGAGGCCCACCGCGAAGGAACAACCGAGCAATCGAACTCTCCGACCGAGTGATGGGTCATCCTAAAGAAAAAATATTGGTCCCTCCATCCATCCCTCGACGGGAGGCCGTCAATGATCCTCCCAAACCGAGGAGATAGACGATACGACCCCGGAAAGCGGGAATCTCTCTTCACCGAGCAAACCCGCATTAATTCCTCGGGACCAACCTCAATCCCCTCCTCCGCGGCCCTAACTCCAAGTCCGATAACGTACCGAACGAAGTTTGGCGTCATCTGATAAAACGCCAACTGGAGCTGAGCCAGCACTAATTAAAACAAGGCGGGGAACAGGAAAGAAGAGCCCGCATTTTTCAAAATATGTGTAGGAGGCGCAGCAGTAGCCTTCTACGACCGTCTCAGGGGACACCGCCGGGGAAGGAATAACGATTTCGACTTCCGACGGAATCCGTAAAAACAACCTAAACCGCTGAATATGGTTCACGGTTAATAAAGACGGCGGATGCGGACCGAATGATCCCGCCGCCGCACTCGTACTCGCCCCCGCAGGGTCTCTCAAGGCCATAAGGAAGGATATACCGAAGTGAACAGAAAATCACCGGGAAAGAACTCTTCTGACAAAAGAGGAAATATGGAGAAAAACCTTAAGCAAGAAGGAAACCGAATAAGAGTAAGAAGGCAGAAGGCTGCCTTCGACGATATATATGATTATCTATAGCGGGAATTGTGCGCGATATCGTCTGTACGACTACCAGACTCGTATTAATTACTGAGAAAGTCGAGACGGTTTGGACTCCTCGCTCTCCCTTTGCTTGAACCGTTGATTTGAGATCAACGGCTGCGAGTGCGCAGTAATTAGGTCACGTCATCAAAAGAACGAGCCTGAAAAGACTCTTCGCAACTCTCGAATCTTAGCCGTCGACGATCGACCAGATCCACGGTGGGAGATGAAATTCTCAAACAAATACACACCACGATTGCTGACGCGCTAAAAAGCAGTCCAGCTCGTCCCACGCGCCCGTCCTTGACCATTGGATCGCAACAAGATCTACGGATGGGGCGAGAGTAATCATTAGATTTTCCAACACCCGAGACACGCGCACGTCTTCCCGAAAACGTCTACCGCCCATTAACCTCGACTTCTCGAAATCAATGGGCTGGGGGGCTATTGTTGGTACTGGATTTCCCTCTAGGAAATCCGGCCCATTAACAAACAAGACAAAGGCCCGTATCCACGAGCCCGTTCCAGGATCAAAGGCGAAGAGACGAGCCGATCCAATCGTTGGGCCCAAACGAATGACACTTTGACAAGGCCCAAGCGATGCCGAAGTAAAAGGCGATCGAGCTCGAGCTCGGCAGGAGACGACGTGGAGGTAGAGCGACTCGGTCTTTTCCAGTTCAACTGATCCGCGAGAATCACAGGGATCGTTACGAAGGAGAGGCCGAAATATCGGAACAGAGAGGTCAGAGTCGAGACTATTTAAAAGAAGAAGTGGCGACTCATTTAAGATATTCCAACCCTCACTTAGAACACTTCGACTAAATTGCTCGAACATCATACTTTGTACTCTCTTTTCGATTGTGTTTGTTCTATCTCGACGATCAATCTCAATAAAGTCTTTGATTCATAGGAAACTATACCATTTCTATATCCTAAAGTCCAAATCCACGAATACAAATTCTTATTGTGAATCCCGGATCTCACAGTAATCTGTCTTCCCCACGATAAAATAGTTTTGTGTTATCCTTGAACTTTTCAGTGTTAGTTTTATTGAATGTTATAACTTATGTATAAAATCGTTGGACTTAGGTGAACTTTGCGACGGCGGTGAAGTTATCCGAGGCGGTTTAAGGCTCCTCCGACATATTCATCTGGTAAGGTCTTGTCGAATTCGTTATTTTAAACCTTTCTTGTGACTGTAAACTTTTCTTGTTTGAATCGTCCCATTGCTCGTAGACTTTTATGGTTTCAGATATAATTTCGTTTTTAGCAGTCATGTGTGTAGACTTGTTTGTGGTTTATGAAATTATATTTGGTAGACTTATTATTTAACGTTATGGTAGACTTTTATCTTATTTTTAGTCCCTGTTACTTGATGCGAAATGTTATTTGTAGACTTTTATCCTAAATGGGGGCTTTTTATAGTCAATTGTTATATCGTAGACTTTCTTTATGTTTTAGGTTAATGGTTGCAGACTTAACTTCTTTGGTTCCTTGTGCGTGGATGTTGGTGTATTTGTTACTTAACTGATGATGTAATCTTTCAGATATGGCGCCAAAAAGTCAAAATAAGAAGAACTATCCTCCTACTTGTTATCCCATTGGAAAATCCCCTCTCCAGAAGCAAAGCATGAATCAGAAATGCAATTTGTCTGACTTTCCGATGGTTTGGGATTATTTAGGCGAACAAGGCTACAATGACATTGCCGATAAATATGAAGCTGGAATTCTGCTGAAGTTGTGTTCTAGTAACTATACATGGGCTGCTAAGATGATCCATTATCTTCTGACACATCAACTGTCTATCGAAAGGATGCATGAGATTTGGTTTCTGATTTGTGGTCAACCTCTTCGGTTTTCCCTCCACGAGTTTGAATATATTACGAGGCTCAATTGCCATCCTATTCCAGATGAAGACGACTGGGACATTGACCACACAACTTATTGGCAAAAGCTTGGTGATAAACCCAGTGAAGGGCCTATGCCAGAGTGTAGGACATGGGATCCTGAGGAAAGGACACAGATCGGGTTGTTGTTAGTGTTGCATGTTGGAATTTTCGGACTACACCATTGGAGCAGACTTCCGTTGTCGTGTGAAAAAAGAGTCTTGAATAAATAGGCTTTTGAGAGTTATCGATGGGTTCGAGTGGCCTTCAACAAGGATCCATCAATGTTGTGTCATATGTAGGATTGACATACTCATTGTGCGGCTGTCCCCATATGTTGCTAGTGTGGGCTTACGAGTCGATTACTGTGTTGGGAGAACAGTATGTGAATAAAAGAGATGGAGTTGAAATCCCTCTGCTTCGGTGGAAGTCATGCAAAAAACGATTTAATGTGGATAAGCTTCTGGAGGAGGACAAGGAGAGTTCTGAGGATAATAAGGTATTCTTGATTATTAGATAAAATAGTAGTAGATTTTTAGTTTATGCTATGGTAGACATATAGGTTAGTTATGGTCATCTATTTCAGCAGTTGTAGTAGACTTTTATATCTTTCCCCTAGGCTTTTGGATTCGGTTGTGGTAGACTTGCAATTTATATGGCGGTAGACTTGTTTATTAGGTTGTGGTAGACTTATAGTTTCCATTTCGGTGCATTTCTAGATGTGAATGGAAGCTTAGTTGTTGGTTTCATACTCATTCTCAGGTTTGAATGATGTAGTTGGTGGAGAAGCCATATGAAGCCATATATCCTGAATGGCCAGAAGAGGACCAAAATGTTGAAGCGAGGGAAATCGACGAGAAGTTGTACAATATGATTCGAGATATTCTTGATAATTGTCTTGATAAAACCTTGCGGGAAGAAGCCCCCCAGAAGGAAGCAAATGTTGATAAAAGAGAAAAACATGTAGAGGAAAGTGATGATTATTTCGTGGAGAAGGTTGTAAAGGGAAGAAAACAAAGAAGAAGGATAAAGAAACCGAGGAGCCTAGTTCAAAGGACAAGAAGAGTATCAAAAAAAGGAAAGAATTGAAAAAGAAAAGGAAGAAGGCATTACTAGAAGCGAAAGAAAAGGAGCCTAGTTCAAAGGATAAGAAGAGGAAGAAAAAGAAGAAGAAAATACAGCCTGAACCAGAGGAGGTGACTCGTGAGCCTGTGGTGAAGAAGAAGCCAAAAAATGTTACACAGAGTACCATTCGTTTGATTCCGTCCACAACAATTACTTTCCTCATAAACGGGAAACCATTTATTGATGCTCCAAACGCAATGAAAAGAGACTTGAACCTATTCTCTGCATCAATCTCGAGCTTTGTGTAAGTCCCCGCATTAGCTTACCTTATTTGGTATAAGTACAAAGGAATGCCTTGATAACCTTCTTCGGGAGTTCCAAAAGATATCTCTCGTGCACACTTCAAAATACGATGTGCCTTCCAATACTTCATCTGAAAATAAATGATCAGCTATTTAAGTCTGCGGAGACAATTGAAATAACTCTACCGTATAGATATAACTCTGCAATATAGAGAATTTGGTCACTTCAAATAATATGACATAAATTCATTCCATATTGTTTCTTTAATGCATCAGAAACAACAACTGGCAAGAATTTTCGGCCAACACCGCCAACAAAGACTTTGTATATACGGCTGACGATATCTGGAGTTTCTTACGAGAACGAACTGAACGCTCTGTGACCGAGAAAGTATGTTCCGGTACGTATACCTTTATTGAAATTTTTAGGAGAATCTCCAACTGTTGATGCCAGCACTCTCCATTGGCAGCCTTTAACCCAGCATTTGACAGTATATACTAATATCCTGTTCCAAGAAATAGTCAACGGGCAGCATAAAAGTCAACGAGGGGCATTTTCATAATTTTCAGAAAGGAAGGACATTTTGGTAATTTTACCAAAATGCGAGCTGGAAGCGGAAATGGGGCAAATGTTCTTCTTTTTGTCCATAAAAAACATTTAGAAGACCAGACGTGGAAGAAACGGAGATTAAACGAGTTTTACGGACTATCGGGAAAGAAAACCGATAGAACCGATAAAACTTGAAAAAATCATTACGGGAGCTATGGGAGTCTGATTGAGGTGAAACGACTTGCTAAATTCTTAAAAAAGAGTCTAGTATTTTAAAAAGAAGCTTGGAAGATTTATTTCAGAGGCTACGGAGTTTCAATGATTTTAACGGTTTGTCGGGAATGAAAACCGGCAAAGCCGAAGCAACTTGTAAAATCCATAACCGGAGCTACGGGTGTCCAAATTGGTTGATTCAAATTGCTAAATTCATCTAAGAGCATATAGAATCTTAAAATGAGGCTTTGTGAATTTATAGAAGCAGCTAAGGAGTTTTTAAAATATTAAACACGAAAACAGTAATATCGTTACGTTGGAATGGTTCGGGATTGAGGAGCTTCTAGAACGTTTTGGTACGATGGTTTTGGCAATATTGGATCTCCAAGAAACAAGTGTCTTATCCTCCTTAGGCGCCACCTAACCTATTTCTTCTAGAAGAAAGGACACATGTCATGGTTACTTGGAGAGGAAGCTAAGAAGAAGATTCTATGAACTCTCACCTTCTAGAAGCTGATGGCTTGGAGGTCTGCTAGGAGAGGCAAGGACAAGTGTCCAGACAGGTGTCTTCAATGCATGGAGTTGCTTCAGCTATATAAGGAGGCTTGGGGTGTTCACTTTTACTCACACCAAAACAAACAAAGAAAACGAGAGAAGAAAAAGAGAGAAGGAGGGGAAGAGGAGGAGAAGCGTGGGGAGAAGGAGAAGAAGGAGGAGGAGAAGAAGAGGAAGACCGGAGGAAGAAGAAGTCGGGGAGGAAGAAGAAGCCGGAGGAGGAGAAGCCGAGAAAAGAAGAAGCCGGAGAGAGAAGAGAAGAAGGAGGAGAAGAAGAGAAGAAGCAAGAGAGAATAGAGAGGAGAAGAAGAAGAGGAGAGATAGAAGAAGAGAAGAGGCGTAAGAGTGGAGAAAGAAGAAGGAGAAGCCGGAGCAAGAGAAGAAGAAGGAGAGAGAAAGAGAGAGGCGTGAAGCTTGAAGAAGATGAAGATGGAGATGGAGAGAGGAGAAGCGTGAAGCTTGAAGAAGAAGAGGATGGAGAGAAGATGAAGCGTGAGAAGAGAGAAGAAGAGAGAAGAAGAAAGAAGAAGAATGAAGAAGAAGCGTGAAAGAAGCATGAGGAAGAGGAAGAAAGATGGAGGAAGACCGGAGAGGAGAAAGCAAAGGAGGAGAACCGGAGGAGAAGGAGAAGGAGAGAAGAAGAAGACCGGAGGAGGAAGAAGAAGGGAGAGAGAGGCGTGAAGAAAAAGAAGGAGAGAGGGAGAACCGGAGAGAGAGAAAGAGAACCGGAGGAGAGAAGAGAACCATAGGAGAGAGAGAAAGAGAACCGGAGGGAAAGAGAACCGGAGGAGAGAGAGAGAAAACCAGAGGAGAGAGAAAATGAGGAAAGAGAAGATGGTCCGGAGGTTCATCGGAATCACCAAGGTCAAGGTTGGGTCAATGCGAGTCAACGGTTCGGGAAGGGTTCGGGGTAGCAGCGGGTTTAGTTCGAGTCTCGGGGGTTCCGTCAATCCATCCATCCGTCGTCATAATAACACTGTGAGTCGGCTAAATTGTGTGTTGCATCTAGTTAGAATCATATAGACCCGGAATTGATAAACCGTAGTTTAGGTTGCATACCCGATTGATCGAATTGGTTAGAATGGCTAGGTTGATTAATAACTCGGTTAATTAATTAAACGGTTAGGTTAAGAGATGCATGCTAATCATAGATAGTTCGTTGATTGCTTGATCGATTGATAGTTCGTTGATTGCTTGATTGGGTGATGCATACATATAGAATGGCATGCTAGGACGTATATGCATATATAAGTATTTAATAACGTAACTAAATGAATCTATATACGGGAAATTATGAGTTGATTAAAATACGGTTAAGAGACATAACACACTTAGAATATAGTAACGGGTTGGATTAATGAATGAAGTTAACGAATAATGAGATGTCGGGGAGTTAGTAATCTTACTAACTCTAAACCGGCAGATCGAGGACGTAATAAAAGATACTTATGGAGTGTTAAGTAAAGAAGTGGTGTGATTGATGAGTCTTCTACGGGATTAGTAATCCACTAATCCCAAGGTGGCAGACTGAATGAGTAAAGGTTAAAGAAATATAAAAAGGCGAATAAACCTAGTTAATTGTTTGTGTGGTGATTGATTGATTGTGTGATTGCTTGCTTGTTTATCTACTTTGGTGTTGGGTCGAGTAGACTGTTGATTGTTTGTGTGATTGCTTGCTTGTTTATCTACTTCGGTGTTGGGTCGAGTAGACTGTACTGTAGATACTTACTCTGGTGCGGGACCGAGTAAGTTTGGGTGATGTGGAGGTTGGTGATAGGACTTGCGGGATGGATTGGGGATTAAGATAGTGTTTCTGTTTGACCTTATTGGTATTGCGTGATAAAATCCCAGCGAGTCTGCTTGTTTACATTTCTGTTATTAGGACTCTATAGGGCGCGTTAGATCCCGCAAGTCTAGAGATGGCGTTCCGGTACTTCCGACCCGATTGGATCCTCGGGTAGTTACCTGATCAGGCACGTACCTTCGGTAGTGGTTCTGGCAGGTGTTAACCTATGGAGTGACGTCTGTAGGTGTGTAGTCCGGAGAATACGGGGTCGCGTCCTAGGGCCGGACTGCATGGAAACTTGGGTTATCTAGGGGTAGCCTGAGTCACCGCGTATCGATGGACGGAGAACGGTGTCCTAGCCGCAGGACTTCGTGTTATCTCCTAGGAGTCGTGGGAGGTTTTAGCTACCGTGGCGGAAGCTAAGTGTTCCCGTGGAAGTCACCGAGTTCGCAAAATGGGCCCAGATGGTGTAGAGATTGCCTTAGAGATGCGATAGATAAATCGAGTCTAATCGAGAACATGTGCCGCAGTGTTTTCGATTCCCTTCGTTGATGATTGTGTTGTTATTTGAATGCTTGTGTGTGTTGTGAAGCTCATCACGTCTTGGTAGCATGTGATCAGCTATTATTCTTGATTGTTATTTTGGGTTTGGGAGGGATCATTAGATTATTAGCAACCTTTAGTTGGGAGCCGTCTCACTGGGTAATCTTAGATTACTCATTAGACTCTTTTGTGTTTTTCAGATTTGGCGTAGCTCGGCGGACGCGTAGGACACTCAGAGTAGTCTCGGGTTGGCATTGGGTATCGGTTATTACGCATTTTGACTGTTACTTTCGGTTTCGGATTTTATTGGGATATCCCGCTAAATGTTTTGTATTAGACCGTATATTACCATGAATAAGATTTATGTTTTTCAAGTAATAAAAACGGAATAATCCTTGATATACGGTTTCGTCCGAACCCAACACAACTCGTGGAAGCGGTACAGGTTGCGAAGCTTAGTATCGTGGAAACGAGGTAAACAGAGTCAAAGATATTTTGGTTCGAGCCTTTGTCTCAGACCGTACTGTCTCTGGCTTTCGTATTGTGACAAACTCTTCTCGTATGGCTGCTCGGGTTCGATCGGTCATGTTCTTGTTTGATTGTTGGCCGGTCAGCTCGTCGGTCAGCGGAAAATGGGAAGGGGGCGTTACAAAAAGGTGGTATCAGAGCATGGTTCGTCATGGGTTCGAATATTCCGGTTTATCAAAGTTTTCAATGTTTTATCGAGTCAAAATGTGTCGCCAATGCAACCATTAGGAATCCGAGTCGCGTCCGTCTTCCGGGGGAATGGGTATTTTATTAGGATTGTGCTAATCATTTGGTGTTTTGTTGCAGTCATGCAGCAGAGTTGTCCTAGGAGGATTGGTGTGTGTGTGCGGTTGTAACGACAATAGACGCAACATCCGTATTGATGACCTAGGCAGACATGATGGTGGATTGCTTCCTCAAGCAAGCGGAGACTCAGAAGTTCGGGGTCACTCGCCAGCAGCCATCACCACCAGATGTTATTCCATTATTACTGCCGTTGTTGCCCAGAAGTAGCAGTTGTCGTCACCACCAGCACAACTCTTGTCGGCCGAGAAGTGCATTACGCTCCTTTCCTGTCATGACCGAGACCGCGTCGATCCGCCACCACCACCACACTCATTCCATCCTCCTGGCGCACCTACCGGTTAGGATCCACATGAGTTGTACCGCTCATGTTGGAGATTAGGAAGTAAATTAGGCCAGGTAAGTAAGAGTTGAATCTATATACAGCAATTAAGAGTTGAATTAAAATACATATAAACTTATAACACACCTTAGAATATGATAACCGGGTTGGGTTTAGTTAGATGGAGTTATCGGGTTAAAGTAATTAATTGCGAATTAATTAGACGTTAAGAGATTAGTAAGTTTACTAATCTTAATTTGACTAATTAATCTTAATTTAATCCCCATATCTAACTGCAAGTGCACAGTGATGCGAATGTAGTACTTAGGGTATCGAATCCACAGGGACTCTAGGTCACGATAGATTCAGAACGGTTAAGTTAAACTAGGGGAAAGCAATGAGAAAGCAGTAAATCAAACAGCAGAAAGTAAATAGATCGGTTTGTAAGCAAGAAAGCGAAGCGTCAGGTCAAGGGAGTTCTCAGGAAATCAGGAACATATGCAATCAATAAATCGGGATCTAATTAAGAACTGTTCTAGAACTCAAACACAAATATAGAACTAACCAACTGTCGTTGTGAGAATTCTCTAAGTCTAATGGCAGAAATCCAAATTCCTTTGTAATTCCTAACAGATTAAACTAGCCTTAAGTACAAGTTCGATATGTTCACAATTCAATTAAACCAAATTCCTTTGCGAATAGTCAAATTGCTCATCTAGGTTCTTTCTAATTAATTAACCAACTGTCGTTGCGGAAATCAACCTAATATCATAAATCTGGGTAGCTAATTCAGATCAAGCATTAAGAACAATCCTAGATGAAGAACTAACAAATATGAATCCCTACAAATTGATTAACCTATAGTTCCATGAAATCCCTAATGAGAATCCCTAAACCTAACAGGTAAACTACTCAGACATGATCATCGAAACAGAAGACATCATGAATAGAAAACCAAATATCATAAAACAGAATAAGAAATAGGGGTTCGAAATCTTCTCTCTGTCGAGTATCTGATCAGCCCCTAAAACTCTCTGAATGTAAAATAAAGCGTAAGTAAAGCGTAGCCTAAACAATGGCTTAAAAACCCTAATATAATGATCTAATCATGGCTGGGGCTTCTTTGTAATTATGATAAACATCTGGGCCTTTTTGAAATTTCCAAACTCTTGGTAAAACGCTGAGAATTGTCTGCGTCGACCTTGTGTCGATCGATGCACATGTTGTGTCGATCGACACAGGTCTGTGAAATCGACAGTGAACTCTTCCTCTCAGGTTAAATCTCCAAAATGCTCCAAAATGCTCCATAATCTCCAATTCCGCTCCAAACGTGTCTAGACCTGAAAACATAGATAAAAGGACTCCAAAGGACTCTAAAAGACTCGATAAGAAGACATACACCATGGTTAAAAGTCCTAAAATCCTTGGTATATCAACTCCCCCACACTTAAGCCTTGCTTGCCCTCAAGCAAGTAAAAAACCAAAGTATAAGAAAAGAGGTTTGAAAACACGGAAACTCATTTCGTCCTAGGAACTTTCGCATTCACATTCACTTAGTAAACCTCTGAAAACTTTCCTACAGAACTCAAGACCACAATATACTTCTCCCACACTTAGAAACTGTCCCAAGTAAACTCCACAATCAAGTTAGAACATTCAAGTTCACCACACTAGTCTCTGTATACAATAAGGTGCAGTCTCACAGAGGGAGTATCGAATCAAAGGTCACATGGACTCAACCTATTCAGTATCTGACCACCAGACTGTCTGTTTCTGGTTTCTTTATTTTTCCTTTCTCCCTTAGCAACTGATTTTTCCCCATCGGGTATCAATTTTTTTTTTTATCAGTGCTCTTCCCGTTAAGGGGTGTACTTTGGACACATTCCATGGAATACACAGGAGGTAATAGTGGTTGCTACCACTCCCATGACCACTTCGGAGCTACTATCTCATCCTCAGTTTATTAATCTCTTTTTTTTTTTTTTACTTTCAAAGGAGGGGAAAATCAGAAACCATACTTTAGAACAGGATCATAGGCTGTGCCAAACACATCAAAGGAATCCGACCCAAAGATTACCAAGCCCCTAGGTGAGAAATTAAAGTCAAGATTAAGGTGAGACTAGTGATGGATCCTCTGAATACCTGGTTAGATATGGGTGTCCTTGATAAGTTGATCCGTTTGGGGTTTTCTAATAGTCATAGAGATCCTGCAAGTCTGTCCAATGGTCACTTAGTTCTTGTTCAAGCGAAAAGTTTCCTCGAAAAATCATAGTTTCATATTGATTTTGACTCAATAAAACATTTTTTGAAAAACCAAAGACTGACTCTAAGAAAACAAAAGTGTGCGTCAGTAGCTTCCTCCCCCCACACTTAAACTACATTGTCCCCAGTGTAATAAAAGCGTGAGCTCGGTGAAAACAGATAATCAAATTGAAAAGAGTCGGAAAAATCCAGAGTTACGTACCTCTCGTCGCTTTGTGTCGATCGATGCTCAGGTCCGCATCGATCGATGCAAAGCGCATTTGCTCAATTCATTCGTGTATTCGCTCTGTGTCGATCGACACACTGGTTGTGTCGATCGATGCTAGGCGATTTTTGACATGTTCTCTCGTCTGAAAACACCAAAACGAAAAATCAAAGTAACAAAGACCTAAAAATGGAAAATAAAAACGAAAACTGACTCTATAGTGGGTTGCCTCCCACTCAGCGCTTGTTTTTAGTCATTAGCTTGACTATGGGATAGAGGTCGGACTCATGGCGGTTTCAACAGAGACTTTGAGTGTCTCTGCGAATGTCTCCTCATCCAAGGTGGTGTATATGCTTTCGGATCATGAGATTTTCCAAGGAACGAAGAAGTAGAACCAGGGCGGGAGCGAAGCTTGGGTGGTATTCTGCGTTTTCCTGCATTCAAAGTTGATGGATTAGGAGGTTTAAGCTTATATGATTTATGCCTTACCTTTGGTGGAAATGAGATGTCTGGAGCTTTCTGCTTATGAGCAGTTGCAGGCACTGAAGATGTTAGAGCAGGTTCAGAATGAACTGCCATCCTCTCCTCTCCAATTGGAACCTCTGGTTCCACCTCAACACTGAAGCTCTGTCCATCAATGGTGGCTCTCTGCTTCCTGTCCATCTTGAACTACAATGGCTTATCTCCCAGTTGGAGATCAATCAGACCACGTCTCACATCTATCACAGCTCCCGCAGTAGCTAAAAATGATCTTCCAAGCAGCAAAGGATCATCTGGCTCAACATTGTACTTCAGCACTACAAAGTCTGTTGGAATTAAGTAGTTTCCAACTCTGATAGGTACATCCTCAAGAACACCTTCGGGGCACCTCTTTGATAGATCAGCTAGGATAAGAGAGATCCTAGTAGGCTGAAATTCCATAAGTCCTAATCTCTTAGCCAGAGAGTATGGCATGAGATTCACGCCAGATCCTAAATCCGCATAGAATGCTTGAATCTGCCCTTAGAGATGGAACAATCAAGAACAAAGAATCATGGGTCTGGAAGCTTCTCTGAAATCTGAATCAGCTGCTTTTCCATCACTTTCATGCAATTAGCTTCGTATAGCTCCTGTTTGGACAGCTTAGGAGGCTTAGAATGCGGTAATTGAGGCTCAAAGACTCGTTCTGAGACTGTTGCAGAGTTCTGGTCCCATCCGCGATCTGTGTCGATCGATGCACGTTGTGTGTCGATCGACACAAGGCGATTTCGAGCAATTTCATCAGACGTGTCGGGACTGTGTCGATCGATGCAAGAGTTGTGTCGATTGATGCTTGTCTCAGACAGACAGAATTCATCCAGAAAATCCGAGATTATGCTATCTTCTTCTCCTAGCAAGTCAATCCCATCTCTTGTGATCACAGCATTGACGTGTTGCCTCTGTTCAACTTTTACAGCTTCATTCTGCCTCTGTATTGCTCCAGCTGTTTGTTGAACTTTGGTATCTAGCTCCTTCACATGTGTGCTCAAAGATTCAAACTTCCCGTTCAAATTTTCATACAAAGCATCTATCTTTGAGTTTAAGGACACATCAATCTGTTGTTGTCCCTCAAGAAACTGTTCCATCATTGTTTCCAATCTGCTCTTATGCGTAGGTGCAGGCGGTGCTTGGTAAGAAGAAACACCATAGTTCCTCGAGAAGGAGTTACTCTGTTGATGGAAGGGCTTCTGAAAATCAGATCCCTGACTGTAGAATCCAGTTCCTCCAACGCAGTTGATAGCTTCTTGCGCATACTTTCCAAGTAGAAGACTATGCAGAGAGTCAACTTGGTTCTTCAACCCAGCTATCTGTGAACTGTCAATTCATGAGCTGAAAAAATCATCCCGACACATCATCCTTACGGATCTCTTAATCTTCTTGGTGATTCCGCGAAGTGTGTCGACCGATGCAAGGAGAGCGTCGATCGATGCAATGCGAAAACAATGTCGATCGACACACAGGACCGTGTCGATCGATGCAAGCCGATTCTGTCGAACCTGACCTGCAAAACAGAGAAAAACAGAAAAATAAATCAGCAAAATAAAAACGAAAAACCTAGTCTAAACCCTAAGTACAAATCTATCGAAGACTCAAAAGAGTCCCCGGCAACGGCGCCAAAAACTTGATAGGTCTATAAGTTTTAATCCCTATATCTAACTGCAAGTGCACAGTGATGCGAATGTAGTACTTAGGGTATCCACAGGGACTCTAGGTCACGATAGATTTAGAACGGTTAAGTTAAACTAGGGGAAAGCAATGAGAAAGCACTAAATCAAACAGCAGAAAAGTAAATAGATCGGTTTGTAAGCAAGAAAGTGAAGCGTCAGGTCAAGGGAGTTCTCAGGAAATCAGGAACATATGCAATCAATAAATCGGGATCTAATTAAGAACTGTTCTAGAACTCAAACACAAATATAGAACTAACCAACTGTCGTTGTGAGAATTCTCTAAGTCTAATGGCAGAAATCCAAATTCCTTTGTAATTCCTAACAGATTAAACTAGCCTTAAGTACAAGTTCGATATGTTCACAATTCAATTAAACCAAATTCCTTTGCGAATAGTCAAACTGCTCATCTAGGTTCTTTCTAATTAATTAACCAACTGTCGTTGCGGAAATCAACCTAATATCATAAATCTGGGTAGCTAATTCATATCAAGCATTAAGAACAATCCTAGATGAAGAACTAACAAATATGAATCCCTACAAATTGATTAACCTATAGTTCCATGAAATCCCTAATGAGAATCCCTAAACCTAACAGGTAAACTACTCAGACATGATCATCGAAACAAAAGACATCATGAATAGAAAACCAAATATCATAAAACAGAATAAGAAACAGGGGTTCGAAATCTTCTCTCTGTCGAGTATCTGATCAGCCCCTAAAACTCTCTGAATGTAAAATAAAGCGTAAGTAAAGCGTAGCCTAAACAATGGCTTAAAAAACCTAATATAATGATCTAATCATGGCTGGGGCTTCTTTGTAATTATGATAAACATCTGGGCCTTTTTGAAATTTCCAAACTCTTGGTAAAACGCTGAGAATTTTCTGCGTCGACCTTGTGTCGATCGATGCACATGTTGTGTCGATCGACACAGGTCTGTGAAATCGACAGTGAACTCTTCCTCTCGGGTTAAATCTCCAAAATGCTCCAAAATTCCATAATCTCCAATTCCGCTCCAAACGTGTCTAGACCTGAAAACATAGATAAAAGGACTCTAAAAGACTCGATAAGAAGACATATACCATGGTTAAAAGTCCTAAAATCCTTGGTATATCAACTCCCCCACACTTAAGCCTTGCTTGTCCTCAAGCAAGTAAAGAACCAAAGTATAAGAAAAGAGGTTTGAAAACACGGAAACTCATTTCGTCCTAGGAACTTTCGCATTCACATTCACTTAGTAAACCTCTGAAAACTTTCCTACAGAACTCAAGACCACAATATACTTCTCCCACACTTAGAAACTGTCCCAAGTAAACTCCACAATCAAGTTAGAACATTCAAGTTCACCACACTAGTCTCTGTATACAATTAGGTGCAGTCTCACAGAGGGAGTATCGAATCAAAGGACACATGGACTCAACCTATTCTGTATCTGACCACCAGACTGTCTGTTTCTGGTTTCTTTATTTTTCCATTCTCCCTTAGCAACTGATTTTTCCCCATCGGGTATCAATTTTTTTTTTTATCAGTGCTCTTCCCGTTAAGGGGTGTACTTTGGACACATTCCATGAATACACAGGAGGTAATAGTGGTTGCTACCACTCCCATGTCCACTTCGGAGCTACTATCTCATCCTCAGTTTATTAATCTCTTTTTTTTATTACTTTCAAAGGAGGGGAAAATCAGAAACCATACTTTAGAACAGGATCATAGGCTGTGCCAAACACATCAAAGGAATCCGACCCAAAGATTACCAAGCCCCTAGGTGAGAAATTAAAGTCAAGATTAAGGTGAGACTAGTGATGGATCCTCTGAATACCTGGTTAGATATGGGTGTCCTTGATAAGTTGATCCGTTTGGGGTTTTCTAATAGTCATAGAGATCCTGCAAGTCTGTCCAATGGTCACTTAGTTCTTGTTCAAGCGAAAAGTTTCCTCGAAAAATCATAGTTTCATATTGATTTTGACTCAATAAAACATTTTTTGAAAAACCAAAGACTGACTCTAAGAAAACAAAAGCGTGCGTCAGTAGCTTCCTCCCCCACACTTAAACTACATTGTCCCCAGTGTAATAAAAGCGTGAGCTCGGTGAAAACTGATAATCAAATTGAAAAGAGTCGAAAAAATCCAGAGTTACGTACCTCTCGTCGCTTTGTGTCGATCGATGCTCAGGTCCGCATCGATCGATGCAAAGCGCATTTGCTCAATTCATTCGTGTATTCGCTCTGTGTCGATCGACACACTGGTTGTGTCGATCGATGCTAGGCGATTTTTGACATGTTCTCTCGTCTGAAAACACCAAAACGAAAAATCAAAGTAACAAAGACCTAAAAATGGAAAATAAAAACGAAAACTGACTCTATAGTGGGTTGCCTCCCACTCAGCGCTTGTTTTTAGTCATTAGCTTGACTATGGGATAGAGGTCGGACTCATGGCGGTTTCAGCAGAGACTTTGAGTGTCTCTGCGAATGTCTCCTCATCCAAGGTGGTGTATATGCTTTCGGATCATGAGATTTTCCAAGGAACGAAGAAGTAGAACCAGGGCGGGAGCGAAGCTTGGGTGGTATTCTGCGTTTTCCTGCATTCAAAGTTGATGGATTAGGAGGTTTAAGCTTATATGATTTATGCCTTACCTTTGGTGGAAATGAGATGTCTGGAGCTTTCTGCTTATGAGCAGTTGCAGGCACTGAAGATGTTAGAGCAGGTTCAGAATGAACTGCCATCCTCTCCTCTCCAATTGGAACCTCTGGTTCCACCTCAACACTGAAGCTCTGTCCATCAATGGTGGCTCTCTGCTTCCTGTCCATCTTGAACTACAATGGCTTATCTCCCAGTTGGAGATCAATCAGACCACGTCTCACATCTATCACAGCTCCCGCAGTAGCTAAAAATGATCTTCCAAGCAGCAAAGGATCATCTGGCTCAACATTGTACTTCAGCACTACAAAGTCTGTTGGAATTAAGTAGTTTCCAACTCTGATAGGTACATCCTCAAGAACACCTTCGGGGTACCTCTTTGATAGATCAGCTAGGATAAGAGAGATCCTACTAGGATGAAATTCCATAAGTCATAATCCCTTAGCCACAGAGTATGGCATGAGATTCACGCCAGATCCTAAATCACACATAGAATGCTTGAATCTGCCCTTAGAGATGGAACAATCAAGAACAAAGAATCTTGGGTCTGGAAGCTTCTCTGAAATCTAAATCAGCTGCTTTTCCATCACTTTCATGCAATTAGCTTCGTATAGCTCATGTTTAGACAGCTTAGGAGGCTTAGAATGCGGTAATTGAGGCTCAAAGACTCGTTCTGAGTTCTGGTCCCGTCTGCGATCTGTGTCGATCGATGCACGTTGTGTGTCGATCGACACAAGGCGATTTCGAGCAATTTCATCAGACGTTTCGGGACTGTGTCGATCGATGCAAGAGTTGTGTCGATTGATGCTTGTCTCAAACAGACAGAATTCATCCAGAAAATCCGAGATTATGCTATCTTCTTCTCCTAGCAAGTCAATCCCATCTCTTGTGATCACAGCATTGACGTGTTGCCTCTGTTCAGCTTTTACAGCTTCATTCTGCCTCTGTATTGCTCCAGTTGTTTGTTGAACTTTGGTATCTAGCTCCTTCACATGTATGCTCAAAGATTCAAACTTCCCGTTCAGATTTTCATACAAAGCATCTATCTTTGAGTTTAAGGACACATCGATCTGTTGTTATCCCTCAAGAAACTGTTCCATCATTGTTTCCAATCTGTTCTTATGCGTAGGTGCAGACGGTGCTTGGTAAGAAGAAACACCATAGTTCCTAGAGAAGGAGTTACTCTGTTGATGGAAGGGCTTCTGAAAAGCAGATCCCTGACTGTAGAATCCAGTTCCTCCAACGCAGTTGATAGCTTCTTGCGCATACTTTCCCAGTAGAAGACTATGCAGAGAGTCAACTTGGTTCTTCAACCCAGCTATCTGTGAACTGTCAATCCATGAGCTGAAAAAATCATCCCGACACATCATCCTTACGGATCTCTTAGTCTTCTTGGTGATTCCGCGAAGTGTGTCGACCGATGCAAGGAGAGCGTCGATCGATGCAATGCGAAAACAATGTCGATCGACACACAGGACCGTGTCGATCGATGCAAGCCGATTCTGTCGAACCTGACCTGCAAAACAGAGAAAAACAGAAAAATAAATCAGCAAAATAAAAACGAAAAACCTAGTCTAAACCCTAAGTACAAATCTATCGAAGACTCAAAAGAGTCCCCGGCAACGGCGCCAAAAACTTGATAGGTCTATAAGTTTTAATCCCTATATCTAACTTCAAGTTCACAGTGATGCGAATGTAGTACTTAGGGTATCCACAGGGACTCAAGGTCACGATAGATTTAGAACGGTCAAGTTAAACTAGGGGAAAGCAATGAGAAAGCAGTAAATCAAACAGCAGAAAAGTAAATAGATCGGTTTGTAAGCAAGAAAGCGAAGCGTCAGGTCTAGAGAGTTCTCAGGAAATCAGGAACATATGCAATCAATAAATCGGGATCTAATTAAGAACTGTTCTAGAACTCAAACACAAATATAGAACTAACCAACTGTCGTTGTGAGAATTCTCTAAGTCTAATGGCAGAAATCCAAATTCCTTTGTAATTCCTAACAGATTAAACTAGCCTTAAGTACAAGTTCGATATGTTCACAATTCAATTAAACCAAATTCCTTTGCGAATAGTCAAACTGCTCATCTAGGTTCTTTCTAATTAATTAACCAATTGTCGTTGCGGAAATCAACATAATATCATAAATCTGGGTAGCTAATTCAGATCAAGCATTAAGAACAATCCTAGAAGAAGAACTAACAAATATGAATCCCTACAAATTGATTAACCTATTGTTCCATGAAATACCTAATGAGAATCCCTAAACCTAACAGGTAAACTACTCAGACATGATCATCGAAACAGAAGACATCATGAATAGAAAACCAAATATCATAAAACAGAATAAGAAACAGGAGTTCGAAATCTTCTCTCTGTCGAGTATCTGATCAGCCCCTAAAACTCTCTGAATGTAAAATAAAGCGTAAGTAAAGCGTAGCCTAAACAATGGCTTAAAAACCCTAATATAATGATCTAATCACGGCTGTGGCTTCTTTGTAATTATGATAAACATCTGGTAAAACGCCGAGAATTTTCTGCGTCGACCTTGTGTCGATCGATGCACATGTTGTGTCGATCGACACAGGTCTGTGAAATCGAAAGTGAACTCTTCCTCTCGGGTTAAATCTCCAAAATGCTCCAAAATGCTTCATAATCTCCAATTCCGCTCCAAACGTGTCTAGACCTGAAAACATAGATAAAAGACTCCAAAGGACTCTAAAAGACTCGATAAGAAGACATATACCATGGTTAAAAGTCCTAAAATCCATGGTATATCAGTGGGTGGCACCAGATACATATATTAATGTTGGAGAAGTATAGATCGACCAACTTATAGAAATTTGAGCTTTCTCCGATGTTTCGCAGCGCACTGCATGTTTCCTTCTCCTGAGCCAAATAACGTAGACATTGGTCATCGTCAGTGACGTCAAGAAGTATTTTTTTAGGACATCACTAGAAAGGTATTCCATTATAATTTTCGTAAGAAAAGATGAGAATATGCAAAGGAGAATTTTAGAAAAATAATATTGGAGAGTATGTGAGATCGATATCCTTAAGAATGCAACCGCATCGCGTTTATTTATAGAGAGGATATATTCAACCTTTGGGTTTTCCATAAATTTAAATAATATTTAGGTTACTGTTGTTTATTAATTACTATGGATTTGTTAATTTATACAGAGGATATATGAAACTTTTGGGTTTCCCATAAATTTAAATAATATTTAGGTTAGCGTGCATCTTCGGTTGGAGTAAGTATACGTACATGATGAATCTATTTCGCTAGTTAATGATATATAATGTCTAGTCGTTATTTATTGCAGCTCAGAATTTATTTAAAAACGTGATGTTACTTGCATCGATTGTTGAAAAATAAACTAGGTATATGTCCTCTCAGTTTAATCATTTTGCGTGTTTCCAAAATGCTAGCACTAATTGGAAAGAAGTAATAACCGCATCTTGACGTTCATATAGTCTATAATTGAAAGGAAGTAATAACCGCATCTTGATGTTCATATTACTCAATGGTGATGCACATGTGTAATCCTTCTGTTTAAAATTTGCACATAGATTAAGAAACCATATAGTATTTACAGTAGTTTAACACAATCAACCAACGCAAAACAATATTCCAAAGAAGAAGGATATTCAAGAACCTAAACAGGGCCAAATTTCGAAATTATTCATGATGAGTCTAGAGTAAAATAGTGATTCTATGGTCCAAAAGCATCTATTTTAAAATGTGTGAACCCTTGAAACCAAAGTCCCACCAAACCTTCCATGTTGTTATCGGAGCACACATGCAGCTATAAAGCTTGTTGATATCTACACTCGTTTCTGGCCATACATGCTTATCCCTCCTACTTATCTTCATACGTATTCGAGTGGTAAGTTCACGGTCGATTATTTACGGTTCAACACTTCTCCTTCATAAAAAACACGCAAGAGAATGGAGTACGCGTATATCCCTTTCTCCCATCGGTTGTCTGCCGATCTCTTGATCATTTCCTCTCCTTCAACCGTCCGGTCGCTGTAGATAAAACAACACATACCTTGGAGCAGAAGAGCTGAAGGTTTTCCGGATTGTAGAAACTTCTCTACGAAATCTTTTTATAATGAGGTGGACAAACAGAGAGATTTAAGTTAATAAACCCGTAGTATAAATCGAACGACTTGTAGAAATCTTGACTTGTCCGACGCTTTGAAGCGCCTTTCATGTTGTCTTCGCCCTTATGAAATACCGTAAACCTTGTTCACCGTCAATGACATCGAAAGGAAGTTTTGAAAGAACATCACTTGGAAGGTAATCCATTACGAATTTGGTAATGAAGAGATGGAGGACAAAAAGAATTTTGACAAATAATTTATATTTTTCAATATTTGAGAGTTCGAAACAACTTTCAAAATTTATTTATGGTGACAATGCAACATTTGAGTTGTCTAGGCTGTAAAAATTATGTATATGTCTTATCACTAAGTTCCAACTAAAACATTCATCATGATCATAGTGTAAATGGCTAAAATTAAGTAATTTTCCTTTTTCGTTTTTGGTTTTAATTTTGTGTTTGGGGTATTTGCGATTTATCTATTTCATTCATGGTTTAGAACCATTTATGTCCAAAAGAACCTCAAAACCTCATTTGTGAGGATTTGTTCACTCCAAAAGAAATCTCAAAACCTCAAAATTTTGAGATTTTATCTTTTCTTTTACATTCTGATCTTTATAATTATATACTTTATTAGTTTAAGCCTTAAATGATTTTATATCTTATAAAAATGTCTGATTTAAATATTTTATATTTTGTATTCTTTAGATAAAAAAAAAAAATTCATTTAACACTTTGAAATGCATTGATTAATCATATATTTGAGAGTATAATGAACATAAATTTTATTAAATGATTTGAATTTTAATTAGAAATTCAGATTTTAATTTTCATTTTATTCTTATTTTATATAATTTACTATTTTAGTGTAAACTTTTATGAATTAATATTTTGTAATATTTTAATGTATGTTTTAAAGATATCTAAAATTTCTATGATACAATTTTATTATTATTAATAGTAAAAACTTTAATGCAAAATTTTAAATCTGTGATACCTCAAAATTGAAGTTTTCTTTTGGAGACAAACACCTTGAAATCTTAAATTTGAGGTTTATCAAACCTCAAAAATGGACTCTCTTTTGGAGATGCTCTTTAGACTTTAATGCAAAACTCTAAATCTATGAAACCTCAAATTTGAGGTTTTTCTTTGGAGACAAACACCTTGAAACATCACATTTGAGGTTTATGAAACCTCAAAAATGAGGTATCTTCTTGAAATAATAAGCAGTTCCTTGTTTTGTTGATGATGATGTTTATGATTTTGTTAATGATGAGTTTTTTTTTATTTTGTTAGACATTTCTATTTATATTAACCTCGTTTATATTATTGGGATCAAAATTTATAGTGATACAAGTACTTTATGTTCCATATTTATATTAGTTTCTATTAATATTTTAAATCATGGTTATTTGCGATTTCATGACTAAGTTACGACTATTCACGAGGAAACTTTCAAAAATTTGGCGTAATTAATCCGGGAAACCAAACCTAGCCCAAAACACTTCAATTAGCCGCCTTAACCCTACAAATTTCGACTAAGTGTCGAGAAATCCTCATTTACTACAAACATAAACCCTGATTTTTTTCTACCCCTTCTCTAAAATCTCCATCGAATCTTCTCTAAGATTTTTCTCAAAACCCTCCTCTCTGCCGACCCATCTCTAACTGACATCTCTTACTTGAATCTCTTATATATTTGAGGCTCTCAATTTCATTGCTAATTTTTGCAGAATCCCTATCGACCCTATTAATTTCTTCGGTGAAACTCTATGTGATACGATGCCTCAACAAGCTAAGAAGGGACGTTAGAGACAAAGCATTCCAAACGTCACTCAGAGAGTTGTTGGGACCAACCACACTACTCTGAAAAAAACACAGAGCCCTTTACCGCCAAAATACACCTTCACGCCGGCGCCCACAGTTCCTACGACTAAGTCGACTCAACGTCAAGAAAAAGACCATGTTATCCCCCAAACATCAACGGCAGCACCCCATGTACGGAAATATCCACCACCAATCCAATTTTTCTAGAACTCAGCTACTAATCATTTGGAGTAAATGCGTCACTGTTGTCAGTAGAAGTCCAAAACAACCATAATCCTGCTGAAGACGCCCCACCTTTGCTAGTTAACCAATCTCAGGCTCAGAGTCATCCATCTTATGAAGGTCACAAATTTTTCGACGAATCTCTTCCAGTTTTCCGGATCTCGAGGAGGAAACGTTGAGGGCGCTGAATGCTCTGCTTCGGGTGCCAGGCTGGGAAATGTTTACCACCATCCTCTCTCCCACACCGACGCCAAACTTGACTTGGTATACCTTTTGTCAAATACTGTTTCTTTAGCTGTTGATATAAAAAATATTGGACATGTTATTCTCTGTATTATTTTTTCTGTTGTCTTATGCAAATGCGCGGATTTATTTTAATTTTTGAATATTTTAAATATTTTAGATTTAAAATTAATATGTTTTATATTTTTTTTAAATTGTCTTTTTGTTATCTTAATAATCACATGAGAGAAAATGCATTAATTTGCATATTTTATTTTAATTTATTTTTTAAAATAATATGATTTTGTATTTTTGATTTATTATCAATCTTTTTTTGCATCTTTTATAAATTTTTATTTTGTATGATTTTTGTGTGGATCATCCTTCTAATATTTCTACACATCATTTTATAAATATTTTCTTATATTTCCATGACTTTTATGCTTATCATTTTGTATATTTATTTCATTTTGTTCTTCTTTTTCTCTATTTTTATCATATTTTATTTTTGCTAATTATAACCTTAATTATTTATTGAATATATATTTAATAATTTTTAGTTATAAGTTTTTTTCAATCGTTTTAAAATATTTTAATATAATATTCTAGTTTTGATCTCATAATTTATTCCTTTTATTTATATTTAAATTTAATTATTTTATTATTTGTGAAATGATTAAATCATATAAAATAATTAATTTAAATATTATATTATATAAAATTTATATGTTTAATATATTTTAAGATTAAATTTCGATTTTATTTATTTTTCAGTAGTTTTTAGTAATTGATTTAAATTAAATAGTTTTAAATGAAATAATTAATAATGATGATGTAGAAATTTTTATTTAAAATAGACCAATCAGGAGAGGCTGACGTGTCAACGCAGGAGAACCTTCTCTTCATCTTTTATATAGGATTGTATTCTATTTTATTATTTCCTTTTCTATTCTATTAGTGGAGTTTTAATGTGTTCCGTTTTATTCTATTTTGTTATTTATTTTTTGTTTTGTTAGTTAGATATATTCAAATCTCTAAAGTGATTAGGATTTAGATTGCACTAATAATTATATAAGGATTTTTTATTCTCTTGTAAAGCACCCTAGTTTAGATAATCAAATAAGGAATAAAAGCTTTCTAAGCACTTCGAAGAATACTCAGCCCCTTTTGTCTTGCGAAATCTTTTATTGTTTAAAGATTTTTGTGAATTTCACCAAACTCTTGACACGAGTTTGCTGAATCTTTGTTTACGCTTTAATACTATGTACGGAATGTAAAATTCAATACCCTATTTTCACTTTTTAACATTTCACATTATCTTCTCTCACTTCTACCTATTTATTCAACACTCCTTCAATTTTTAAACTCTACAATGGTTTTTTTAAATAAAATTCAACACTTTATCTTGCTATTTTCATTTACGTTTTGTAATTATATATCAGCAATAATTATCGATCAAAATTAAATTAAAATAATTAAATATAAAATATTTTTTCAATATTTTATTTTTCTTTGTTATTTATATTCTTAGTTAAGAAAATCTGCAAGTACTAAAGATGATGCTAAATAGAAAATTTAACAAAACAAATAGAGTAAAAATGATGAATTTTAATAATACACATTTTTAAAATGTAATAATTTAATATATATATATATATATATATATATTGTTAAAAAAGGACTGAACGTCTGAACACCTAATTCCCTCTCCAAATTAGATGCCTAGTTCGTTAAGTCACAAAATTAAATTTACCTCCAATAACTAAGTGCCATGTGTTCAGATAGGTACTCACTCTTCTACTTTCCACTGCTGAATTATTTCAACACAAAACAATCCACATAATACTCTCACATTTTTTTAACTTACCATTGTAGTTATTAAACTGTTGAATCAATTATTCAACTAAGAAGAAAAACAATCGACACGAGTTTCTCTCTCTCTATGTGTGCGATTTCCCAAGCGATTTCTGGCATCGTCTTCACCGCTCCACATCTTGGTGAGTTTATCTTTTCTGCCACCGGAGATCATTATCCCGTCCATCAGATTCTCTTCTTCCTCTGCTCTCAGCCCCTGCTTTCTGGTTTTTCTTCCAATTGCTCGCTCTTGGATCGGAGAGTCTTTCTATGAAGCTCGTTGTTTGCAGCACATCACGAGGGCAGATTCTCCTTGCCTGAAGTTCGTAGTTCACAGTCTGGATCTTTTCTTCATCTCTTCCTGGTCTTAGCCTCCTGTTGTCGGACGTTGTGAAGCCTTGACGGTTCATAATCCCTTCACATTTTCGGTAAAGTTTGGATACGCGTTCTCATGGGTACCTACAGTTGCTTCTTCTACACCCGTACTATTTTTTTCTAAGATTACTCTAAGCTATGAAAATTCTCCACTGGAATTGTCAGGGTCTGAAGAGCTCATTGACAATTCCATACTTACGGGATATAATTTGTAAATATCGGATTGATCTCCTCTTTCTGGTAGAAACTAAGAATCAAGATCATTTTGTACAAACTCTTGGCGATCAACTTCACCTTCCCTATCATTATCTTGTATCTCCGGTTGGATTACGTGGCGGCTTAGCTATCTTTTGGAGGGATACAGTCCGGTGTGATTTTGTTTCTGTCCCTACTCTTCACTATACAGATCTGGTCGTCACAGAGGGTCATCTCGTTTTACTCTTACTTACTTGTATGGAAACCCACAACGACAGCAGCGTCACCAACTTTTGGATCGCATGATTTAGTTCATACATGATGGCCTTTATCATCGGACACCCCGAATAGTCTTGGGCGACTTTAATGATATTAAAGATAACTCTGAGCATCTTGGAGGATCTCTAAAGCCTGAATGGTATTTTTCCAAATTCAGAAGAATGCTCAACATCTCTGGTTTGCATGAGGTCAAGACTTATGGCGGAGTATATACTTGGATGGGACATCGTCGCAATGGCACGATTCGTTCTCGTATTGACCGTGTAGTTGCATCCACAGAATGGAAAGAACTTTATCCTCATGCGCGGGCTCAGCTTCTCAATTGGATAGGGTCTGACCACCGACCTTTGCTTCTTCAAACTGATGATAAAACGTGGAAAGGTGTGAAACAGTTTAAGTATGACAATCGTTGGAAATTTTTTGAAGAAGTTCATCATCTTATTCAATATACTTGGACGACCAAATGCGCTGATTTACACCCCCACGACTTTCCAGAAGCTCTCAAACGCTGCAGGAATAGTCTTTCTCAATGGAAATCTCAACACGATTACAATTCTCGTAAGAGGATTCTTCAATTGCAGGAGGCGCTTCAGCAAGTATCTAACTCTACTCATGTTGATTATGCTCTTCTTTCTGATCTTAAGCTTAAGCTCATTACTGAATATAGATTGGAAGAAGAGTATTGGAGACTGAAAAGTCGGATTTTGTGGCTACAAGGAGGGGATAAAAATACCAAATTTTTTCAGGCCAAGGCACTTCAAAGACGAAGCCATAATCGAATCACCTCCCTGCAAGATGATCACGGCTGTCTTCAAACTACTGATCAAGGAATTCAGCAAGTGATACATTCTTTTTTCACTGATTTATATTCTTCCACCAGCAGGACCAACTTGGAGCCTATTCTTCAGAACATTCATCCCAAAGTTACTCCGAGTATCAACAATAAACTTATTGAACCTATTTCTGAGGAGGAAATCTATCAAGCATTACTCCAAATGAATGTGGACAAGACGCCTGGCTCGGATGGCTTTAATGCTGGCTTCTACAAATTTCACTGGAATGCTATCAAATCAGGTGTGATTCACTTCATTCAGCATTTCTTTGCGACAGGCTATATAATTCCCGAAGTTAATCATACTCAAATCTGTTTGATTCCAAAAGTTGAATCGCCTGTCCATGTTAAGGATTTTCGTCCAATCAGCTTATGCAATGTTGCATACAAGCTCATTTCGAAAATTCTTGCAGAGCGGTTGAAACCTTGGCTTAATTCAATCTTATCCGATTTTCAGTCTGCTTTTATCCCTGGTCGTCTTATAACTGATAATGTCATTATTGCCCATGAACTTCTTCATTCTTTGCGAACTAGAACGATTAAGACGTCTTATATGGCCTTGAAGTTGGATATATCTAAAGCATTTGATAAAGTTGAGTGGTCTTATCTTGAAGCCATTCTTAGGAGAATGGGATTTGCTGATAAATGGTGCCAATGGGTGATGAGCTGCATCACTAGTGTTTCCTATTCTGTTCTCCTCAATGGTTCTCCGACAGGAAAAATTTGGCCACATAGAGGCCTTAGACAAGGTGACCCTCTTTCACCTTATCTATATCTTCTTTGTACTGAAGGCCTTTCTGCTCTCCTTACCAATGCAGTGCACACTAATGTTATCCATGGCTTTATAGCAAGCTGCAATGGTCCTGTTATTTCTCATATGTTCTTTGCGGATGATTCTATGTTGTTTTGTCAAGCTACTGAAGATGAATGTAACCGCCTCCTCGCTCTGCTTCAGACCTATTCTCAAGCGTCAGGACAATTTATCAACTTCCAAAAATCAGCCATTATGTTTGGTAAGCAAGTTAGCCATGCGATTCAGAGTCGTATCTCTACCATCACTGGCATCTCCAGACTTGGTAGTTTCGGCAGATATCTAGGCCTTCCAGAGGCTGTTGGGAGAAATAAATATGATACTTTCTCTTTTATTCTAAATTGCTTTCTCCTGCTGGGAAAGAAGTGTTGTTGAAATCCATTGCCACTGCACTTCCCGCCTACTGTATGTCTTGCTTCCTACTTCCTAAGAGGCTCATCTCTTTCATCACCAGCCTAATGAGGAGGTTTTGGTGGTCTTCTACCAGAGAGAGGCAAAAAATCTCATGGATCTCTTGGAACCAGATGACACAACTCAAGCAATATGGAGGTATGGGGTTCAAGGACATTTACAAATTTAACATCGCTTTTCTTGCTAAACAAAGTTGGCGCCTTCTTAGTCAACCTCATTCCCTTCTGGCCCAAGTTCTTAAAGCTAAGTATTATGCCAAAAGTTCCCTTACTGATGCCACCTTAGGATCAAGACCAAGTCATGCTTGGAGAAGTCTTATTCAGGGGACAAATCTGATAAAAGCAGGCCTGCAATGGAAAGTTGGCTCTGGAAAAACTATTCGCATTTGGCATGATCCATGGCTTGATAACCCTCCGAGAGCTACCTCTCATCCTCCTTCTTGTCCTGATTCCTTTTTAACGGTTTCAACGCTTCTTCATCCGAACTCGGCGCAATGGGACGAGGCCAAGCTGCATGAGTTAATCCATGGAGATGATATTCCCCACGTTAAGCGTATTCGACCTTGTATCACCGAGGTACATGATATACCAATCTGGATTTATACTAGCAATGGGGAGTATACTGTTAAGTCTGGTTATCATCAGCTTATCAAACCACCTGCTCATGAATTAGCTGCCTACTCTGATCGCAATGCTTTGTGTCAGTCCATATGGAAACTTAAGATTCCACCTAAAATTCAACACTTCTGGTGGAAAGCTCTCCATAATGCTCTTCCTATTGCGGATTCCCTTAGACGATGACATCTTCAGGTATCTCCTGATTGCATCTTATGTGGTGAAGCAAGAGAAACCATCACTCATTTACTTTTTCAATGCCGTGTTGCAAAAGAGATCTGGGATCTGTCCTCTATTGATATCGATCACGGTCAGTTCAATCCGGATCGCAACGTCTTGGATTATCTCCACACAGTTTTCACTCCCTCCACCACTAACACTCATGCGGTTCCTCTCTTTCCTTTTATTGGCTGGAGGCTTTGGAAGGCAAGAAATGACCTTCTGTTCTCTGATAAAAGATGGCATATTATTGATATTCTCCATTCAGCCGTCTCTGATCATCGAATGTGGACTGAAGCTTCTAGCGCTTCAAATCACATCACACAGCAACATGTGCATTCCACAAAGCATTCCACATACAAGAAGCCACGTTTATTCTCTGACGTTTTAGCAAGCTCTTGTTCATCTTATTACTGTTGCACGGATGCATCATGGATAAATGATACAAGTAGAGCTGGTATTGGATGGATCCTGACTGATTCTAGAGGTTCTCTCACCCTTAAAGGCTCTGCCTCAATTCCTCCAACAGGCTCAACACTTGAAGCAGAGGCAATCTCTCTCCGGGAAGCTCTCGTCAATCTCACTCGTCTTGGATATACAAATGTCATGTTGTGCGGAGACTCTGGTATGTTGTTTCACAGTTTGACATCTCTGGCCTCTGGTAACCATCAAGTCTCCCTACCTTGCTCTGAGCTTCGTAGTTATGTTGCAGACATACTATCGCTGGCAAAGACTTCTTTGGCCTTCTCACATATCACTCGCACATCAAATACCTTGGCAGACGATATTGCGAAAGAAGCTCGGATGTATGATAAGCCTTTTACGATCTCTTGGAATGTCTCAGTTTAGTGTATCATAAATATGTTCGTTTGTTTATTTTGTCTAAACTTTGTTTGTACTCTGTTTCATCTAATATACCAGTTGGCCGACCCAAAAAAAAAAAAGAATAAATTATTCAACTACTCCATTAAAGCTATCCACAATGGTTTCCACATCACTTTCTCTTTTTTCCACATTATAATTCAACACTCATTCAACTTTTATCATCTACAATGGTTTGTTTAAAAAATTTCAACACTCTACTCCAATAATAAATAAAATATATATTAAAAAAATATTATACATAAAATTAATAAATTAAAATTACATAACAGTGATATTGATTTGTATGAACGTATAAATAAAATCTATGAACGTACATATGATATATGAACGTATGTGATTTCTTTAAGTTACACACAATAAAACTTTAAATATTTTTATTTATTTTTAAAACTTTAAACACACGACACAAGTAAAACATTGCGCCATCTTATGTAGGTTAAGTGGAAAAGTAGTCATCAATCAGTCTTTGATTTGCCGTTGCATGATCTTTCTCGAAGTATTTTCTCGTTCTACGAGACGGATAGTCTTCTTCTATTTTCTTTCGACGCTCGCTAAAATGGTTGAGGATATACTTATCTTCAAATTCAGACTGCCTTTTGTAACCTTCGATATCAAAAGATAATTTTTTTTAATATATCACTTCATATACAATAATTGTCTTCAATAATGTAGATATAATATATATATATATATATATCTCAGCTTCATCTTCTCCAATTGACGTCCAAGTTATAATATTATTTCTCAACTAAAATTTTGTTTTTCTAATGGCATCAAGTAATATATATTTATATAAACATATATATGTTATATATGAACGTATATATGGTACCAATGAACGTACACAGACAACGAAGGGTTTTGTATTGGAATATATTTCAAAAATAGACGAAATTTTTGTATGTGTCCAAATTAAATGAACCAAGTCTCAATTTGTAAAGCATGAAAAATAATGAATTTTGATATAATTATTTTTTCTAACAATTATAATTTCGTATACAATAATTACATTAAACTAATGTAGATGTAAAATAATATATATTTCTCACATCTATTCTCTTTTCAACTCATATCTATCAAAAAAATTACCATGTGTTTCACCAGATCCCAGAATTTTCAGATTCAACTAATTAAAAAATTTCAACTCAGTTTAATCCATAGTATGATGATAACAAAATTTCAACACCCTATTTACAACAGTTCAACAGCCCCATTGCAAATAGTCTAAATGGTCTAACATCTGTATCAATGCTTCATTGAGAGTCTGTAGTAAAGGATTACTTAAATCTGCACAGTGCTTTTGTTTGCGCCTTTATACATTAAAAATCAATATATATTTTAAAAATGTTTGTTTATTTTTAAAAATAGTGTTATAAATCCGTTAGAATTCAAGTAAAATTTTGCTCATAGTTTTTCCTATGAATTTCTTATAAACCTTCAATTTAGAAAAATTTGGGTAATATATACGTTGTTTCACCATAGCTAATCGAGAAAATTTGTCCATCAAATTTTAGAAGATAATTCTATTAGATAATCAGAAAGTGCACATAAAAATAAAATAAAATAAAATAAAAGTGTTTTGCGAATGTCCCAAAATAATAACGTGAATTTTGCCAAGATGTCAATCGAACTCAAATTTGGACAGTTTCAAACTATTATTAAATTTATTTTCGGGCTAAAGTCTCGGACACGTCTCACAATTTTTTTTCTGTTTCTACACATTATAATTCTAAACAATAGATGGCAACCTGTGTTTAGATGAAGGCCCTTTTTAATTTTTTTTTTTTTTTTTCAACTGGCCCTTTTTAAAAACAACCGTGTTTAGCATTTACATACAGTATTTGTGTTTTACTAACAGAACAATTGTGTTGCACATAATAATTTTTGGATGTTATATATAATTATTGTAATTGGCAGGACTTTGTGTGCTCCATAAATCAACACTAGAAATTTATAATTAGTTAGGAAAATAATTGGGGGCTATTTCCTCAGAAATTACAAGATGCACTAAATAACTATCTAAACTGAGATTTTTTTATTGTACTGTATTGGATAAAAAATGTTTACAAGATGATCATAAGTGAAATGTAGTAGAAGAGTTCATAGTGTGATTTTTCAATGTAAAAATAAGTAAAAAAGATCACTAGAACTAAGGTTTTAACCTTTTATAATCATGTGAATAGCTGAAAATCCCGCATATTTCAGACTTATTCACACTTCAACAATCTCCACGATCTTTAAGTTATTTGAATAATTATGAACTGGTCGGTTATGACTAAATCATACTATCGTACGATTTCGAGAACAATAGTCTTTTTCCCAAAACAAAACCCCATTTTGGTGTAATCGAAATAAGTAATTGGGTTTTGGCTTATGCCGCAGTACTTAGGCCTTAACTATGATTTTATTGGTGACAGTTTTTGTGAGCATTGTTAGGCTAAATCCGGTGTAGATTCTACACTTTGCCTCCACATCTCTTGCAATTTACAATTTGTACTTGTGTACATAGAACTCTCTAATGTGTGTTTGTAGTTGTTGAAGCTGAACTTTACAAGGATCAATTCAATAAATTGATCAATTAAAAGAGACTTGGATGATTCGACTTTCAGAATCTAAAGGCAATAGCAGAAAAATCGGAAAATATAGTCGTTTTATTACTTAGAGTTCTAAAATCAGTATCGATTTCTCTGCTCTGGAATTCGGTTTGAGTACAATAATTCAAGTTTCATCTTTTTCCGCGTAGGAAAATATATTTATATCATAAGAATTAGAGTTTATTTCCTAGATTCTCTTTGATACGATAAACAAAAATCCGGACAATCTTGGATTTTCCTTCCTTTTCAAAGATTCATCTTTATCTTCTTCATTTTCTTAAATATGTTAATTTTACAATAACCATATTTGCCTCTTTTAACGCAGATATGCGCCAATCTCGTTGGGATCTGCCGAAATGAGCCGTCTTCCTCTTAATGGACTTGATATTGATGGCCGATCTAACTGTTGGGCAAGGCTAAAGAGGGGGTGCTAAAACCACCTCTAACAATGAAGCTTAGGTCGGCGGATTATTATCTTGTCCGGTGCAATGGCTAGATCGGCATATCTCGTGATGTGTAAGTTCAATCTCTTAATGTGTTTGACTGTTTTCATGCGGGTTTCCCGGGGTCATTTAAGGCGCCTCTTTCCCCACAAATGAATGCATTACGCATGTCTGGAATGTCGTGTCATTAACTCTGTTTTGGTAACCGTCATGTCACTTTGATAACCCTTTCTTCCTTCACTATAAATTCGACCCCTCCACTTATCATTTCTCCTCATCTTCACTTCTTTCTCTTCCTCAAACCAATCTCCCTTTCTGACTTCTTTACTCTTACTTTCCTGTCTCTCCAAAATAAAGATGCCGATATGCCCTTTTTCTCGTATTTGGATATATGCCGTCCTCCGGAGTTATTGTTTGAATGAGCTCGTCGATGAGCTTATGCTCTTTTTGCCAAGGAGTAGCTCGTCGGTACATGGATTTATGCTGATGGTTTCCCTTTTTTTCTTCCTTCCAACTTAAAGGCGGCGCTCAGAGCCTTCATTTGGATTGAACTGACGTGTCGTTAATATTAGTAACGTGTTCTGGTCTGCTCCTTCAAGGATCAGTTGCCTCTGGCGTAAGCACCTTCCCTATCTTTATCTTTGATACTCACAGCTCGGCATTCTAACTTTATTGTTGCTTTTGTATTTGTAGAGCAACTGATAGTATATCGGATCAAGCTCGTCCCAGAAGACGGAGAACATGTTGTTCTTTTGAACAAGCTGTTTAGTGGAGCTGGTTTGGCGGCAGTTATTTTGGACGTTGAGGCCAGTGCTTCAGATTTAGTTTTGCCACAAGAAGATTCTCCATCCAGTCTTGATTTAATCGTGGTTCCCATCTGTGCAGTCGACTATCAGGGACAAGCCTTGCAGGGAATAGACAACAAAATCGTCTTTCAAGAAAGCAGCTCGGCTTCTGGCGATGAGGTGGCCATTTTGGATGTTCAGGTCAGTTCTTTTGAGTTCTTTTTGTCCCAATAAGAATTTCCATTCGATATTGATTTTATCACGGTTCCCATCTGTGCCAGCGGCTATCAGGGGCGAGCCTTGCAGGGAGAAGACGGCAAAGTTGTTTTTTAAGAAATGAGTTCGGTTTCTGGCTGGACAAAACCGATCTTGCAACTCAAGCTTCGACTTTAGACGAATTCGTCTTTCAAAAAAAAGTTTAGCCCTTTTTGTCGTTGTAGCTCGGCTTGTAATATTGTTTTTAAGGATAAATAAAACGAAGAATTTTCTATTTTCGTATTATTCTTCGCTTTATACTTTTACAATTTTCGATGTGGTTAACTCGTTTTTCCGAAGAAATATATTGTGCCATGTAATAGATCTTTCATGGAGATTGATCTATCGATGTGTTTCGGCTTAAATATCCTACCGAGTTAACTTTTATGCCGACATAACTATTTTCATGTCGACATATATTTTAATTATGATTAATTCCTGCCAGCGTAACTTCTCTTGCCGGCGTAATAAAATTTTGATTAGTTTTTGTCGACGTAACTGCTCTTGTCAACGTAATGGAAAGTTTTTGACTCCTTTTCTGAAGTGATTTACTCATCTTTTTGGGAAGATAATATTTTTCTTGGAAAATAGTCGACCTATTTCTTCTCCTTTCCCTTTTTATGGAGAATTTTTCTTTTGACTATAGATTGAACGAGGAATTCTTTCGTTGTTTTTTTGTTTTTGACGGAGTATACATCGCAGTATTATCTATTAGTCGGAATACTTTTTATGTTTGGGCGCTTACAAAATCGGTTCCATTTTGTTGTTAAAAGGGGGTTCCGAGGTGTGCGTCGGTAACTTTTGTGATATAAGTGGAATAACGCCAACCTCATATCACAGTTATCGTTTAGTTTGGGATCGGTTATGCGAGGCAGGTCGGCTTACTTAACTCGGAGCAGGGGAAATCACGGCTTAAATCTTCAGCAATACAACTAGAGCTGGCACTTTCCGCATACATGATGAAGGTGTGGATTATTTCACAATTGCACTCGAGGAGCGAGCTTGGATCGGTCATTTGGACAGATGCCGACGTAAAAAAATTATTGTAAAGATATGGTTTTATTAAAGGTTTAGTTGAATCTGTAAGGATTGTTTACATATCTCATAAACGGGGACCAAGCCATTCGTGATTCGTAATACATAGGCATTAGCTCGGGATGCATACCTTTTCCTTTTTTTTAGAAGAAGAAGCGTTTGAGGTGCATTGAGTTCCAAGAGAACTAGAAGGACTTTCCATCTAACTCGGAGAGCACATTGCCCCGAGCTTGACGACCCTTGAGATTTGATAAGGTTGTTTCCAATGTATATCGGACTTTACCGGCGTTCTTTTCTTTCATACCTTAGTGTACCTCACGTAAGACGAGATCTCCTTATGTTAGGTGTCGACCTTTGGTCTTTTTGTTGTAGTACTGAGTTGCTGATAGTTACGAATTTGTGGGAGAGCTTCATATATTCCTTCTTCGAGTGAGCCGAGACTGTCAGAGCATTTTTTTGTTGAGCTCGGGATTCTGGATAAGCATTGATTTTCGAAAGGTTGGTAAGTCCTTTTCGGCTGTTGACATTGCTTCTACTCCATGAGCTAGGTAAATGTGGTATGGTTCAAAGGACGCCTTGACGTGGTTCGATGTGATTACATGACTCCGTCTAACTCATCGGCCCAGTTCTCTTTTTATTTATCGAGTCGATTTTTAAGTCTGGAAATGATCGTTTTATTCGTTGCCTCAGCTTGACCGTTTCCTTGCGGATAGTATGGTGTTGATCTATTCAATCTGATGTTCCACTTTTGACAGAAATGACTTAATAAGATCGATGTGAAATATTTTACATTGTTGGTGACAATCTCATATGGTAGCCCACGCCAGCAGATGATGTATTTCTATAGAAACATAGTGACATGCCAAGCTGTTACTCTAGGATAGGCCTTGGCTTCCACCCATTTAGTGAATTAATCTGTTAAGATCAGAATGTGTTTGTTTTGTTGAGACTTATACATTGGTCCGAAGATGTTCATGTCCATCTCATGAACGGATATGGTGTTGTCGCGGCTTGCAACTGCTCTATAGGTTTTCTCATATTGCTCGCACTTCGTAGTGTATTCCTCGCAATCTTTAATCATCGTTGGCCAAATAACCCTAGCTTCTTGATTTTTAGGGCTAGGGATTGTCCTCCAGCATGAACTTCCTCTATGCCATTATATATCATGGTTTTTAGGGTTTTGACCATGGTATATGTCTTTGTTATCGAGTCTTTTAGTGTGTTTTGGAGTCCTTTCATGTGTTTTACCGGTCTATGTACGTTTGGAGCATATTTGGACATTATGGCGCATTCTGGAGCTGTTTGGAGCATTTGTGCTAGAAGAAGAAGTCACTGGCGAGAACAGAGCTCGGCATCGATCGACACACACATAGTGTCGATCGACACAAATCGTGGTCTGACAATTCTCGCCGAGTTAATGAAGACTTTGGATATTTGCAGCTTGGCCTAGAAATTTCTCATAATTACAAAGAAGCCCAAAACGTGTTTAGTTATGATATAAGGGTTTTTAAGCCATTGTTTAGGCTACACTTTTCATACGCTTTACTAATCAGAGATAGAGAGAGTTTGGGGTTGGTCTTGTACTCGAGAGAGAGAAGAGATTTCGAACCCTTGTTTCGTTACATCTTCTATGTATTTGGTTTTTTATTCATTATGATTTCTGTTTCATTGATCATGTCTGAGTAGTTCTCCAGTTAGGTTTAGGGATTCTCACTAGGGATTTCATGGAATATTATGTTAATCAATCTGTAGGGATTCATACTTTCTAGTTCTTGATATAGGTTTGTTCTTAATGCTTAATCTGAATTAGCTACCCAAATTTATGATGTTAGGTTGATTTCCGCAACGACAGTTAGTTGATTAAATAGAAAGAACGTAGATGAGCAATTGAACTATTCGCAAAGACATTTGGCTTAGGGAAATTGTGAACGAAAGAACCTGAGATTAATGCATGTTTAGGATCTTTAGAACTCAAAACGAAAGTTGGTTTCTTATGCTTCTGTGCTTCTAGTTCTAGAACAGTTCTTAATTCGATCTCGATTGATTGGTTATCATATATTCCTGATCTCCTGAGAACTTCCTTGACTTGACGCTTCGCTTGCTTGCTTGCAACCGTTTGATCTACTTTTCTGCATTGTTTACTGCTTTCATAACTGCTTCATAGCTTAATTTGAACTTCTATAGTCTATCGTAATATTCTTGAGTCTCTCTAAATTTGACACCCTATATACTACTAGTCACGTCTGTGCACTTGCAGTGTAGCTCTATGGATTAAAACTCAAGAATATCTAGTTTTTGGCGTCGGTGCCGGGGACTCTTTTGAGTCTTCGATAGATTTGAGTTTAGAATTTAGACTAGGCTTTTCGTTTTTATTAAACTAATTTTATTTTCTATTTTTCTTGCGTTTCAGGTTCGACAGAAATCGCCCAGCGTCGATCGACACCAACTCGGTATTGATCGACACAGCTCGCGATCAGCATCTATCGACGCTCTGCTTGTGTCGGTCGACACACTTGCGTGAACGAGACAGTTTATTCCTGATCGCACACTAAGGAGTAATCCGGACAAGGAGGTCGTGAATCCCAAAATTAAGGAGCTTGCAAAGCTAGAGAGAGAGAACAGGAAAGCTCAGAAACAAGTCAAGATGGCAAATCCCAATGCTATGATACTGATTCGGGATGAGCATGGTGTTCTGAGGGATATAAAGAACCATGTCTGCAATGAGCGTGGTTAGAGACTTGATGACGAAGGTAATGTCAATCCTGAAGCTGAGAGGTAGATTGTTCAGCCTGATGGAGAAGCTCAAGGTGGAGGAGCAGGTGGACAAGGAAATCCACAACCAGAAGCGCCACCTAGAGCACCAGAGCCTCCAGCTATGAGGATTACAACATGCCTGATGAGTTATATGCCAATAGGTATACGATGTACTTCATGCGTTTGCACGTAATGACTTTGAGGTGAAGACTTCTTACTACACGCTTGTGGGACAACACCTCTTTCATGGATTCCCACATGAGCATCATATGGATCACATAGAGACGTTTGAGTCTTTGGTTACTGGAATGAAGCACAATGGTGTGAGCTATGACTTCCTACACTCCAAGCTTTTTCTTCACTCTCTTGGAGGAGAAGCTGTAAATTGGTTATAGCATATTCCATCTGGGACTCTGACTACTTGGGATGCAGTGAAGAGGAAGTTTCTGAGGCACTTTTATGATGATGCTATATCTGATCAGCTCAGAGAAGATTTCGACGTTCAAGCAGGGACCTACAGAGCCTCTTAAGGGTGCATGGGTGAGATTTAAGACGTACCAGAGAGATTGCCCTCATCATGGTTTCTCTGAAGTTCAGATGATGGGAATTTTCTTCAGAGGAGTTGATTTGTGGTATCATATGGCTTTGGATGCTTCTAGCAATGAGAACTTCAACATTAAATTTCCAGAGCAACCTAAGGAGCTGATTGAGAACTTGGTGTGCAGCAATAGCACTAAGGATGCTGATTTGGAGAGGAAGAAGTCTAGTGGAAATGTTGACAGCTCACAGATGACAGAGATGAAGAACAAGATTAATTTTGTTCATATTATCTTACTTGGAAAGAAGCAAGTCCAATTTGTTGTTGATGCTGACGAGTCTGAGGATGTTAATTACATAGCTGGAAGTGGTTATTAGGGTCAGAGATATGGAAATCAGCAGGGACAGACTTCTGGTTTCACACCAAAGTCTGTGATTGCCCTCACACCAAAGTTTCACACAGACGTCTGGTTTCAAAGACCCTTTCAGCAGAATAGCTCATTCTTCAGAGATTATGGCTCTTCATCATAACAGACTACTCCTCTACAAAATGATAAATAAGATGATGGGTCTATTGAAACAGCTCTTGGAAGGTCAGCAGAAGAGTACAATGGACTTCAATGGGAAAATAGATGCTTTGTACCTGGATTTGAGTGGGAAGATTGAGTCTCTGAGCACTCATGTGAAGAAGCTGGATGTCCAGGTTCAAAAAACTGCTGGAATAGTGCAAAGGCAAAATGGAGTTGAAGAACTGAGCAGAAGCAATACGTCAATGTTGTCATTACAGAGAATGAAATTCATTTGAAAAATGAGGAAGAAAGCATCATTTCTGCTTTCCTCGGTGAATTATCTCTGTCTGCGCCGAGCATCGATCACCACACCCTTGGTGTCGATCGACGCAACTCGATAGGAAGGACGAACATGATTTTAACCGCCTTGTGTCGATCGACACATCCTATGAATCGATCGAGACTGGTCGCAGACGAGACCATAAACCTGCAACAGACCCTGAGCGAGTCTATAAGCCTCCTTTGACATATCCTAAGGCTCCTAAGAGGTCCAAACAGAAGTTAGATGAGGCTGATTGCATGACAGTGATGAATAAGAAGCTGACTCAGATCTCATTAGCCGATGCTCTAAAGAAACACCCTTCTCTGCAGAGATATGCGAAGAAGATGATCTCTTCTGATGGAGATTTGAAAGAAGAGGTGTTGGTGCTATCTAAGAAGGTATGTGCTGTGTTACAGAACCAGATTCCAAAGAAGCTTCCATACCCAGGAGTCTTTGTGCTAGACGGTTCCATCTTTAAGGAGAGCTTCAAGCGTTCTCTGTGTGACTTAGGATCTAGTATGAATCTCATACCATACTCTGTGGCTGTGAGATTGGGACTGATGGATTTCCAGACTACTATGATCTCTCTTATTCTAGCTGATCGATCGAAGAGGTTTCCAGAAGGAGTTTTAGAGGACATTCCTATCAGAGTTGGAAACTACTTGATTTTAACATACTTTTTGGTGCTGAGATATGAGATTGAACCGGATGATCCTCTGCTGCTTGGTAGATCCTTCTTAGCTACTGCTCGAGTAGTGATTGATGTGAGACGTGGTCTGATTGATCTCCGCTTGGGAGATAAGCCTTTGAAATTTAAGATGGATAAGCTGCAGAGATCCACCATTGATGGACAAAGCTTCAGTGTTGAAGTGGAACAAGAGATTCAGATTGGAGAAGAGAAGATGGCGGCTCATCCTGAACCTGCTCTAACATCTTCAGAGCCTGCAATTGCTCATAATCAGAAAGCTCCAGACATCTCACATCCACCCAAGCAAAGGTATGACTCCTCTAGACTTAAACCTCCTAACTGCATTGCTATGAATGCGGGAAAACTTAGTATCTCACCCACCCACCCTGGTTGCATTCGCTCATTCCTTGGGAATTCTCCTGATCCCACTGCTTATACACCACCTTAGATGAGGAGACATTCACAGAGGCACTCCAAGCCTCTGTTGAATCCACCATAAGTCTGATCTCCTTCCCATAGTCAAGCTAATGACTTAAAACAAGCACTAAGTGGGAGGCAACCCACTAGTAGGTCTGTTCTTTCTTGTTTTTTGTTTTGGTTTTGGTTGCTTTGATTTTATTTTTTTGGTGTGTTCAAAGCATGAGAACAGGTCATAATCGCCATGCGTCAATCGACACGGTCATGTGTATTAGTCGACGTAGAGGTCTCATATGGTTTAGCTATTACCGTATTGATTGCGGTTTAAGCAGCGGTATTCTAAAAACCGCGGGCGAGCAAAGACGATCAGCATCGATCGATGCGGTCCTGAGCATCGATCGAAACAAGCCGAGGACATGTAAGTATTCTGACCTTTTTCTGAATCTGTTCATTCTGATTTTTGTTCTCACCGAGCCCAAGCTTCTAAAACACTGAGGACATTGTTGTTTAAGTGTGGGGGAAGTAGCTACTGACGCACTATTTTCTGTTTTCTTAGAGTCAGTTGCGTCTGTTTTACTGAGTCAAATTGAGTAGGAAACAAGGACTTTTTGAGGATACCACTACACTTGCAGGAACTTAAGTGACCATTGGATGAGTTTACAGATGATCTATGACTATTTGAAAACCCAACATAGACCAGCCTACTGAGGACACCCATATCACTTCAGTTATTCAGAGAATCCATTACTGACTTCGCACTTAACTTGGCTTACTTTTTCTCACCTAGGGGCTTGGTATACTTTGAGTCGGAGTCCTCTGTTAGTTTGACACAGCTTGTAAACATGTCTAAGTATGGTTCCCTTCTCCCCTTCCTTAAAGTAAAAAAAAAGAGAGATAAACTGCGGATGAGCTAGTAGCTCTGAAGTGGTCGTGGGAGTGGTAGAGACCCCTATTACCTCATGTGCATCATGGAATGTGTCCAAAGTACACTCCAATGGGGAAGAGCACTGATAGAAAAAATAAAATGATACCCAGTGGGAGAAATCAATTGCTAAGGAAGGAAAAGGAGAAGAAAGGAACCAGAAAATGATAGTATGGTGGTCAGGTGCTAACAGAGTAAGAGTCCATGCGTTCTTTGATCGATACTCTCTAGGTGAGACTGCACTTATTAGATTACAGAAGTCAGTATGGTGAATTTGAATGTTCTGAATACGATTGTGGAGTTTACTCAGGACAGTTGCTAAGTGTGGGGGAAGTACATGTTGGTCTTGATGTCTGCAGGTTCATTTTTCATGTGGCTTACTAAGGAGAATCTGAGTGCGGTGTTCCTATGATGAAACGAGTTTCTGAAGTTTTCAAACTTCTTCTCCTGATCTTGGTTTTATGTTTTCTTGAGGGCAAGCAAAGTCTAAGTGTGGGGGAGTTGATATATCATGCTTTTTAGGGTTTTTGACCATGGTATATGTCTTTGTTATCGAGTCTTTTAGTGTTTTGTGGAGTCATTTCATGTGTGTTTACAGGTCTATGTACGTTTGGAGCATATTTTGACAATATGGCGCATTTTGGAGCTGTTTGGAGGATTTGTGCGAGAAGAATAAGTCATTGGCGAGAACAGAGCTCAGCATAGATCGACACACCCTTAGTGTCGATCGACACAGATAGTGGTCTGATAATTCTCGCCGAGTTGATGAAGACTTTATATATTTGCAACTTAGCCAAGAAGTTTCTCATAATTATAAAGAAGTCCAAAACGTGTTTAATTATTTTATTAGGGCTTTTAAGCCATTGTTTAGGCTACACTTTTCATACGCTTTAATTATCAGAGATAGAGAGAGTTTGGGGTTGGTCTTGTCCTCGAGAGAAAATAGATTTTGTTTCGTTACATCTTTTATGTTATTTTTTTCTATTCATTATGATTTTTGTTTCATAGATCATGTCTGAGTAGTTCTCCAGTTAGGTTTAGGAATTTCACGTAATATTAGGTTAATCAATCTGTAGGGATTCATACTTTCTAGTTCTGCATCTAGGGTTGTTCTTAATGCTTAATCTAATTTGCTACCCAGATTTATGATGTTAGGTTGATTTCCGCAACGACAGTTGGTTGATTAACTAGAAAGAACCTAGATGAGCAGTTGAACTCTTCGCAAAGAAATTTGGTTTAGAGAAATTGTGAACGAAAGAACGTGAGATTAATGCATGTTTAGGATCTCTAGAACTCGCAACGAAAGTTGGTTTGCTAGGTTGCTAGACATAGATAATACTCGCAACGAAAGTTGGTTTCTTATGCTTCTGTGATTCTAGTTCTAGAACAGTTCTTAATTCGATCACGATTGATTGGTTATCCTATATTCCTGATTTCCTCATAACTCCCTTAACCTGACGCTTCGCTTGCTTGCTTACAACTGTTTGATTTACTTTTCTGCATTGTTTACTGCTTTCATAACTGCTTCACTTAGCTTAATTTGAACCTTTATAGTTTATCGTAAGATTCTTGAGTCTCTGTGAATTCGATACCCTATATACTACTAGTCATGTTTGTGCACTTTCAGTGTAGCTCTAGGGATTAAAACTCGATCATATCAGCCATCATGGGTTCTCTTGATTATTTCATCGATTTCCTCTTATTCTACGCATCGTAGCAGTGTTCCAGTTGCGTTGTAGCGGAACAGCCTGTCATCCATCATAATGTAGCGAGTCGCTTTTTCTTTGAGTCTACGAATTGCCCATCTAATGGCGGGTATTTCTCCGTTCGATATATACATTTTGTCTCCATTTTCCAATCATATCATTTTTATTTGTCGGCATGAACCTGATCCTCTGTGATATGTTCGTCGGGTATGTCTCCAAAGTTAAAGGTTGCAGATTTTTGTGGACTTGTGCTAGGTTTCTCGATGAGTTCCACTTGAATTGTTTGTCTCAAAAGTGCATCCGAGCTCAAAGCAAATGCTGCGAGAGCATCCGTCGAATTACGATGCTGGTGCCGGTTTTTGATGACGACCCGTCTACATGTAGGATCAAACTTTTTGCTTCTGATGGATCTTCTTATACTAATCCGGGTGGGAGCTCGAAAATAAAGTCTGCCAAAAACTTGGGTTTTCACGCTTGTTCGGCCCTTAAATTCGATGTTGTATTCACTTAGCTCGACTACCCATTTAGCTAGTTTGTCGGACTGTGGTTGACTGTGTAAGATTAACCGTAGGGACATGGTTGTTAGGACGGTTATCATGTGCAATTGGAAGTAAGGGCTGAGCTTTCTTGCCGATGTCACAACTCCAAAGTCTTAATGATGTAAAAAATGGCCTTTGATTGCCGCGGTCCTTTTTAGCCAAGATCCCGCTTAGAGCTACGCTTGATTCTGCTATGTAGAGGTAGAGAGTATCCCCTTGTTCTGGTTTCGCTAGTATTGACGGAGTTGTGAGGTACTCTTTCGCTGTTGGAAAGCCTCCTCGTACTTTTCATCCCATTATAAATTATTATTTCCTCTCATGGGTTAATAGAAAGGAAGACATTTGTCAGTCGATCTGGATATGAAACGATTGAGCGCGGCGATCCTCCCAGTCAGTCTATGTACTTCACGAGTTTTGGTTATTGAAGGCACATTCATTATTGTGGTGATCTGTTTTGGGAAAGCTTATATCCCTCGTTCAGTTACGATTTATCCTAGAAGTTATCCCAAGGTGACGACATAAAGGTACTTTTCGCTGACTTTAACTTCATGTTATAGTCATTCAGAATGTCAATGAATGTTTTCAGATGCTTAAATTGATTTGTCACGGCTAGTGAATTTATGACCATGTCATCGATGTAGACTTCCATAGTGCGGTCGAGGTGCCTGGCGAAAATCTTGTTGATGAGGCGTTGGTATGTTTCTCATGTGTTCTTTAATCCGAACGTCATGACCTTGTAGCAAAAGGTTCCTTGGTCCGTTATGAATGAGGTCTTCTCTCTATCGTATGGATGCATCAAGATTTAGTTGTACCCGGAGAAGGCGTCCATGAAGAACAAGAGTTCGTTGCTGGCGGTTTCTTCAACTAGCCACTCGATGTGTGGTAATGATAAACACTCTTTAGGACACGCCTTGTTTAGGTGTTTAGGTTAGTGAAATCTACTCAGACTCTCTATTTGCCATTTTTCTTTTGACTACCACCGGGTTTTCGAGTAGTTTTGGGTATTTTACTTCCGTAATAGAACCAGCTCCTAGTAGTTTTACACCTCGTCGTTCAGTACATGCACTCTTTCTGCTCCTAGTTTCCTTCTTTTTTGCTTGATAGGCATGTATGTCATATCCACTTGAGTTCATAACACGCGACGTTTGGATCGATCTTGATCATGTCTTTGATCGACCAGGCGAATGTCGAGAAGTTTTGTTTGAGAAAGTCGATGAGCTCGGCTCTGATAGTCGGATCGAGGTCAGCTCCGATCCCCACACTTTGCTCCTGGTGACGATCGTCAATTTTGACGTGCTCAGTCAATTCCAACCAAGGGTTGTCTCGGTCGAATTACCTTGGGCCAATTTTTCTAATGTGCTGCCGTTGTCACCTTTTCCTTTGCCGGTTGGTCATCTCTTGATGCATTTTCGCAGTTCGACAATTTTTCCGTTGATTGCGCCTTCGTGGTTGTCATCACCTTTTCTGCTTGTAGTTATGGGTGGAGTGTCTGGATTGCCCATCAGTGTCGTGTTGATATGTGGTCCCATGTTTGTTGAATTTTTGCGGGCTTTATCACCTTGTGGGGGGGGGGGGGGGGTGGATTGGATCAGATCTCCTCCACCTCCTGGATTTCTGGTTTCGATGATGTTGCCGGCATTTTTGGTTCCTCATGTCTCATGTGATGAGAGTGATGTTTCCGTCATTGTCGATGATATGCCCTTTGTCTTGCGAATGTACCCAAAGTTCCCATAGACTTTGCCAGTTGTTGAAGATGAACTTTACAAGGATCAATTCAATAAATTGATCAATTAAAAAGGACTTGGATAATTTGACCTGAAAGGCAATAAAACAAAGACCAGAAAACGTAGTCGTTTGATTACTTAGAGTTTGACAATCAGTATCGAATTTTGTTTGAGTACAATAATTCATTATCGATCTTTTCTCGCGCATTGGAAGTATATTTATATCATCGATCATTATATCGTTTGATTACTTAGAGTTTATTTTTTAGATTCTCTCTAATACGATAAAGTTAAATCCGGACAATTTTTGATTTTCTTTCTTTTTCGGAAATTCATCTTTATTTTCTTAAATATGTTAATTTTTACATTAACCATATTTTTCTCTTTTGATGTAGGTCAGTGTGAATCTCGCCGGGATCCGTCAAAATGAACTGTTTTCTCTTAATTGAGCTTGATCTTCGATAAACGGATCTAATTGTTGGACTGGACTAAAGAGGAATGCTAAACTCACATTCAAAAATAGTCAATATATATGAGTATACATATACTTAAGGCTTTAGTAGTTTATATTTTAATACAGAAATATAAATATTTATAGTTGTTAGTAGTGTTGTCCCTTCTATAAGGCAGGACAAGCATTAGTTTTAGGACATTAGAACATGAAACGCAATCTTCCTTTGAATGTAAAGTTTTCATCTTCAATATTTTAATTTTCCATTTATTGTGCTTGTTTTTTTATACCAGCTTTGAAATAACAATATAATAGTATAGAGCTCGAATGTGTAATTGCTAGGTGGTAGATGCTGATTGACGGACACCAATAGTCGTTGGTTTGGTTAACGAATCTTATTCACAAACTAATTGTCAACCAAAAAAGACGAGTAAAGATTTTGTTTCGTCACACTTAATCTAGTCTAATTATCTCTTCTGATTTCAATCACGGGAGACATTAAAACATAATCACGTTTCTATGGACCCAATTATTAAATTATTTTATGTCAATTATAACAACAATAAGTAGGCAAAACAATTAATGGAGTTTATCATAGACTCGTAGCATTATATTTGTTTTTTGTTTTTTCTTGTAGTTATTATGAAGACAAAAGTTATGTACATATTTATGAAGGCACTTTTATGCCAATGTTTTTAAAACCGAACCGGCGACTGAACCGGTAAAATTTTTGGGTCATGGGTTAATATGGTCCGACCGGGTTTGAACGGGTTCGACCAGATTTGATGATAATTTAAAAATAATATATATATATGTATATAATATGTTATTAATTTCAAACTATCAACTAAGACACTTTAATAATCATAATATTAAAAATATGTGTAACAATTATTAAAAATTCTTTAAAAGTTTAAATGTTAAATCAACAACGTTCCAAAATATTTAAAAAAATATTGAGACCGAAACATTTTAAATGAATATTTTTTTTTCAAGACATATTGTTCACCAACATACACATCATGCCTCTTAGATGCATATTTTTTACTTTCTATGTTATTCGTCTATTGAGAGAAGAGATAAGATATAGTAACACATTTATTCTTACCTTTTAATAAATATTTAAAACTAATATAGTTATATTTAGGGAAGAAAAAATAATTAACAACATATAAAATAATATTTTTTATAAAACCCGGGTTGATACGGTTCAATGGGTCGCTGGTTTCTGGTTTTTTGGCGGTCCAATCCAGTTTTTTAACCGGTTTAACTACCATTGGGTTTTTATTCAACCCAATTCGGGTATGCTTCCGGTTCACGGTTCAACCCGGTCTGACCGCCGGGTCGGTCCGGTTTTAAAAACACTGTTTATGCCTTCTTTTGAAAGTTAAAACTATCTTTACATACTGAAAATTATTCTATTTTATTTTATATAATATTACGTAAAACTGGACATGTTGAATTTATATGTTAAACACAGACACCGGAGATGACAAGACAAATGACGACACATGAGCTAAAGACAACTCCATCTTCCAACTAATCTTGTCACCCCAAGGTCTATATATTACTATTTTTTAGCAAATCCAATTGATACACTTGTGTATTATTAATCAGTAATGTATACAAATATATTGTATCCGATTAACATGGTCAGTTTTGTAAACCTTTTGTCCAAAAAACATGGTTAGTTTTGTGATCAATTAATAAGAAGAATGTTGTTTTGTTATTTTATAATCAAAATCAAACGGTATGTTGTGCGTAAAAATGTGATTATTTATAAAGTGAGCTGATATACTAATTAAGTATATTCTAATTTCTATCCGGAAACCTCTAAAATCCAACTTTATATAATTATAGCTTGTTATCAGAAAAACGTGGACGATTAGTTAAAGAATTCGGTTGTCCGCTTTTTTCTCCGACTCGTTGTTAATCGCGGCAGTGTGTCTCCAACTCGCGATTATAGGCGACAGCGTTTTAGAACATAACTCACAATTAGTCACTACTATGGACATACCATTTGCATATCATGAGTTAATTCTAGAACTTCCATGTGTTAAATTCTATTTTTCATGTCTCAATTAGAGTTTTTAGTGCGAAGAATTTAAGTTTTCAGATAATAATCTGTACAAATAAATAGGATGTAAGTTATGTATGTATGTGTGTACATATTTTAGATGGATGGTGAGGGCTGAGGACAAAGAAAGAGGCGATGCAATAAGACAGAAGACGCATGCAACGGAGATTTCGGATTCGGTCGTATCCTTTTCATTTGTCTCAGCCATTAGTTCCCAAAACCCTATCTTCTCTTCCTCATCCATCCTTTGTTTGTTTCATCTAAATATTATTATATAAATACAAAATTTTAATGATTTTTGTATGTATACTTATACATGGTCACGTTATTCAATTGACATTCTTGATATTTAAAGGAGCCCTTGAAGATCAAAATCCAATTATTATTTTTGACTAAACAGAGATTTTTAGCATAAGTTTTGATTAGGTGGCCAACTATTAATTTCGGTTTGTATGGGTTCTTTTCGGTTTAAAATGTTTACGAATTAGATTGAAAATATTGCAATTAATTAGATCTAACATTTAATAATTTTGTAGCCATCTTTTTTTTTGGACAAAAATTTATAAACTTAAGAAAGTTAGCCTCCAAAGGAAGAGGATACATGACCGAGAGCTGTTTTAGCTAAGGTATCAGCCTCAACATTTAACAAACGAGGAACAAAAGCAAAAGAGATAGAATCAAACATGTTACCGAAATGAGCTATGTCAAATAAAATACTAAAGATATCCGATCTATTTTCCTTGAGAGAGAGGATCTTGATGAGAGCTTGAGAATCGGATAGGATGGTAATGGATTTAACATTCGCTGCTGCTGCCATAACAATGGCTTTACGAACTGCCAAAGCTTCTGCTATGAATGCAGAAGTTACATGAGAACGAGAATCCGAGAAAGATGATAAACCTCGGTTTGGAACACCCGTGAAGAAGCCACCCAAACCACAAGTATTGGTTCGACTATCCCAGGCTGCGTCAACATTACAAATCAATCCAACAGGCGTACTAGGAGCAGGAGGGTGAGTCCTCCGAGACGGCTGTGAAGGACTAAACGGGGTTGTGGCTTGAGAGTCTTGCCACTCCTTAGCATCGCCGATAGCCTTCACTAATATTTCCTCAGCAGAGAAGCGCCGATTCTCAAAACAGAGAATGTTACGTGCTTTCCAAAGCCGCCACAAAATCCAAGGCCATAAAGGTATAGACACACCCAAAGGTGGGAGATTAATGATCTTAGAGCACTGCTCTATCAGATTCCAAAGGGAAAAAGATCCAACCTCCGGACGCTGTAAAATCTGAGCTTTATCCCACACTTATTTTGCTAAGTCACATGAGAAGAAGGCATGTACCTCACTTTCACTTCCACCGCAGAATTTTCATGGGAAGGGAGCCAAGCCTCGTCTTTCTATGTTACCATTCACCGGAATAGCTTGATTGGCCAAACGCCGCAGAAAGTCCTTCAGTTTGGGACTGGTTTGGACATTCCAAATGCATTTTAACCATGGGAAAGATGCTGGGCCAGAAAGAGAACATCCAGCCAGTCTGTACCCAGTTTTGGTAGGGTAAAGACCTGATTTCTCAGAAAGCCATATGAGAGAATCCAGCGCAGGAGCAGAACTAGTGATGATACTACGGATCATCTCCTCATACTGAGGAATGGTGGATCTGATTTTATCAATGTTCCACTTGTTTGTAAGTGGGCAGAGCAAATCACTTACTCTCAGGTTCATATCCGATAATTTAGGTGGACCAATGGGGTACAAGGGCTGCTTAGAGACAGCCAAGGATCAGACCAAACCCTTATACTATCACCATTTCCCACAGCCCAACCTAAACCTTTACTAAGGATTTCTCTTCCATTCAAAATTGACCTCCAGCCATGAGAAGCATTCGAGGGGCAAGTTGCGTCCATGAAAGTCTCAAACTGGCAATATTTGCCGAGCAGAACCTGCGCCACTAACGATTCCGGGGACGACATAAGCCTCCACCCCAACTTAGCTAGGAGAGCATCATTGAATCCTTCAATATCCCGGAAACCCAAACCTCCCGCAAACTTTGGTTTGGTAAGAGTGGCCCAAGCCACCCAACACATTTTCCTAACTCCGGAGTTTGAATCCCACCAAAACCGCGTAAGAAGGGATTGTATTTGCTTGCAAAGAGAAACCGGTAATTTAAAACAGGACATTGCGTACACAGGCATAGCAGCCAGCACCGCCTTAAGAAGAACCTGCTTACCGGCTCCGGAGAGAAACCGGGAAGCCCAACTGTGAGCTTTTTGCTTGATTCTGTCTAAAATGGAAGCAAAGATATCTCTCTTCCGTCTGCCGAAATGTTCCGGCAGTCCTAAATACTTGCCGATACCCCCTTCTAGCTCAATGCCTAAAGACTCTTTAACTTGTCTCTTAACTTCCATAGGGGTCTTACTCGAGAAGGTAATAGCAGATTTTTGGAAGTTGATCTTCTGCCCCGATAACTTCTCATAGCTATCAATGATATCTTTTAGAGCAGCCACCGAGGATGCGTTGGATTTTCCGAAAAACATCGTATCGTCCGCAAAGAGTAGGTGATTAACCGCCGGACAACCCCGTGCAACCTTAATACCCGGAAAGGCACCACTCCTTTGCGCAGAATCATAGAGCCCGGATAACACCTCGGTACAGAGGATAAAGATGAACGGGGAGAGTGGATCTCCTTGGCGAATTCCTCGAGAAGGGAGACCCGTCCCTGCGGAGATCCATTGATAAGAAATGAGTATGACACCGATTCGATGCAAGCCATCGTCCACTTGATCCATTGCTCATGGAAACCCAGCTTTGATAGTACATCTTTGATAAAATTCCATTCAATCCTATCGTAGGCCTTACTCATGTCTGTTTTGACGGCCATTGAGCAAAATTTCTTTGCTTCTGAAGTGCGTAAGAAATGGAGAGTCTCATGTGTTATTAGAACATTATCTGAGATCGCAAGGCCGGAAACAAAGGCTGATTGGGTCTTAGAGATTAGACCGGGCAGTAGGGGCTTCAATCTCCGAGTAAGGATTTTCGAAATGATTTTGTAGTGAGTATTGCATAGCGCAATAGGACAGTAATCATATACTTTCGTCGCGGCTGTAATCTTTGGGATCAGTCTGATATGCGTTTCGTTTTGCTGAGGATGAAGAGTACCACTCTCAAAGAAAAACCGTATATCTCGGCACACATCGGGTCCAATTAGGTGCCAGTACGAATGATAGAACTTTGCTGAAAAACCATCAGGCCCGGGGGCTTTATCCCCATGAATAGAAAACACAGTCTGTTTAATCTCAACATCTGATGGTATTTCAATAAGTCGCACATTCATTTCAGAAGAGATTCTCGACTCTAAAACCTTATCAACAAGGGAAAAATCTGAAGTGTTACTACTTTAGAATATTTCCTGGAAATATTGAGCAATGATAGTAGTAATTTGGTGATCCTCAAAATACTCTAGCCCATTCGTGTCTTCAATCACAGGGAGAGCATTTATCAACCGTCGAGTCCGGGTAGCCGCGTGAAAGAAGCCTGTATTTCTGTCCCCGTGTTTCAGCCAGTGAATCCTACTCCTCTGTCGCCAGAATTGTTCCTCTTCCGCATAAGCAAGAGCTAGTTGCTTTGTGAGGCTCTCAATCAGAGGAGCGTTTGGGGATCCATAAGAAAGTGCAGAATCCAGGGACTCCTGGGTCGCTTTGATCAAAAGATTACTTTTGATGTTCTGTTCTTTTGTCCATCGTATAATGCTGCGTCGGCAATTGTTCAGTTTGTCGATAACAGAGTCGATCGGAGACGCGTTCCAAGCAGCATCAACCAGCTCTTCAACCTCTGGTTTCTCGGTAAGGACTCGATTAAACCTGAAAACCCCTTTCTTCTTTTTCAATTCACTGTTGAAATAAGTTATTATTGGTCGATGGTCGGATTCTTCAAACCGTAAATAGCGACTTATGTCCATAGGAAAAGCCTCGGACCAGGCACAATTAACCATTGCTCTATCCAACCGAGACCGGATGAAGTGGCTGTGACGAGTACCTCTCCAAGACAAGTGATCTCCGGAGTGTTTAAGGTCCCATAGACCATTTTGGGAAACAAAAGATCTGAAAGTAATGAAAGATCCTTCCCAACGCGATGGTCCTCTTACCTTCTCCGCATTCTCTAGTATTTCGTTAAAATCACCAGTTAATAACCATGGCTTGTTCCGACACGATCCCAAATCCGAAATAGAAGCCCAGAAAGCTGCTCTGTTTTCCGCTGCCGGTGCGCCGTAAATAAAGGAGGCAAAGGAGTCAGACCCTTTGAAACGAATACTGGTATCAATCACATTCCCGGAGGATGATAACACTCTAATGTCCACTCCTTCCTTCCACATGAGACATAAACCTCCGCTAAGCCATGTCGGAGGAACAAAGAAAAAGTGATCGAAATGAAGACTTTGAAAGGTGTTAAACCAAGTAGAAATCCCTTTGGTCCAGTAATTAATCAATGGTTAATTAATACTTTTATACCAACGTGTTCGATTTTCCAAAGATACAAATTCCACAAATTAATCCAAACAAGATTGTAAAGAAATCTTTAACATAGTATAAATAGAACCGTTAATCATGATCGTGGATTATTATAGAACATGTAATATGTAAAATTGTCTTTATAATAGTTTTTAGAATTACAAAAAAATGTGAAACCACACAGGTCTCATTAGGTCTGCCATTGGACATATGGTATTTAGTTAATTAATAAGGAATGATCATATAATAACAACAATACAAATACACATTTGTGGTCCATATCTTTTGTTGGTAATAATTATATGTGAATGTGGTCCATTTATCCAGACAAGCATCTGTGTAACGTGTACGTATTACTATTTTAAAGTAATTATATATGCATATTAGTATGTGTTGTGTTTGTGAAGAAGCTCGATTACAATTGCAGTTTGAAACATTTTTCCTGTCTCTTTTCTTCCTGTTAATGTTTTGCTCTCTCCTCTTGAAAACCCAAATCTTGATAACTTAAAACTGCAAAAGAGGCCATTTTCGAGTATAGGTAGAGGGTTGATGTAAGATTCGACTATCTATACAAGGATCTATTTCTATGTTGGTTTTGAGAGACTGAAGCTGCCAGCATGATCTGATACGCATGCTAATTTACTTCCACATATATTCTCATGGATGCATGCATGTATGTGTGTATAAGTGTATATAGTACCAGATCATCCTGCGGCTTCATTCACTCAAACCACCAACAACGGCAAAACGATGAAGTTTCATGAGAAAATGATGCCCGTTGACTTTTACAGCTCCCCTATATCATGCATCACTCGAGGTAACAACCATTTGCTTATCTCTTCTTACTTCCTTGTAAATCCAATCATTCATTATGTTGTACTACAACTTTATTTTTTGAAATGTAAGCATATACATATCTAATTTTATAAGATATAATTACGTATAAAAATTGGCGCAAACAGAGTCGTATACGATTTAATTACTGTGTATGTATATGACCATGCCCACAAGCTTGTTTGTTGGTAGGAACGCGTTTACACGTGACCATGTGTCCCGTTTCTTTGCCTAGACTTATGTCAAGCTTTATAATTTAATATTCATACAACATATCTAGTGACGATACAAAGAAGAAGAAGTAGTTTCGTGACAAGACGCATAATTATTATTTATAGTTTATAGAAAAAAATATGAATGACAAATCTAGAATTTTTAAATTACGTAGAAAATACAAATAACTAAATGCTTATTGTACATCCTAATACATATATGCATATCCTAATACGTATGATGCATGTTTCTCTTATCATGTCTTATTATTCAACACGTAACTAAAAAGCAACTCAATCAATAGAAAAGTTTGCTACAATATATAGATTTAGCATTGTGTTTGCTATGCAATAGAACAAACTTGTTTGAATAATTTGGAACTTTTTTTTTGAAATAGAGTTTTGGGTCTTATAATCCCCCTACATCCAATAACAATAAGCTAACGGGAAGCAAGGCTGTAAGTGGAGCGAATCTGGAAAAATAGCCTCAGTTGGGATTGTTCTCTGCAAGATTATTATCTTTGGTTCTAGATCATACACCTAAGAACAATCTTGCACTTTATCACTATTTTCTTTTTCTTGTTTGGCACTTGGCAAATCTTTATTTATATTGGACCAACGGAAACCAACGTCTACACTATCATGTACCATTGACTACGTCACCAATGATCGGTATTGAGATTCCCTGCGTTGATTAGCAAGACAGCAACTCGCCAACTCCAGCCTTTGTTTCCAAGATCTTTCATTTGAAGGACAAATGATGGATTAATGTATTAAGATCATCAATACTAGTATTCCTTGATTATGCTTGCATAATTTATGTATCTTGTTCACTCGTAACAATTTAGTGGTTTGTAGAAACAATAGTGGACGGACCTATATACTTACAGTTTATGGAAAATGATGTTTGATTTGAGCTACGTTTTGGACTTTTGTTATCAAGCTTTCTTACGTATGCGAGAGAATCTCGTGTCTATTAAATATTAACATTGTACAATTTCTAAATGGCAACATAAGCAACTTCTGGACAATAAATTCACAGAGAAACTGCTCTTGGTTAGCCAACAAGCTGATTAAACAGAGAATGGAGGTTTATACCTGGATCCAATTGCGTATTGGGAATGGGAGGTCTTGTCGATTTTGGTCAGACCATTGGTCCCCATTTGGCAGGCTTGATGTGTACTTGTCGCAGGGAGTTAGTAGACTTGGTATCTCAGCAGATGCAACCCTCAGTAGTCTTTACTCACAAGGACAATGGAGATTGGTAGCTGCTAGATCAGAAGAGCAACTAAGTGTTATTACTTATCTCACAACACTTGAACTTAATGATAGTGAAGATGCTTATGAATGGGTCCCTAATGGTAAAGCTGAGCAAAAATATTCGATTGGAAAGATTTACACTAATCTATGTGGAGATGTTGAAAAGGTACCTTGGGCTGATGCAGTTTGGAATCCGGGAGGGGTACCAAAACATAGTTTCTTGACTTGGCTGTTTGTGTTAGATAGGTGCCCTACAAGAGATCGCCTATCAAGATGGGGAATCTGTGTTGATAAATCCTGCCTCCTGTGTCAATTCCCGGATGAAAGCAGGAATCACCTGTTCTATGAATGCCCATTTTCTTGGACAATTTGGTCTTCTATTGCTAGAAGGATTGGCTTTTCAACTCAAAGGTTGTGGTCTGATGTGGTCAATCAGATGCAGTCTCTGCAAGGAACAAAATACACCAGAAGGTTAATCTTGATTTGTTGGCAAGCATCGTTTCATTGGATCTGGGCGGAGCGTAACGGAAGACTACATCGAAACACTTACCGCTCTGCAGATACAGTTAAGACTCTGATTGAAAGGCAAATTAAGGATAAGATTTCAAGCTTCAGGACAATAAATCCAGTCGCCTCTTCCGCAATGATGCAACGTTGGTTTGCCTCCTCTGTCCAGACTTTGTAACTCGTTCACCATCACCTTCCTCTGCTAGGTGTTGGTTTTGACTTCTGTGATCGTTGCACTGGGCTCAATTTCACTGGAAATCACCATAGCTGGGTTGATCGTCTTCAATAATCAGGCTCTGCATGTGTTTATTGATCGGCGATCAATCTCTCTGGATTACAATTTCATCTCACGCTACTGTTCTAGGGTTTGGGCTTCATGGTCAACATGATTTTGGTTAATGGGCTAGATTATATTTATGGGCAGTGTTTTCCTTTAAATCCAAAATGTGGGTTTCAGCAACTACTTAAGTCTATGGGCTGTAAATTTTTTGTTTCTTATGCATTAAATATGAAAGCCTTTTTACAAAAAAAAAAAAAAAAAAAACATTGTACAATTACAGATGTATGAGAAGTGAGAACTAAAGCCATCCACGATAAATAATAAACTTCGACGAATGAATGGCAAGAAATGTGCGTGTATTCCATAGAATATAATTAACTAGTTAAAAACATAATAAAATAATTATAAATCATAACGTGATTAGTCATTTAGTAAAACAACTTAATTAGTTGGTTTAAGCAATGGCAAGTAAGTAGTCACCTCGGCAACCACTTCTCTTTAGGAACCTTGACAAAGACTAAAAAGTCACAAACATTTTCCACCTTTTATAAGTTGATTAATTAAGTTGTCTAACCACCACATGTAACTGACTTTAAAAATAATAATTAAGATAATAATCGAATAACAAATGTGATACTACTATTGTTAGGAGGATTTTCCGAACCATTATTTTGTCTCACGAGAACACTTATTTAGCTTTTGTAGAAGATAAGAATACAGTTTTTTTCTGTCAACAAGAATACAGTTATTTACAAAGATTGGATCCAACTCTTTGCTACTGATAGGTGTAAAAGTTTTATCATATTTTACTGCAAATGCACAGTTATGTAATTATAGTATAAAAGGTAGCGAATTCCCCAAAGACTCTCGGTCACACGATAGATTGTAAGTAATCGAATTAAGCTAAGCGAAACGAAGTGAAAAACAGTAAATAAAACAGCAAGGTAAGCGAGTAAAGTGATCAATAAGCGAAGGCGCTAGACTTAGGGAAGTTCTCAGGAATTATGCGATGTTAGACATTTAACTAACAAGATTCAGATTAAGCGCAATTCAAGAACTAGAAACACAATACTAAATAATCCAACTCTCGCTGAGATTATTTCTATGTCTAGCAACTTAGTGATCCGAATCTCTTTGTAATCCTAGAGTTCTAAACAAGCATTAAGAAAAGGTTCTATCGCTTCACAATTTTCCTAAACCAAATCTCTTTGCGTCTAGTCAAATTGCTCACTCTAAGTTTGGTTCAGATTATAACTCACACTCTCGTGTTATTGTCAATTATCTCAGATCTGATTATAACTCACACTCTCGTGCTATTGTCAGAATTCAGTGTTAAGCACAACTTAGGTGATGAACGATAAGATGGTGAATCCTAATCAATCAGTTATCAAGCAAGCATAAAACCTTTGTGAGAATCCCTAAATCTAACAAGAGAACTACTCAGACATGGCAATCATGACAAAAGACATAATCAAAGTAATAATCATATAAAACCAAAAGAATAAGAACAGGGGTTCGAAATCTCTTCTCTCTCGAGCAAGAGACCAGCCCCAAATCCTCTAATCTATGATAAAAGAAAGGTTTCGCCTAACAAGTGGTTGTAAAACCTAATTAAATAGCCTAAAACACGAATTGGACCTTCTTTGTAAATATGATAAACTTCTGGCCTTTCTGAAAATCTTCAAAAGTCATCAAATCGCGAGAATATGTCTTTCCACGATCAGTGTCGATCGACACTCACTCCAAGTGTTGACTCCGACTTCTTCTTTTCTGCATAGATTCCCAATAGGCTCCAAAATGCACCAATATCTCCAAATAAGCTACAAACGTGCATAAACCTATAAAGGACATAAAAGACTACAAAACACCTAAAAGACTCCAAGTAAAGACTTATATCATGGCCTAAAAACCAGTAAAAACCATGATATATCAACTCCCCCACACTTAGCTCTTGCTTGCCCTCAAGCAAGTAAAGAACCAAAGTATAAGAAAAGAGGTTTGAAAACACATTAACTCATTTCGTCTTAGGAACTTTCGCATTCATATTCATTTAGTAAACCACTAAAAACTTTCCTACAGAACTCAAGACCACAATATACTTCCCCCACACTTAGCACCTGTCCCAAGTAAACTCCACAATCTATACAGAGCAATTCAAACTCACCACACTAACCTCTGAATACAATTAGGTGCAGTCTCACAGAGGGAGTATCGAATCAAATGACACATGGACTCAACCTATTCAGTATCTGACCACCAAATTGTCGGTTTCTGGTTTCTTTCTTTTTCCTTTCTCCCTTAGCACTGATTTTTCCCCACTGGGTATCATTTTATTTTTTCTATCAGTGCTCTTCCCTTTTTATTGGGGTTTAACTTTGGATATTTCCATGAATACACAGGAGGTAATGGGGGTCTCTACCACTCATGTGACCACTTCGAAGTGACTAGCTTATCCTCGGTTTTTATCTCTCTTTTTTTTTACTTTCAAAGGAGGGAAAAATCAGAAACCATACTTTAGAACATGATCACAGCCTGTGCCAAACACATCAAAGGAATCCAATCCAAATATTACCAAGCCTCTAAGCGAGAATTTAAAGTCAATATTAAGTGCGAGACTAGTGATAGATCCTCTGAATACCTGGTTAGATATGGGTGTCCTTGATAAGTTGATCCGTTTGGGGTTTTCTAATAGTCATAGAGGATCTGCAAGTCTGTCCAATGGTCACTTAGTTCATGTTCAAGCGAAAAAATTCCTCGAAAAATCATAGTTTCATATTGATTTTGACTCAATAAAACAATTTGAAAACCAGTGAAAACAGAAGGACTGACACTAAGAAAACAAAGCAAACGGTGGTCAGTAACTACCTCCCCCACACTTAAACAACACTGTCCTCAGTGTTATCGCAGCTTGGGTTCGGGAGAACAAGGTATAAATCAAAGAAAACGTTGGAAAATCAGAAACCTTACCTGCTAGTGTGGTTGGTGTCGACCGACACACAGCCAGTGTCAAGCGACACAAGGCTTTGGTCGACACTAATCTGATCCAAATCGAGTGTCCTCGATTATGGTCCGTGTTTTCGAGTTTGTGTCAACCGACAATAGTTCGGTGTCGATCGACACTGTTTTCTGCAAACCTGTTCATCACGTTCTGAAACACCAAAAACCATAAAGATCAAAGAAACAAAATCCTAAAACCAAAAAGAAAAGAAAAACTGACCCAACAGTGGGTTGCCTCCCACTCAGCGCTTGTTTTTAGTCATTAGCTTGATTGTGGGTAGGAGAACAGACTCATGGCGGTTTCAACAGAGACTTTGAGTGTCTCTGTGAATGTCTCCTCATCCAAGATGGTGAATATGCAGTAGGATCATGAGCTTGACCAAGGAAGGATGGAAAAGCAACATGGTGGTAATGAAGCTTGGGTGTTGTCGAGTGTTTATCTGCATTCACGGCAATAGAGTCATGAAGTTTAAGCTTAGAAGATGAAGATGCTTACCTTCGCTTTTGAGGACGTTTGATATTCGGAGCTTTCTGCTTATGAGCAGCTGCAGGTTCTGAAGATGTTAGAGTGGATTCCTGACGAACCACCATCTTCTTTTCTCCACTATCAGACACTGAAGCCTCACAAATCTGAGTTTCATGTTCTAGATGAACACTGAAAGCTTGACCATCAATTGTAGGTTTTCGCAGCTTGTCCATCTTGAAGTGCATAGGCTTATCTCCCAGGTGGAGATCAATCAGACCATGTATCACATCTATCACAGCTCCAGCAGTAGCTAAGAATGATCTTCCAAGCAGAATAGGATCATCTGGCTCAAGATTATACTTCAGCACAACAAAGTCCGTTGGAATCAAGTATTTTCCAACTCTGATAGGTATGTCCTCAAGAACTCCTTCTGGATACCTGATAGGTGTCAGGTTTTATCCTATATCTAACTGCAAGTGCACAGTTCAGTAGTCGTAGTATATAGGTATCGAATCCACAGGGACTCCGTATTCAATAGCTCAAGAACAGGAAATTAAACTAGGAAGAAAGCAATGTGATTGAATTAAAAGCAATGCAAGAAAGTAAACAGAAAGCAGAGATTGTTGGTTGTGAAAGCAAGTTATTAAAAGCGCTAAGTCTAGGGCGTTCTCAGGAAATCAGACAAGCAGACAGTTCATTCAGCAAGGATCTAATTAAGCACAGTTCTAGAACTCAAAACACAGATATATAATTAACCAAATTCCTTTGCGATAATTCTCTAAGTCTAAGTGCAGCAAACCAAACTTTCGTTTGCGAGAACTAACAGATTAAACTAGCATTAATCCCAAGTTTGATATGTTCACAATTATCCTAAACCAAACTTTCGTTTGCGAGAAGTTTAATTGCTCAATCTAATTAGTTCAGATTCCTAAACCCCACTTCCGTGACGTATTTAGCAACCTAAGATCTAAATTCTAATTGATCAGGTTAGAACTAGCTTTAAGCACAATTAGATTGAAGAACATATATAGTTATGAATCCTTAACTGAATTAAACAAGTCTAGCAAGTCATGAAATCCTATGTGAGAAACCCTAAACCTAACAAGGAATCTACTCAGACATAGATAATGAAAACATAATCATATGATGAATAAATTGCATAGAAGATAAAGAATAAAAGGGGTTCGAAATCTTCTCCAAATACAGATGAAGTAAAGGTTCAGATCAGCCCCAAAAGCTCTAAAAATCCTCTGCTCTTAATTATGAAAGCGTAAGTAAATAAAACACCAAAAACTTAATTATATAGGTCTAATCTCGGCCAGGGGCTTCTTTGTAAATATCAGGAACTTCTGGATCAGAGTGAAATATCTTGACTCTTCATAAACCGCCGAGTTTTGGCCCATCTCGCTGGTGCAACGATCGATGCTAGAGTGCAACGATCGACGCATTCCTCTGTTTCGGACAGTGAACTCTATCTCTCGGCCAAACACTCCAAAAATCTCCAAAAAGTGTCATAATCACCAAATATGCTCCAAACCTGATTATACATGTAAAAGACTCTAAAAGAACACAAAAAGACACTAAAACACACTTATATCATGGTCTAAAACTAGTAAAAACCATGATATATCAATACCTCTTTGATTGATCAGCTAGGATAAGAGAGATCCTAGTAGGCTTGAAATCCAATAGTTTAGCCACATAGTATGACATGAGATTTACTCCAGAACCTAAATCACAAAGAGAATGCTCGAATCTGTCCTTAGAGATGAAACAATCTAGCACAAAGACTCATGGGTCTGGAAGCTTCTCTGAAATCTGAATCAACTTCTTATCCATCTATCCCACATTCTGCTCATGTTTAGACCTCATAGGAACTCTTGGGAATGGTATAGGAGGTTTGTAGACCCTTTCCTTAGCAAAAAAAATCAGACTTGGGCGAAATTGGGTCTGCTCGACTGTCGCGTCGACCAACGCAGAGTGGGTGTCGGTCGACATTGAATTGGTGTCGACCTTCAGTGTCGACCATGGTCGACTTCCGTTCGTCATGAGGACTCGAAATTGCCGTCAGAAATGCATGTCGACCGACACTATGAGGGGTGTCGACCGACACTAAATCTGCAGTTTCAAAAACGTGTTTTTCATCTCTGCAGCTCACGAATCCAGCCTCCAAAATTCCTCCAATCAGTTGTGGAACAACCTCTTCTTCATGATGGACATGGATAACATTGACATGTAGCCTTGGGTTCTCCTCAGTTCTCCCTGGAAGGAATCCATCCTCTCTTTTCACAGCTGCAGCAGTCTGAGCAACTTGAAAATCCAACTGCTTCACACGTGTACTCAAGGATTCAAACTTCCCATTCAGATCTTCATACACAACATCCAGCTTCTTGTTGAAGTCCACAGTGATTTTAGTCTGATCTTCCAGCACCCGCTCCAACATAGCTTCCATCTTGCTCTCATGAGCACTAGCAGTAGGTGCCTGATAAGAAGAAGCTCCATAGTTTCTTGTGAAGGAATTGTTCTGTTTTTTTCCTTCAAGAAGCTGCTCCATCATGGTTTCTAATCTGCTCTTATGTGTAGGTGCAGGAGGTGCTTGGTAAGAAGAAACACCATAGTTCCTCGAGAAGGAGTTACTCTGTTGCTGGGAGGGCTCCTGAAAAGCAGACTTCTGATTGTAAAATCCACTCCATCCAACATAGTTGATAGCTTCTTACCCATATATTCCAAGTACAAGACTATGCAGAGAGTCAACTTGCTTCTTCAGCCCAACCATTGCGAGCTATCAATCCCTGAGCTGAAAAAATCATTCGGATACATCATCCTTACAGATCTCTTAGTCTTCTTGGTTGCTTCCGCGAAAGGTGTCGACCGACACTAGGTTGGTGTCGATCGACACTAAGTTCTCCTGGTCGCTGTTTCCATGCAGAAACCAGAAAAACGCAAAAACGAGATTAGTAACAAAGAAAAGAAAACACTTAGACTAAATTCTAGTGCAAAATCTATCGGCGAACTCAAAGAGTCCCCGGCAACGGCGCCAAAAACTTGATAGGTGTAAAAGTTTTATCCTATTCTACTGCAAGTGCACAGTTATGCAATTCTAGTATAAAAGATATCGAATCCCACAGAGACACTCGGTCACACGATAGATTGTAAGTAATCGAATTAAGTTAAGCGAAAAGAAGTGAAAAACAGTAAATAAAACAGCAAGGCAAGCGAGTAAAGTGATCAATAAGCGTGAAGGAACACGGAGCCAATTCTACCAGATTCGGAATTGCTGTCAGGTTCCAGATAGCCTAGGATCTAGGGTCTAGTTAATTGAATCAAGGATCTGATATCTGTTTACCTGGAGATTGGCAGCGGAAGATGGTCAGATAAACGAGATCTCCAGCGCCTCAGATGCTGCGCCTCTACTGTAGTCCACACGCACACAAGCTGGAATCCGCCGGGATGCTAGTACCGGTGCTCGGATCTCCTGGGAACTAAGTTTCTAGAGGTTTCTGTGTTTTCTCTCTGAGAAAAACTGTCTGGGCGGCGCACGTCTGTCTAGGTCGAATGTATAAAATCACTTATATACAGACCTCGACATAAACCGAAACTTCAGTCTCGGTTTCGGCCTTGTGTCGACCGACACACTTAGTGGTGTCGATCGACACACGTCTTGTGTCGACCGACGCACCCAATGGTGTCGATCGACACACCTCTTTAAAACTTAAATTTGATGTGTATCCAATACACATCGACCAGACCATATGCCAATGATCAATCCCATACGAAGTATGTCCAACTTGCTTAGGTGTGTGACCCTGTAGGTTCAAACGATACTGGAAATGAGTTACAACTCATTTGTCATAAGCGGTTTCTAGCAAATCATTATGATTACCCAGTATCACATGAATTGTCCGATCTCGACAATACAACTATCTCTAGAGTGAGTACAATGTGATTTCAGGACATAATCCCAACAATCTCCCACTTGTACTGGAATCACCTATTCCTACAATCCCTTCGTCTCTATATCTCGATATGGCATAAGGCAAGAGACTGTGTCATCCTTATTATAGCCAACATCATGTTCATCGAATTCTTGATCTATACTGATAAAACAAACGACTGACAATCACCTCGTTTGAGCACGGCCATGCATTTTCTCAGTATCAAATCTTCGATGGGCCCTGAGATATTTATCTCCTGTTATCCAGGAGGGACAAATCCCATCTTGTTCCATCCATGTTTCTACACATACTTCATGATACGCATAAGCAATGCCGTTATAGCCGCCAGTTACGGAACGACGTTTGACAAGGTCAAAACGCACCAATTCATATGCTAGAAAGCATGATGAACTCAGGTCTAAGGACTATACTCTATAGTCGTAATGAGAACCTCCCATGACACTGATATAACTATTTTGTGGAGTTCTCATTAGCGGGTCATGTCCGATCATATGTTCACCAACATATATCTATGTGACTGACTGTGATAATCATATCATTGACTCCATGAAACTTAGTCCAACAGTCACCTCACATACCAGTCTCGCGCGGTTATTGGTGCCCCACTTCAATAACCTCGACTAGGGACAATCATAATTTATGTCATCTTTTACTTATAGGGTTTCATGATCAAGTCCTCAACTTGATGACCTATATGATGACCATAAAGTACTTTGGGACCATTATTTAATTATCCAATAATTAAATAATACCGATGTCAGTTTTAACTTACATAAACACTACCATAGCATGTCTATGTAAAGATTATAACATAACTAAAATAACTCCCACTAGAATCAAGATCATCTCTTCAGATATCTTATACCTACAGCAACAGAATGAATTTTGTGCTTAGGTTGTGGGAGAGACTGCGGTGTTATTGCTTGAAACAATTCCAACAAACCACACCGCCATTCAGATAAAAGCACTATTCTACGGTCCACTGCTTGGAGCCTTTCCAACAGATAGCACCGCTATTCAGACAAAGAGACGTAACCAGGTGGGAACCGGGAATCGTCTTTGTCCGTCTAACTACTTTCAACTGGTTCGTCACTTCCTTAGTTCACCACGAACCTATCCTTTGTGTTTCTCAAACACTTGGGATATTTCTGGTAACTGTTCAGTGACTATTACCGGAACATATTGGTATTTTCTCGTCATGCTATATGCGTAAGCTGCATCTAGACGAGCGCAAAATATGGCATTCATGATGGATTCTATTGCAGCAGCATTAAGAATCACACTCATCAATACTAGTTCAGCCAGTGTTCAAAAAACACTTCATCTTGCTAATATTGTTACTAGCTCAGCCAGTGTCCAAGACACTTCTTCTTGCTTAGATTATTGCCATGAGACCTTTGGTATGAAGCCATTCTTGGAATCAAGCACATTTTAACTGTCCAATACCTTATTAATATAAGGATTTAGACACGATCCAATTAGCCTTTCTGATCCATTCCAATGGATCCTTATTCCAAGAACTATTACGGCCTTCTTCCATGTCTGTCGTTAAATTTGACTTCCGACCCAAATCTTGACAAGACTTTAGCGTTGGAACGTCGTTTATGAGATTAAGTATGTTATCTACATACAATGTGAGAAATGCAATTACGCTCCCACTAGTCTTCTTGTAAACGCATGGTTTCATTTCTTTCTGATCAAGTCAAAACTTTTGACCACATTATCAGAATGTTGATTCCAACTCCAAGATGTTTGCTTCAATCCATAAATGGATCGGTGAAGCTAACATGCATACCCAGCCAATTTTCGGAGTTGGGGCTCACCATCGCTTCTTTGAATTTTGCATGCTCGTCACTTTTCAATGATCAACAGATCACGACAATCGGCTACGAGAAATCACTCTCGAGTTAGTGACGGATCCTTTCGGATCTGCGATTTTCAGGCTCCACAGGTGTAGGTCCTACATCACTCTGTAGACCTCACCGCTGCTCCCTCAACAGGTTGAGCAGCCTCCTATGTTTATCGAATTTCTTCGATGTGTACTTTTACTCCCACTGTTCCTTTTGGAAAGTACGATCTTTCTCAAAAGACACAGTTCCGGACAACAAAAGTACTAAGCCTTAGTTTCCCTAGGACAACCAGCGAGGTAGAACTTATCAGATTTGGGTTCAAGTTTGTTTGTTGACTATTGTCTTACACAAACCTTGCAATCCCAATTAATCATAAAAACAAATTTGGAAATCACCCAGTCCACATCCAATGTGGTGTTTTTCACTGATTCTGATAGAAACTTATTTAGCGTAAACATAGACATTTTAGAACGTATTCTTAAATGATTATGGAAGATTCCTGTGACCCATCATTAATCGGATAATATCTAATAAGATCTGATTCATTCTGTCAGATAATCACCCAATTCTTGACTCAAGTATTTTCCTCCGCGATTCAATCGAGGATCTCAATACTTCTGTCAAATTGGTTCTACACTTCATCTTGGAACTCCTCAAGGGATTCATGCTCGTGTCTCATCAAATGAACACAACCATACTTATTGATGCCATCAATAAGGTAATGAAGTACAGAAGATTTCCTTTGGCACTAATGCTCATCGGGTCGTATACATCAGTATGTGTAAGGCCCATTAAGCCTCTGGCCCATTTCCTTTAGCTCTGCTAAAGGGGCCTTAGTCATTTGATCCAGTGAACAGAATTCATATCTCAAATGATTAATAATCGAATGAGTCCAAAACTATGGAACTCCTGAATCCGCTTCACTCTATATGGTTAAACGACTATGCCAAGGAAAAGTCGAGTTCGAGTCATCAGACTTAAACTTTAGTATTTGTGTTATATTCAAACTTTCGCTGGTTTAAGATATAAAACCCATTCCAAATGGGGTGCTACCATATGATATTTCATTAAGATCTAAAGAACAAAACTTATCTTTTATCAAAATGAAAAACATCCAAATTCTTTACAAGAAAATGAAAGACATCTCTGCACAAGGCAGATACATAGTAGCAATTACTTAATTTCTAAAACCAAGTATGAAAAGCTCCTACAAGTGGAGAATCTCTACGGCTCATGTAGAAACCATTGCTTCATACCAGACACGCAGTTCCACTTGTCCTTTCTTCAACGTTCTACTGTCGCTTAGGTCATGCATATTTCAAAAATATCAGTACCACAACTAGTATCTAATACTTATGTAGAACTTGAATTAATAACACAATACCTGAAGAAGAAGTACCATACATATCCTTCATCTCTTGTGAATCTTCCAAGAATTTAATGCAATCTCTCTTCCATTGCCCTGACTCATCGCACTAGAAGCATTTTCAAACACCAGATGGGCCTGACCTGGGCTTATAAGATGACACAAGCTTATCCTGATTCAAAATCTGGATGGCCCAGCCTCTACCCTTGCCAACACAAGATTTCTCAAATCTTTTACCCTTTATGATGTTTTGCTCTGCTGTTTTGAGCATGCCATGCAGCTCAGTCAACGTCTTCGTCAAGCCTTTCTTGAAATAGTTCTTAATGAACTTATCATAGCTTGACGGTAGTGACTGCAGAATGATGTCTGTGGCCAACTCTAAGCTGACAGGACATTCCAGTTTCCCCAGGTTATCAATGTAACCCATCAGTTTAATGACATGAGGACTTACTGGAGCATTCTCTGGTAGTTTGCACCCAGTGAGAGACTTCACCATCTGGAATCTCTCAACTCGTGCCAGATCCTGAAACTTCAGTTTCAGGCTGGTGATCATCTCTATTGGCGACTGCATGTTCTCGTATTGACTCTTCAAGTCCGAGTTCATGGTAGCCAATATCAGACCACGCACATCTACCACATCAATATAATGCTTATTCCAAGCAATATATATTGCATGTGAGCGATTGGTCCCAAGCCTTTCTAGAAGAGCTTTCTCAAGGACATAGTCCTTGCTCTCCTGCTTGAGAACGAATCTCAGATTCCGATACCAATCCAGGAAGTTGGATCCATTTAACTTGTCCTTCTCAAGGACGGATCGCAACGAGAAAGTAGTCATAGACATAAGCTGAAATCCAAGAAAAAAAAAGATTTAGTTATGTATATGATGAGAAATCTTATCTAATAAGAGAACTCACATTATATTCAAACAATGTTTCCTCTATGAATATAATGATCCAAGATCCATACTTCACCAAAATCTGAGTGGGCGACTCGCCATCACCCAAACTTTAGTTATCTAGGTAAGCAAATCATTGCTAATTGTACCCAGTACAACTCTTGGTCGCAGATAAGACAATCCATGTCTCATCTACTATGACGCCTCTGGGCCCAGAACTTCTGATAGCCCAGTCAAGTAAAACCAATCTTTTATGTCTTGTGATCATTGACAGCCGCACTGCGAGTTTATCAACGAACACCTGCCTTGCTCAGGTCACTGTGGATACCAAGGACTCAAGACTATCCAACAATGAACCGAGTCTTGACAGTAGACGAGATTGGGCAAGACATCAAGGTCACTTGATATTTAGTTGAGGAAACTAAACCCAAAAAGTTTAGCAGATCAATCTCTTAAGTCATGTAATTGTTGATGTTTAGCACTGCAAATCCATTAACATAACTACCTGCCTTACTCACGTAATTGTGGACACCAAGCTCTTGGCTAGACCATCACACAACGAAATGAGTCTTGACAGTTGACCATATTGAAGCTAAGCTTTGATCAAGGTTTAGGTCGAGTTTGGCTTATGCAAATTCAAGGTTCAATAGCCAAAATTTCGAGCACTGTATCGATCGACGCAGACTATGTCTGTCGATCGACACCACCAAACAAAACCGAACTTCAATAACCGGTTAATCCAATTAACCCGGTTCATCGAACCGGTCATGTCGATCGACACAACCCGTGTGTGACGGTCGACATAGACCTTAACCGAAGACAGTTTTGATAACCGGTTCAATCCAATTGAACCGACTTATCAGATCAAACTGATCTTAACCAATCGGTTTATATTAATTGCGATAACTGGTTCAATCCAATTGAATCAAATCATCCAATTTTAAACCATTTTAACCAGTTTCAACTGATTGCGATAACCAGTCCAATTCAATTGAACTGACTTATCCAATCAAACTAATTAATTCCATCGGTTCTTGCTAATTGAGATAATCAGTTTAATCCAATTGAACAAATTCATCCAATTTAAACTGATCTATTCGGACTTAACCAAGCATGATAACCGGTCCAATCCAATTGAACCAATTAACCATTCGCTAGGTATGTGTCGACCGGCACTAACCTATGTCGATCGACACTGGACCGAAACTGTTCTGTGTCGACCGACACTCAACCTGTGTCGATCGACACAGTAGGCTTTCGGTTTTTCTTCGCGAAAAACCCTAGCCGCCGATTCTGTCGAATTCGCCACTTTGTGTCGACCGACACACCTAGTGTGTCGATCGACACTGTGCGAAATCACAGATTCGATTTTTCGATCATAATCGATCTCACCTGTTCTAAACAAACAGGTCGGATCTCCCTCGAGGTGCTCGGATCTCCCTCGAGGTGCTCGGATCTCCCTCGAGGTGCTCGGATCTCCAGGGAACTAAGTTTCTAGAGATTTCTGTGTTTTCTCTCTGAGAAAAACTGTATGGGCGGCGCACGTCTGTCTAGGTCGAATGTATAAAATTACTTATATACAAACCTCGACATAAACCGAAACTTCAGTCTCGGTTTCGGCCTTGTGTCGACCGACACACTTAGTGGTGTCGATCGACACACGTCTTGTGTCGACCGACGCACCCAATGGTGTCGATCGACACACCTCTTTAAAACTTATATTTGATGTGTATCCAATACACATCGAACAGACCATATGCCAATGATCAATCCCATACGAAGTATGTCCAACTTGCTTAGGTGTGTGACCCTGTAGGATCACACGATACTGGAAATGAGTTACAACTCATTTGTCATAAGCGGTTTCTAGCAAAACATTATGATTACCCAGTATCACATGAATTGTCCGATCTCGACAATACAACTATCTCTAGAGTGAGTACAATGTGATTTCAGGACATAATCCCAACAAAGCGAAGGCGCTAGACTTAGGGAAGTTCTCAGGAATCATGCGATGCTAGACACTTAACTAACATGATTCAGATTAAGCGCAATTCAAGAACTAGAAACACAATACTAAATAATCCAACTCTCGCTGAGATTATTTCTATGTCTAGCAACCTAGTGATCCAAATTTCTTTGTAATCCTAGAGTTCTAAACAAGCATTAAGAACAAGTTCTATCGGTTCACAATTTTCCTAAACCAAATCTCTTTGCGTCTAGTCAAATTGCTCACTCTAAGTTTGGTTCAGATTATAACTCACACTCTCGTGTTATTGTCAATTATCTCAGATCTGATTATAACTCACACTCTCGTGCTATTGTCAGAATTCAGTGTTAAGCACAACTTAGGTGATGAACGATAAGATGGTGAATCCTAATCAATCAGTTATCAAGCAAGCATAAAACCTTTGTGAGAATCCCTAAATCTAACAAGAGAACTACTCAGACATGGCAATCATGACAAAAGACATAATCAAAGTAATAATCATATAAAACCAAAAGAATAAGAACAGGGGTTCGAAATCTCTTCTCTCTCGAGCAAGAGACCAGCCCCAAATCCTCTAATCTATGATAAAGGAAAGGCTTCGCCTAACAAGTGGCTGTAAAACCTAATTAAATAGCCTAAAACACGAATTGAGCCTTCTTTGTAAATATGATAAACTTCTAGGCCTTTTTGAAAATCTTCAAAAGTCATTAACTCGCGAGAATATGTCTGTCCACGATCAGTGTCGATCGACACTAAGGTCTGTGTCGATCGACATTCACTCCAAGTGTTGACTCCGACTTCTTCTTTTCTGCATAGATGCCCAATAGATTCCAAAATGCACCAATATCTCCAAATAAGCTCCAAACGTATATAAACCTATAAAGAACATAAAAGATTATAAAAACACCTAAAAGACTCCAAGTAAAGACTTATATCATGGCCTGAAAACCAGTAAAAACCAGGATATATCAGCTACCGGCTGACTCATCTAGTTATCTTACCTATATCTTATAAATGAATGGTTTTATGTGGTATAATCCTTGTTCTAAAAGGCGGCGCCCAGCACCGTATACTCGCCGGAAAATCGCCAGCCGGGATGAAGCCGCCGCGATTAAGCTGAAATCGGCCAAAAAATCGTTTTTTTTTAAGCCAGGTTTTATCGATTTTAACTCCAAAATTGAACGTTCTTTCAATAGATATGTCAACAGTTAGTATAGATCTAACAAAACTATAAAGGAAACACAGAAAATTGGGGGGAAAAAAATACAGCCGCCATTGATTAGGTCTCAGACGCACGGCTCCATGAAGAAGATGATGTGGAAATATCGTTTTTACCCTTCATTTAAAGCTAAAGCTGAAAAATCACTTAAAATTCGCATAAGGGTTACTCGAACCAATGACAAAGACGTCATATGGGAGCACCTTCACCAATAGGCCAGCCGAACTTTGACAATTCTTCTTACATTATATACTATATATAAATAAAATCTTAAAAATTAGGCCCCGCATAATTTCCGATTAATCCCCGATTTTCCGTTAACTCGCTAGGCCCGGACCGGCCGCGCGTACAGCGCCTAGCGAGTTTCCGAACAAGGGGTATAATGAATGATATGTAGTTTTCTATCATAGAGTAAGTCCAACGACACATGAGGCTTTAGCTTTGTAGTGAAAATGTAAGCTCTTGTAGCAAAATACCTTATGCCAACACTATACAGAAACTGTGTGTTTATCATCATCATGCAAGTTTCTCTTTCACCCGCATATTAATTAAAAGACATAATTGGAAATTGAAGAAATTGTACTAAATATCACATGGAATACAAATTACTAATTTTTTTTAGGGTCAACAAATGCAAATTAGTACTCATCATTAGAATTTAGAAACTTCAAACACGATATACATTCTGAAACGTGTGTAAATAATGGGCAGGGACTACCCGGACTAGGCACTTGACTGAGTACAAAATGGATGTTAATAAGTGGGCTTGACGATATTAATCAAGAGATATGGATAAATGGGCTAACAACCCAACATCCCAAACCCAACTAATAACAAAAACCGGTTCTTTAAACAAAGAGGCAAGAGATCCACCGTAAAAAAAAATCAAAATCAGATATTCCGATGAGACCTTGCGATCGGTTGCAGGAAGCGCTGTTGCAGTGCCACCGTCGGATGCCGGAAGGACCAGCACGGAAATCGGGTTGCAGACATCTTAACAAAGCTTTGGCGGAGTGTGTTGTGGGGGAGGCTTGTCCTGAGGAATCGGAGGCGGTGAGGTCGTTTTGCTCCAGCGGCGGGACTAGCCTCAAGCGCAAACAGTGCGAGCACGCCCAGTTCTCACTTTCTCTCTGTCTTTCTCGCCATCAGCGGGATTTGGAGAAACGTTAGTTAGCAAACGAACCCTGAGAGAATAGCTTGAATGATTCAAGAAATTTGGCGTTGTTGCTCTTGTTCTTGTCCCCGAAAGCTTCGTATTTGAGAATTAGGGTTAGTGATATTGAATTCTGATACTTTCGTGATATAGGCTTGGAGATGAGTGAGACATTGAAAATTAAGAATGAAAATCTCTGGGGATTGAATGTTTGATATATGAAATGTAGTTCTTCAGCTTTTGCCTCATCCGAAAGGTATAATGTGAAGAATAACTCGATTAGATGAAGAGAGGATTAAAAGTTGAATTGGGTTCATCTACAAGTAATCCTTTAGAGTTGGGTTGAAATCAAGAATCCATTTGCAATGACACTTTCGTCTGCAGTTGCAACAATCATGTATCAGCAATTGGATGCTGCTCCTGTTACAGATTAGAATCGATCAACGATATCAGGTCTGTTGGTTACTGTAATACATTTTGTTGGAAGAGTACGAAGAAGTAAGTTCACTGTATCCTGCACTACACCTTTTTTCATGTCGTATTCTGGACTTCTACACTACAAAAATTCAACCCTTTTAAAAAAAAAAATTCTTTTCTTTTCCCCCTTGCGCCTATCAGCGTGTATTTATTCAGTAAAGACTGGATATCACTTGGCAATGAAACTCTCCAGTCCAGAACCAAGCAAACATCCTCGACTAGCTACTGCCTACTGATATGGGCAACAAACACAATGCCTTAAATTAAGCACTTCTTATGGACACTACCATAACTGCCAACTAAAATCTTCTCTAATATCAACAACCATAAAAATCTCATGCTTAAACATGCTAAATCAATGGAAACTTGAGAATAATAAAGTATACAATCTATGCATGTGTTTTTTCCAGTGTTTTGAAATCCGACCCGGACCCGCGGTTGAACCGGTAAAGCCGGTGACCCGGTAAACATTCTGGATCGGTTCATGTACAAAACCGTTTAGTTAAAAACCCAAAAAACCCGTAGCTAAGTGTTCCCGTGGAAGTCCCATATGGTTTATTGGCAACCCGATAGATTGATCGAACCGATCAACCCGGATAATGAAAAAAATTTAAACTTTTTAAATCAGAGAGAAGGTTTTATTGTGATAAAATATATGGTTTTAGATTTAGTAATTGAAAAACCTGAAACAATAAGTTGTTACTAGCTATAACTATGTTAAGAAACTTTTTTCTATTTTCTTTCTCTAAATTTATGGGATTGTGGTGTTTTTATTTTTCATTTAGACGTTATCATATTGAAATTTCTTAACGTATAGTTTTTACATTTTTAATAAAATGGTGTATTGTATGATTAAGAAGACTACACATCAATATATAACTATATATATAAATCTCATTAGTTTTGGACCTGGGGTTAACCCGCGGTTGACCCAATGTTGACCCGATGACCCAGTGATCCGGTAGACAATCCGGTTCGTTGTCCGGGTCGGATTTAAAAACTATTCATTTTAAATTATTCGATTCTCAAATGAATTAAAATCAAGCGAATGAGAAAAACAGAATAAGTAAGGTCTTGGTAATACTTGAGCTATATATACATGTAATTGAATTTCTATTTCACATTCAACTGGATCTAGGTTTAATTCCACTGGAAGAAAAATAGATCACCGGAAACTTTACATGTGACGGTAAACCCCAGCTCCGCCTCGTCACTCTCGATTGGTTTATTCCTGTTCAGATTAAAACTTTGTCGTTGTAGGCTTTAACTCGTTGTTTCAGACTCATTCTGATTTGGGATCCGGTGAACGTTCAACATCAAACCCAACACTAAATGATGGTATGTACTTCATTTGAATCCATGAAAAGGAATGATGGAATTGATGGGGGAGAAGAATAATCTCTCAGTTCACACATTTCGATGAGATTCAATGTGCTGTGAAGCTTAAAATCATGAATCTGGTACATGATCTCCTTTGTAGCTGCATAGTGGGGCGCTCGGGGTGTAGCCGCACTGATACTATGGATTAAGTTTGTAACTACACGGTTTTTGAATCACATTGTTTAACCACACAAAATCATTTTCTCGAGTTGTAACCCCAAAACGTTGACTTTTTATTGACTTTTAACGTTTTTGTTAAACAGATGTTAAATTCAGTTATAAACCGTTAATTATATTATCAAACCGAAACCGAAATTAAAACCAGGACAAATTCATAACTAAACCGAATTTGATACCTTGAACCAAATTAAAATCAAAATTAACCCAGACCCAAATTAATAACCCCTAATCCCAATTTCAATTCAAGCCCGATTTCAACTCTCTCTCTCTCTCTCTCTCTCTCTCTCTCTCTCTCTCTCTCTCTCTCTCTCTCTCTCTCTCTCTCTCTCTCTCTCTCTCTCCTCTCTCTCTCTCTCCTCTCTCTCTCTCCTCTCTCTCTCTCTCTCTCTCTCTCTCTCTCTCTCTCTCTCTCTCTCTCTCTCTCTCTCTCTCTCTCTCTCTCTCTCTCTCTCTCTCGCGACAAACACATACCCAAATCAACGCATTTATCATCTCCTAAACGATGAATTCCGCCTTCGCCACACAATGTATCGTAGAAGCTAGGCTTGAATTGAAACCGATACGTCATACACTGACGTTCCCGTGAACTTTTCCATCGCCAGTGATGGTGTTTGCAGAGAACTCTCTGTTGAGTTCCAAAGGTCTAAGTGGTGAGTTACATATGTAGTGTTTAGCTTAGTTGCATCGTCGAGGTTCTCAATGGTGAGTTAACTTTGTGACTACTGTCTCTTCCTTCAGGTGATGCTGGTGGGGTTTATCTTTCGTCCATTCAAGTTATGCTACCTCGCCTGTTGGCTGCTGCTGTTCCAGCTGGAGCTACCACCCAAGAAAACCGGAAACAGTGCTTGAAGGTATGTGATAATTCTTTATTTTACTTAGCTCTTCTTTTCCTTATAATATTAATTCTCACCCTTTCATGTAGGTTTTGAGGCTTTGGCTCAAAAGGAGGATCCTTCCTGAATCTATTGTTCGTCACCATATAAGAGAAATTGATTATAGCAGGACACTCGCCCGTTGACAACTCTTTCTTAAGTTACTAATCGGTGACTTCAGGGGTTAGGATTGGGGAATTGCTGTGATTCTTCCTGAATAGCCTGAATTCGCCCGTCGAGAGTCACTTTGAAAGTCGTACCTATTCTTGTTTGCCTATATTCTCTGCGCTCAGCTCGAACAGAAAGGGCGCTGGATGACCCCGTTAGAGATATGGAAGGTATGCTGGTATAACGTAGATGACGGAAGGGTGACTGCAGAGGAGAGCGGAGGAGAGAGTTGTGCCAGTGGTTGTGGAGGAGAAGAGGGAAGGCTTATGAGATCTCTGCACATGAACGATGTAAGATTCTAAGCCATCTCATGAAGATAGAGATGAGAAGAAACAGATAAAGAGGGAGAAAACGAAGAAGACGGAGGAGAGAGAGAGAGAGAGAGAGAGAGAGAGAGAGCTTGGCGGCCATTCCAATGGCGATGAATGAAGCTAGGCTTGGGTTCGATTGATTTGGTCCGTGTTTGTCGCTTGAGAGAGAGAGAGAGAGATGAAATCCGGCTTGAATTGAAATTGGGATTGGGGTTTATTAATTTGGGTCTGGTTAATTTGATTTTAATTTGGTTCTAGATATCAAATTCGGTTTAGTTATGAATTTGTCCTGGTTTTAATTTCGGTTTCGATTTGATAATATAATTAACGGTTTATAATTGAATTTAACATCTGTTTAACAAAAATGTTAAAAGTCAATAAAAAGTCAACATGTTGGGGTTACAACTCGAAAAAATGATTTTTTGTGGTTAAACAATGTGATTCAAAAACCGTGTAGTTACAGACTTAATCCATAGTATCAGTGGGGCTACACCCGAGCGCCCGCTGTTCGTTGAATCACTTATTGATTCATAGGATTTCTTTTGTTGGAGAGTCGCGAAGATGAAAAAGAAAAGATGAAGTTGTGGCGTAATGTGACGTGTATTAATGAAATATTTTTATTGGATTCTGAAGTTCTTTCATTAAATAATGTGGTGCTATCACAAGGAGAGACACCTCATTTTTATATTATATATACACTTCTTGTATTATATATGCTAGAAAAGAATCCGCGCAAATATACGAATTTTACTTAAATTTGTACATATTTAATATATTTTGATATTTCTTTTGAATATTAATTTTATATGTTTTTAGTTTACAAATTAGAATTTTTCTTCTTCTTTATTATTATAATGATTGTAGGAGAGAATATGAGCTAACAAATGATTGTTAATTTCATAAAATGTTTTTAATCATAATTTTTTACTTGGCTTTCTATAAACTATTTAATTTAATTTCCTTTAACATTTTTATCATTCTTTTAATTTTTATAAACTATTTAAAATATATACTTGTTTTTATAAATTTTCATTCATTAAAACTCGTTAAATTTAGTTTTCATTCATAATATTTTAATATTTTTAGTTATAATTTTAAATTTTGTTTATTTTATATATATTTCTTTTTTTTTTATTTTTTCTTATATTCTTAAATTTTATATAATTTCTTTTTATTATCATTTTATCTCATTTTAACATTATTTATATTCTTAATAATTATTATTTCTACATTTTAATATTTAATTTTAGATTTTTTAGTTTTATATTATTATTTATATTTTTATATGGTTCTTTGCTTGTAATTTTATATTAATTTAAACTTTATAATAATATTATCTTTATTTTTAATCTTATAATAGTATTTTCACTTGTATTGAGAATTATTTATTTTTAATTATTTATTGCATAAAAATATGGAAATTATATTTAAATTTATAATATATAATATTTATATATTTATGAAATGGTAAATTAAATTCAAATTTAGAATTTATATTTCGATAAGTTTAACTAATTACATTTAATTAAATGATATTACATTAATTAGTATATTTATCTTAGTTAATGATATTGTAGTAAAATTTGTATTAAATTGACCAATCAATAGGGAGCTGATGTGGCAGGTGGAGAAAGCTCACATTCATCCCTTATATGTAGGATGATTATTTTTGGACAAAATCAAATATTAATAAAATTTAGCCATAAAAAATGGAGAAACTATTGAATAAGATTTTGATCTAAAACTCGACTAGTTAAACCGCAATAATTTGATTTGATATTTTATTTTATTTGATAAAATAAATGATTTAATATTATTTGAGTTTATTTAATCAAACTTTTTCTTTTAAATTATATTAGACTAGTATGATTTGTGCGAGCACAACCATCAATAATTATTTTTTTATTTAAAAATCATCAATTCAATATAACATTAATAATATTATGAAAAATGATAAATTAATTATAATTAAATATACATATAATTATTATTATATTTAATCTTTTATTAACACATTTTATAGTCAGCATATAAATTTATAACTAATAATAACAAAATAAATTATTATTTAAAACCGTATATATAAATATCTAAATTTACTTCGTAAACATATTTTCATATAAATTATATTTATATATACGGATAAGCATCAATATACATATTAGTTATCATTTATATTTATCTAAATTCAAAATTTATATAAACAATATGAATTGATTATATAAAATCTTATTATTTATAACAATCATATATATCAATAGTTAAATCTCATATTTTAAACATATCTTTGTATTTTTTTTATTGTGTGAATTGTACTTATCTATAAAATAAAATAAAATAAAATTGTCAATATAAAGTAAGGCTAAACAGTAAATAATATAATTTCATTAATAACGAATTAGTAATCAACTATTTTGATAGTGAATATAAAGCTAAAATCACTTCCCAAATAATATATAACTAGATTTTGATCAGCGCTTAGAGCGGGATACTAATTTGCTACTTTTTCTTTGTTATTTTTATTTTTATTTTTGGTTTTCTATTCAAAATATTTATATTGGTTATATAGTACTATTTATTTTAGTTATTTACGCTACTGAAATAATTTTTTTATCTAATCTTCGAATCTAAACACTAAATTATTCATTTTTATTTCATAATAAATACTCTTTTGGTTTTATTATAATTACATATTTAGTTTATATTCTTTCATTATTTTTGTCAAAATGTTTAATTTTGACCAAAACAATATATTTTTGCTTCTATTTATTTTGGTTATCCATCTTTTCTTTTCTAAGTAAATGTTTGCATTATATATATTTACTGTCTAGAATATATTATATAGACAATAGTAATATTGTAATCAATACTATTAAAATTAAATATAAATAACAATAGTCGTAAATCAATTATTAGAAACATAGATATTTAAAATATAATATTAATATTAATAAATAATTGAAATGTCTAAAATAAAATAATTTTTTTGATAGCTAAATGTAATATCAGTACTTTCGACCTAGTTAAGAAATTTTTTTCTTGCAAAAATATTTAGTAAAATATTTATTTTGGGTTTTGTTTTTAAAATTTTATGTGGGTTTACATAAAGATAATTTTAAACATAAAGATAATTTTAAAACAAGCACACTCACACGTCTAAAACCGACAGATATAAAACACAATTCGTTTAGATCTTTTTATAAATATTAGTCTATATATTTGTATTAAATGGGTAGACCGTCCACTTAGAAATTTTAACTTTGTTTATTTATCGATACATTTTTTACTCCGATTGAATTCATTATTTCCATGCTATTTAAGACAATTTTTCTTTGTGCAAAAAAATATTTAGTAAAATATTTATTTTTTGGGTTTTCTTTTTAAAATTTTATTTGGTTTTATAGTCATATAGATGTTAAAATGGACATATCCAACCCATGTAAATCTGTTTATATTTAAGACTAATTTATATATGTAAATCCATCAGAAGTAATACATGTCTACTTAACTCCGTTCAAATTTGTTTAATCATTTCATATTTTATAGATTTGAATATAAAATACAAAAAAAATTGTATATTTCTCTTCACAATTTTACTCTATTTGAATCCAACTTTTTTAGCTATTTGAAACAATTTCACTTCTTGCAACAATTTAGTAAAATACTTATTTTTGGGTTTTGCTTTTTACATTTCATTTGGATATACATAGAGATGTTAAAACGGATATACCCAACACGTTTATTCTCGTTTCTAGTGAAGAGCCATTTTGACAAACCTGTCTAAATTCAATAGAAGTAGCACATGCATACTAAAATTTATTTAGGTTTATTTATAAATTTTATTTTTAAAATTTTAATACAAAATACAAAAATTTAAATTTGTATATTTCTCTATATGTTTTACTTCGAATGAATTTAATACTTCGCAACAATTTAAGACAATTTTCCTCTTGCAAAATTTATTTCGTAAAACATATACATTTTTTTAAAAAAAAAAAATTCTATTTGGGTTTACATAGATATGTTAAAACAAACAAACCCGGCCCGTTTAGACCCGTTTATTTTTAAAACTATTTAAACATATATGTTTAAACTCGTTAGAAGTAACACTAATCTATTTAAATCCGTTAAGATATGTTCTGGTTTTCTATTTTTTAAAATTTGAATATAAATAAATAAAATTTAGTTTTGTATATTTTTTACACAATTTTTCGATTGAATCTAATAGTTTCCATCTATTGAAGATAAGTTTTCTTTTTGTACTATTTAGTTAAGTGTTTAGTTTCTGAGTTTTGCTTTTCAAATTTTATATTGGTATAACCATCTAAAACATCTATATCTCCTCCAATTGTCTTCGGCGCAAATAATTCATCCAACTATAATTGATCTAAAATGTAGAAATGTGTTTTAGATTTTACTGTAAAAACTTTATAATTTAGAAAATTTATTGTGATTTTTTTTTTAAAAGTTGAAAGTAAAATATATAGGCTTTAAAATTGTCAAATTCTTAACAAAAAATAATGACAATAATTTTGAGTGATTTTTAGAAGTATTTTTGGTCTTTAAATACTTTTTAATTAATAGAGTTGTTAATTTTGGCTTTTAAAACTTTAATATTTAAGTTTTCACAGTTTTCAAAGTCTAATTGCCGAATAAAAATATAAAATCTTGTTTTATATCAGTTTGAACTGAATTCATAACATGCAAAAATAAGAAGCTTGAATTGATTTTTTTTTCTTTGTTCAGTGTTTAGTTTCAAGTATAACTTAAAACAAATCCGATTCCTTTTTTTTTTGCGTTTTCTCTAACGAATTGTTATTAGATGCAGTTATATTAGAATATTTTTTTTAATATTTAAAATGCTGAAAATGATAGAATAATTAAATAATTTATTTACTCCGAGAATTAAACCAGATAAAAAATTGACAACTTCCGACTGAGAGCATGAAAATTGTTCAAAATTTATTTTCAGTTAATACTTAAAGATGATAATGATACTTTATGGATTATTATTCATGTGCCATAAACTTGTTTAAATTACAAGTAAGACAAAACATACTAAAATAGAACATGGGTGACGACATACTACAGCTTTTTTTTTTTTTTTTTTTTTTTTTTTTTTTTTTTTTTTTTGACATCGGACATACTACAGCTTTTAATATAGGATTGTTTGCAAAAATGTCCTAGAAATTGAAGTTAATCCTGATTATACATTCGGTCTTCTTCTTTCTTATTAATCTGGGTATTCACAGGAATTCCATTGTCAGACTTCATATGAAGTCTGATATTTTAATCAAAAGACAAAAGGATCCAAAATTATTTTGGATATTCACGAAAAGGATATTCACGAAAATGTCATCGCCATGAATGCTCAACAACCACGACACCCACCATCGCCGACGAGTTAATGTGTAATCTAGCTCATTTTTTCACCATTAAATCTCAATTAAAGCTCAAGAATCTGAGCTCGGACGTTCTCCTCACTGATTTCTCCTTTCCCCTTTGATTTTCGGGGATTTTTCGATATTTTTCTATTCAAAAGTAGCGAAATCATTTATCACCTTATAAAAACAGCAAAATACGTCTCGGATTTGGGGTTTTCGGTGATATTAGACGTTCTGGGAAATCGACGCGGCTAAAAACAAACGGAAATCAGACATTGGTAAGAACATTTTCAACGAGAGGGTAGTTTTGCAATTGACTTTCAATTGCCAGACCTCCATAGAAGTCTGTTAAATTCCTTTGAAAAAAAAAGACATCGTTAAGAAGTACAAATGAGAAGGGAGGGTAGTTTTGCAATCGATTCAAATTTGTTTTTTTTTGTCAGAATTCTGATGTAGTTTGGTAAGAAATCGACTGATCCTTGACTTTTTGTCAGACGGAATCCGTTGTCTGAAAATTATGGGGGGTAGAAACTGCAATTGACCCAAATTTTCAGATGTTGACCAGAATAAGCGAAAAAATTGTCAGACATGTAAATCTGTCTGAAAATAAGAAAAATAATTTCAGACGGCTACAGACATCTAAAATTCCAAAATTTTGCCAGACGACTATAGACATCTGAACAATTGAATTTTGGTCAATGCTCGAAAATGTGATGTTTTTCATCAGACATCACTCGCTGTCTGAAACACTTGTCAGACAACAGAAGAAGTTTGAGAGATATCAAACTTCTGAAGAAGTCTGACATTTCAAAATCAATTGCAAAACTACCCTCTACTTTTTCTTCAGAATTCAGAAGAAGTCTGACAACTATCAGACTTGTGTGAGAAGTCTGTCATTTGAAAATCAATTGCAAAACTACCCCTTTTCAGACTTCTTGAGATGTCTGACAAAAAATTTAAAAAATTCCAAAGCAGACTGCCTTGGCTGTCTGATTGGTTTCAGACTGCATCCGATGTCTGGCATTTCAAAATCAATTGCAAAAATACCCTCCTTTTCAGACTACCATAGACGTCTGGTTGCATTAACATCAGACCTCTATAGACGTCTGAAATATTTCAGACTTTTCAAATGCATTTTTATTGTATATTTGTGATTAATTTCGTTGATTTTAATTTTTATAAATGTGTGTTAGTGTTCTATGTTCCTTCTGCGTGAGTTTCATATTCTTATATATGATAATTATTTTTAACTAAAATTTTGAATAATATTGGCAATATAGCTAATAGCATTAGAATTCACAAAGAAGTCTGGCTTTTCCCAAAAGATCTCTAATGTTGTTTATACATATTTGTTTATACAGATAATGGTTCAGTTACCTGTTAATTTTGGTGAATGGGTTATGAGAGACCAGATTTGGCATTTTGTGGTGGATAAGCTCAAAGGAGGGCGGTTTATCACTCTGCGTGATGGTTCTACACATCAAGAACTTGTTGAGATGGTACAAGATGATTATATGCTGGACAAGAAAACCGAGCTGGTGGAGTTATCATATCCATTGCCGGAAACACTCTTGAAACAAATGGATCCGGATAACCCTCCGGTTTATGTCACAAATGATAGGCAAGTTAGGAGCATGGTTGAGTTAGCTAATACGCCTTTAATCCGTCTATGTGTCTCGAGCCGATCCGGTATGGATGATGAAGATGCTATGAATCATGATGACAAATATGAAGCTGAAGATGTAGACGAAGATGACAAAGAAGAAGACTGGAATGAGGAAGATGTGGAATCAGTCTCGGAGGATTCTGTTTGTGGTGGTGTTGGTAATGATGATGTTGGTAACTTGGATGTGCCTGAGAATGTTTTCATGAAACACGTTGAGGCTTACCATGACGATGCTGATTATACCCTATATGGGAAAGTGAAACATGAAGATGTAGATGTGGAAGAAGATGAAGATTATAAGAAATATGAGTTGGAGGGTATGGGTAATCAGAGTGTTCGCAAAAGGGACTTATCTGAGGGTATCATTCTCAATAAGTGTTTTGATAGCAAGAGAGACCTAATATCAGAGCTACGTTTGACGGCGATAATGAAGAAATTCGCATTTAGGAGAAAGAAGTCTGACAAGAAATGTTTTGTTGCTAAATGTCGTGTGGAAGGATGCAAGTGGATGCTTCGAGCGTGTGTGAAGAGTGAACCAAACAAGTACTGGGTGATGATCTATTCAAAAACACATTCATGTTCGATGGCGGACCGGATGTCTACGCGCAAACATTATACTCCAGTTTATATTGGTTGGTTGTTTACTGAATGTTTTGGTATGATTGAGGGGATAACACCAAAGCATGTCAAGGTGTCAATGAAGAAGCAGTTTGGGATTAGGATGAGCTACACAACAGCATACAGAGCATTGTTACATTCTCAAAGGATTGTGAGAGGAACAGCGGAAGATGGGTATGAGAGACTGTCTTCTTTTTTGCATGGAATCAGGCAAACCAACCCAGGAACAGTAACCGCTCTTGAGCTAGATGAGAAGAATAGATTTAAGTATCTATTTATTGCATTTGGAGCTTCCATACATGGGTTTACGTATCTTAGAAGAGTCATTGTGGTGGATGGTACTTATCTTAATGGAAAGTATGGCGGTGTTATGCTAGTGGCGGCCGCACAAGACGGAAATTTTCAAATATTTCTGTTGGCTTTCGGAATTGTAGACTCCGAGAATAATGACTCGTGGGAATGGTTTTTCACCAAATTGAAAGAATGCATTTCAAACCAATACCATCTGGTCATAGTCTCGGATAAATGCGAGTCGATCAAGAATGCGTGTGAAGCATTTTTCCCTTGGGCACAACGAGGGATATGCTATTACCATCTACAAAATAACATAGTTACCAAGTTCAGGGGAAAACATCTTCTGTACTTGGTGAAAAACGCGGCTTACGCTTATACGATTTATGATTTTGACCGAAACATGGCTTCCTTACGAACGGTAAATCCTGAACTTGGAGGAGGCGGATGTGAGTCTATGGTCACGCGTGCATTTCAACGGAGACAGGTATTTGTCGGTCTGACAATAGTTATCAGACTTCTAGTGATGTCTGATACAATTCTCAGACTTCCCTTGCTGTCTGATTATTTTTTCAGACGACTGGAGAAGTTTGAAAGCATAATGTTTTTATGATACTTTCTAATTCTTACTTGGGTTAACCTCTTTCAAATTGGTGGATACATGTACAACATAAAAGACGAGCAACATTGTTGAGTCTATAAACTCCGCAGTTAAGAAGGCAAAAGGATATCCCTTATCTTTTCTTTAATTTAGAGTTTATACAAGAGAAACTAGGGACGTGGTTTTGTAAAAGGCGGCTAGATGCAATGAGTCTCTCAACAACATTTAGCCGAGGAGTTGAATATTTTATGGCTATTCGTGAATATTTTGCAGATATGATGTCTACAGAACGCGTAGATACGTATAAGTTTGTTGTTAAGGGAGGACATAGGGATTGTGTTGTCGATTTGGAACATCAGAAGTGTGAATGTGGTGTTTGGGATTACTAAAAGATACCTTGCTCACATGCCATATGCGCTGCACCAGAACTTGAACTACACATTTCTACCCTTGTATGTCCATCTTACAGAACGGACTACTTGTACGCTGCATACTCGCGCAACATCTTACCAAAGAATGTTACTGGCAAAGCTAATCATGACACGTGCGTGTGTTTCAGCCGGAAGAGAGGCGGAAGCCTGGAAGACAAAAGAAGTCGAGGTGGCAATCTATGCTAGAAATCGCCAAGAAGAAGAGCAGTAAACCGCGGAAACTACACAAGCAATATTGTTGTTCGAATTGCAAACAACCAGGCCACAAACAACCTAATTGTCCACAACCTGAGACTGACTAGAAATGGTTGAAATATGATATGATTTAGGGTTTTCTGAAGTCTGATATTATGTTTGTGTTCAGTGAAGTCTGATAAGTTTTAGGGTTTACAGAAGTCTGATATTTTTTAGGGTTCACTGAAGTATGACGTAGTAATGTATTCAAGAAGTTCTGATATTTAAACTTGTCTCAATTGTTTGGGTTCTGTTTCAACAAGTGTAGAAATAAACATAACTAGGATTAGTGCTTAAGTTTATTACATAACTAAAAACAAGCACAAAAGTAGGCCAAAATTTGCATGTGTTTTTTTACAACCACAATAGATAGATATTTCATATGCAAGAAATCCATAGTTTAGGAATCCAAAAGATAGAAGCGGTCTATTTATCAGCGTAGGTGTCTAGCAAAGCATACTCGGTACATTGCTCTTCACCTGTTCGCATGAGTTCAGTCATTATGTCATAAGCTAGCTTATCCCTGATTGACTTGATGTTCTTATCACAAAGATACTTTGGAAACTCCATTCCAAGTGAATGGAACTCGGTGAACTTCAAGGAGAACACTCCACAGTCACATGTTTGGTAGTTTTGAGGAAGATCGTCGCTCCTAACAATCGAGTGGGTGTAACGTTCGATTGGGTATGGCCACCCATCAGCATCAGCTATTTTCAAGATGTGCATCGCATAAGGAAACATCTCACAGATTGGTGCCACTGCGCTCCGACCAACTCATCAGTCCTCAGATTAATGATGTTGTCCCATACTGTTACGTGCCTATCTGGGATAGAAATCATAATTGCTACCCAATGACTTCCGCCAATTTGCAGTGCCATGTAAATATAATCAATTTCCACCGCCCAAGTCTTGGTGATTTGCAGAATAAGGGTAGGTCACCAGTGAAGTAATCAAAACAACCAGCAGGAAGCATTCTAGCTACGGCTGATCCCTTCTCTCCTGCACCACTCATAATAAAAGTTGGATAGTGTTGACGCCACAAGGCTTGAAGGAGTGTGTCAATGAAACACAACCTCTTGCTCCTGAACCATTTCAGATGGCTGTGTTGGCGAAGCCTCAACAGATCAATCCCCGCATCAATTTGCTGCATCAAGCCAAGAATGTCTTAATAAAAAAATAAAAATAAAACACAACCAGACAGCTATAGAAGTCTGGATATACAACCAGACTTCTTTGGAAGTCTGGATATACAACCAGACTTCTTTGAAATTCTGAATGTACAACCAGACTTCTTTGGAAGTCTGAATATACATCCATATTGGAATGGAATTCTTAATTCATAACCATTGGAGTGATACTGACCATGTCATGCAGCCATTCCTTTGGAGTGCGAAGATCGTAATACCATTGTAGTGATGTGTTTACTTTCCTATTTGGATAACCCCTATCAAGAAAATACGCTTGTTAGACATCGATTTAAGAGATTAGGTGTACATACTTACAATCTAAGTAGAGTATCAACACATATGGCTGTCTTTTGTTGTAATCATTAAGTTCCTTCACTTGCATCCTGGTGATAGCAGCACAAAGGTCATATCTCGGTGTAACATGTGCTTGGACAACAGGTTTAACTGGAGTCTTCACCTTCTCCTTCTGTTTAACCTGGGTTGCCTTCGCTTGCATGTAAGCTTCAGTTGCTGAATGCTTAGTGTCCCGTTTAAACATCCACGTAGAATCAAAGTTTATGCCCGTAGCTGAGTCTGCAACGATCAAGACACTCGGATCTATGCTCTCGGGTATACTCTGCATAGACAACTTGACAACCCATGTTAAACATAATGTTCGATCTAAAATTCACACAAGAACCAGACTTCACTAGACATCTGGTAACTAGAATACATAACATGTCAGACCTCCATAGACGTCTCACATGTGCTGAATGCCAACTAAAAATCATAGCAAACCAATTCAATATAAGTCTAATGCCAGGAATCCATGTTTAAAGCAAATACAAGAACCAAGGGGAAAAAACAAATACGATTATGCTTATGTGTTTACAATCAAGGATGTTCATAAAGCAAGAGAAGGATATTTCCCTCAAGTGATTTCTTCATAAGTCTGCTACTTCTCTTAGGCCCATCGTTCTTTTCCTTATTTGTATCCAGAGATTGAGGGTTTTGGAGACTAACCCCATCATCAGTCGCAGTCGGCTTGGTGGCCTTAGAGAGATTGGCGGATTTGTATGCTGCTTTCTTAGGCTTCGCTTTCCCTGCATGTTCAGGTTCGGATACCTTCAGTACAACTTTCTTCAGGTTCATCTGAGGCCTTTCCTTCTTCTTTCTTCCTCCCTCTTCATCAACCGCATCAGCTTTTACTTTATCTTGATCCTGAAGATCTTCAGCTGGATCTTCTTCATCCTCACCAACTCCAGCCTTCTTCATCTCATCAGCAGCAACAGAAACAATTACACTTGCATCTTTCTTCTTCTCTCTTCCTTTCCCTCCAGTAGCAGCTTTCTTCTTCTCATTTTCCTTCAATTTAGAAGAATCTTTCTTCTGGTCTTTCTCCTTCTGTTCAACTCCAACACTTTCTTTCTTCAAACTCTGGACATCTTGGCAATATCATCAATTCTGATACCCATCAGACGTAAACCCTCGTTGAAAACATCTACCAATACACCAATCCGAGTTTCAAATGATTTTTGCAAACCCTCAATCATTTGAACAACATCCCCATTCGTAGGACCAGCCTTCACTACTCTAGGTTTCTTACTAACTGCCTCAACTTCTTCTTCCTCATCTTCATCATAAGAAACAGCCTGTACCAACTTCCTTTTGACTCCCACAACCTTATGCTTTTTCTCACCAATCTCATCAGCAACTTTCTCAGACTTAATCTCAAGCTTAACAGGACCTCCAACTTTGGTCTTGAACACACCTTCACTCTTCCAGTGTTTAGAACCCCACCTCCAATGCACAGTCCCTAGCTATCCAAACATTGCTTTCACAATGTTCTCAACTTTGTCGTCCTCCTCATCAGTGTTGTCCCACTCGGGAAACATGTCATCGTATTCCTTGATAACAAAGCTGTTGACGCGGGTCTGCAAATTACAAGTCACATACCAAAATAAATATAAGCATTTGTAATATCAAAATGTCAGACATCATACGAGACTGGGAAAAATGTATCAGACTTCACAAGAAGTCTGACATTATGTTTCAGACTTCTTATGAAGTCTGACACATAAAGTTAGACTTTGTATGAAGTCTAATATAAAAAGTCAGAGTTCATAAGTATAAGAAATACAAGTATGCCTAAGGTTTCGTCGACTTTCTTTCGACTCCGTGATCTCTGGTACGCCAGCAATGGTAGGTCTGGGGCATCCGGAAGGGGCTCTCCATAAGTTGTCGCCATAGCGGGACATGCCCAGTATATCCAGATGTTCAGGACCTCAGCAGAACCTCCAATCTGATAATTTTTTCCATCCACGAGTTTTCTGTTTGCCTCTTTAACAGAATCTATTAGAACCTTGAAGGCGAATTGTCCCCATGGATAGGATTGTATCGTTCCTGGAACCGGAAGAAGCTTGGCCATGTCACCCCTTGTGGAGGTTGTCCAGTGTTGAGCCTCAATGAAGGTTGCATAGATGGCTAGATAGCCCATCCATATCCTTTATTGCGGTTCCCAATCAGAACATCTTGTACAAGCATCCATTAGTTGCGTAAAACTTGGGCCTAAATCGAAATCCACCCTAAGAAGCTTCCACATTGCTTTCATATCATCGGTATAATCAATTTCAGGGTACTCGAGGTTCTCGATATAGTCGCACTTGAGTCTGGTTATGACATGGAACTCATTCAAGGAAAATCTAACTGGCTGAACGCCGAGAAGAGACCATAACTCATACTTCTTCTTGCAGTCTAACTGCAGACAGAGCATATAATGCACCATCCTTGAACACCATTTGAAATTCAGTTCATGAAATCTCAAAAAAAACCCCAAGTTCCGAATCGAGGAGTTCTTGCCATTCATCCGGTAACATCGCTAATTTAACATCAATTATCAGATCTCTCCTTCCACTAAAGTAGTGTATGCTTTTATCCAGAACCGGTTCATAACCGGCAGTGAACATCCTTTGTGAGAATTCAACATCTTCCATAACGACAACCTGAAACAACAAGGGCCACACAAAAAGTACAATCTGAATACTACTAGTCATAAGCCATTTGCAGTCAGCCTTACACAGTCAGACATCTTATGCCGTCTGGCTACTATAGTTATGTAAATATATAGACGAGGAGAAGAGTCGAGGGATCTTAATGTCGAAGGAAGACGACGGAGGAGAAGAGTGAAACAAAATCGGGGCCCAACAAGATATGGAATTTAGAAAAAAAACAAAAAGCTCAGCGCAAGTATGAGAGATATTCAGACTCCACATGCAGTCTGAGGATGTAATCAGACTCCATATGTGGTCTGAGATCTACAATCAGACACCATTAGCCGTCTGATTACAATAGTTTTACTTAGAATTCCCCCGAAGAAGTTTTAGATTAATCTTACCGTCAAATGTAAGCGGCGGAGCAGAGAGAAACCATATCTGGAAACGATACCCAGAAAAAGTAGAGGATGTCGGTTGAGTGGCTTTGAGAGAGAATATGTTTTTTTTTTATCTTTCCTGCGAAACTGTAAAAAAAGGGTTAAAAAATCATATTTATATATGTCTCATAAGGGGCAGTTAAAACGAGACGGTTTTACCACTATCGGACGGTTTTACTGCAGACGTAACTGCCGCGCTTTTTTCGTCTCCTTTTTACATAACTCCCGCGCATTTAATTTACAAAAAAAAAAATAATTTCCCGGGCATGCAAGAGGCCACGTGTCGTCATGTACACGCGAAGTCTGAGGAAAATTAATTATTGTAGATTCAGACTCCATACGAAGTCTGAGGAAAATCATTTAAGTCTTAAAACTATTTATTGTAGATTCAGACTCCATACGAAGTCTGAGAAAAATTATTTATTACTCAGACTTCTTATGAAGTCTGAGAATATCCGAATGAAATTGGATGATGAATGAAATTGGATGAAATTCGTCTTATAATACATAAAATTGTACTTGGATACATATGACTTATGTTACAAGAAACCAAATGCCCTCAAGATAATCAGGACAATAATAACAGCACCAGCAACCATCATATACTCATACTTGGCGCCACGCACTGTCTGGCTAGATGATTTCTCAGTCAAGAGCTCCTTTAGTTGAGCTATCTCTGCATGCGCTTTCTTGATCTCATCGTGCAAGTTGGTAACACAATCAATTTCAGCATAACAAAGGAAGATGTAATCCACTTGTTCGCCATTTTGGTCAACACGCAGCTTTAACTCGTGAAACTCCTCCATCATAGCCTCATCCCACCACTTCATTATATGGTAGCCACCATCCTATACATCCACATTTTAAATATGCAATCATCTTCGAATTACGAATATAAGCTTGAATAAGTCAAAACAAAATAAAACTGGCTACAAAATAGAAGAGAAAGGCAATTACATCCCAGTTACGACATCCAAAGAATCTTCTTCTCGGATTATCGGCAGTAGCGGATGTTCGCATGACAGGGTCCAGACCGCAGAAACATTTCTTGGGGAATCCATTGCATGAACCGGATCGTTGTCGAAATGTGGAAGTTGAGAATGAACTACTACTACTCGAGGTTGGAACCTAACTGAATTGTCCCATCCTGTGTACCATAAAACAATTAAAAAGTCAGACTTCTAAAACAGTCTGAACAAAAACAAATCCAATTTCAGACTTCTAATAGAGTCTAACTCAAGCATAGAACCTAGGGGCCCTAGAACCTATCTATTTTTGTTCAGATCTAGACAAAAGACATATGAAAAAGAGGATGATTGGGACTTAAAACCGTATGGATCTAAAACGAGAAATATATAAAAAACAATTTTTTGTTCAGATCTAGACAAAAGACATGTGAAAAAGGGGATGATTCGGTCTCAAAACCGTATGGATCCCATGGATCTAAAACGAGAAATATATAAAAATCTATCTATTTTTATTGGGGGACAGATCTAAATAAAGTACAAAGTACATATGAAAAAGGGGATGACTCGAACTCAAAACCGTACGGATCTAATACGAGAAATATATAAAAACCAAATTTTTGTTTAGATCTAGACAAAGATAAAAGAAAAAATGACTTCTTTCGTATAGATCTCAAATATTTACAGAACGAAGAGCTTAGAATATGATGGCGGCGGTGTATGGACTGGTCAGGAGAGACGAAAAAGGAGAGATAATTACAAGAATGAAGAAGATGACGACGGCGGTGGCGGTGGCGGTTGAGGGTTCTCGGAGAGTTATTAGAGGGTATTTGGAAAGTATTTAGAGAGGGAGTGTGTTTCCGTTTTAAAGAGAGAAGTTTGATAATGACTTTTACGAACTAATGTCGGTAAATTCCGTTTATATATGGGGTAAATTCTCAAGTAGGGTTTAGTATTTGGTCGAGTTTAGTCAGACTTTTTCGGTAGTCTGAAAAATCATGTACGTTAATCAGATTAACATGGAAGTATGATATACCCTAAATCTACTAATTACTACTTAAATATCATCATATTATATAAAAAAACTTATAAAAAACATCAAACTCGTTTAATATAGTCACAACCTAACCAGTATATGCAAATGTAGCAATATGGATGAAAATTCACAAACCCTCAATCTAACCCTACAGATGAAAATATGATATCCAACTTCATATGTCTGTTGGAATTGTGTCCAGTAATCTCGGTACTGTCTCTAGAAAGTAAGAGTATGTCAATGATCAGACATAAGTCATATAATACTGGGGGTCATGATGGCTTGCTAGAGTCCGCTCATGATCTATAAGTCTTGGACTTATTGCCTTTATTATATGATCCCATATGGGTCACACGCCTAAGCTAACAGGAAAATGTGTAGGAACGGTTTAGCAGAAGTACAGTAAAAGTGCTAGGCATTTACTGTACTTAGAGAGAATAAAACGGTTTAGCCACTGTGTGTCGATCGATACACAAGGGGTGTCGATCGACACAGTGCGCGAATGCCGTCGAGTTAATTGGTGTTTGGGCCAAATGGCCCAAACGGAACCGGACAAGTTTTATAAATAAAACTCGGGTTCAGAACCAAAAACCCTAGCCGAAACTCTCTCTCCCTCTGCGCCGAGTTCCTCTAGTGGTCTAGCAGCCGTTTTCTGTGACCGCGTGTGTAAGCCTTTGGAGGATTCATCTCTCGGTGTTTCTCTGATCTCTGACCTGTTCTATCTCCTTCCGCTGCAATTAACAGGTAAAAGGTGAGATCATCAATTGTTTCTATTCGAGAAGAACCTAGATCAGCATGTTTAGGATGATATGAATCAGAGAATTGAATCAGGATCAACTAAACATTCCTTCAGTGGTATCAGAGCTATAGGTTCTGGTTTTTCTTGTTTAGATTCAAGTTTAGGATTGTTTTTCTTGTTTAAAAGTGTTTTGAATCAACTACTGATAAGAGAAATCACTTAAGCAACAAGGAATTGAAACCTGAACACACTTAAAATCGCAGAAACCAAGCTATATTGATTTGGTAGAATGCGATTTTCAAAAGTCAGTATCGACTGAGATCGCATGGATCGATCGATACGATCGCATGGATCGGTCGATACAGTCTATCGGCTAACCCTGTTAACGCGTGAAAGCATCGATCGATGCAGGATCGATGCAGGTTCGATGTTGGTGCATCGACCGATGCGGTTGGTGCATCGATCGACACGGTTAGGGTTTTGGCTCGGTTCCGTGCATGCGTGAGAACATCGATCGATACAGGATCGATGCACGATCGATGCAGGATCGATGCTGAGAGCATCGACCGATGCGGTTGATGGATCGATCGACACGGTTGGTTCATCGATCGACATGGTTGGTTTAAGGCTCGGTTTAATATTTTGATTAAAATTAAACGTCACGGTTTAATAAACAGATTTAATAATTTTATTAAGTCTGGTTAAACCGGGATAAGAAATCCAAAGTCGAAAAATTGGATTTTGTGCCTAAACCAGGATTTTCTAATTTGATTTGGTTGGACCAAATAAATTGAGAAAATCCGGTTTAGTAAATAACCGGTTGACAATTGTGGTCATCGTAGTAATTAAAATTTGGTTAGACCAATTTTAATGAACCAGACCGGTTATGTCATTTAATTGGACAATTGGGTCATGTCTTGGACATGGACCAATTCTTGGGCCTCGGGCCAAGAAGTTAAAACAATTGGGCCAATTATTTGAGTCTTTCTTCAGATTTAATTTAAAATTTATTTTATAAAGAATATAAATCGATTTTAAATTAAAGTTTCTGATATTTTGAAATTAGAAAGTTTCTTATTTTATAGAAGTTTCTAGATTTGCATGATTCAGATTTTAAGAAATTTCTAAAGTTAGAAAGTTTCCGTTTTTATAAAGTTTCCAATTTTAGAAAGTTTCCAAAAATAGTAAGTTTCCAAAAATGGAAAGTTTCCCGAAATAGTAATCTTCTATTTTGGGAATGAATTTTTAAATAAACCTACGAACCTCAAATAATATCAAGCGTTGGATGTCTTGTCCATTCTATGTCAGCTTTCGAAGCCCATTCAATTGTATTCATGGCCTTACAGTGTGAGGGTGTCTGCTTTTGCGTGGATAAGACGGTTTGTGATTCATAAATGTCATTGGGAGTCCCAGACATTAATGATTACATGACTGTATAGTCTGTTTTTCTTGACTGGGCCATCGGGAGTCCCGGGCCTTGAGACATCAGAGTGGATTGGGCCTCGGGCCCAGATTCACAACCAAGAGTTATATCACGGATATAATTAGCCGATATAGGACTTACCGATATAAGCTAAGGTTTGGTGACGGCCAGTGGCCCACTTTAATCTTAGTTATATGTGGATCTTGGAATCATTATATTCTATTGAGGGTAACTTATGTTATTGAATATAATGCGTGATTAATCATATTAAATATAATATGAGATCAATCATATTGAACATAATAACTAATAACCTTTTTATCTTATATATTTCAGCTATGACTACTACAAGCACACAAAACACATTCTCGATCCGGTCTGTTCTCGAAAAGGAGAAGCTGACTGGAACGAACTTCCTGACGTGGTCAAGGAACTTGAGGCTAGTCCTCAAGCAGGAGAAGAAGGATTATGTCCTTCGTGATCCTCTCCCCGAGAGGCCTCCTGCCAATGCCGCCAGGACTCTGCATAATGCTTGGGAAAAGCATTCGTCAGATGAAAATGATGCCTATTGCCTGATGTTGGTGACAATGACTCCTGAGCTGCAAAAACAGTTCGAGAGTGTATTGTCACCCATCGAGATAATGGCAAGCCTGAAATCGCTTTTTCAGGAGCAGGCTAGGACTGAGAGGTTTCAAACAGTTAAGAACCTCTTGGACTGCAAGTTGGCTGCGAATGCGGCAGTGAGTCCTCATGTCTTGAAGATGATGGGTTATCTCGATCATCTTCAGAAACTCGACTGCCCAATCAGCCAGGAACTTGCCTGCGACATCATTCTGCAGTCATTACCTGCAAGCTATGATCAGTTCATTCTGAACTTTAACATGCATGGATTGAGTAAGACATTGCCTGAGCTTCACGGAATGCTCAAGACTGCGGAGCCCAATTTGAGGAAAACCGCCAAGGACCCCAATGTGCTTATGGTGCAGAAGGGCAAGGGGTTTAAGAAATCCTCTGCTAAGGATAAGGGAAAGGCCAAGGCTGTCCAAGTCGCGGACAAGGACACGCCAAAGCCCAAGCCCAAGTCCAAGGCTGGGCCAACTGACATATGCAGGTTCTGTAAAGAACCAGGGCATTGGAGGAGAGAATGTAAGAAATTCCAGGAAGGTCTAAAGGAATTGAAGAAGAAGACTTTTGAGACTTCTTCAACAGGTATTTTTGTTATAGAAGTTAATACAACTACTTCTGATAATACCTCATGGGTTATGGATACTGGTTGTGGGGCTCATATTTGTACTAATATGCAGGCACTCAGCAACAGTAGAAGGCTGAAGCAAGGACAAGTGGAGCTACGAGTTGGGAATGGAGCGAAAGTTCCAGCACTAGCTGTAGGCACTTACTTGTTGTCTTTACCTTCGGGATTGATTTTAGAACTCAACAATTGTTATTTTGTACCTGCTATAAGCAGAAATATTATTTCAATTTCTTTGTTGGATTTGGAAGGTTATGATTTTTCAGTTAAGAATAAATTATGTTCCTTCAATCGCAACAATTTGTTCTATGGTTCTGCCCCTCTTATGAATGGGCTTTACATACTCGATCAATCCGCGCCAATTTATAACATTAATACCAAACGGTTCAAACCTAATGAGGAGAACCGAACGTTTCTATGGCATTGTCGTTTAGGGCACATCAGCGAGAAACGCATCAAGAGGCTCCATTCGAATGGACTTCTTGGCTCATTTGACTTTGAGTCATGTGAGAAATGCGAATCCTGCATGATGGGCAAAATGACACGGGCCCCCTTTAATAAACCTAACGAGAGGGCCAGTGACGTATTGGGCCTGATACACACTGATGTGTGTGGCCCAATGTCCACAAATGCAAGAGGAAACTATCAGTACTTCATTACCTTTACTGATGATTTCAGTAGGTATGGATATGTTTATTTAATGAAACATAAGTCTGAATCTTTTGAGAAGTTCAGAGAATTCCAAAATGAAGTACAGAACCAACTTGGCAAAAGCATTAAGGCTCTTCGGTCCGACCGAGGAGGAGAATACTTAAGCCAAGAATTCAGTGATCATCTGAGAGAGTGTGGGATCGTATCCCAACTCACTCCTCCTGGAACACCTCAATGGAATGGTGTGTCTGAAAGGAGAAATCGGACCTTATTGGATATGGTTCGATCTATGATGAGTCACACAGACCTTCCAATATCCCTTTGGGGATATGCTCTGCTAACAGCAGTGTTCACTCTAAATAGAGCGCCATCGAAAGCAGTAGCAAAGACACCATATGAATTATGGACTGGAGAAGCTCCAGTGCTGTCTTATCTCAGAATTTGGGGTTGTGAAGCCTATGTCAAGAGATTGATCTCAGACAAGCTTACACCAAAATCTGACAATTGCTACTTCATTGGTTATCCACGGGAAACCAAGGCTTATTACTTCTATCTACGTTCCGAGAACAAGATCTTTGTTGCCCGGGATTGTAACTTTCTTGAGAGGGAGTTTCTCTCTAAGAAAGACAGTGGGAGTAAGGTACTGCTTGAAGAAATTCAAGATGAACAGGATACTGCTCAACCTAATGAGGAAGAGCAGCATGAGGACCTACAAGAAATTGTAGAGCCTGAACCTGTAGTACCTGAAGTTCGAAGATCCGGGAGGATCCGTCACGAACCCGAGAGATATCAAGGATTCCTCGTGACTGACTGTCATGATCTTCTGATCATTGATGGTGATGAACCATCGAACTTCAATCAAGCCATGATGGGCCCAGATTCCTCTAAGTGGCGCAAGGCCACTGATTCCGAAATGGACTCCATGTCGGTCAACCAAGTGTTTTCGTTGGTTGACTTACCCGCTGGTGTAAAAGCCATCGAGTGCAAATGGATCTTCAAGAAGAAGATTGACGTGGATGGAAATGTCCAGATTTATAAAGCTAGGTTGGTGGCAAAAGGTTTCAGACAAGTTCACGGTGTGGATTACGATGAAACCTATTCACCAGTGGCTATGATGAAATCTATTCGGATTCTACTAGCAACTGCAGCTTTTCATGATTATGAAATTTGGCAGATGGACGTGAAAACCGCCTTCCTGAATGGTATTCTGGAAGAGGATGTGTATATGACACAACCTGACGGTTACATAGATCCAAAGAATGCTGGAAAAGTATGCAAGCTTCATAAATCCATTTATGGATTGAAGCAAGCATCGAGGAGCTGGAATCTTCGTTTTGATGAAGCGATCAAGGAATTTGACTTCATCAGAAACGAAGAAGAACAATGCGTGTATAAGAAATCTAGTGGGAGCAAGATTGTATTTCTTATTCTGTATGTCGATGACATACTGCTTCTCGGAAACGACGTTCCAATGCTGAAGTCCGTAAAGGACTGGCTTGGAAGTTGTTTTTCCATGAAAGACATGGGTGAAGCCGCATACGTTCTTGGAATCAGGATCTACCGGGATAGATCTAGAAGGCTGATAGGCTTGTGTCAAGATTCATACATTGACAAAGTCCTACAAAGATTCAGCATGAAGGATTCCAAGAAGGGCTTCACGCCAATGGTACATGGCACAACGCTAAGCAAGAAGCAGAGCCCTACGACGGCTGCTGAGCTTGAGCGCATGAAGAATATTCCTTATGCATCTGCAATAGGATCTGTCATGTATGCCATGATCTGTACTCGTCCTGATGTTGCTTATGCATTGAGCATGACGAGTAGATACCAGTCAAATCCAGGTGAAAACCATTGGATTGCCGTAAAGAATATCTTGAAGTATCTAAGACATACTAAGGATAAGTTCTTGGTGTACGGCGGAAGTGATGTGCTTAAAGTCAGTGGATTCACGGACGCAAGTTTCCAGACAGACCAAGATGATTTCCGGTCACAGTCCGGTTATATCTTTTGTCTGAATGGCGGTGCAATCAGTTGGAGAAGCTCCAAGCAAGACACCGTTGCAGATTCCACTACAGAAGCTGAATATATCGCCGCCTCAGAAGCTGCGAAGGAAGCTGTTTGGATACGAAAGTTCATTATTGAACTAGGTGTGATACCAGATGCGGCTGAGCCTCTGGCACTGTTTTGTGACAACAATGGTGCTATAGCTCAGGCAAAGGAACCAAGATCACACCAGAAATCCAAGCATGTTCTAAGAAGATTTCACTTGATACGTGACATCATTAATAGAAAGGAAGTCAAGATCAGCCGAGTTCAGACTGATGATAACGTCGCTGATCCGTTGACAAAGCCACTCCCAAGGCCTAAGCTCGAGTTTCTGACTGAAGCTGTAGGCATTAGAGACATTGAAATGTAATCTAAATTTGAGTGGGAGTTTGAGGGCTTTTATTTAGTTATTTGATATGTTCTTGTAAAACATTCTTATGTTTAATGAAATTATTATTTCAAGATTATTTTAACTGTGATGAAATAATCGTTCCAAAATGATATGAACCATTTTATAGGTCATCGAAGTAAATGATTTGATCTTGAGTCATCGAAGTCATTTAGCTTGATCATGAGACCCTATATTTGATAGATGTTTTATATCATCCCGTCCCTAGTCGAAGGTTGTTGAAATTGGAACACCAACAACCGTGTGAGACTGGATTGGTACGTGACTTATGACAAAGTCTCAGTGTGTCATAGATGCGCGGCATCAAAGTCAGTACATAGGTGTATGTTTGGGAACATACGACCGGACAAGACCCGCTTATAAGAACTCTTCAGGATATTTATATCTGTGTCATAAGAGATTCTTACTACGACTATAGAGTATAGTCCTTAGACCTGAGTTCGCATGCATGTGACTGCACATGGACTGATGCACTGAGACTTTGTCATAAGTCACGTACCAATCCAGTCTCACACGGTTGTTGGTGTTCCAATTTCAACAACCTTCGACTAGGGACGGGATGATATAAAACATCTATCAAATATAGGGTCTCATGATCAAGCTAAATGACTTCGATGACTCAAGATCAAATCATTTACTTCGATGACCTATAAAATGGTTCATATCATTTTGGAACGATTATTTCATCACAGTTAAAATAATCTTGAAATAATAATTTCATTAAACATAAGAATGTTTTACAAGAACATAACTTTGATCATTGTCTAACGCTATCGTTCTGCGATATTTATAAGGACCTTGTTTGGGTACATTATGAAATGAGTAGTTTACAGTGATGGAACAAGACGGAATTTGTCCCTCAAATATAAATGGAGTGAATATCTCTAGGCCAATCGGAGATTTGAATACTGGAAAATGCATGGCCATGCTCAAACGGACTTTCCCGAGTCGTTTGGATTGTCAGTATCAAATCAGAGTCCGATGAACAAGATTAGGCTTTATAAGGATGACACCGATCTTGCCTTATGACTAATCGAGATATTGTGACAAAAGGATTATGAATACAGAGATTCCAGTACAAGTGGGAGATTGTTGGAATTGTGTCCAGTAATCTCGGTACTGTCTCTAGAAAGTAAGAGTATGTCAATGATCAGACATAAGTCATATAATACTGGGGGTCATGATGGCTTGCTAGAGTCCGCTCATGATCTATAAGTCTTGGACTTATTGCCTTTATTATATGATCCCATATGGGTCACACGCCTAAGCTAACAGGAAAATGTGTAGGAACGGTTTAGCAGAAGTACAGTAAAAGTGCTAGGCATTTACTGTACTTAGAGAGAATAAAACGGTTTAGCCACTGTGTGTCGATCGATACACAAGGGGTGTCGATCGACACAGTGCGCGAATGCCGTCGAGTTAATTGGTGTTTGGGCCAAATGGCCCAAACGGAACCGGACAAGTTTTATAAATAAAACTCGGGTTCAGAACCAAAAACCCTAGCCGAAACTCTCTCTCCCTCTGCGCCGAGTTCCCCTAGTGGTCTAGCAGCCGTTTTCTGTGACCGCGTGTGTGAGCCTTTGGAGGATTCATCTCTCGGTGTTTCTCTGATCTCTGACCTGTTCTATCTCCTTCCGCTGCAATTAACAGGTAAAAGGTGAGATCATCAATTGTTTCTATTCGAGAAGAACCTAGATCAGCATGTTTAGGATGATATGAATCAGAGAATTGAATCTGGATCAACTAAACATTCCTTCAATGTCAAGCATAGATCAAGCTACATGGTGTTTTTAACCAAATATACCTTAAATGGTTAAAATTGACTAAAGTTTATGTAATTTTAATGTACATATGTCCAAAAGTCACATGTTTAATTTATGTATCCGAAATTTTTCTCAAAATATTTTTAATAATTTTATAATTTAAATTTCCAACTTAATTATCTCTCAGACTTCTCGTAGACTTTTGGACATATGTAAATTAAAATTACATAAACTTTAGTCAATTTTAACCATTTAAGGTATATTTGGTCAAAATATTTACGAAACCCCAAAATTCAGACTTCTATAGAAGTCTGATAAACCCTAAATATAGTATTTATCACGTAACATTGAAAAATATTTAAACAAAATATCTAGGACACATCAAATTCGTTAATTATATCACCATTATAACATACATGTGCAAATATAATTTTTCAAAGGTGAATTTCCTAATACAATGAATCTAACTAACCCTAAGGTCATATGTAAGTTATATGTAAATGTTCCATTATGTTCCATTACAAAATATGTTCTAAGGCATACTTAAGTAACAATGTTTAATATGACTCAATTTTATCAAATTTTAATTTATATACTACTAAATTTTATATATATAATTTATGTATATAAAGTTTTGACAAAATATTTTTTAATAATTTTAAAATTTAAATTTAGTAATTAATTATGTGTCAGACTAACATCTCATACATCCATAGAAGTCTGAAATAGTCGAAGGTTATAATGGTAATTGCGTTTGACGTTTTTTTGATTGGTCGTAAGGACAACGCGGTAATTTCACAAGACCGAAAGGCCAGTTTTACATTTGATTCAATTTTGAGGGTATACTTTTATTTAAAATCAATTTTGGGGGCATTTTAAGCAATTTTCCCTTTAGTATAACAAAAATAAAATGAAATAAAAAAAAAACGAAATGTGATTATTGGAATCTAAGGAGGAGTGGCCGAAAATCCGATCTATTGCTTTTTGTATAGTTGGATAGCTCGAGCTACTCCTTGCAAAGGTGAAATCGTATGGTCAACAATCAACATCATTGACAGTTTAAACCCCATGCTCAGTAATCACCGCTACATTGTTTATTTGAGCATACATCATTATCAATTAAAGGCTTTTTCGTCTAGATCAATCTCTTATGGGTTTGAAACCAATTGTAAACATTTTGTTAGTTTGCCTCTTAGCATTGCTTTGACCTCTCATTTCCAGAGTCCTTCTTCATATATATATATGATATATCTATAAAAACCAGAAAACATTAATTTTATAATTTATATTATTTATGAAGTAATTTCCAAAGTTAGTTACTTATAACCTGGTACTAACACTTAGCCGAGATGGTTTCAACTTCAGCAACAAACCATCCTTTCATATGTCACAAGTATTTCTGATGCACATTATGGGCAAGCCTCTCTAACCTGAAAATCAAAAACTAAACTGAGACAAAAATCAAAGCATTAAACTAAACATCTGCATAGCTTAATTCAGGTGATCTCTTGAATATAGTATAAATCTTGAGCTATATTGACATATTTTTAACATGCTCATCACTAACTCTAGAGATCTACATTTGTGAAACAACTATTTAGTAAAACAAAGACACACACAATACAGAAAATAGCACAAGAAAAATTGGACACCATACACACTTCTAGAATGTGCTCAAAAGTTTCTCCAACCTATATATACCTTGGGCTAACTCCGCTTTGAGTTTCATACGTATTAGAAGGGAAATGAAAGACCCTTCCGTTTTGCTTTGATGCATTCCCGGGAGAAAGAGAGATTCCCAAGTTGAGATCAAGCTTTTCATGACCACCTTCATTGAGAAGAAAACAACAATCAAAAGCTGCGTTTATATATTTAGGATGATCAAGTATTCACAAGATTGTGTACCTTCGTTAATCTCATTCTGGTATGAACTCAGCACAAAGTTGGTCACTGCTTCCCTACCATGGCGTTGATCGCAGCCTTGTCGTAAACTCTGTTTTCAAGAATAAAACTTAATAAAGAGGTATAAAATTTGAAGAACACATTTTTCTGGCAAACAAAGTATATATCTCATGATCATTATAGGACCTTGCAGCTTCTACTTCGCTATATACACCTGCAATTCAACCTAGCTATATAGATAAATAAGTAGTATTGTACAAGTTTCTTCGTACTTATCTTAAAAAATATATTATTTTGAAAAGATTCCATCTAGATTTTAGGTTACAAAAATCTTGTTAATTTCCATATATATTAGTTGTACGTATAAAATCTCAAAAGTATAGCTTAGCCCATTGGTCTGCGTCCTTCTTACGTGCTTGAAGGACGTGTGTTCGACCCACATACACTCTTTTAACGTTATTTTTTCCTATTTTGTTTTAATGAGTAAGAAATTACTTAAATGCCCTTATCCCTAACCTTTTTCTCTGCAACACTAAAACGGCCGCCTCACTTTCTTTTTCACGATTGGAGTTGTTTCTCTTCTTCTTTTTCACGCGTGTTATTTTCACGCTTTTTATGATTGAAAAACTTAACAAGACTACTTCCCGAGACTTTGTTCCGACAAAAAGAACCTCCGACTCTCCCACCGTCGAACCTTAGTTTCTTCACAATGGCATCACGGGTTTTGTTCTCGAGCCAGTTCACCTTCTCAGCGAACCCGCCGCGGGAAACCTTGATTGGCCCGTTGACGCCTTCCCGGAATATTCTCTCCTTCTCCTTCCGAAGTCCTGTAGACCAATTTTCGATGATTCGACCTCTTGTAAAAGCTGCTTCGTTGGCTCCAACGGTAGCAGAGGTTGATGGTTCGAAAGAAGAAGCAAGGAGGAAGAAACTTGCTGTGTTTGTGTCGGGAGGTGGTTCGAATTTCAAGAGGATTCATGAGGGATGCATTGGTGGTTCAGTTAAAGGGGATGTTGTTTTGTTGGTCACTAACAAGAAAGGTATTGTCTTTCTTCTTCGTAATCGATTTGCTGAATTGATGATATAGCGGCTAAGTTTGAAGTATAATTTTGATAAATGAACTGGAATAGATCACCTCTTTAGTGATTTGGAGTTTCGATTTGTGAATTTTGGGATACAGATTGTGGAGGTGCTGAGTATGCAAGAAGTAATGGGATTCCTGTCTTAGTATTCCCAAAACCGCAACGAGTATCATCCGATTCCGATGGACTCTCTCCTACAGAGCTTGTGGATGTTCTTAGGTCAGCCACTTTTCTCTCATTTTTGGTTATATCTTTTTCCTTGAAGTGAACCTTTGTCTAAACTCAAGCAGTCGCTTTAATGAACAGAAAGTATGGAGTGGACTTTGTTCTTCTGGCTGGATATTTGAAACTTATACCCGTAGAGCTGGTCCAAGCGTTTCCTAAACGGATTCTAAATATTCACCCTGCGCTACTTCCGGCTTTTGGAGGTAAAGGGCTTTATGGTATGAAAGTGCATAAAGCTGTTCTAGCATCGGGAGCTAGGTATGTGTCTCAAGCTCATACAATGTTACGGTTGAGTAGCTCTTTGTGTTTTCTTATGGTTTTACTTCCGTTAGGTATTCAGGTCCGACAATTCACTTTGTAGATGAGGAGTACGACACAGGGCGGATACTTGCTCAAAGTGCAGTCCGTGTGATTGCTAATGATACACCAGAGGAATTGGCTAAAAGGGTTCTTCATGAGGTACTACTAGAGAATAAGTTTGAGCATTAAAATTCACAATGCAGAAGATATCATTGGTTCTTTCTTTTTTTCCCCTTCCATTTTGAGCTTAGGAACACAAACTATATGTTGAGGTGGTTGCTGCCATTTGCGAAGAGCGGATCAAATGGAGAGAAGATGGTGTCCCTCTCATTCAAAGCAAAGATAACCCTGATGAGTATTACTAGATAAACGACCTTAGGTTAAACCACATTGGATCTCAGATTAGTTCATTTTCAGAACACTGTTAGAACAAGTTTTTGCGGGAAGTATAGATTGAGAAGTGTTTCTAATGCAAATTTTTTGATTTAGTTGGGTTGAAACCATATCGAAGGAGTGTTTGTGTTGTAGAAAACCACCTTTCTATTTTTAATCCCAACCAAAAAGCTCTTATCATTTTTTTATAAAGATAATTTATTATCATGACGTTTGATTTCTTCTATAAGAATCAAATTCTCTGAAATGCAAATTACATCTAGTTTATAAGAAACAAGGTTTGATCATTAAAGTTGTTCCTAGAATAAACAATGTTGTGGCTTAAGACGGAGCGCCGAGATAGAAAGCAAGGCGAAGAATGTCACTGAAGATTCCACCGGCTGTGACTTGAGCACCAGCACCAGGTCCACGAACAATCAGAGGCTGTTCTTTGTACCGTGTGGTTGTGAAAGCGATGATGTTATCAGCACCCGAGAGTTGAGCAAACGGATGATCTTTCTTGTACCGTTTCAACTCAACTGTTCCTTTTTTCTCTACCGCATCTACAACTCCTACGTACCTCAAGACCTACAAAACAGATACAACAAACCACAGTCGTGAATGACTTCTTTTCAAGATGGTGCCTGTTGGTGTTATGAGTTTTGGTAAGAGGCACTACTTACTTCTCCTGCTGCTTCAGCCTCTTGCCTTTGCTTGGACAGTTCTTCATCAAACTGAGGTAGCTTCTGCATAAACTCTTCTGCCGATGCACAGGCCTGTGATCAATATTGGAATAGTTTACTGGAATGTCAAAAGGTTATCCTTATTGGTGACGACTTTAATTGTGTAATTATACAGATACGTACTTGTAAGGGCTTCGGCACAAGATTCTGGACTGGAAGGCTGTCAAGGTCCAGTTTTAATCCTGATTCTCTGGCAAGAATAGTCACCTGAAGAAGTAGCATACACAAGAAGATTACATATTATTTAATTGGTCCAACACAGGTGCATTGGCTTGATTTGAAGACAATAAACCCTACTTTTCTGGCGACATCTGTTCCAGATAGATCATCTCGTGGATCTGGCTCTGTGAAACCTGCCTGCTTTGCTTCTGCTACAACATCACTGAAGCTTCTGGTGCCGACAAAATTGTTGAAAAGGTAACTCAAAGTCCCACTGCAGCAAGGCATCAAAGCAAGAATTTAGTGAGAATGTGGTATCTGAACAACTTGTTGCGGTACCAAGCCAAAAAGGAGATACCTGAAAATTCCCTCAATTCGCAGTATTTTATCCCCTGTTTCGAGAAGACCACGTAATGTGCTGATAATTGGAAGACCAGCTCCAACTGTTGCTTCATAGAAGTAATGTGTGTACGATTTTCTTTGAAGATCTCTGATCTTTAGATACTGCATTCACAGGGGAGAGTGTTACCAACTAATCTCTCTGATCATGGAACCTCAACAAGAACAGATTTGTAGCTTCCCTATTCAACATTGATTTAAGCAAATATCTAACACTTTACCTGATCAAGTGGTCCTGAGTTAGCCTTTTTGTTCGGGGTGACCACGTGAATTCCTCGCAGCAACCAGTCGTAGTAACAGCTAGCGATATCAGCATCAGCCGTACAATCAACCATCACAGAGTTTGGAATGAAATGATTTCCCTTCACACATTGGGTGAACTTCTCCATGTTAGCCGACTCTCCCTCTTCTTTCATAAGTTCTCTCCATCTTGATAGGTCGATTCCCCTAAAAGATGATGAAAAATCAGTAATGCAATTTACCTCCAAAGCACTCTATTAATTTCATTGACTTACGATTCACTCAGCAACATTTTACTTGACCCAGTGATCCCTATAACACGCAAGTCAATTTTAAACTCTTCTTTGAGCACTGCAGCCTGTGAAAAATATTGAAATATGAATTAGCTTGAACCTTGATACGCATGTCACTGTAATCTCACAGATACACTTCAGCAACTCACCTGATCTCTAATCTGATCAAGTAAAGTTCCACCAATTAAACCCGGTCCTATGATCCCCATTGCCAAAGTGGTTCTCGAAAGGTAAAATCTTGAGTGCACTGCTCTTAATGCCCTAATGCAATCTTCACGCTTGATGACTACTGTAATATTGAACTCGGAGCAACCTTGAGCTATAGCACGTATGTTGATATTGGCCTGCAGGTATTTAGGACAAGGCAATGTACGAACAGAATTCTTAGCAGAAAAGGATTACAGAACCTTCATCCAAACTTTTCTTTACAAATACTAGAATTAATTTACCTTTGCCAACGCATTGAAAAAAGTGGCAGAAACGCCAGGAGTACTCGCCATTTTCTGGCCAACTGCTGCTAATATGCTACAATTAGGGATGATCTCAATCTGAAAAGAACAATAAAACCATAAGTTTAGCAAAATAGCCGATCCATAAACAAGATTCCTGCTGTTTTCTAAACGGGTGCTTGACATACGAGCATCCACAATGGAAGTTAACGGAAATTCGCTAGTTAATATCTTTCAAATAACTCAAAAGAGATATATGGTCACCTGGGAAAGGCGTCCACCCGCTAAAGCTTGACGGAAACGTGAGTTCAATGCTTCAGAAACGGCTTTAACTTCCTTCTCAGGTACAGCAAAGCACACAGAATGCTCGCTACTAGCCTGCATTTATGTAATACAATCTAAACCACATTTGACAAAGAAAAACATAAATGATAGAAGATACCAGAAAGCTGAAATTGATCCAAATACCTGAGAGATCATAATCACATTAGCTCCAACTTCCTTGACAGCAGAAAAAATGGCACTGGCAGTACCAGGAACACCAGCCATTCCAGTTCTGCACAGAGAATGGAAAGTTTGTATAAGACACAATAAATAATGAGTGTGCAACACAATATCAACAATCAGCTCACCCTTCTACATTAACAAGAGCCAAATTGTCAATCGTCGCAAACCCTTTAACAGGTGCGTCTAATTTATATCCATCTTCATCTTCAATCTGCCGACATATCATTGTTCCAGGGGAAGACAGGTTGAATATATTCCTTATTACAATTGGGATGTCATATTTCATCACTGGAATGATGGTCCGAGGATGTAAAACGTTAGCCCCAAAGTAAGACTGCACAGGCGCATCAACACGAACATTAGGGTGTATTAGATGCTTTGCGGTGTAAATTCGGCATCAAAACAAGTATAAGAGGTTGGAAATTTACCATTTCCCAGGCCTCTTGATAAGAAAGAGTCTTCAGTATAACGGCATCACTAACTGCATATAACCATATTCGTTAGCATGACAATTAAAAAGAACTGGGTGAACACACCCCTGTCATGCCTTAAGAGCTAGTCCTTTTATTGTTAATTGCAATGCTTCCACATACATACCTTTTCTTGGATCTGCGCTGTACACACCATCAACATCTGTCCAGATTGTGAGTTGGTGAGATCTAAACAGAGCACCCATTATAGCTGCAGAGAAGTCACTCCCATCCCTCTTGAGAGTTGTTGGAATGTTCTGCGGTGTACTGGCTATGAATCCAGTCGCGATAATAACCTTTGATGAGTTATGAGAAAACCATTTCTCCAGTCTCTTTTCTGATTCGGCAAAGTCAGGATCGACTTGATTAGAGCTCGTAGGACTAACAACAAGCACATCCCTCGCATCCATCCATGTGCAGTCCAAGCCGCTCTATGAGCACAAACACAAGCATTTGAAAAGAACAATTAGTTCATCCCTTTTAGAAGTTACCCGCAGCATATCATATAAGACTTTATACCTTTCTCACAACAGCAGCTAACATCTGAGCAGACCATAACTCTCCATGACCCACAACGAAGTCAGAAAAAGATTCTGTTGCATGACCAGCTGCAGAGATAGAAGAGTTCATATACAGGAGGAATAAGATTTCAGAAGAACATACACAAATCCGATTCAATTACTTTACACCTCCACCTAAACAATATACATCTAGCATTGACAAAAGACAGTACCTATGTAAATGGCACGAAGCATTGCTTTAAGATTGTTTATGTCATCATGCAACCGAGCCGAGAATCTGGCGAGTTCGTCTCCATCAAGCAAGTCAAGAGCTGTTGCTCGGTGCTTTTCAAGAACAGCATCCAAAGCAGACAGGTAGGAATCATCCCGAGACTGTGCTCTTTGAATGAGATCATACATCATATCGGTAACCTTCGCCATTGCTGAAACAACCACCAACTTCCTCTCAGAGTCATCTTTAACTACGACATTGGCAACATCTTTTATCCTCTCAGAGTTTCCCACACATGTTCCTCCGAATTTGTGGACAGCCCATGAATCTCCCTTGGGAAGATGACCATTCTCGACGGAATTATCCAGCGACAAATCTATTTGAAATACCAAAGAAAATGAAAATCACCATTTACAAAACAATCAACAATTTTCCGAGAAGTAAACGTCGGATTTCGAACCTGTGACGGAATCAAGGACACGAGGACTCTGCAATTCGCTTCTTACGCAATGACTTACACAGCTACGACGCCTCAAATTTCCGAAGGAAACACGATTCGACACGAGTCGTTTCCCATAGATGCACGGAACGTGAATCGTGAAATCTCCAGCCGCCACGGACGGAGAAGTCGCAACCTTAGCCAGAGAAACCACCGGCATATTCTATACAAGGTTTTTTCAGAGTCGATTAAAAAACACGAAGATTAAGTAAAAACCAGTGGATTACTAAAATCATACAAGGACGAGATGTAAAGAATAAGCATACCGATGCCACGAGTAATTAGCTCAGTCAATCACTACCGGAGGTTTCAGAAGAGAATTACCGCCGGAGAAGATTACACCACCGAGATCGGAGAAATATCAAATTCGAAAACAGTGGCAGTTCAGTAAATCTTGAGGAAGAAGGCGACTTGTTGTTCTGTATATATTACTATGAATTATGAATGATATAGTGGGCTCTGCCTCAAAACTCGATGGCCGAGTGGAACGCCACGCGTACGTGTTCTATTGCTTCGCTGATGCATCAACGGTTGATATTAATTTTGATCTTTAGGGAAATGTGTCTATCCAAGCCACACTAGAGTCGTCAAGTAGCTTAAAGCCTTTAAAATAAATATATATATGAAATTTGGTGGAAAGGAAAAACACATGAAATTTAGTTTTTGAACCACCAACCTATGGTTTATTATCAAAAAGTTTCCTCGAAAAATCAGGTTTATTAAATTTCTTATGAATAACACTTTGTTATGTGGTCACAGTGGTATCGGTATCTGGTCGATAGATGATCGGGATCAGTACATGAATGTGAATGTCTGTGTCTAAAAGTTAGAGGTCTTAAGTGGGTTTTTTTCTCTTTCAGACTGTAATTTTCTTGTGTCTAGTCTTGCGTCGGTCATGTTTCTTTGCTTTGATCGTGGAACTTAGTTTTTATTCTGATCTTTGTGGTTTGTTCCACAGCTATATATATTCAGATTTTGGCTGGTTGGATTTGTAATAGCTCCTTATATATTTGGATTTTTTTTGCGCTTGTGGTTTTTTCAGAACAGTTTTACTTGTGCTTGTGGTTTTCAACCTCTCTTCGGCATCAAATGGATAATATGGAAGCATGGTTGGTCGAGTTAAAATTCAACGGTTCAATTTAATAAATAAGATTATATGTTCATTTTTCAGTAGCTTTTGTTTAGGGGAGAATTGTCTAAAATGCCCCACAATTTGACTTTAAAAATGAAACTATTCCTTAAATTGAAAAAATGTAAATTTGCTCATTCGTGCTATGTTTTGAACCAAAATATATTTTAATAGTTAAATTTGACTAAGTTTATGTAATTTTAATTTATACACGTCTTAAATACTAGTGTTTAATTTATGTATCAAAAAATTGTATCAAATTATTTTTGTGTAATTTATTAATTTAATTTTCTTATCAGACTTAAGTCTAAACGTTGATAGCAAAGAATTAGTAGTCTAAAAGTCTTTAAAAAAATTAAAGTTTAAGTCTGAGAAGTATTAAACTGAAAATTTAAATTAAAAATCTTATTAAAAACATTTTGATACAAATTTTTGATATATAAAAAACACCAGCATTTTTATATTGTTAATTACATATACTGGTTAGTTTGTGGCTATGTTAAAACGAGTTTGATGTTTTTTATTTTAAAAAATTACATAATATGATGGTATTTATGTAGTAATTATTAGATTTATGGTATCTCAGACTTCCAGGTTAATTTGGTTCATGTTAATGATTTGTCAGATTTCTCGGAGAAGTCTGACTAAACTTGAAATAAGTTATTCTAATTGAGAATTTACCTCCATATATAAACGAAATTTACAAACCCTAATTTGTAAAAGACATTATCAAGTTTCTCTCTCTCTAGAACGAAAAGACTCTCTCTCTCTAATCACTCTCAAAACTCTCTCCGAAAACCTTCATCGACACCGTCACCGCCGTCGTCATCTTCTTCATTCTTGTAATTACCATTCCATTCTCGTGTCTCCTTACCAGCCCCTCCACCACCGTCGTCATCTTATAATCTCTTTTCTCTGCAAACTTTTAGATCTATACGAAAGATGTCATTTTCTATGTTCTTTGTCTAGATTTAAACAAAAAGATGGGTTTTTAATCTTTCGCATTTTAGATCTATACGAAAAGGTATACTTCTCTACAAAAGATATACTGATACATAAATTATATATTTCTCATTTTATATCTATGCGATTTTGAGTCATTATTCATATTCTTTCTTAGATTTAAACAAAATATGTATTTTCTCATTTTAGAACTAAACATAAGACGTCTTCAATTTGCTTAAATGTAAGCAAAAAGATGGATTTTTAAAGATGGATTTTTACTGTTCCCTTCTAGATCTAGACAGTATTTCTTAATCTGAATCTTTTGTGAAACAAAAGATCTAGGTATAATATGGATTTTGATGCTTGGTTGGAGACTTCTTTGCTATTAATGTCTTCGATACACTCAATAAGAAGTTTGAAATTTAGACTTGTTATGAATTAGACTCTATTATAAATATGAAATTATATTTGTTTTTGAATTAGACTCTATTATGAGTCTGAAATTAGACATGTTTTAATTTTCGCAATTGTTTTATGGTACACAAGATGGGAAGATTCAGTCACCTTCCAACGTCGAGTAGTAGTTCATAATCAAGTATCAGTTCCACAGCTCGACAACGATCCAGATCATGCCATGGATTCCCGAAGAAATGTTTATGTAGTTTGGACCCTGCCATGCGAACACCCACTATTGAGAATAATTTGGGAAGAAGATTCTTTGGATGTCGTAACTTTGATGTAATGGCCTTTCTCTGTTATGCAACCAGTTTTTTTTTTACTTATTCAAACTTATATTTGCAATCCGAATATGATTGTATATTTGAAATGTGGCTATATAGGATTGTGGCTACCATATAATAAAGTGGTGGGATGAGGCTATGATGGAGGAGTTTCACAAGTTAAAGTTGTATGTGGACCAACATGGTGAACAAATCGATCACATCTTCGTTTCTTACGTTGAAAACGATTCAATTACCATGTTGCACAATGACCTGAAAATAACACATGTGGATATAGTTCAATTAAAGGAGTTGTTGACTAAGATTCATCGACTCCAGATCTGGTTTCTCTCATCTCCGTTGTTGTCCTTTGATGGTAAGATTCATAGACTCCTCTTTTCGTCTGTATACTTAGCATAACTACTAGTAGCATTTGGAAAATGGTGTCTGACTATAGTACTCAGAATACAAATGAAGTCTGGATATTAGTACTCAGACTGCAAATGTGTCTTTTTCTCGTACTTGCGCTGAGTTTTTTTTTTTAATTCTAAATCTAGTTTATCTCTCCTCTGCCGTTGTCCTTCGACGATAAGATTCATCGACTCCTCTATTTGTCTGTATACTTAGCATAACTATTAGTACTCAGACTGCAAATGGTGTTTGGCTATTAGTAATCAGACTGCAAATGGAGTCTGGCTATTCATTATCAGACTGCATATTCATTTTGAGTATGATTTGGGTGGTTGTTTGTTGTTGTAGGTTTTCATCATGGCAGAGCATGAATTCCCATAAAGAATGTTCACACCCGGTTATGAGCCTATTCATTATAAATGCATACACTACTTTAGCGGTAGGAGAGATCTGATTTATGATCTTAAACTAGCGTTGTTGCAGGCAGAATGGCAAGTGCTCATCGATTCAGACTTCGAGAATTTTTTGAGATTACATGATATGCACTTCAAATAGAGTTTGAGAATGGTGCACTACATGCTCTGTCCGCAGTTAGATTGCAAGAAGAAGTATGAGATATGGTCTCTTTTCGGCGTTCAACTAGTTAGGTTTTCCCTGAATGAGTTTCAAAACATAACCAGACTCAACTACGACTATGTTGAGAATTTGGAGTACCCTGAAGTTGAGTATACAGACCATATGAGAGCAATGTGGGAGCATCTTGCGGTGGATTCCGATTTAGGCCTAAGGTATTCACAATTACAAGCAAGAGAATATTGACCAATTACGAAGTAGCCTAGCGACGACAAGGTAGGTCGGTGAAACATATGTACAAAATAGAAGAAGATAAAAGGCAAATCTTCTTAAGGGAAATAAGATCTAAGTTTGTTCGGAGTTTGTAAAGAATATCAAAGAGAATATAGCGTTTCCCCTAGATTCTCTGCTATAAATATCCTTCTCCTGTGCAGGAAAAGATTAAGCTTTACACATTTCATACTCTTGTACTCAAACCCTAGAGCTAGGATTCTCATCGATTTTAGCTCTCATCTAATAAGACTAGATTTTCCGGTCTAATCCGTTATTGCATTGATTCTTTTTAATCTTATTATCCAAATCCCTTATTTTCTAATCAGTTTACCAAATTGATTATTGTGTGATTCTCTTACTCAACAATTGGTGCCATCTGTGGGGACTTTGGATTTTTTTTGGTTAACCAAAGGAAATATCGGCGATGACAGAAACCCCGCTCTCGATGCAAAAGTTAGGAAGAAAAAGAAACGCAGGCGATGTTACTAGCACCAGCAACGCGACGGGGGAAGAACACACCCAGTCCAATCCACCTGAACAAGGGGATGGAGCTTGCGAAAAAACCGGTGAATTCAGGATTGCAGGAAAACGTGCCACCCTCTGGAGATTCAATCGCCTCAACCGCACATGCGGTGAGGCCAACACAATCAGCAGCCATGACCGCCGCACAGCGCGCATGCGATATGGAGCCACCATCGAGATCAGTGCGCATGATGAGTGATGTGGCGCCAACCAACAGAGTCGGGAGCTAGAATACGATGGATATTCTACACAAGCTCCTAAACCGAGTTGAAAGCATGTATAAAAAAGACAAACAAGCGCATCACCGCGTTCGCCAACCAAAAAGCCCTGCTCGAAAGCCGAAGTACACCCACAGCGGAGCGAACCCCAGAACATGTCGTCAATCAACCGACGCCTCTTTCTTGAAGCGCCTCGACGGCCAATGGATCGGCATTAAACCCGACATGCAGCATGTCCACCCCGGATAACTCGGCATCGATATCCAATGATTAGCTCACGACTATACTGAGTCAAATCCAAGAGTTAAGCTCTAAAGTCCATCACATGGCTAGTTTGGCACCCGAACTCGATCGTGTGCTGGAACAGTCCCATAAAACGCCCTTCACAGCTCGGATCATGAATGCAAGGGTCCCGCGCATTGAGAAGGTTAAATTTCCGTTCTACGAAGGAAAAACCAACCCTAGCCAGTTCTTTACTGCCTTCATGATAGCGATGGGTCGAAATCAGTTCACCAATGAGGAAAGAGACCCCAGGTACTGCCAACACTTTATAGAAAACCTCTGAGGAACCGCCATCACCTGGTTCTCATGACTCAAGGTTGGATCAATCGATAACTTTCACCAGCTCTCGGAGATGTTTCTAAAGCACTACTCGCTTTACATAACACCCGAGTCATCGGATGCCTACCTATGAGACCTCGAAAAAAGTAGGACGAGCCTTTACGAGATTTCATCGACCGATTCAAAGAGGTCGTGTCCAAGATAAACGTGGATGACAGTGCAACCAAGGGAGCGCTTCAAAAAGGTCTATGTTATAATTTAGACTTCAGAAATGATCTTAAGCTCAACAAGTCCACATCCTTATAGGATGCACTGCATAGGGAAGTATCATTCATTGAGCTGGAAGAAGAAGATGCGATACTCTTTAAAAAGCATGCCGGCTCGGCCAAGAAAGCCTCTACGACAAAGGAGAAGCCAAAAACCGACTCTCATAAATAAAAGCAGCGGAAAAACGGCTTCAACCTTTGTCGTCGGCAATACGTCGCAAGGATGGAACAAGTATGTCCAAAACCAGTCTTGATCAAAGGACGACAACGACGATCGACTGTACTGCGAGTATCACAAGAAACACTCTCATGACATTGCGTCGTGCCTAAACCTGGCCAAATACTTGATGGAACAGTACCATAAAGGGAAGATGGTCAACCTTGAGAGAGGTGGTCGAAAACCCAAAAATAACGATAATGGACAAGAAGATCAAAGGGAAGCTCCCAATCAAGGAGCAGAGCCGAAGGAGCATCCCCTAGAAACGGAGCCCAACAGGCGTCCCCGGGACAAGGATGACGAGGGACGAGATGCCCCACAACCTCGTCGAAGGATTAACATGATAGTGAGCGGTTTACAGATGTGCTCGGTTTCGATGCGATCGATCAAAGAGTACTTTTGAAAGGCTTCAGCGACTAAGAGCCACCCTCTCCTCTTCGAAGAGGGCATACCCCTATCGTTCACCGAAGCTGACACACTCGGAGTAGACATACCTCATAATGACCCTCTGGTGATCGATATCCTGATCGGAGACTGCGAGATATCCCGTGTTCCAGTCGACACAGGAAGCTTGGTCAACGTGGTTTTCAAAGAAGCGCTTGAAAAAACAGAATTCAAAAATCTGTGATTCAAGCCAAAGGTTCAACCACGAACTGGATTCGATGGTGACCAAACTATGACGATAAGCACGGTAAAACTCCCAATCTACGTCGGCGGAATGAAAACTATGACAAATTCGTCATCCTCAACAGACTGGCTATCTATAATGCGATCCTAGGAACACCCTGGCTACACGCAATGAAGGCAGTCGCTTCGACATGCCATCAATGCGTCAAATTCCTAACTTCAAACGGAATCCATACACAGAGGAGATCAGACCACTTCGAGGTTGTGCTTCATAAGCGAGCGTAAACTCCGTCATTCTTCCGAACCTAAGGGGAAAAATAAGATCGTACCAAGACCACCCACTGGAAGGAAAGCTTCCAAAGGAGGAGAAAGCATGACGAATGTAACTCGGCAGGACCACACCTAGACTCTACATCGCCGAAACATCACGGCAAAGCTCTTTTCTATCTAAGTGTTTTTGCGCCAAAAAAATCTATTACCCTATGTAATATGAACTATGAACGAATTGATCCACGTTCCCGAGGTACGTAGGCAACTCTACCCAGAGTGCAGCTATAAATCAATAAAAACAGACTTTTGTTGAAAAAACAAATTCTTGTCTCGAAACAAACGCTGCAATCTTTTACCAGATGATCGACTAAATCATATCCGCACAACAACGTGCAAGAACACTTACCTTTACCATGCAAAAAAGACTCTGATCTAAATCGTATCGGCATAAGGAAAAGCCGGGAATCACAATCGCTCCCTAACTCAGGCGGACTAAATAAGCCAACCTGCCTCGCATAGCCGATCCCGAGTTTGAGATATTAAATCAATCTCAAGCCTCACTCGATGAATCAAAACCGAGTCTTCACTCGTATAATAAAACTAAACCCTTCTTCAAGGTACAATCATAAGTCGTGCTATCCCTGAGAAAAACACTCGAAAGAGCCGAGCTCCAAACTAAGACTGAAAAAGTCAAAACTCCTTGCCATCGGTAAATCCAATGAGGATTTCGCAACGAAAAGACGACAACTCGGCTAAACAAGCCCCTCTCTTACTTCCTTGTGAACTCGACAACAAAGTCTTTTCAGACTACCTCGATGAATAACGCGATGAACACATCGTTATACACTCAGAATATAAAAAAATAGTCCATAAGCGAAAGCAATTCCTTGCCGAAAAATAACAAACATTTCAAAAAGGATCATCGATCAGGCAAGAAAATATCCGCCCCAGCATGATCATAAAAATAATAAAAAGACTTCGCAAAGGTAAAATTCCATTCTGAAAAAGGGGACATCGTCATCCCATAAAAGTTCTACAAAAAGGGGATCAAAACCACCCCGGAAGCAAAACGAATTACAATAGTAAAACAAAACCCTAGACCGGCGGAGGGAGATCTTGAACTGGCTTGACTAGAGGAGCAGCCGAAGCCGAGGTAGGCAACACCACGGGCAACTACGAAGGAGTTTCCGTCACCATGAGTTGAATATCCTCAGGATTCTTCAGAGTCTCAACCACTTTCGTCAACATAAAACCAACATTGGTGCCAAACTCGTCAAACGAGGCAGCATCATCGACTAGAGGATCGTCAGACGGAGGTTGAAAAGAGCGAGGAGAAGGGGGATTGCAGTCGCGCATGTGATACCCCGTATCACAAAATATGGTCAACGGGCAGAAGAAAAATCAACAGGGGCAAAATTGTAATTTTGCCAAAGTTCGATACGGAAGACGAGACGGGCTAAATGTTCTCTTTTCAACCTAGAAAGAACATTTACAAGACCAGAATTCGAAGAAACGGAGCAGAAATGCATTTTTCGTGCTATCGGGTGAAAACCGAGCAAAACCGGGAAAACTTCAAAAATTCATAACCGGAGCTAGGAAACTCCAAATGGGATGATTCAAATTGCTAAATTCATCCAAAAGCAAGTAGAATCAGTTTATGGAGGTTTGGAGATTTATGGGAACCATTTACTAGTTTCTAAAACAATTATCGGGAGAATGAACAAACCGAGCAAAAGTGAGAAAGCAAGCTAAGGAAGGGTTTTAGTGGAATGGGCCGGTGTTAATGGGCCTAAGTGGGCTTCAGACACTCACCTGGGACAGGTGTGAGCTCCCCAGGTTGACAGCTTTAAGGGATAGGTGGCAACACCACATTTGATGCATGGGTAAAAAGGGTTACATGCAAGGAATCTCTACTATTCATTCCCTTTACTCATTTTTGAGGAGCTGAATCTTCACTCTACTCTCTCTCTGTCGAAAACTCTCTCTAATCCTCTCCATAAACATTCATCAGATTCATCGAATCTTCTTGAAGACTCAAGAACATCTCAAGAACACTTGAAGATCTTCAAGACTTCTCTCACAAGAAAGTGCATAACTTTCTCATCCTAGACCCAAATCCATATCTGCAAAGTCCAGTAGCTTCATCTCTTCCTCCTCTTCAAGTTCCAGCCAGCCGCCGTCGCCGCCGTCATCGGAGCTCGCTGGAAATCAGCAAAGAAGCAGCTGCGGTTAGGGTTTAGAAGGGTATCACTCTCTCTCCTCACCGGTTCTTGTATTTTGGAAGCTATGGGTGGATAGGTCTGATCACGCTGAGCATTTTGGTGGTCGGTTCGCCGTCAGAAGTCGCCGGAAAAGCCACCGCCGCCGCGGTCAACGCCGGAGCCGCCGCGGTCAACGCCGGAGCCGCCGCAGTCAACGCCGGAGTAGCCGCCGGAGAAGCTTCTTCCGCCGTCCAATCTTCAGCCGGTTCATCCAAGGGCTGGTTCAGAGGTGTTGGTTCAAGATTGGAGCTAAATTGGTTGGTTTAGATCGGTCAATTGGTTTTTGGTTCAATTGGTCAACCGGTTCAGAGGAGTGGTCAACCGGTTCATTTGGGTCAACGGTCAACGGTCAGCCTCGGTCAACGCCACGGTCAACGCCGGTCAACGCGTTGACTCCGGCTGGTTTGTGTGTGCGGTTCGTGTGCGGGTGTTCGTGACGTTTCGGGGTTCGTGTTCGTGTGTTTGGGAGGTTCGGGTTTAGTTCGGGGTCTCGGGAATCCGTATCCGCATCCGTGCCATTCGTTCCGCGTAATCACTGTGAGTCGGCTCAAAACACTGTAGTTGCATATAGACGAGAAATGAGAAACCGTAGAGATAGGAATGCATACCCGTGAATATTGAATTGAATTGAATTGAGTGATTGACTGAATTAACGGTAAACCGGCTAGGGTTAAAGAAGCATGTTAGACTTAAAACGGATTAAACCTGATCGTGTGCCGCTAGGTTGGTAGTAGCGTTGCGTGATGCATTCATATAGTCATAGCATGACTAGGGCCGTATATGCATATATATATATAAGTAAAGAACGATATTAAATGAACTTATATACGGAAATTAAGACGAGTTAAAATACGGAAGTTAAACCTGAACGAACGTATAGAATATGAATGGTATCGGGGTTCCCGAGGTTTAATGAATTAGGTAATGAATGATGAGACGTCGGGGAGTTTAGTAAGCTGCTAGCTCTAAACCGACGGATCGAGGAGTTGTTAAAAGATGATTAGGATTGATTAAGAAATGAGAAGTGTTGTGATTGGTGAACCGTCTATGGGTTAGCAAGCGGCTAACCCAAGGTAGCGGGCGTGAATTGGTTAAAAGACGTTAGAAACCCTAATAGGCATGTCTGTGTGATTGTGAGTTTACTTCGGTGTTGGGCCGAGTAGACTGTGATTGCGTGATTGTGTGTTGTATGGTTGTGGTTGACCTTTCTGTGCAGGACTTTAGATCGTCTCGGTGTTGGGCCGAGCGATCCTTGTTGTTACTTAGCTCGGTCACGGGACCGGTTAAGTTGTGGTGCTGACTCGGTACGGTGCCGAGTCAGAGCGGTAGTGTGTGTGAGTAGACTTGCGGGATGCGGGGTTGAGTTGTTTGTTGTTATTGATTGTGATTGATTGCTAGAGTCCAAGTGAGTCTGCGTGTTTACATTTCTGCACTAGGACTCTAGGGTGCGTTAGATCCCGCAAGTCTAGGTGTTTGATTACGTGCTGGTACTTCCATCCCGATTGGATCCTCGGGAATTGAGAACCTGGTCAGTTAGTTCTGGCAGGTGCGAACCTATGGAGTGACGTCTGTAGGGTGTAGTCCGGAGAATACGAGGTCGCGTCCTAGGGCCGGACTGCATGGAAGCTCGGGTTGCCGGGGGTAACCGGAGTCACCGCGTATCGATGGACAGAGAACGGTGTCCTAGTCGTTGTGTGGACGGCTAAGAGTCGTGGGTTAGTTGCCATATCGGTAACGGCGAAAACCCGTGGAAGTTACCAAGATCGTAGGGGCCCAGCGTGTGTTTCTTTGGTGTAGTTAGTAGTGCGCGGTAGATAGATCGAGTCTCAATTGGGGACATGTGCCGCAGTGCTCCCGATTTCCTCTAATCACCTTCTCTTCCTTTTGGCATTTGATTGTGTGTGGGCTCGACGCGACATGGTAGTGCGTGATCGGCTATTTGTTATGTTTGTTTGTTATTTTGGGGTTTTCGGGCGGGAATCTATAGATGATAGATAGATTAAAAGCCTTAGTGGGGAGCCGATTCACTGGGTGATCTTAGATCGCTCATTAGACTCTTTTTGTGTTTTCAGGTTAGCAGCGATGGACGCGGGAGGTCCTCGGTGTAGCTTCGGGATGGCTTGGGGCGGGGTTTTTGATTCGATAGTTTTGGGGTTTTTCTCTCGGTTAGGCTTGACGCCACTTTTGTATTGATTTGCGCGTTGATTGTTTGTTGATGAAAACGATTTGTAAAGTGACGATTAAACGTTGTGATGAACGTTTGATTTACTCATAAATGAATATGCTTTCCTGATATTGTGTTTAGTCCGAACCGACACAACTCGCTGAAATAGTACAAGACGGCCGACTTGTATTATGGAAGTGAGGATAGCGGAGTCGAAGGTGGATCGGTGCGAGCCTTTTGTCTCACCCCGAACTAACTTTGGCTTCGTCCTGTGGCGAACTTTTCCCGTTCGACTTGCTCGGGTTCGATCGGTCATGTTCTTGTTTGATTGTTGACCGGTCAGCTCGGCGGTTAGCGGAGAATGGGAAAGGGGCGTTACAGAAAGGTGGTATCAGAGCATGGTTCTGCATGGGTTTCAAAGCTATTCATTTCTGAGTGTTTTCCGTGGTTTTATCGAGTCAAAATTGTGTCTTACCCAAGCATCCATTAGGAAACCGAGCCGCGTTCGTAAATCCGGGGTTGGGATGGGGTAGAAAATTTGTATTATGTGAACTAATGTTTTATTTGTGGGTTTTGATTGCAGACAGCAGCAGAGTGTCCCTGGACGGAGTGTGTGTGGGTGTGTGCATTGGGTGTGAGAGATAGTAGCGAGCAGTATGGGTGAGCGTCGGATGACTCGGTTAGAGTACCAGGCTTTGGTAGACCAGCATCAGGCAGGTCTGAGGATAGCACCGCAGGGTCAGTCGCAGGGTTCTCGGGTATCGGATTGGCCGCCAGTTGTTCCCCATGTGCATCAGGGAGCGAGAGCAGCCGCAGCGGATTGGAGACCATTACCGGACCCGTTACCGCCTTCTCTACAGGACGATGCAGGTACCGCAGACCCGACCGCAGGAGTGATGGGATATTTGGGATTTACAGACTATGGGTTGCCGCCGTTTCCACCCCATCTTGAGGCACCTACAGTACCATCGGGGATGCAGCCGCCGATGCTTGAGGCACATGAGGTGCCATTGCCTTTCAATCTACATGAGTCGGACTTCATTCCACTTGGCGGAGGAGACTTTCAGTTGGATCCGTTACACCCAGTTTTTGACATGGACATGGAGCCGTTGGATCCGGAGCAGCATGCGCAGTGGGCGCAGCAGATGGACGAGCAGATGGCGATATTAGAGGACGTTTTGGAGCAGCATGTTGGGCCGCATCATCAGCCAGGATCGCCGCAGAGGTCAATAGCTCCATCACCTGGTTCCACCGAGCCACTCTCAGCGATGGAGTCAGCCACAGGAGTTGAGCCGATGTCGATGGTGGGATCGGATTCGCAGTTTGAGTCACTTACGTCACCAGAGGAACCACCGACCGAGCCGGTTGCACCACCAGAGATTCCACTAGCCGACATGCCAGATTCAGTGCCGCCTATGCCGGTATACCGGACATGTAGCGCCTGCAGAGTTCAGGGCTTTCATTTGTATTGGTGTACCCGACCAGGAGATCCGCGCTACCGTGAGACGTACCAGCCAGTGTCGGCCCCGTACTATTGTCAGGACTGCGGGATGGACGGCCATCTTGCACCTATTTGCCCGATCGCATGACCCGGACCTCGTATGTCAGATGCAGAGCCGCATCGTGCCCCGTTACCTGAGGAGTATCGACCTGGTCCGAGTCGTCGAGACGGTGGGCTTATTCGGCAGTCAGGCATCCAGCAGCCAGCAGCGCACTCACCTGTAGCGCAGCCACCCTTGGAGCAGCCACCGAGACCATCGAGGAGTTGCAGGAGGTGCGGAGACGAGGGACACAGAGCATCCGCTTGTTCCCGTCGGTCCACTTCTCGTCGGTCCCGTTCAGCGCCTGTTGTTTGTCAGATTTGTGGAGGTCAGGGACATCGAGCAGCCGAGTGTTTTCAGGAGCCTTCTTCGGGGTCTGTTTCTTCCTGTCAGTTGTGTGGAGCGACGGATCATCAGGCAGCAGCATGTTACCGTGGGCCACGCCCAGCGCCCGTTCCGGTTTGTCAGATTTGTGGTCGCGGAGGTGATGTAGCGCAGTTGTGTCCGATGGCAGAGCCGCAGCAGGTCGGACCGCCGACTAGAGATGCACACCCACCACACCCTCCCGGCGCACCTGCCAGTGGGTACCAGCACGAGCCGCGATGCCGGTTGTGTATGGCATTTCGGTCGTGTTGGGGCTGTTAGGGTTAGAGTAGTTAGGCCAGGTCAGTTGGGCACTAACTATGTTGTTGTTTGTGTGTAACCAGATCGACGGTTTTCGTATGTTGTTGGGAACATCTCCAGGATATGGCGGTGCAGTTTGTGGGTTGGGTTGTTGATGACGGACATCTTATGGTTGTATTTATGTTTCCTTATGTATTTCTATAAACTTCGAAACATGTGTGTTGTTGTTTTTGTGTATGTATGTGATGCAGATTGTTCACCTTATCATTATGACTTTCGTAGTAATTGGTTGCATGTGTGTGATGGTTTTGGGATGCAAACGAATCACCATGTGAAGTCTGATGATGAGCGGAACTGATGACCGTTCATCATAACCTAAACCCAGACTGACGACATATCCGGAGCGATCTGATGATTGTTTGGTTGTGTGTTGTAATCGTTGCTTTTGCGTTATTTGCTTGCGTGATTTATCTAATGTTTGTGTGTTGCATTGGATAGTTAGGGTTGTCTTTCGTTGTGGTGTAGCACTGTGAAAGTGCTAGTGTTATGGCATGCTTAGCATGTGCGGAGTGTGAGTGGTGGTGGTAAGCTATTGGTTGAGTAGCTTAAATTCTATTTTCAATCGTTAGTTGTTGCGAATAGAAGTGTAGAACCTTTTCGTTTAAAGGTGTTGAGCTAACTTGAGAATGGTTGGAATCAACTGTCGATTCGCGAGAAAGCGGAATTATAGAGTATCGTTACTTAATCATGGGTGACCATCGGGTACATGATTAACTAACTATATTTCTATGAGGAAGTGATATCGAGGAATGGATTGGTTTGAATTCACCGCTCCAGTGAAAATTGTTGTGTTGAATGTAGGACGGAATGGACGATGCGATACGAATGCGAGACCGAATCCGAACCCGAAAGCGAGTTGGGCTGGAAAGGAGACCGCGAGACGAGTTGACCCGGGAAGTGAGGCAGTCAGTGTGGAGTGTCAGCGGGAAAGTGTCAGTACAAGTAGCGGAAAAAGCGAAGCGGTCAGTGTGATGTGTTAGCAGCAGTGGCCGTATGGAAACCAGAGCAAAGCCGTTAGCGAGAATGAAGTGGGAAGTTAGCGAAATCGGATTCAGAAACCGAGAAGTGTGAGCGAGAAGAGGTCGTGTCAGCATCAGAGTGGGGTTATCAGTATGAAGGGAGTTGAAGCCGTGTCGGAAGCAAAGTGAAGTTATCAGTACGGAGAATTGGAAGTCAGGAGGACGTCAGGCATGGAATGTAGATTTTTGAAGAGTGTCTCGGGAGAGACAGACCAGTATCGTAAAAGACGTCAAAGTCGAAGCGAAGTGGGGAAGTCAGAATACGAATCAAAGGAGAGAAACCAGCGGGAACAAGGTCGAGGTCGAGACGGATGGACGGAGGAAAACGGTTGAGCGTGAAGCACAGTACGAAATGCAAAACGGGAAGCAAGAGCGCGACGGTTGATGATATCAGCGGGATAGAATGGTATGAGATGGAAGGGTCGCCGTAACGTCAGGTGTCAGTGGTATGCAGCAAGTGATCAAGTAAGGAAGCGTTGAAAGCGGGAGACGGAGCAACTTACAGGAGTTGGGACCGATTCAAAGTCTGGTAGTGACGGAGAATTCGGGGACCGAATTCCTGTAAGTGGGGAAGAATGTGATACCCCGTATCACAAAATATGGTCAACGGGCAGAAGAAAAGTCAACAGGGGCAAAATTGTAATTTTGCCAAAGTTCGAGACGGAAGATGAGACGGGCCAAATGTTCTCTTTTCAACCTAGAAAGAAGATTTACAAGACCAAAATTCGAAGAAACGGAGCAAAAATGCATTTTTCAGGCTATCGGGTGAAAACCGAGCAAAACCGAGAAAACTTCGAAAATTCATAACCGGAGCTAGGAAACTCCAAATGGGATGATTCAAATTGCTAAATTCATCCAAAAGCAAGGAGAATCAGTTTATAGAGGTTTGTAGATTTATGGGAACCATTTACTAGTTTCTAAAACAATTATCGGGAGAATGAACAAACCGAGCAAAAGTGAGCAAGCAAGCTAAGGAAGGGTTTTAGTGGAATGGGCCGGTGTTAGTGGGCCTCAGTGGGCTTCAGACACTCACCTGGGACAGGTGTGAGCTCCCCAGGTCGACAGCTTTAAGGGATAGGTGGCAACACCACATTTGATGCATGGGTAAAAAGGGTTACATGCAAGGAATCTCTACTATTCATTCCCTTTACTCATTTTTGAGCAGCTGAATATTCACTCTACTCTCTCTCTGTCGAAAACTCTCTCTAATCCTCTCCAGAAACATTCATCAGATTCATCTAATCTTCTTGAAGACTCAAGAACATCTCAAGAACACTTGAAGATCTTCAAGACTTCTCTCACAAGAAAGTGCATAACTTTCTCATCCTAGACCCAAATCCATCTCTGCAAAGTCCAGTAGCTTCATCTCTTCCTCCTCTTCAAGTTCCAGCCAGCCGCCGTCGCCGCCGTCGCTGGAGCTCGCCGGAAATCAGCAAAGAAGCAGCCGCGGTTAGGGTTTGGAAGGGTATCACTCTCTCTCCTCACCGGTTCTTGTATTTTGGAAGCTATGGGTGGATAGGTCTGATCACGCTGAGAATTTTGGTGGTCGGTTCGCCGTCAGAAGTCGCCGGAAAAGCCACCGCCGCCGCGGTCAACGCTGGAGCCGCCGCGGTCAACGCCGGAGTAGCCGCCGGAGAAGCTTCTTCCGCCATCCAATCTTCAGTCGGTTCATCCAAGGGCTGGTTCAGAGGTGTTGGTTCAAGATTGGAGTTAAATTGGTTTGTTTAGAGCGGTTTAGGTTAACCGGTCAACTCTCGGTCAACATTTTGACTTTGACCCGGTTTACCTAAACCGGTCAATTGGTTTTTGGTTCAATTGGTCAACCGGTTCAGAGGAGTGGTCAACCGGTTCAGTTGGGTCAACGGTCAACGGTCAGCCTCGGTCAACACCGGTCAACGGCCGGTCAACACCGCGGTCAACGCCGGTCAACGCGTTGACTCCGGCCGGTTTGTGTGTGCGGTTCGTGTGCGGGTGTTCGTGACGTTTCGGGGTTCGTGTTCGTGTGTTTGGGAGGTTCGGGTTTAGTTCGGGGTCTCGGGAATCCGTATCCGCATCCGTGCCATTCGTTCCGCGTAATCACTGTGAGTCAGCTCAAAACACTATAGTTGCATATAGACGAGAAATGAGAAACCGTAGAGATAGGAATGCATACCCGTGAATATTGAATTGAATTGAATTGAGTGATTGACTGAATTAACGGTAAACCGGCTAGGGTTAAAGAAGCATGTTAGACTTAAAACGGATTAAACCTGATTGTGTGCCGCTAGGTTGGTAGTAGTGTTTCGTGATGCATTCATATAGTCGTTGCATGACTAGGGCCGTATATGCATATATATATAAGTAAAGAACGATATTAAATGAACTTATATACAGAAATTAAGACGAGTTAAAATACGGAAGTTAAACCTGAACGAACGTATAGAATATGAATGGTATCGGGGTTCCCGAGGTTTAATGAATTAGGTAATGAATGATGAGACGTCGGGGAGTTTAGTAAGCTGCTAGCTCTAAACCGACGGATCGAGGAGTTGTTAAAAGATGATTAGGATTGATTAAGAAATGAGAAGTGTTGTGATTGGTGAACCGTCTACGGGTTAGCAAGCGGCTAACCCAAGGTAGCGGGCGTGAATTGGTTAAAAGACGTTAGAAACCCTAATAGGCATGTCTGTGTGATTGTTAGTTTACTTCGGTGTTGGGCCGAGTAGACTGTGATTGCGTGATTGTGTGTTGTATGGTTGTGGTTGACCTTTCTGTGCAGGCCTTTAGATCGTCTCGGTGTTGGGCCGAGCGATCCTTGTTGTTACTTAGCTCGGTCACGGGACCGGTTAAGTTGTGGTGCTGACTCGGTACGGTGCCGAGTCAGAGCGGTAGTGTGTGTGAGTAGACTTGCGGGATGCGGGGTTGAGTTGTTTGTTGTTATTGATTGTGATTGATTGCTAGAGTCCAAGCGAGTCTGCGTGTTTACATTTCTGCACTAGGACTCTAGGGTGCGTTAGATCCCGCAAGTCTAGGTGTTTGATTACGTGCTGGTACTTCCATCCCGATTGGATCCTCACGTTCTAGGGCCGGACTGCATGGAAGCTCGGGTTGCCGGGGGTAACCGGAGTCACCGCGTATCGATGGACGGTGAACGGTGTCCTAGTCGTTGTGTGGACGGCTAGGAGTCATGGGTTAGTTGCCATATCGGTAACGGCGAAAACCCGTGGAAGTTACCAAGATCGTAGGGGCCCAGCGTGTGTTTCTTTGGTGTAGTTGGTAGTGCGCGGTAGATAGATCGAGTCTCAATCGGGGACATGTGCCGCAGTTCTCCCGATTTCCTCTAATCGCCTTCTCTTCCTTTTGGTATTTGATTGTGTGTGGGCTCGACGCGACATGGTAGTGCGTGATCGGCTATTTGTTATGTTTGTTTGTTATTTTGGGGTTTTCGGGCGGGAATCTATAGATGATAGATAGATTAGAAGCCTTAGTGGGGAGCCGATTCACTGGGTGATCTTAGATCGCTCATTAGACTCTTTTTGTGTTTTCAGGTTAGCAGCGACGGACGCGGGAGGTCCTCGGTGTAGCTTTGGGATGGCTTGGGGCGGGGTTTTTGATTCGATAGTTTTGGAGTTTTTCTCTCGGGTCGGCTTGACGCCACTTTTGTATTGATTTGCGCGTTGATTGTTTGTTGATGAAAACGATTTGTAAAGTGACGATTAAACGTTGTGCTGAACGTTTGATTTACTCAGAAATGAATATGCTTTCCTGATATTGTGTTTAGTCCGAACCGACACAACTCGCTGAAATAGTACAAGACGGCCGACTTGTATTATGGAAGTGAGGATAGCGGAGTCAAAGGTGGATCGGTGCGAGCCTTTTATCTCAACCCGAACTAACTTTGGCTTCGTCCTGTGGCGAACTTTTCCCGTTAGACTTGCTCGGGTTCGATCGGTCATGTTCTTGTTTGATTGTTGACCGGTCAGCTCGGCGGTCAGCGGAGAATGGGAAAGGGGCGTTACAGCGCATCTTCATCGGAACTGGGGAACAACGAAAAAGCCATCAACGATGTCTGGAGCGGCAATCCGGTCGATTTTCTCATCCCACTTCTTTACCTCCGCCACGATCTCCTCGAAGACCTCGTCATGAATAGTTATCCCTCTCGTCTCGGAGTGATAGGATAAAATCCAAAGTCCCGGAGTATTGGCTCAAATGCATATATGCGTTGTTCTCAGCATCCTTCGCGGCAAACGCTTCCTTCAACTCCTGAAGACGATATTCGTACTTCCGAGTTAGGGCACTACGACCATTAATGAGTTCACCAATTTTTGATGCTGTGATATTCCTCTCCTTCCTAACTTTGTTGACACGACGAAGCTTCGCCTCCGTCAACTCGGCAGCCAGTTTCTCCTTGAAACCTTTGAGTTCCTTGTTAACTTTGGCGCCCTCCGATTATATCTTACAATTTATATCAAATATATACGAATTCACCAAGGAGGTCCCCTGCAAAACAAAGAACATCATATCAAGAGAAATACATAAATCCCATAGATAGACAATCAGAGAACAAACGCAAAATATCACATTGACTAGAAACTTCGAGACATTGCGATACACCTTCGGTTTGTACATTTGATCCACCAGACAGGGCGGGATGGCCTCAAAAGATATATTCCGGACCAATTTCCCGCAATAGTATTCGTCTGGATTCTTCAATTTGTTCCCGCGAAGAATGAAGGACCTACTCTCCAACTCTCCGAGGACTCACCGACCCTCAAGCACTTGCTTGCACCCGAACTCTCGGAGCGACTCGCGACCTTAGAGGGCCTTTTTCTTTCCCTGAGCATGCGAAGTCAACGTCCTCAGCGGTCATGAAGACAAAACCTGTTGAGCAGAAGGAGGAGGAAGAGTCCCTTTATCATATATAGGAACTTCCCCAATCGAACTAGTTGGCTTTGAAGTCTTTCGAATCAATTGAGAAGAGGGCTCCTCCAGCTCATCCTCAGCGAGCGAAGTTCCACTCTTATTCTTCTTCTTCGAGGCATCAGCGCCATTTGCCGCTTTCTTTGATCTCAGCTCAGACTAGCGTTTCTTGGCCTCCTCAGCCTTTTTATTATCGGCATCATCGGAGGCTCGGTTTACACCTCTCCTAGACAGCAATCCAGGAGAAGCAGTCGGCTTGGCAACCGCATATCGGTTGGGGCAAGCCTACCACCATCAGAAGTTCTCAAGGTCTTCTTCGGATCGATCACCATGCTCGGGATAACCTTACTTGCTTTCCCCATTTTACTCTTCGGCTGAGATGCTGCGGAAATCAGTTCACAGGAATGAGAACAAAAAACAACAACACCGCAAAAAAGAACAACAACGTAAAAATGAACTCAGTGGTCTTCTTCGGTTTAGTCTCTTCGGCTTCAGGCCAAATCTGCCAAACAAGCTCAGAAAGCTTTCTGCCGACTTTGTTCAAATATTTTTGATTAAGAAGCTTCGGGTTGAGACGATTAGAAAGATAAAAAAAATGCAATCAGAACCAATAACAAGAAACAGTGTCGATGATTAGCCGATTGGTCAACTACCAATGGAGAGGTTTCATTCATTGATGACTAAGGCCGTTGGATCGAGAAATGAAAGTATGTCAATCCTGACAAATAAATACTTCCTCTGTCAATCATGAGTCTTGTTGGACTTAACACCAGTCCACAACTTGTACTGCGGCCGTAAATTAATTTGGATCCACGCCGGCTTCGTTTTCACAATATTAAGCTGCCCGAAACACTCTAATAAGTCGACCGACAATGAGATGCCAAGAGACGAACTGAGCTCAAGAGGCCCAGTTATGTTGATCATGCCGGCAAGGTTCCACTGAGTTAAGCCGATTTTAAACTTCTCACAAAAATTGACCAGTGTCCTCGGCAAGGAAAATCAAAGATCCCCAACATGAAAAAACGATTCATAGAGACAAGCAAAGTTTGGAGGAGCATCCCAGGGACGTTGCGAGACGGAAGGCAAAAGACACCTTCACACCCAAGAAGGGTTTTCAGCAAAGCCAGAGATTCCCTGGAAGAGGAGGTCGGCAAAACGCTGAAGTTATTATCCACAACTCGAGAAGAGGACACCTTTTCTTCTTTCTCTTTTTGGATTGCTTTCATCTTACCTCAACCTCGAAAGGTCGCCCTCAAAGCAAGAAGAACGTGTTTGTCAGAATGATCGACGACATCATCACGTAAAGACATGAACTGCCTCCGAGATAACTCTTGAGCGAGGTTGTCGGAGTCCGAACTACGTGGTGAAGATGAGGAGATTCTTTCCCCGTCAAAAGCGCCAGCGCTCATGACACTAGCATAATTTTTGCTAGGTTCGGCGCAAATACGCATATCGGCAAAAGGATCGGCAAGGGAGAGAGAGATATTAAAAAGAAAGAAAAAGAGAGAGAGAGAGAGAGAGAGAGAGAGAGAGAGAGAGAGAGAGAGAGAGAGAGAGAGAGAGAGAGAGAGAGAGAGAGAGAGAGAGAGAGAGAGAGAGAGAGAGAGAGAGAGAGAGAGAGAGAGAGAGAGAGTTTATAAGGATAGGTACCTTAAATTTACTTCTGGTAGCGGATGGAAAAAATCGGAAGAAGAAGGCAGTATTTGTAGAAGTGAAGAGGTGGGAATCTTTTGAGGGAGCAACTTTACCTCTCAACGGGCGCGACCGTGCGACTTCCCAGCACACGTGTCCCGATGTCATTGGACATAGAAGAAGTGTCTCGAGTACACCGGCTACCAATAAGCCATGTACCAGGGTTGGCGATTCGGGCTGCGAATCTCGGCTCGTGACGTTTCAGCTAAATGGGCCAAAACCACGATTAAGTCTGCCGACCTGAGTGTTGGGAATGTCCTGAAATCTACCGTACTATCTCTAGAAAGTATGATAAATGTCGAGATCAGACATAAGTCATAAATACTGGGTGATCATGATGACTTGCTAGAGTCCGCTCTTGATCTATAAGTTTAGGACTTATTACCAGTATTGTATGATCCCAAAGGGTCACACACCATAGCTAACGGGAAAGTTAACATGGAATGAATACGGTAAGATGCAAGGCATTTACTGTATTTGTGCAGAGAGTTGGGCCGTTAGTTTAATCACTTGGGCCCATATCGAGACAAATGACTTGTGTCGATCGACACAAGTGTATGTGTCGGTCGACACAGTTGCGAAACCGAGACATCGGTTTAGGTTTATGACAGAGTCGATATTTATATGAGTCGTCTTATAATTTCGACTCTAACAGTCTGCGACCTAGAACTTGAGCCGTCTCTCTTCTCTCTCTGATAAATCCATTGCTTTGGTCTAGCAACCATCCCGGCTTGTAAGAGTGTGGATACTGAAGGAGGAACAGGCATCTGATCTGTTCTAGCTGATCTCATCATTGCCATCCATCAATCCGCTGCAATCAGAAAGGTAATGATAAGGTTTGGTTTTGTGATTCGTTCTGCAAGAACCTAGATCTGAGTTATATGTGCTAGGTTGCAATCTGTTAATTGAACCATGAACACACATATAATCCTACAGTGGTATCAGAGCACCAGGTTATTGGTTTTTGCTTTATGAATCTGATTTAGGTTGTTCTTACTGTTTAAAATCGAATTTGGTTAAGAAATTTGATCAGAAAACATGAAAACCTAAGAATTAGATCGCATCAATCCGATTGAAAGCCATTGGTGTGCGATCTGGTCGCCCGTGTCGATCGACGAGGGAGCGAGGTATCGGTCGATATCGATCGATCCGATTGACATCTCGCGGTCCTGATGACCCGATTGACCCGAGCTGATACTCGCTAGTATCGATCGACATGAAAGACTCATATCGATCGATACGAAGGCGATGCAGATGATCCGCGAGTAGCCAATCGGTTCAGCCGAGCTTCGTGGTTCATCTTTCCCTAAACCGAGACAATGAACCGATCAATCCGATTGTGGTTCATTGTCTACTTTAGCCAGAACCGCAAGTTAGGTCAAAATTGGCTAAAACACAAGGTGTTTCTTCCCGGTTTTGGACTTAACTGAACCGATCCAATTTAATTGGTGGTTCAAGCGGTTAACCCAAATCGCGGTTTGCTGGAAATAATTTTATTTCTGGTTAAACCGGATTGAAATTCATAAAATTGAATTTTAACCTAAACCGAAGGCTGGTCTAAGTTTGATTTGGTTGGACCAAATAATTTAGAGCTGGTCTGGTTTAGTAAATAACCGATGGTTTTGATAGTTAATTTGGTCTTGGACCAGAATTAATAAACCGGATCGGTTATGTCAAATTATTGGGCCAGCTGGAATTCTATGGTCTTGGGCCAAGAATTGGGCCTATAATTTGTGACCCAACCCAAAATATTTAATGAAATATTTAAATTAGAAATTTCTAATTTTAGTAAGTTACTAAATTTAGAAAGTTTCTAAAATAAGAAAGTTTCCCAAAATAGTAATCTTCTATTTTTGGAAATAAAACTTAAAAATCCTCAAAAACAATATCAAGCTTGGATGTCTTTCCAATCTTGTCAGCTACTTACCGCTTATTTGATTATAGACATGGCTTACAGTGTGAGGTGTCTGTTTTCGCGTAAGTAAAGTAGTATATAGTCACTAATTTCATTGGGAGTCCCAGATTTTAGTGATTATTTGGCTGTAAGAGATTGGTTTCCTTGACTGGGCCATCGGGAGTCCCGGGCCTTGAGACATCTGGTGAATTTGGGCCTCGGGTCCAATTCACAACCGAGAGTTATTGGTTATAACTAGCTGTGTGTATGCTTACCAAGTATAGCTAATTCTGGGTGACGGCCAGTGGCCCACTTTGGATTTAGCTAAACATGGGTCTCGGAATCATTGTATTCTTATGAGGTTAAAACAAAGAAATTTTGAATACAATGCGAGTTTTCTTATAAGCTGTTAAGATTGCTCTTTTATGAACTTAATAACTAAATCTTTATTGTCTCATATTTTCAGCTATGTCAAGCACAACAACACAAAACACTTTCTCGATCCGGTCTGCCCTTGAGAAGGACAAACTGAACGGATCAAACTTCCTGAACTGGTCCAGGAACCTGAGACTTGTGCTCAGGCAGGAGAAGAAGGCTCATGTCCTTGAAAGAGCTCTCTCTCCTAGACCTGCGAATAATGCCGCACAAGCTGTGAAGAATGCTTGGGATACGCATTCTTCAGATGCTAATGACGTGATTTGCCTGATGTTGGCGACAATGGCTCCCGAACTGCAGATGCAGTGGGAAGGCCTGACTTGTCCCATGGAGCTGATGGCAAATCTGAAAGCGTTGTTTCAGGAGCAGGCTCGTACAGAGAGATTCCAAACTGTTAAGAATCTCTTGGACTGTAAAATGGCTAAGGATGCAGCAGTGAGTCCTCATGTTCTGAAAATGATGGGTTATCTCGATCATTTGACGAGGCTCGACTGTCCTATAAGCCAAGAGCTTGCTTGTGATATCGTTCTGCAGTCTCTTACTCCTGCATATGACCAGTTCATTTTGAACTATAATATGCACGGGTTGATAAAGACGTTGCCTGAGCTACATGGTATGCTCAAGACTGCAGAACCGAATCTGAAGAAAACCAAGGAGTCGTCTGTACTCATGGTGCAGAAGGGCAAGGGTTTCAAGAAATCCGCTGCAGACAAGGGAAAGGGCAAAGTAGTTGGCAATGAAAACGCCAAGCCCAAGTCCGTGTCCAAAGCTGGGCCTTCTGACATCTGCCACTTTTGCAAAGAGGCAGGGCATTACCGCAGGGACTGTAAGAAATACCAGGAAAGTCTGAAGAAGAAGAAGTCCTTCGAGACTAAATCTTCAGGTATTTTTGTTATTGAAGTAAATACTACTACTTCTGATAATACCACTTGGGTATTAGATACTGGATGTGGGGCTCATATTTGTACTAATATGCAGGCGCTCAGCAACAGTAGAAGGCTGAAGCAAGGGCAAGTAGAGTTGCGGGTTGGCAATGGAGCGAAGGTTCCAGCACTGGCCGTTGGCACTTATTTGTTGTCTTTACCTTCTGGATTGATTTTAGAACTTGAGAATTGTTATTTTGTACCTGCTATAAGCAGAAATATCATTTCAGTTTCATTGTTGGATTTGCAAGGATTTGATTTTTCTATTAAGAATAAATTATGTTCCTTTAATCTCAATGATATGTTCTATGGCTGTGCCCCTCTTATAAATGGGCTGTACATGCTGGATCAATCTGCTCCAGTATATAACATAAATACAAAACGGTTCAAATCTAACGAAGAAAATGAAACGTTTCTCTGGCATTGTCGTTTGGGGCACATTAGTGAGAAACGCGTCAAGAGGCTCCATTCAAATGGACTCTTGGGCTCATTTGACTTTGAGTCTTGTGAGCAATGCGAATCTTGCCTAATGGGCAAAATGACAAGGGCGCCTTTCAATAAACCCACAGAAAGGGCCAGTGAACTATTGGGCCTGATACATACTGACGTGTGTGGCCCAATGTCCACAAGTGCTAGAGGAAACTTTCAGTACTTCATTACATTCACTGATGATTTCAGTAGATATGGATATGTCTACTTGATGAAACATAAGTCGGAAACCTTTGAAAAGTTCAAAGAATTCCAGAATGAAGTACAGAACCAGCTTGGTAAAAGTATTAAAGCTCTTCGGTCGGACCGAGGAGGAGAATACTTGAGCCAGGAATTTCGTGATCATCTGAGTGAGTGTGGGATTATCTCCCAACTCACACCTCCTGGAACACCACAGTGGAATGGTGTGTCTGAGAGAAGGAATCGGACATTGTTAGATATGGTCCGATCCATGATGAGTCACACAGACCTTCCTATATCCTTTTGGGGATATGCTTTGCTCACCGCAACGTTCACACTGAACAGAGTGCCATCAAAGGCAGTAGCAAAGACACCATATGAGATATGGACTGGAAAAGCTCCAGCAATGTCTTTTCTCAGAATTTGGGGTTGTGAAGCCTATGTCAAAAGATTAATCTCAGACAAGCTTACACCAAAATCTGACAAATGCTACTTCATTGGTTATCCTAGGGATACCAAGGCTTATTACTTCTATCTGCGATCCGAGAACAAAATCTTTGTTGCTCGGGATTGTACTTTTCTTGAAAGGGAGTTTCTCTCTAGAAAAGATAGTGGGAGTAAGGTACACCTTGATGAAATTCAAGAAGGACAGGAATCTGTTCAACCTAATGAGGAAGAACAGCAGGATGAATTACATGAAGTTGTAATAGAACCTGAACCTGCAGTACCTGAAGTTCGAAGATCCGGAAGGATCCGTCAGGAACCTGATAGATATCAGGGATTCCTTGTGACTAATTGCCATGATCTTTTGATCATTGACGGTGATGAACCCTCGAACTTTGCAGAAGCCATGATGGGCCCTGACTCCTTAAAGTGGCGTGAAGCCACAGAATCCGAGATGGACTCCATGTCTGCTAACCGAGTGTTTTCACTGGTTGATTTACCTGCTGGTGCAAAAGCCATCGAGTGTAAATGGATCTTCAAGAAGAAGATAGACGTGGATGGAAATGTCCAGATTTACAAAGCCAGGTTGGTGGCAAAAGGTTTCAAGCAAATTCATGGTATAGACTATGATGAAACCTATTCACCAGTGGCAATGATGAAATCAATTCGGATTCTCCTAGCAACTGCCGCTTATTATGATTATGAGATTTGGCAGATGGATGTGAAAACCGCCTTCCTGAATGGAATCTTGGAGGAGGATGTGTATATGACACAACCTGACGGTTACATTGATCCTAAGAATGCTGGGAAAGTATGCAAGCTTCACAAATCCATTTATGGATTGAAGCAAGCATCGAGGAGTTGGAATCTTCGTTTTGATGAAGCAATAAAGAACTTTGACTTCATCAGAAACCAAGAGGAACAATGTGTGTATAAGAAAACTAGTGGGAGCAAAGTGGCGTTTCTTATCCTATATGTCGATGACATATTGCTTCTTGGAAATGATATTCCAATGCTGAAGTCTGTTAAAGACTGGCTGGAAAGTTGTTTTTCCATGAAGGACATGGGTGAAGCCGCGTATGTTCTTGGAATCCGAATCTTTAGAGACAGATCTAAAAAGCTGATTGGACTTTGTCAAGATGCTTATATAGATAAAGTCCTGCATCGATTCGGAATGGATAAATCCAAGAAGGGGTTCACGCCAATGATACATGGTGCTTCACTAAGCAAGGATCAGTGTCCTAAGACACCTGATGAGCTTAAGCGCATGAGTAGGATTCCTTGTGCTTCGGCTATAGGATCTATCATGTATGCCATGATCTGTACTCGTCCTGATGTTGCTTATGCACTAAGCATGACGAGTAGGTACCAGTCTAATCCAGGTGAGAGTCACTGGATTGCCGTAAAGAATATCCTGAAGTATTTGAGGAATACTAAGGATAAGTTCTTGGTTTACGGAGGAAGTGAAGTGCTTGAAATCAGTGGATTCACGGATGCAAGTTTTCAGACAGATAAGGATGATTTCCGGTCACAGTCTGGCTACATCTTCTGTCTGAATGGCGGTGCAGTAAGTTGGAAGAGTTCCAAGCAGAGCACCGTAGCAGATTCCACAACTGAAGCTGAATACATCGCTGCTTCAGAAGTTGCGAAGGAAGGAGTTTGGATTAGGAACTTCTTGATTGAACTCGGTGTATTCCCTAATGCCACTGAGCCTTTGGCACTGTATTGTGACAACAATGGTGCAATTGCTCAAGCCAAGGAACCGAGACATCATCAGAAATCCAAACACATTATGAGAAGGTATCACCTGATTCGTGATATAGTGAATAGAGGCGAAGTGATGGTCAGCAGAGTTCCCACTGATGAGAACGTGGCTGACCCGTTGACAAAGCCACTCCCGAGACCTAAGCACGAGTTGCATACTGCTGCTGTAGGAATTAGAGATATTCAATTGTAATCTCTTTTTGAGTGGGAGTTGTGAGGGCTTTTGTTTTAGTTATTTTGACTGGTTCATGTAAACATTTTAAATGTTAATGAAATTTTATTTCTGGATTATTTTTAACTGTGATATAAAATAATCGTTCCAAAATGATTCATGTCATTATATATGGGTCATCGAAGTACATGAGTTGACTTGATCCTGAAACCCCATATTTAACGAAATGACATAAATCATAATGTCCATAGTCGAAGGTTGTTGAATTGGAACACCAACAACCACTTGAGACTAGATTGTGTTGAGACTTATGACCAAGTTTCGAGGGGTCATAGATGCGCGGCATCAAAGTCGACACATAGGTATATGTAGGGGAACATATGACCGGACATGGCCCGCTGATGAGAACTCTACAAGATATTATTGTCTGTGTCATAAGAGGTTCTCATATACGACTATAGAGTATAGTCCTTAGACCTGAGTTCGCATGCATGTGGCTACACATGGAGTAATGCGCTTTGATCATTGTCTAACGCTGTTTCGTAACTGGGAGCTATACGGACCTTGGTTGGGTGTATTATGAATTGTGTAGTTCATAGTGATGGAACAAGATGGGATTTGTCCCTGCCGTTTAACGGAGGTAATATCTCTAGGCCAATCGGAGATTTGATAGCTGGTAAGAGAATGGCCATTCCCAAACGGACTTGCCCAAGTCGTTTGCATTGTCAGTATCAAATCTGGTCCGATAAACATGGTCTGTCTATATAAGGATGACACACATCTTGCCTTATGCCAGATCGAGATATTTAAGACAAAAGGACTAGGGAATGTAGGATTCCAGTACAATCGGAAAATTGTTGGGAATGTCCTTTGTAGGATTCCAGTACAAGTGGGAGATTGTTGGGAATGTCCTGAAATCTACCGTACTATCTCTAGAAAGTATGATAAATGTCGAGATCAGACATAAGTCATAAATACTGGGTGATCATGATGACTTGCTAGAGTCCGCTCTTGATCTATAAGTTTAGGACTTATTACCAGTATTGTATGATCCCAAAGGGTCACACACCATAGCTAACGGGAAAGTTAACATGGAATGAATACGGTAAGATGCAAGGCATTTACTGTATTTGTGCAGAGAGTTGGGCCGTTAGTTTAATCACTTGGGCCCATATCGAGACAAATGACTTGTGTCGATCGACACAAGTGTATGTGTCGGTCGACACAGTTGCGAAACCGAGACATCGGTTTAGGTTTATGACAGAGTCGATATTTATATGAGTCGTCTTATAATTTCGACTCTAACAGTCTGCGACCTAGAACTTGAGCCGTCTCTCTTCTCTCTCTGATCAATCCATTGCTTTGGTCTAGCAACCATCCCGGCTTGTAAGAGTGTGGATACTGAAGGAGGAACATGCATCTGATCTGTTCTAGCTGATCTCATCATTACCATCCATCAATCCGCTGCAGTCAGAAAGGTAATGATAAGGTTTGGTTTTGTGATTCGTTCTGCAAGAACCTAGATCTGAGTTATATGTGCTAGGTTGCAATCTGTTAATTGAACCATGAACACACATATAATCCTACACTGAGTTCCACTTAATACGACAAACTAGGGGCCTTACTGTTGGAGGTGGGTTTATCACTCCTCTATGGTCCGACCCAATAGCTAAAACGGCCCTGAGGAGATACATCCCAACCAAGACAATGTCGAACAATTACGAAATAGCCCAGAGACGACAAGATAGGTCAGCAACGTCATCGCAACCGATATGCATGAAAAAGTGAATATGTTAATTTAACATATTTACAAAATAGAAGAAGATAAAGGAAAATCTTCTTAAAGGAAATAAGATATAATTTTGTTCGGATTTTGTAAAAAATATTAGAGAGAATCTAGAGAAAAACCTAGATCCTTTGCTATAAATATCCTTCCCCTGTGCGAGAAAAGACTAAGTTTTACAAATTCCATACTCTTGTACTCAAACCTAGAGCTAGCGATTCTCATCGATTTTGGCTCTCATCTAATAAGACTGGAATTTACGGTCTAATTCGTTATTGCCTTTTGATTCCTTTTGATCTTATTATTCAAGTCCTTTATTTTCTAATCAGTTTACCAACTTGATTATTGAGTGATTCTCTGAATCAACAATTGGGCATGTCCCGCGATGGCCATAACTTATGGTGAGCCTTTCCCGAATGACTCAACGCCACCACTGATGGTGTACCAAGGATCAAGGAGTCAGAAGAAAGTCAATGAAACCTTACGCAAACACGTATTTCTTAGACTTGATTTGAAGTCTGAAATATTTTACCCAGACCGAATATGAAGTCTGGCGTTGTGTACCATATTGAATTTGTCTGACTTTGTGTATATCAGACTGAATTTTACATTGTGTATATCATACTGAATTTGAAGTTTGACATATTGTTTCCAAACTGAATTTGATGTCTGATGTTTTGATTTTCTAAATGCCTATATTCATATTGCTATGTGACTTGTAACTTGTGGACTAGCGTCAACAACTTTGTATTCAAGGCTTTTGATGACATGTTCCCCGAGTGGGACAATGATGATGAAGAGAATGAGAAAGTTGAAAACATTATGAAAGCAATGCAGGGACAGCTTGGGAGTATACCTTGGAGGTGAAGTTCTAAAACATGAAAAAATGAAGATGTGTTCAGGATCGTAGCTGCCGGTCATGTTAAGCTTAAGGTTGTTAAGTCTGAGATGTGGAGGCTGAGGTGGGTCGGTAAAAGGGAAAGGGATTGGGAGTTAAGAGGAAATTAATGCATTTTCTTGATGATGATGAGGATGAGTTGTTAACAAGAGAGCTAGATCAGGCAAGGCTGCCCCGACGCATGGTGATGTTGTTCAAATGATTGAGGGTTTGAAACAATCATTTGATACTCAGATTAATTCATTGGCTGATGTTGTTAATGAAGGTTTTCGTCTGATGGGAATCAATATTGATGATCTTGGCAAGGATATTAAGAATTTGGAGGGAAAGAGCCAAGGATGGTGATGAAAGAAGAAAAATGCTATCGTTGAGAAGGGAAATAGGAAGAAGACAACTACTATTGGAGGTAAGGGAAATGACAAGAATAAAGTTGCTAGTGGTGCAGTTGGTGATGTGAAGAAGTCCAGAGGTGATGAGGATGAAGATGATCAAGCTGTAGACCTTGAGGATGAAGATGACATGACTGTTGTTGCTGGTGATGAAGAGGAAGGAAAAAAAGAAAAAGGAAATGGTTCCGCAGAACGAGAAGGCTACCAAGAAAGTGGTATTGAAGATGAAGAAAAGGATCATGTTGTTGATATTGAAGCTTAACCTTCATGGAGAGGGAAGGTAAAGGAAGCGGTAGTTGCAGAAAAACCTGTCGTGCCGTCTGGGGCCAACAAACAAACTACGGCTAATGATGGGGTTAGTCTCCAAAACCCTCATATTCTGAATACAAATAAGGAAATTAATGATGAACCTAAGAGAAGTACAATACTTAAGAAGAAATCCCTTAACCTTAAGGAGAAGTAGACATGTTAGAAGTATGAATATTGTTGTTTCTAAACACATGAACATAACCACATTTGTTTCCCCCCCCCCCCCGTTGTTCTTGTGTTTGCTCTGAACATGGATTTCTGGTATTAGTCTTATATTGCAATATGATGGTGGTGTGTTTTTAAATCATCATTCATATTATCTCAGACTTCCACAGAAGTCTAAAGGTGATATATTTTAGTTATTAGACTTTTGTTGCAGTCTGACGCTGGTGTGAATTTTAAATCAGACCACTATGTTAGAAGCGGGTTGTAAAATTGTATATGCAGAGTAGTATTAGGGGCAGAGATCCGAGTATTTTAACTGTTGAACAGAAGGTTACAGGCGTAAACTTCCATGTTGCTAGGAAGTTGGAATAATACACCAAGCAGGCAGCAGCTGAAGCGTATATTCTCGCGAACGCAAAAGAGTTTAAACAGAAGGAGAAAGTGAAGACTTCAGTTAAACCTGTTGTCCAAGCGCATATTACACAAAGATATGACCTTGTGCCGCTCTAACCAAGATCAAAGTGAAGACAATTAATGATTATAATAAAAGTCAGTCGTATGTCTTGACACTCTACCTAGAGTAAGTTGTATAATGTATTTTATAAGTCGATGTCTAACAAGCGTATTTTATTTGTAAGGGTTATCCGAAGAGGACAATGAACATATCACTCCAATGGTATTATTATCTGCGCACCCCCAAGGAATGGCTGCATGACACAATAAATATATTTTGTTTCTATATGGGTCTGTTTTCAGACTTCTTTTGCAGTCTGGTTGTGAATTCAGACTTCCGTTGCAGTCTGTTTATGATAACAGACTTCCGTTGCAGCCTGGTTGTGATTAATTTTTATAAATCTCCTAACACATTCTTGGCTGAATGCAACAAATTGATGTCAGGATTAATCTGTTGAGGGTTCGCCAACACAATCGTCAAGATTGGTTCAGGAGTGAGAGGTTGTGCTTCATTGACACACTCTTTAGTGCATTATGGCGTCAACACGAGAGGTGAGGAGGAGAATAGTTCACCCACGACTACAAGGCTACCCCCTGGTGTTTGGGATTACCATACTGGTCATATACCCTTATTTTGTAAATTAATGAAGCTTTGGGGGCTGGAAATTGATCATAACTACACTGCATTGCACATTGGCGGATGTAATTGGGTAGCAATTATGATTTCTATTCTGGCACGTAACATGCTGGGACAAAATCCTTGGACCGAAAACATATGAGTTGGTAAGCGGCACTGACACCGATCTGTGAGAAGTTTTCTTATGTGCTACACATATTGGCCACATCTAATGATATGTGGTATTATACCTTGGATCGATACACGTACACGATTGTTAAGAGCAAATATCTTACCCAAAACAAGAAATCGGGTGACTGTGGAGTGTACTGTTTGAAGTACATCGAGTTCTATTCACTTGGAATGACGTTTCGAATCTTTTGATAAGAACATCAAGAAAATCAGGGACATGCTGCCTTATGATATAATGACTGAACTCAGGCGAGCATGTGAAGATAAACGTACCGAGTATGGATTGCTAGACATCTACGATGGAAAATAGAGTTCCCCGATATCTTTTGGATTCCCAAAACAATGGATTTCTTGCATATATTTATCTTTTGTAGATGTAAGAAAAACTCATCCATCTTTTAGCTTACTTTTGCGGGGATGTTTTGTGCCATGGAAGTTCTAGGGTGTTAGGCATATATGTATGATATTTGGGCATATGTAGGGTAATTGGGCATATGTAGGGTATTTGGATGTTATGTAACAAACTCATGACTTATTTTTAATTATATTTATCTGCTACTACGTTTGATGAAACATAACCCAAACAATTGAGACAACAAGTTTCATTATCAGAGTTCTCAAATACATTCATTAATACATCAGACTCCACTAAACCCTAAAACATATCAGACTTCACTAAAACCCTAAAACATATCAGATTTCAACCATTTCTAATCGGCCTCAGGTTCTAGACAATTAGGTTGTTTATGGCCTGGTTTCTGCGATTCGAACAAAAATATTGCTTGTTTAGTATCCGCTTTTTATTTCCCTTCGTCTTGGCAGTTTCTAGCCAAGATTGCCACCTCGACTTCTTCTATTTTCTAGGCTTCCGCCTCTCTTCTGGCGGAAGGACACATACGGTGTCATGATCAGATGTGCCAGTACAATTCTTTTGTAGGATGTTGCGCGAGTATGCACCGTACAAATAGTCACGTTCTGTAAGATGGACATACAAGCGGAGAAATGTGTAGCTCAAGTTCCGGTGCAGCGCAAATGACATATGTGCAAGGTAACTTTTCGTAATCCCATACACCACATTCACAGTTTTGATGTTCCAAATCGACAACATAATCCCTATGTCCTCCCATAACAACGAACGATACACATCTACGTGTTCCGCCGTCATCATATCCTTAAAATATTCACGAATAGCCAACAAATATTCAACTCCTCTGTTAAATGTTTTGAGACTCGTTGCATCTAGCCGTATTTTGCAAAATCACGTCCCTAGCTTCTCTTGTATGAACTCCAAAAGGAAAGATATGGGATATCCTTTTGCCTTCTTAACTGCGGAGTTTAGAGATTCAACAATGTTGCCCGTCTTTATGTTGTCCCTTTCTCCAACAAATCGAACGAGGTTAACACAAGTGAGAACTAGAAAGTATAAGAAAAAACACTATATTGTTAGACAGCACCCATAGTCTGATAAACAATCAGTCTGTAGGCAAAGTATGATTAGAAAATCAGACATCATGCAAAGTCTGAATAGAAAATATTAAGTCGGACACTATATTGTCAGACTACACACGTACATGTCTCCGCCGAAATTCAAACGTGACCATAAACTCAGATCCGCCTCCTCCAAGTAATCAATAAGGTCAGGATTTACCGCTCGTAAGGAGGCCATGTATCGGTTAAAATCGTAAATCGTAAATCCTTTGAGCTTATCAACACAAAATTCTAAATATGGTCCCTCAAAACCCATTCACCAAAATTAACAGGTAACTAAATCATTATCTGTAAAAACAAACATGTATAAACCGCATTAGAGATCTTTTGGCAAAAACTAGACTTCTTTACGAAATCTGATTCTATTAGCTATATTGCAAGTATTCTTCAAAAATTGATTAAAATAATTACCAAACATAAGAATGTAAAACTCACGCATGAGAAATATATACAACTTACACACATTTATAAAAATTAAATCAACGAAATTCATCACAAAAATATACAAAATAGCTTTTTAATTTTTTTTTTACCATTTCAGACTTTTAGAGAAGTATGGCAGTATTTCTACCACTCTATTACTTTCTGAAAAGAGTGTATTTTTGCAATTAGAATGTTATAATGCAAACAATGGATACAGTCTGACAGCCATTCAGACATCGTACGCAGTCTGCTTTGTAATTTTTTTTATTTTTCTGTCAGACAACTTATGAATCCGAGGAACATAAAACAGTAGTTTTGCAATTAACTTTTTAAATTTGAAATTTTAATTAGACTTCTGAAGAGGTTCAAACTTCTTTTGCAGTTTGACAAAAACTATGGGATATTTTTGGGGTTAACTTTTCAAAATAGACTTCTATTGCAACTCGAAAAGATATGCAGACAGCGAGGAAAGTCTGATAAAAGGTTCACATTTTTGGGGTATTTTTGGCGTTGACCAAAATTATGTATTTCAGATTTCTATAGCCGTATGACAAATGTAATACATTTCAGACTTCTAGAGCTGTCTGATATTTTTTCCCTTGATTTCTAACTGTTTTTAGAAGTCTGAAAATTTTCCCCTTATTCTGGTCGACATTTGAAAATTTCAGTCAATTACTATTTTTACCCCTTTTTATATTCAGACTTCAGATTCTTTCTGACAAAAATCAAGATTCAGTCAAATTTACTCAATTTCTTTGTCAAACTACATAAGAAGTTTGAATATAAAATCAAATTTCAATCAATTGCAAACTATCATCTACTTATTTAGACTTCTTAATGAAGTCTGATAAATTTAGTTTTTGTTGTTGAAGAAATTTCCCAGACTTCAATAGTGATTTGTTAACTTAAGGTCAATTGCAAAACTATCTTCTCGTTGACCAATATGAAATTTACGAAAAACAGACTAAAACGGAATTTTGAGTTTATAATTCGGATATGAAAATCGACGATAAGTAAAAATTCTTACCAATGTCCATTTTCAGTTTGTTTTTAGCCTCATTGATTGCCCATAACATCTAATATCACCGAAATTCTTACCAATGTCCATTTTTTTAATCAGCCCTTTGTTTAGTTTGTAATGTTATTCTTGAATTTTTGTTTCTTGTTTTTCTTTTATTTTAATGTTGGGCTATAGTCTACCGAATGAGTGTATTTCTTTGTCGCCTAGAGATCGAGAAATTGATTAAAATTGAACGGCAAGGTGAGATTCTCAATTGTTATGATTGATTTATGTTGAACTTCTCTGGGATTGCCTGAGTGACCGCATTAAGACCCCAAGCTCCAACAACGCAATTTTGTCGTTGTTGTCGGTATCCTTCATCGATGAGATCTGGTCGTCGCTCAAACCGTCTGTGTCCATATTGAAAATTAACTTTTAGTGTTTTTCTTTATAATTTCCAAATAACATGTTATTTTCCATCCTGAAAACCATAAATTTTGCAAAAAATATTGTTTATTTATTTCTAAAACGACTATATTTTAAGTTCCATTTTAATTTCTTCATAGTGTTATATCATCACTTCAAATGTGGTTTATATTGCGGGTTGACTCCTACATAGTGGGTTGAATTACACTGAATGAGAGTAAAGTTAGTTCGAAATTTGGAAATAAGTGACGGATTAATTTGTAGAAAATCCTTATAAAATACTTTCATAGGTATATATTTTTAATAATAATATGATAAATCTAAATATTGGGACGTTGACAAATCTCGAGCGCAGCAGCTCATGCGGTATAAACCAGTTGTTCATTTGCACGACTTCTCATAAGCGTCGCAAGTTCGAATCCATCTAAAGCCCTCCCAGTTTTCAATTTTCAATTCAATTCCCGTCACCATAATAGATGATGCTATATAGGCCACTCGCCGGCAGCAATATCGGCACTGTATATGTATGCTCCTCCAATTTTCTTCTTAACATCAATTTCACGGCCAGATTCGCCACCGTTATCATCCCCCCACCGTTCCAATCTCGTATCACTAGTAATAGAGCCGCCACCACTGTTCCAGTCTCGTTCCATCTTGAAGCTCACTCTCGCTCTCCTCTGTGGTAAACTTCCACCACTTGTACCTTTAGAGCTCTCGGATTTGTAACTCTCCGGAAAATTTTCACAGCCAATAACGGAATCAGAGTTCTCCCACAGGTGATCGGATCTATCCTTTGTGTATTGTTCGGGGAAGAAGCTAGAGTCCGGGAAAGGTGGAAGCCAGGCTGGAATGGTTTTCATCTCAGGCGATCGAGGCATACGTGACAAATCTGCTTCGTATGATTCGCCGATTTCCGGCCTCGGTAACGGCTTCGCGAAAGGGATCTCAAGAGCGGATGTGACGAAATCGGAGAGGTTACGGAGAACAGCTGATTTGATCAGGCAGTGCGATTCGGTGTCGTGCACCGTGGAGCCGCCGGGAAAATAATCGGAAGTAGATAGCGCGATATCTTGGAGACCATTAACGATGTCGAAGAGATTAACCTCCGTGCGATTAGCTGTGTTTGAGAACGACGCGGTGAGTTCGGCGATGGATTGCAGAAATTTGGTGGTGATTTGGGTTAGAATATTGAGGGTGGAGGTATCGCTTGATCTGTATCCAACAGATTGACAAATTTGGCTGACGGCGACTCTGGTGAGAGAGAAGGAGAACTCCGTCGCTGATTGGTCGGGTACTTCAAATTCCACTCTGGCTTTACGCCGTCGCTTCATTGGCGGTGGATATTTTGAGAGGATCGAGAGAGAGAGGAGGCGAATTGAAATTTGTTCAAAGGCTGAATTTTAAAAGAGAAAAAACCCTAAATCGGCAAGTCTCGAACCGGCGTCGAATAAGTAAATAATTTTCAATCAGCACGAACGAACCACGATAGAGATATACACTTACCATTCGTAGATAAACTAATTAAGCGAAAATAATTGAAAAAATGAAAAGGAAGTCAACCTACTACAGTTGAGAACTTGAGTGTGACCCATATTCATAAGCTCTGGTGGTGTTAATGCAACATAAGCCCAATATGAGCCCAAAGAACATTTCACTAAAGTTAAAATAATACTCGGAGCATTATATTAAATCATGTATATCATACGGCTTCTAAAAAATAATAAATAAACTAGATTTTGACCCGCACTTAGAAAGTGCGGGTTTAATTTTCTTTACAAATTTTACTTTTTATTCATTTTGTTAATAGTAGTTTAAATTTTTAATTATGTAATCTAATTTTGATTATAATTGTTTAACCAACATTATAAACAGTGAGTTAGCAATTTAGTTTTTTTTAAAATGAATTATGTGTTATTTGGAGGAGATATATCGTAAGGATTAAGAGATTAAAATAACGATTTCGCATTATATATTTTAATCTGCGTTGTATCGTAAGATCATAGTTTGGAAAAAATATATATATGTGAAAACAACTATTGTAAAAGTTATATGGTATATGTTTAATTGTTATTTTATTTATCTAAAATATTATTTTATAAAATACATGTTGTAGTCGTATATATAATTTGCAAATTTGATGGAACTATCCGTTAAAAACTTCATTCAAACATAAAGCATAATTTGACGCTTCAAATATTTGAATAATATAAGTATGAAATTATTTTATTATTTTATTAATTTTAAAATATATCAGCTGAAATTATTTACTATATGCGATTTTTTATAGAAAATTTATAATCAAGATTGGCTAATTAATTTTTCAACCCGTTTAATTAATTAAATATTTTTCAGTTTGATGGAAAAACCTGCTAAAAGTACAATCGTAAAAACATCAATCGTAATATGTGTATATATATATATATATTTGAAACAAAATAAAAAGATATTAAAATATATTTCAAATATTTGAATAATATAAGTATGAAATCATTTTAATATTTTATTAATTTTAAAATATATCAGCTGAAATTATTTACTATATGCGAATTTTTAGAAAATTTATAATTGAGATTGGCTAATTAATTTTTCAACCCGTTTAATTAATTAAATATTTTTCAGTTTGATGGAAAAACCTGCTAAAAAGTACAATCGTAAAAACATCAATCGTAATATGTGTATATATATATATATTTGAAACAAAAAAAAAGATATTAAAATATATTTCAAATATTTGAATAATATAAGTATGAAATCATTTTAATATTTTATTAATTTTAAAATATATCAGCTGAAATTATTTACTATATGCGAATTTTAAAAAAAAAAAATATAATCGAGATTGGCTAATTAATTTTTCAACCCGTTTAATTAATTAAATATTTTTCAGTTTGATGGAAAAACCTGCTAAAAAGTACAATTGTAAAAACATCAATTGTAATATGTATATATATATATATATATATATATATATATATATATATATATATTGAAACAAAATAAAAAGATATTAAAATGTATTATAAATATATTTTGAATTAAATCATAAATTAAAGAATCTTAATTTATATATAATAGTTGATGTATAAATTATTCATTATATTTATCAATTAATTTGTTTTGATTTTAATTAATTAGGAAAGTGGGACCCATTAGATTTTGGTTGTTTGGCTACATGTTTAATAATTGTCTTGTTTGGAAAAATGGATTGTAGAGATAATGTTATATTCCCTAATTACCCTTAATGAAGGTTACAAATCCTAATAATATCAAGGGCAAATTTTTGGAACAACATTTATGTACCATGGCCAAACTCCAATTTTTTAATAGTATTGATATAAATATAACAATAGTTGGGTATCTTTTAAAAATCATTTTTTCATATGAGGTATCAATAAACTATGTGAGATACTATGGTTGAAAGTAGAACTGCAAGGTTGGTTCCTTCGTTTTATTCGGTTTGGATCGTTATGTACTTATGTTAGGCAGTCTATAGAGATTGAACCTTTGATTAAATCATGCTGTTTAAGGCTAGAAAGGCCAGCAAAATCAACCAGACTAAACTCCTTAAAATTGTGCCACTTCAGCATTCGTTAACAAATTTCAAAAAAACACCAAAAACAAAACTCCGTTTCTCGTAAATCAATAAGAATAATTGATAATTAACTAATCATAGGAAAAAAATCGTAAATCTTTTAAAATTCTCATAGAAGCTAAATCGTCTAAGACCACAACATTCATTTCACAATTCCACATCAGTCACACTAAACTCTCTAAAATTGTGACACATAGGTATTCATTAAAAAAATTTAAAAAACTTCTAAAACAATGCTTCGTTTCTTGCAAATCAATAAGAATAGTTGATAATTAACTGATGACATAAGAAAAGAAAAAACGCAAATCTCTGTAAATTCTCATATAAGCTGAGTCGTCTAAGATTTGTTGTCCACAACATTCTTTTTACACTTTTACAGCAGCTAGACTAAACTTTCTAAAATTGTGTCACATCAGCATTCATTAAAAATTATTTAAAAAAACCTTTACAAAGCTTCGTTTCTCGCAAATCTATAAAAGTAATTGATAATTAACTGATGATAGAAGAAAAAACGCAAATCTCTTTAGATTCTCATAGAAACTGAATCGTCTAAGATTTATTATCCACAACATTATTTTTACACTTTGAAAATATAGAAAACTCCCCAACGAGACTAGAGACCAAAGATCTTGGTTCAACTACTGTAAGCTTCTCCCTATTCAATTTATGTTATGCGCTCCTGTCATTTATGTCTGAATACCTTTTGTGTATCCAACGATGGCGGACAATGAAGAGTCGGCAAATAAGAATTTATAGACAAGCTATTTCGATGTGATCGGAATCTTCTGTTCATTGGAGGTTTCTCTTTCCGAAGACGTTCTCCGTCCACTTGACAGCGTCGCAGAATTTTTCCGCCATTGTCCCTTCTATAACCTTCATCGTGAGCCCGCAACACAACCTTGATTCTCCCCTTCAAATCGGTAAACCAAAAAATAATAATCATCTCTCTTCTAAATTGCATCGCTTTTTTCCTTTAATTTCCACGTAAGGGTGCGTTGTTGTAGGGGCTGTTGAGGTCAAAAACCTCCTCGGCGAAAAAAATAGCCGAAGAGAGGATCAAGCAGTCGGGCACGAGCGAGTGTTTAAATTAGAGGTTCAAGATTTCGTATAAATGACAAAGTTGTACGAACTGCCGACAATGTCACCTAAATGATTTATCGGAGAAATGGTTTTGGTAAAACAGACGACATCATAATCGGACAAACATATCTTCCGACAGGAACTACGGATCGACGGAACATCCAAACAAAGCAAAGGACGAGCTGGACCAGCCCAAAATTCTGAGCTAAACCAGCTCGGAAAACCAAGCTGAACCTGCTCAGAATTCCGAGCTAAACCATCTCGGATCTAAACCCATCCCCGTCACGATCTTGATCATGAGTTTCCCTTCCGGAAATCCCGAGTTGAACCTTTGAGCTGAACCATCTCGGATTTCCGAGCTAAACTGTTTCTGGTTTTTCCGAGCTGAATTTTCCGAACGGACAACCAAACATTTGCCGATACGCATAACTTGTCGCAACCCATCTTCGGAAACATCAGCCCATGCCTTCATGGACCGATGATTTGGGATGATGGATCGAGATTAAGAGAAATGGGAACTTGGGCCCAAGCATTCGACAAAATCCAAACCAAATAAGTGAGTTGATACGTTAACGGACTCGGAACGTCCAAATCTTGGCCCATCCGGCAAACGAGTCGAGCCGCGGAAAGACGAAGAAGTAAAGAAAGAGATTGGAAAAAGGAAAATCCGAGATAGAAATGTACATTTTAGCGAGAAAAGGAAAAAGATAAGAACATGAAGATTTCCGCAAATCCTGCGGAAATATTCTCAAAAGCCGACGAACCAAAGCTATAAAAGGAGGGAGAAGCCAGACGAGAATGGCATAGCGAAAAACCCTAAACTTAGACTTAAGAACTTAGCAGTTTATCTTAGCCGATTTCCGAGTTCTTTTGCATTTCTTTTCCGATTCCTTTACTTTCTTTTACGATCTTTGTAATTTTTTCGACTTCTAATCAATAAAAAGTCCTCCGGGTTTGCTAGTTTCGTGGTTATCCTTGAAAGTTTATGTTCCCTAAAAGTTTTGCTCTACAAGTTTTGACCGTGTGAGTTTCGACTCCCACAGTTTAGCGCCGTCTGTGGGGAATAAGAAACTTTTGACACTTAAAAACCACCGGTTAACGGACCCAAAGAGATGGCCACCATCGGAAACGAAGACAAAATAAATCGGCAATTACCGATCGATGACAACACACCCAACGTTACCAATGGTAACACTCCAGCAAGCGGAAACGTTACAAACATGACAACATCAGACACGACAATCAGCGCAACTCTCGCCAAGTTGAAAGAGATGGTAGCTGAACTGAGAGAAAAGGCGGAAGAACAAGAAAAGGCGAACATCACCCTCACTGAACAGATCGAAAGACTGAAAACCGGAAACCGCACTCGGACCACCCGAACGTTGAACTTCGCCCCGACTGAATGAAGACGCCTAGACTTCTCGGATTCCGGAGAGCCGACAAGGAATCCGTCGCAACATCGCGAGCAAACTACAGGTGAACGAACTCCGCCGGCAACAAGACTAGACGCTACGGATCCTCCTCCGACAATGCAAAGACGAAAATCCACGGTAACAGACAACACGGAGGATTGCGAGAATGAAGGCTCGATCCCACCTGAGGACAAAACCGCGTCACCTTCCGATGACGAAGAGAGAATCGACGCAGATCGATACGTCTCACATCAAAGCGACGACGAATTCTCGGAAGAAGAGGACGTAGAACAAACTCGTCAAAACAGGCCAACTCAACGGCAGAGAAGCAGCAGAAGGAGCGAACTCGACGAACTCAGGGACGCGCTGGCTCAGACAACATCAGAAATCAAAACTGTGCGATCACAGGTTCACTGAGCAACCAGCGCCGCCCCGGAGATAGATCGTGTCTTGGAAGAGACGAGAAAGACACCATTCAAAACTCGAATAACCGGGACTCGGATTTCCAATCCGGGCAAGCTCAAATTCCCATTCTACGACGGAACGACTAATCCGAAGGCTCATATGATGGCCTTCCGAATCGCGATGGGAAGAGCAAATCTCACCCGAAGGGACAGAGATGCCGGCTTCTGCCTTCTGTTCCTGGAACATCTAAAAGGAGCAGCCCTGGAGTGGTTTTCAAGGCTAGAGCGCGACTCCATCAGAAATTTCCAACAGCTATTGGAGGAATTTATGAAGTAGTAATCCATCTTCATGGACAGGGAGACTTCCGACGTCGACATGTGGGCTTTGAGTCAAGGCGAAACCGAAAGCCTAAGGAAATTCATCGAGCGATTCAAAAGAGTCGCCAGCCGCATTGAGAATTTGAGCGACCAAGTGGGTATCGATGCATTAAAGAAAGCACTCTGGTACAAGTCGGATTTCAGGAAAGAAATCTTGCTGAACCGACCACAAACAATGGCAGACGCCTTAGAGGAGATGAAGGTCTTGTCCGAAAAGCACAAATTGAAAAAGCATGCAAGTAAGGTAACCCGTATGTCGACAAGGGCGAGTGGCGAGAGGCGAGTCTCAAGGCCAAGCAGCACTTCACGGCACGAAAGGACGACCGGGTCGCATAACTACCAGATCGGACCAGACCAGCAAGAAGACAGGCCAACAGAACAAAGGAAAAGATCGTGGAACACTTGGACGAGGAATCCTAGCTCCTACGATGAGAAATCTTTCTGCGACCACCACCAATCCTACGGACATAACACTGCCAACTGTCGCAGACTAGGAATCAAACTCGCGGCTAAACTCGTAGCCGGAGAACTAGGGGATACAATAACTCTGAAGGACCTCGACGATGGAAAGACCGGAAATCAGTCGAGTAAGCCGAACAAAAGCAACGATCTAAACAAAACGGTTCGAGAAGGAAGCCATCAGGAAGGACAAATCGCAACAGGCAATAACAAGCGGAGAAAAGGGAACGACGAAGATCCTAAAGCAGTCGGCAGACAAAGGATAAACATGATCGTGGAAAGGCCACAATACCGCCCTAGACAAAGATTTCCTCTTGACCCATATCCTCGACGGTCGCATAACGCAGCTATCTCGAGAAGAAGCATCATAGAGCGAGCATCAAGACGCTACCCAGATCCTACGATAACATTCGAGGATATGCCGAGGCTGGAAACCAGCCACCCGGGCAAACAGCCACTAGTCATGGAGCTAATCATCTGGAATCGTCGTGTACCAAACATACTTATCGACACTGGAAGTTCTGTGGACCTAATCTTCTTCGAGACTCTAAAGAAGATGGGAGTAAACTTGAACGAAGTAACACCTTTCCCAGACGTCCTTAACAGGATTCGCAGGAGACTCCATAACCACCTTCGGAAAAATCGAGCTGTCTATAATCGCCGGAGGAACCTTCAAAGTCATTGAATTTACAGTTGTAGATCGCCCAACAATCTACGGAGCGATTCTCGGAATTCCATGGATAAACTCCATGAGGGCGGTCCCATCAACTTATCACCTATGAGTCAAGTTACCAACCCCCTTCGGAGTTAGCACAATATGGGGAAGTCAAGAACGACAGAATGGGGAATCAGGACATCGGCCGAATGCAACAGAAAGAAACTGCCCATCTCACCAAACCGGCAATCGTGACCGACGCTTTTCTGTAGGAGACTTCGTCCTGAATAAGAACCTGGCAAAGCTCGACACTTCGGAAAATTGAAGCAGACTGGGAAGGACCCTACATGATTACGAGAGAGATCCGTCCTGAGGTATACGATCTCGACACCACGGACAACATCAAATTCGGATGGAACGCAATGCACCTGAGAAGGTTCCGATACTGAAGACGCTAAAAAAAACGGAACATTTTGAACTATGGGACGACTTGATCCCCGTAAGGGGTACGTAGGCAGCCGATCTTCTTGATTGGTTCAGCTGTCCCCCCTCTCAAAAATATACTTCCATATCAGATCTCGCAAATTTTTGAAACAATTCTCAAAACTCATCCGCAAAAGCTAATCAGAGATCCGGAAAAAACCATCTCGGAAATTTCGGGTCAAAAACAGCTAGGAATCTCTAAGCAACACAAAGCTAGACCAGCTCGGACCAAGATGACCTCGAAAATCCGAGCTGCAACAGCTCGGATCTGAGCTCAAACTGGCTCGGAAATCCGAGCTGAAACAGCTCGGATCTGAGCTCAGCCAACTCGGAAATCCGAGCTGAAACAACTCAGCTCTGAAACTCAACTATCTCGGAAATCCGAGATAAAATAGCGCAGATCTGAGACTCAACTATCTCGGAAATCCGAGCTAAAATAACGCAGTTCTGAGACTCAGCTATCTCGGAAATCCGAGCTAAAACAACTCGGATCTAAGTTCAACCAGCTCGGAAATCCAAGCTGAAACAGCGCGGATCCGAAACTCAACCATCTTGGAAATCCTCGAGTCATAGGAGGACACCCCAAAAATCCGAGCTGAACCTTCCCTAAAGATAGCCGCCTTTCGCAAAATTTCGGAGACCGCAAAAACTCAACTTTCCAACCAAACTCGTAAAATCGCCAGGTAATAAAATAAACCCCCCTTTTTTTTACTTTCATACCATTTATCAAATTTAGAATACAAGTTTCAGAATTTAGAGCTAGCCTCCTAGATTATTACATAGTTGTTAGGAACTACTTACTTTGTACACTGACGGCCGCAGTGGACAAACCCACACATCCTACACGGATATTAGCCGACACGTCCCATGCAGACTAAGGCACTATACATCCAACAAACGGATAGAAGCGCGCTATAAAAATTCTATAAAATACCGTCAAGGTATGTTTATTATCGGCAAAGGGAACATAAGTCGAGAAGTTGACGTAAAATCCCGAATACGGGTTGTCGACAAGTCTTCAAATCCGCCGCACCAGTACTAGAGATGATAATAAACCCTCCCAAAAAAGAAACCCAGCACGACGCTACTCAGCACGCTGGTAAAGTGACGTTTTAGCCAAGTATATCTTGGTTCGGTATCTTTGAAAGGTGGTACTGCGGATACCGACTTATTTTCGAGAAACGAAAGATACGAGGCGAAAATCTCGCAGAAAATCGGGATCAAAAATCTAAAACTAGTAAAATACGACACACTGGTCTCGACGACGTCATTATCAAGTACACGTCCGACTTGGGAATGTAAGACGGCAAATCCCGCACTAGTACCAGAATCAGCCGTGAAATCCCAAAAATCCAATAAGAACGTTTCCGAACACATTGGTCTATACATTACTAATCCACGAGAGAAAAACATGTTATCTCTCGGATTCAAAACCTAGTAAGATGCCTCCGAGCACACTAGTCTAATCGCCAAGAAATCCAGTATAACACTCCCTAAGCACACCGATCCGAACTGAGCATGTTCCAAGCTGAGTCCGTTCGGATCCAAGCTGCATTGATTTGGAAATCTCAAATTCGACCAATTTGAACTTTCAATCAAGAAAATGCAGTCTGCGAAACGAATCTCAAAAAGAGAAACCAAGTCAAATATCATACATTAAGCAATCTTCTACTTCAGAATATAAGGGAAGGTTAAAGACGTTAAAACATTCAAACACATGCTATTACAACGACCAACCGCTTTAAAAATACCATTGAAACACGAATCATATCTGTGCTTCTAAAACAAAGAGTCTCCTTAAGACGAGTTGGCATCTTCACCATGAAACGAAGATAGATCAACACAATCGCTGGCTTCAGCAATCAGCTGGGTATACTCGAAGACGTCTCTCTCTCCCGGATGAGCTCTCGACATTAGATCAGCCTCTTCGGATTCAAACGCCGGAGGATGTTCAGATCTCAAGTCGGTGATCAAATCCAGATTACTCCTTGCCGCAACGAACCGGCTTTGCCTTTCTATAGCCGAGGGAAATTTCGAGAAAATCTTTCTAAGTTTGGAGAATCGGGACGCGATTTTCTTCAACATTCCCCTTTTCCCTTTCTTGGCCGCGATCCTAAGAGATACCTCACGGGAAATTTCTCTCTCGGCAAGTCGGGTTCTTAAGGCCTCAACATCGGTTAGGGCCGCAGTCCTCGCAGCATCGAGGGAAAACCTCGCCGTCTCGAATTTGCTCCTTCCTTCTTCCATAGAAGCTCTCATGGCCGCAACTGAATCCGCCAAGCGCGCATTATCGACAGAACGCCTCGCAAAGCGATCCCGAATCCCACGAAGCCTCGTATCGGCCTCAGCAGCATGACGATTGACCGAAGCCCACGCCTAAAAATGAACTTAGACAGGTTAGCAAAATGATGGGATAAGACCACATGCCTCACGGCAAAGTAAAGAAGCTAACCCTCAGCAAATCTTGCCCAGCAGCAGCAAATGATTCACCGCAAATCATATCTTCGCATCGAGTGGGGAGATCTCCCGGAAGGCGGACATCCGCGCAAAATCTGGCAACCGTATCAGCATTAGTATACATAGACCCATCACCATCACAAGACCATGCCGGGATTTCGGGTTGCGGCCCTCAAAATCCTTCTCATGTCTCTTCCATTGTCCTCGACTAGAATCGGGAGCAACGACCTGATCCGGCAAAATCCGACGTAGTAACCTGCGAAACGTCCGTCCTAGCACCACCAATGCTAGCAGAGGCACAAGTTCCGGAATTGCTTTCACCTATCATGGAGCCTTGACCAATCCAGTCATCGAAACCATGAAAGTCGAACTCCGGAAGATCAACTCCTTCCGCAAGACATGGAGATATTGAACCAAGGTCTTCAACAAAGATATCGTCCAGACAGTCGTCGTCAACGTCCACCTTCTCGTCAGGTCTCGCCGCCTTACGAGCCACTTCCATTTGACTGGCACCGATAACGCGTTCAATCGAAAAATGCTGTAACCAGTTCGTGCCACCTTCCTGAGGTGCCCAAATGAGAGGAATCAATCGCGGCGGGCACCTCAAACAGATATCCTTCTCTGAAAATAAAGAACCTACTCGTTAGAAGGCCAGCTTGATAAAAATCTAGACAACAAAAACAACTAAGTCTGCTACCAAGCTTCCCCCATTTCGACTTCATCAACGGAACGTAAGCTTTCCCAACAGACACTTCGTCGATCAAGACGTAGAAGAAGTGTTGCCTCCATTCACAATCTTTCTTTTCGAACCCCGATACAACCGCCTGAGGTAATACTCCGAATCGCGTTTTGTCGGAACCACGTACAACATGTTTCGGAGATGTAACACTCGGAGGCTGAATCCACATTCGAAACTATGAACCAGTATGCCCACTAGATGCCTTAAGCTCTTGAGAGTGATTTGCGTCAGGGAAAGTCTAAGACGTCGAAGATAACAGATGATGAGTTCATGAATCGAGAACCATATAAAGCATGACTCGAAGAAGATTTCGTACAACGAAAAGTACCCTTTTGGCAGAGATTCCACCCGATTGCGCGAAGATGGAAGCCTTATCGTAACATTCTTGGGAATCATAGCATCGCGCCAGAGCGTCGCAATTGACTCCGCCGATGACAACATCGAACCGTTAGGATCAGGGATAACCTTTTTTATCCTCGGGCGCTTTTTCGTTGGCACATCTGGAGAATAATCCCAATGACGAAGGAATTCTTCCCGACTAACTCGGGCATCTTCGAATTCGTCCTTGATTGACGCATCCGCTGTGGCCGAAGAACAAGGACAGAGTAGCGCGAGGCCTGGTTGAGCGCCAAATCCCGGAAGATTCCCCTACGGATGAACCAACATGACCATGTTCCGCACTACAAAAATTATCGTTATTAATAGCATTATACAATAGCACGGATTTCCAATCTGCTATTGTAGAGAATTTTCAGATTTTTTTAACTTTTAATAGCAATTATTAAATGCTAACATAGGGTTTTATTAAGCGGGAACATAAATTAGTCCAATCCGCCAAAATTTAGCCGAATTTTTACAACCCGCGGACTTTCCCTCTTCTATTTTGGAACCTAATATTTACTTTGGCTCCAATACTTGGCCAAATTTTAGTTTGGTAAAATTTTATCAAAGAAGAAAAGAAAAGTAGAGAGTAGTATTTCTCTCCGTCTTGTTCCCCATACCAATCGCATAATCGATTTCTTGGGAAAACGGCCAATTCGTACCCGCACATTTAGAACTGGTACCGATTAATACCTGTGTAATTTTCATGTGCTAATCAATACTCACACTCTGAATTATTTGAATATCCAAACACACACAAATTTTTTTTGGCCAATCCATACTTTGACCGAATCCCCGTTAGTCAACCCCGTTAAATCGCTAACGGATAATCCGCGTTGGCATTACAAATCTGAGTTGGCACTACTAAATCGAAACTACGTCGTTTTGATAATAAATTAAATAAAAAAAAGTCCTCTACGGTTTGAACCCTTGACCTGGTCTTTAAATTGGTAACGTACTACCAACTAAGCTAGGCAATCTTTTTGTTTTGTATATCAATATATTAAATGTAGATTTACAAAGTTTATATCATCTTCACCCCAACTTTCTCCTATCTCCACCAGATCGCTTCTAGCTCTGTCATCTCAATCTTTTGTGGTTTCTTCGTCCCGAAGTGTAAACATTGTCACCGATGGGGGCACCAAGAAGTCGGCGGCGAAATCGAAGGCGAAACCTAAACCAAAGCCAAAACCAAACTCTCCGGCGAAGAAGACACCAAGGTCGACCGGTAAGGCAACCCCTGTGTCTCCAGCTCTAGCTCACTTCCTTGGTACCGGTCGGTGAAAATACACCTACGAACGCCGTCAAATAGATTTGGACCTATTTCAAGTCTCACAATCTTCAGGTTACTCTTTCTCTGCATTTTTGTGTTAAGTTTGAGTAGAACCTTTACCATTTCTATGCTACACTCTGCTTAATTCTGCTTAATTTGTTCTGGTGTTTGTAGACTTGTAGTCATATCAACTTGCTCAGTTGCTTGATGAAGTTTGTAGAGAAGTTTGTGGTGAACACCCAAAAGATTTACTTGTGTTTAGATCATAAAGCTCTCCGTTTTGTCTCTGGTTGCGACTTGTTGTTTTGGTTAAAACTAGTTTACTTAGCCTGTCTCTTGTCTACTAATGTCGCAGAAGTTATTTTGCTTTTGAGTCTTTACCTTTTCTTATTTAGGTTTATGTGTCAGGTCTGTTGCTTCCTCTCTGGGTGATGATATGATTTCAGTCTTCAAAACTGTTCTCTTTTGACTTTATGAACCTAGAAAAGTAACAAGGAATGCAATCTTAAGGGGGAAAATGTGACACATTCTATCAAGTTAAAGTGGAGCAATCGAGTTGATGCATTCTGTCAAGTTTATGTGTTGGAGTGTATCAACTGGTTTATGAATTTGGTTAATCTTGTGGTGAATGTTTTGTATCTTCTTAACATTTAGACCCAAAAAAAAGAATGTTTTGTATCAGAATCTTGCTGACAAGAGGGAGATCTTCTGTGATGATGAACTGAAGCAAATCTGTAAAGGGAAAGACAAAGTCTGATTTCTGGAGGTGAAAAAACTCTTGTCCACGCAAATCGGTACCAATAAGAGGTGATATAAAATATGTAAAGCTATATAAAATATATTGATATGCATAACTAAAGATTGTCTAGCTCAGTTGGTAGTGGGTTACCCTATTTAAGTTTGAGGTCACGAGTTCAAACCTTAGTGCTCTCTTTTTTTATTTAATTCATCAAAACGACGTAGTTTTGATTTAGTAGTGCCAGCTCAGATGTAATGCCAACGCGGATTATCCGTTAGCGATTTAACGGGTTGACTAACGGAGACTCGGTCAAAGTATGGATTGGCCAAAAAAAAATTGTGTGTGTTTGGAAATTCAAATAATTCAGAGTGTGGGTATTGATTAGCACATGAAAATTATACAGGTATTAATCGGTACCAGTTATAAATGTGCGGGTACGAATTGGCCGTTTCCCTCGATTTCTTCAACTTCAGAGAAAAGGGGTAACGAAACCCTAATTTCTCTTTCTCCTCTGATCGAAAAAACCCCTTTCCATTTTCGTTAGCTCACATAGCGTTTCGAAATTGTCGGTGGGAGCTCCTCGCAGTGTCTCTAACCCTAACTTTAGCTCTGATTCACCTGGTGGAAGCAAACTCCGAAGGAGATGCTCTTTACTCTCTTCGCCGGAGCTTATCAGATTCAGACCATGTACTCCAGAGCTGGGATCCGACTCTTGTTAACCCTTGTACCTGGTTCCAAGTCACCTGTAATCAAGACAACCGCGTCACTCGTGTGTAAGATCCTCTTTTCTCTCTCTCTGTTTCCCTGTTCGGTGGAGTTGATTCGCCAAGTATCTATGGAGATTCTGTTGATACAGTCTCCCGAAGCTGTTAATTTGTATTTGCTAATTGGGGAAGATGTAGGATAAACTTGACCATAATTGAGTTGCTGTTACCTGTTAGAGATTGTAGTATTGTACAGTTGAGAAGAGCAAACAATATGGTTGCGTGAACAAATGTGATTGAAAATTGCTTTTATTATCCTCTTCACCAGATGTTTATTTTCTCTTTATGTTGTCATGTCAGATGGGGAATTAGTTTTTTTGTAATGATTCAGCTTTCCGTTGTCTTTTTAACACTTCTTCATCAAACTGTGGATAACTTTAATTTGGTTTCTTTAGCGTTCATAAAACTATTTAAGATATGGTCTTTTTCGCAGCTTCAAATGCAGAGTACGGCCGTTTAGAAGGGAAAAACACTTTCTTGTTCAACTTTTCAATATGAAAAGGGGAAATCTAAAGCTCCCAATCGTTTTACACAGTGCAGATCTCTCTAGTCATTGGATTCCTTAAAAGTCTCGAAAGAGTCCCCAATAGTTATTCCATGCATTAAGCAGTTTAATTTTGCTTGTATCTCATGATTTTCTTAGTGCTTTGTTACTCATTAAGATTACTTTTTGCTCCCTACTTTGTGAGTTCTTACGCTTTTAGAAGAATCTTGGATTCGTTGTAATTGATTACATTTACGTATCTCTCAGAACTGTTGATGAATCGGTAACAACTTGTTGGGTATATAAAAAGAATGCTTAATAGCTCGTCTCTTTCTTCTTGGATATAAAGATTGGTATTTTGTTCTTAAAAGTGTATCTCTGATTCTACGTTTTTTTCATTTGCCAGGGATTTGGGTAATTCAAACCTTTCAGGACATCTTGCATCTGAGCTAGGGAAGCTCGAACATTTACAGTATTTGTATGTCATCACTCATCACTCTTTTAGCTTGCGCTTTTCGAAAATTTTAACCTTTTTCCAGTACCAGCTGTAATAAAATTAGATAGTGGAAATAAAGTGTAACTAAGCACCCACTATGAGATTAATTTTGTAACAATGTAATTAACTTTTTACTTGTGTTATAATTGATACAGGGAGCTGTACAAAAACAACATCGAAGGGACTATACCTTCTGATCTTGGAAATCTAAAGAATCTCATCAGCTTGGATCTGTACAACAACAATCTTACGGGGAAAATTCCTACTTCTTTAGGGAAATTGAAGTCTCTAGTCTTTCTGTAAGTTGTTCTGAAATTCTGACATGAAAAATGTGTGCCCATTTATATAGTTTTGAGAATTGCAAATTATATGCCGAGTAAAGGAACTCTTTTTACTCTGTAATTCACAAAACAGAATTGTGGTGCTATATCTAAAAAAATTTATGCTACGTTTTCATCATGTGATATGATTCGATGCTTGACTCTGCTTTTACTCTCTCTTCATATCCTGCCTCTCTAAGAAATGGTTTAATGTTGCAGACGGCTCAACGACAACCAATTGACAGGTCCAATCCCCAGAGAACTAACGAAAATCCCTAGCCTTAAAGTTGTGTAAGTGCAGTTTTTTTTTTTGCTTGCTTGCTGATGTTCTCCGAAGGACCAGTCTTTGAACCTTTTTCTAACCTACTGACTTCATGCTCTTGCTTTGAAACATATCGTCTTTGTCATCATTTCCTCAGTGATGTATCGAGCAATGATTTGTGTGGAACTATCCCAACAGAAGGGCCTTTTCAACACATTCCTTTACAGAAGTAAGCTCTTTTTTCACTTGGCCAAGAAGTTTCTTGATACTGTTTCTCTTGCATTTTGCATCTTCTCGCCCATATTACCAAGTAGTCTTTGTAACGGATACCACCATTGAATCGGATATTCCATATAAACTGATAATTTTGCATATGAGCATTTGTTCTTAATAACACAAAACAATTGTGCAGCTTTGAGAACAACTCACGATTGGAGGGGCCGGAATTAATCGGTCTTGCAAGCTACGACACCAACTGCAACTGAAACAACTGCCAAAACCAGAAAACAAGAAATATATAGCTTATTTGACCGTATATACGGTTCATGATGGAACAACGAAAGCCTCAACCACATCTCAAGTATGTCCTGTTTTGTTACAATAAGTTATCATCTCTTGTTCATATATTGAATGTCAGTAGCAGGTTGGATGATGTTCTTTGTGTCAAGATAGAGTTTTGTAATGTTGTTTACTTTAGTTTTGATTTTGTAATGTTTTGTGTAATACATTTTTTGTGTTATTAATAAAAGTTCTAAAAGTTCAATTAGATTTATTTTTGTATAAATCCAAAATAGAAAAAAATTATATTATAAATATAAATTAGCCATAATTATTATAAAAAGATATTATGACAAATAAAAAAAGCTATAACAGATTGATCCAATAGCAAAGAACAACATCGCTATCATAAGTGTTTTATATCATAGCACGAGCAAAAACGCTATTATACATGGTTGATCTATTATAGCTGGGGCAGACATAGCCATTTCAAAAACGTTATTATAGTGAACAATATTATAGCACAGACAAAAAACGCTATCATATCTGGCCTACCTATTATAGCTGGGGCAGACATAGCATTTTCAAAAACGCCATCATATACATACCATGGCGTTTTTCGTGTGCTAAGAATAGAGATTTTTCTTGTAGTGCCGGTTCGTGATCCACCATCTTAGTCGAGAACACTATCGAACAAGAAGTTCAGGCTCAAAAAGATCTAAGGCCTCTAATTCACAAGAACAAAGCTAGAAGTCTTAACAAAACTTACAAAGAAATATAAAGAGCTAGAGAGAGAAGTTACCTTTTGGTTATTATCTTTAGAGAGAGAGGAGTAAGAAGTGAAGAAAGGGGAAATAAACATTTATAGAATTCAGCAAGGCATGGAATTTCAAAATGATTACTTTTCATTCATGTTGTCGCAAGCGTGCCCGAGCAAATCATAACAAAACAGCCCATGAGTAGGCATGATGCCAAATATCTTGGCATGGAGGAAGTGGTTGCGACCGAAAGGCGATGCTTCATACGACCCGCAATCGCAAAGGCGATGGTAACAAATAAAAATCTCTCGGACAATCGTTTTCGCCTCGAATAAATAAATCAACCTCGTCATCACCGCATTCGGACATAACGAGCTGGGGGGCTAACTGTTGAGGTCAAAAAACTCCTCGACGAAAACAATAGCCGAAGAGAGGATCAAGCAGTCAGGCACGAGCGAGTGTTTAAATTAGACGTTCAAGATTTCGTATAAATGACAAAGTTGTATGAAATGCCGACAATGTCACCTAAATGATTTATCGGAGAAACGATTTCGACAAAACAGACGACATCATAATCGGAAATATCTTCCGACAGGAACTACGGATCGACGGAACATCCAAACAAAGAAAAGGACGAGCTGGACCAGCCCAGAATTCCGAGCTAAACCAGCTCGGAAAACCAAGCTGAACCTGCTCAGAATTCTGAGCTAAACCAGCTCGGAATTTAGAGCTAAACCATCTCGGAAAACCGAGCTGAACCATCTCGGAATTCCAAGCTAAACAAGCTCGGAAAACCGAGCTAAACCAGCTCGGAAATTCGAGCTGAACCAGCTCGGAAATTCGAGCTGAACCATCTCGGAAATCCGAGCTGAACCAGCTTGGATCTAAACCCATCCCCGTCTCGATCTTGATCATGAGTTGCCTTTCCGGAAATCCCGAGTTGAACCTTTGAGCCGAACCATCTCGGATTTCCGAGCTAAACCGTTTCTAGTTTTCCGAGCTGAACTTTCCGAACGGACAACCAAACATTTGCCGATACGCATTGTTGGGATTGTGTCCTGAAATCACATTGTACTTACTCTAAAGATAGTTGTATTGTCGAGATAGGACAATTCATGTGATACTGGGTAATCATAATGTTTTGCTAGAAACCGCTTATGACAAATAAGTTGTAACTCATTTCTAGTATCGTGTGAACCTACAGGGTCACACACCTAAGCAAGCTGGATACACTTTAAGTGGGATGATCATTGGTATATGATCCGATCAATGTGTATTGGATACACATTGAATTGAGTTTTGAAGAGGTGTGTCGATCGATGCAATGAGTGTGTCGATCGACGCAGATTTTCGAATGGGTGTGTCGATCGATACAGTATGTGTATCGATCGATGCACATTGGGCCTCGAGACTGAAGTTTCGAGTTAATGACTTAAACGAGTTGGGTTTGATCCGCAGGTCGTTTTAGGTCATCCCAGGTCGATATATAATGTCTTATATGATCGACCTGAGCTGCTCTGGTCAGTGTTACTTCTCAGAGAGAAAGCAGAGACACAGAAACTCAGAAGATCCACAGGAGATCCGATTCCCGGCACTAGCATCCCGGCGGATTCCAGCTTGTGTGCGTGTGGACTACGATAGAGGCGCAGCGATTGAGGCGCTATAGATCTCGTTTACCTGCTCCAATTTCCGCTGCCAATCTCCAGGTAAACATGAGGTCAATTCTTAGATTCAATAACTTAGACCCTGGATCCTAGGGACTCCAATAGTGGTATCAGAGCCTTAGGGTTTAAGCCATTGAATCTGTAGCCTGGAATTCGATTAAAATGGTATTTGATTGAATTGATGCTAGCTAGGTTTCATTTTGATAAATGTAATCTCGGATTTAATTATATCAAAAACGAAGAACTGTGTTTTCGCAATGTGTCGATCGACACAAGTTTGTGTCGGTCGACACACCGCGAAAACGGCAAAACTGTTTTAGGGTTTTCGCACAGCATCGATCGATGCACTGGGTGTGTCGGTCGATGCAGCACGAAAATGCAAAAAGAATTTGTGTTTTCGCATAGCGTCGATCGACACAAGTTTGTGTCGGTCGATGCACCACGAATTCGCCTATTAAAACGTTGGGTTTCGATTTAGAAATCGTACTGTGTCGATCGACACACTGGGTGCATCGATCGACACAGGCTGTGCGAAAGGATAGATCGGTTCAATTTGATTGAACCGGTTATCTCGCATGGTTATGTCGGTTTAATTCGATTAAAAATTCCCTGATACCCTTTGTATCGATCGACACAGGTTTAATGTCGGTCGACACATGCCTTGCGATTGGTTAATCGGTTCAATTGGATTGAACTGGTTATCATGCTTGGTTAAGGTAGATCAGATCGGTTTAAATTGGATGAATTGATTCAATTGGATTGAATTGGTTATCTCAATTGGTATAAACCAATTTGATTGGTTAAGATCAGTTTGATTGGATAAGTCGGTTCAATTGAATTGGACCGGTTATCGCGATTAGTTAAAACTGGTTGAATCGGTTCAGTTGGATGGACCGGTTGAATTGGATTTGACCGGTATCTCAATTGGTCTAAACCGGTTCATTTGGTCATTTACCGGCTCAATTGGATTGGCCGATTATCTGGTTGGTTAAACGTAATCGTTTGGTTTTGAACCAAATGATTAAGAAACCGAACCAAATGACCTAGCCCACTTTAATTAGAACAAGTAAAACTTAATTGAAATTAGAAGTAAAACATGTTCTAAACCTATCTGGTACACATTGGATGTGTATTAGATCAAAGTTTAGTATTCAATATGGTCAACTGTCAAGACTCATTTCGTTGTTGTGATGCTCTTGCCAAGAGCTTGGTGTCCACAATTACATGAGTAAGGCAGGTAGTTATGTTGATGGTCTTGCAGTGCTTGACATCAACAATTACGTGACCTAAGAGATTGAATTACTAACTTTTGAGTTCCGTTTCCTCAACTAAATATCAAGTGATCTTGATGTATTTCCCAATCTTGTCTACTGTCAAAACTCATTTCGTTGTTGGATAGTCTTGGAGTCCTTGGTATCCACGCTACATGAGTGAGACAGGTGATGATTGATAGACTTGCAGTGCGACTGTCAATGATCACAAGACTGAAGAGATTGGTTTACTTGACTGGGCCATCAGAAGTTCTGGGCCCAGAGACATCAGAGTAGATGAGACATGGATTGTCTTATCTGCGACCAAGAGTTGTACTGGGTACAATTAGCAATGATTTGCTTACCTAGATGACTAAACTCTGGGTGATCACGAGTCGTCCACTCAGATTTTAGTGATGTATGGATCTTGGATCATTATATTCATAGAGGAAACATTGGTTGAATATAATGCGAGTTTTCTTATCAGATAAGATTTCTCATTTCCTGAACTTCATAACTAAAATTTTCTTTGATTAAATTTTTCAGCCTATGTCTAAAACTACTTTCTCGTTACGATCCGTCCTTGAGAAGGACAAATTAAATGGATCAAATTTCCTGCATTGGTATCGCAATTTGAGATTAATCCTCAAGCAGGAGAGTAATGACTATGTCCTTGAGAAAGCTCTTCCAAAAAGGCTTGGGACCAATCGCTCGAATGCAGTAAATGATGCTTGGAATAAGCATTATATTGATGTGGTAGATGTGCGTGGTCTGATGTTGGCTACCATGGTATCGGACTTGAAGAGTCAATACGAGAACTTGGAGTCGCCAATAGAGATGATCACCAGCCTGAAACTGAAGTTTCAGGATCTGGCACGAGTTGAGAGATTTCAGATGGTGAAATCTCTCACTGGGTGCAAGCTACCAGAGGATGCTCCAGTGAGTCCTCATGTCATTAAAATGATGGGTTACATTGATAACCTGGGGAAACTGGATTGTCCTGTCAGCTTAGAGTTGGCCACTGACATCATTCTGCAGTCACTGCCGTCTAGTTATGATAAGTTTATCAAAAGCTATATCAAGAATAACTTGACAAAGACGTTGACTGAGCTGCATGGTATGATCAAAACAGCAGAGCAAGACATCATAAAGGGTAAAAGATTTGAGAAATCTGGTGTTGACAAGGGTAGAGTCAGGGCCGTCCAGATTTGGAATCAGGATAAGTCTGTGTCATCTTATAAGCCCAAGTCCAGCCCAACTGGTGTTAGAAAGTGCTTCTACTGTGATGAGTCAGGGCATTGGAAGAGAGATTGCATTAAATTCTTGGAAGATTCACAAGAGATGAAGGAGATGTATGGTACTTCTTCTTCAGGTATTGTGTTATTACTTCAAGTTCTACGTATGTATTGGATACTGGTTGTGGTACTGATATTTTGGAAATATGCAAGGCCTAAGCAACAGTAAAACGTTGAGGAAAGGACAAGTGGAACTGCGTGTCTGATATAAAGCAATGGTTGCTACATAAGCCGTAGAGATTCTCCACTTGTAGAAGCCTTTCAAGCTTGGTTTTGAATTAAGTAATTGCTACTATGTACCTGCTTAGTGCAGAGATGTCTTTCATTTTCTTGTAAGAATTTGGATGTTTTTCATTCTGATAAAAGACAAGTTTTGCTCTTTTGATCTTAATGAAATATTATATGGTATCACCCCTTTTGATAAATGGGTTTTATGTCTTAAACCAATATACTCTTGAATATAACATAAATACCAAACGGTTTAAGTCTGATGACTTGAAATCTTCAGTACTTCATTACCTTATTGATGGCTTCAGTGAGTATGGCTGTGTTCATTTGATGAGACACGAGTATGAATCCTTTGAGGAGTTCCAAAATGAAGTATAGAACCGATTTGACAGAAGTGTTGAGATCCTCGATTAGATCGCGGAGGAAAATACTTGAGTCAAGAATTGGGTGATCATCTAAGTGAGTGTGAAGTCATATCACAGCTCTTTTCTCCTGGAAAACCTAAATGGTGTTTCTGAGAGAACGAATCGGACCTTATTAGATATGCTCCGATTAATGATGAGTCACAGGAATCTTCCATTATCTTTTTAAAATACATATGTTTACGCAGATTAGTTTTCTATCAGAATCAGTTGAAAGACACCACATTGGATGTGGACTGGGTGATTCCAAGTATGTTTTTCTGATTAATTGGGATTGCAAGGTTTGTGTAAGAAAGTTGTCAACTAACAAACTTGAACACAAATCTGATAAGGCCTGCTTCGCCGGTTGTCCTATGGAAACCGAGGCTTAGTACTTTTGCAACCAATCCGAGAACAAAGTTTTGTTGTTCGGAACTCTGTTTTTCCAAGAAAACAGTGGGAGTAAAAGTACAGCTCGAAGAAATTCGAGAAACATAGGAGGCAGTTAAACCTGTTGAGGAAGAGCAGCGGTTGGTTCTACAGAGCGTTGTAGGATCTACACCTGTGGAGCCTGAAGTTCGCTGATCCTAATGGATCCGTCACTAAACCGAGGGTGATTCCTCATGACCGATTGCCGTGATCTGTCGATCATTGAAAAGTGACGAGCCTGCGAAACTCAAAGAAGCGAAGGTGAGCCCCAACTCCGAGAATTAACTAGGAATGTATGTTAGCTTCACCGATCCATTTCTAGATTGAAGCAAACATCTTGGAGTTGGAAATCTATGTTCTGTTAAAACAGTCAAATGTTTTGATTTGATCAGGAATGTATAGAAACCTTGCGTTTACAAGTAAACTAGTGGGAGCGTAGTTGCAATTCTCACACCGTATGTTTATAACATACTTAATCTCATAAACGACGTTCCGACGCTAAAAGTGTTGGAACTTTGAGCCAATTCTACAGATTCAGAATTCTCGCGAGTTCCGGATAGCCTAGGATCTAGGGTTTAGTTAATTGAATCATGGATCTCACCTCGTGATTACCTGGTGTTTGGCAGCGGAAGATTGATCAGGTAATACGAGATCTATTGCGCCTCAGATGCTGCGCCTCTATCGTAGTCCACACGCACACAAGCTGGAATCCGCCGGGTTGCTAGCGCCGGTGCTCGGATCTCCTGGGAACTCAGTTTCTAGAGGAAGAGCTTCTGTTTTCTCACTGAGAAAACTGTCTGGGCGGCCATGCTTAACTTAGGTCGAAATTATAAGATCACTTATATATATCGACTCTGTCATAAACCGAGACATCAGTTTCGGTTTCGCCACTGTGTCGACCGACACATCCACTGGTGTCGATCGACACAAGTCTTGTATCGACCGACGCACCTAATGGTGTCGATCGATACACCTCTTTGACACTCAATTCGATGTGCATCTAATACACATCGATCAGACCATATGCCAATGATCAATCCCATGCAGAGTATATCCAACTTGCTTAGGTGTGTGACCCCGTAGGTTCACACGATACCAGAAATGAGTTACAACTCATTTGTCATAAGCGGTTTCTAGCAAAACATTATGACTACCTAGTATCATATGAATTGTCCGATCTCGACAATACAACTATCTCTAGAGTTCGTACAATGTGATTTCAGGACATAATCCCAACAATCTCCCACTTGTACTGGAATCACCTATTCCTATAATCCCTTCGTCTCTATATCTCGATATGGCATAAGGCAAGAGACTGTGTCATCCTTATTATAGCCAACATCATGTTCATCGAACTTCTGATTCATACTGATAAAACAAACGACTGACAATCACCTCGTTTGAGCACGGCCATGCATTTTCTCAGTATCAAATCTTCGATGGGCCCTGAGATATTTATCTCCCGTTATACAGGAGGGACAAATCCCATTTTGTTCCATCCCTGTTTCTACACATACTTCATGATACGTCGAAACAATGCCGTTATAGCCGCCAGTTACGGAACGACGTTTGACAAGGTCAAAGCGTACCAATTCATATGCTAGAAAGCATGATGAACTCAGGTCTAAGGACTATACTCTATAGTCGTAATGAGAACCTCCCATGACACTTATATATAACTATCCTGTGGAGTTCTCATTAAGCGGGTCATGTCCGATCATATGTTCACCAACATATATCTATGTGACTGACTGTGATAATCATATCATTGACTCCATGAAACTCAGTCCAACAGTCACCTCACATACTAGTCTGCGTGGTTGTTAGTGTCCCATTTTAACAACCTTGACTAGGGACAATCATAATTTATGTCATCTTTTACTTATAGGGTTTCATGATCAAGTCTTCAACTTGATGACCTATAAGATGACCATAAAGTACTTTGGGACTATTATTTAATTATCCAATAATTAAATAATACTGATGTCAGTTTTAACTTACACAAACACTGCCAAAGCATGTCTATGTAAAGTTTACAACATAACTAAAATAACTCCCACTAGAATCAAGATCATCTTTTCAGATATCTTGCATCTACAGCAACAGAATAAATTCCGTGCTTAGGTTGTGGGAGAGAGTGCGGTGCCATTGCTTGAAACAATTTCAACAAATTACACCGCCATTCAGATAAAAGCACTATTCTACGGTATACTGCTTGGAGCCTTTCCAACAGATAGCACCGCTATTCAGACAAGTAGACATAATCAGGTGGGAACCGGGAATCGTCTTTGTCCGTCTAACTACTTTCAACTGGTTCGTCACTTTATCAGTTCACCACGAACCTATCCTTAGTGTTTCTCAACACTTGGGATATTTCTGGTAACTATTCAGTGACTATTACCGGAGTGCATTGGTATTTTCTCGTCATGCTTTATGCTTAAGCTGCATCTAGACGAGCGCAAAATATGGCATTCATGATGGATTCTATTGCATCAGCATAAGTAATCACACTCATTAATACTAGTTCAGACAGTGTTCATAACACTTCATCTTGCTAATATTGTTACCAGCTCAGTCAGTGTCCAAGACACTTCATCTTGCTTAGATTATTGCCATAAGACCTTTGGTATGAAGCCATTCTTGGAATCAAGCACCTTAGAGCTGTCCAATACCTTATTAACATAAGGATTTTGACACAATCCAATTAGCCTACTTAATCTGTATTAATAGATTCTTATTCCAAGAATTCACGCGGCTACTCCCATGTCTATCTTTTAAGTTTGACTTCCGACCCAAATCTTGACAAGACTTTAGCGTCGGAACGTCGTTTGTGAGATTCAAGTATGTAATCTACATACTGTGTGAGAATTGCCATTACGCTCCCACTAGTCTCCTTGTAAACGCATGGTTTCTTTTTCTTTCTGATCAAGTCAAAACCTTTGACCAATCTGTCAGAATGTTGATTCCAACTCCAAGATGTTTGTTTCAATCCAGAAATGGATCGGTGAAACTAACATGCATACCCAGCCAATTTTCGGAGTTGGGCCTCACCATCGCTTCTTCGATTTTCGCATGTTCGTCACTTTTCAATGATCAGCAGATCACGACAATAGGTTACGAGATATCACTCTCGAGTTAGTGACGGATCCTTTCGGATCTGCGAATTTCAGGCTCCACAGGTGCAGATCCTACAGCACTTTGTAGATCTCACCGCTGCTCTTCCTTATCAGGTCGAGCAGCTTACTGTGTTTATCGAATTTCTTCGATGTGTACTTTTACTCCCACTGTTCCTTTTGAAAGTATCACCTTTCTTAAATGACACAGTTCTGGGCAACAAAATCACTAAGCCTTGGTTTCCTCAGGATAACCAGCGAGGTAGAACTTATCAGATATGGATTCAAGTTTGTTTGTTGACTACTGTCTTACACAAACCTTGCAATCCCAATTAGTCAGAAAAACAAATTTGGAAATCACCCAGTCCACATCCAATGTGGTGTTTTTCACTGATTCTGATAGAAACCCTTTTAGCTTGAACATAGACATTTCAGAACGTATTCTTAAATGGTTATGGAAGATTCATGTGATTCATCATTAATCGAATCATGTCTCATAAGATCTGATTCATTCTTTCAGATGATCACTCAATTCTTGACTCTAGTATTTTCCTCCGCGATTCAATCGAGGATCTCAATACTTCTGTCAAATTGGTTCTACACTTCATCTTGGAACTCCCTTAAGGGATTCCAGCTAGTGTCTCATCAAATGAACACAGCCATGCTTATTGATGCCATCAATAAAGTAATGAAGTACAGAATATTTCCTTTGGCAATAATGCTAGTTGGGCCGCATACATCAGTATGTGTAAGGCCCAATAAGCCTCTGGCCCGTTTCCTTTTAGCTCTGCTAAATGGGCCTTAGTCATTTGGTCCAGTGAACAGAATTCATATCTCAAATGATTAAAATCAAATGAGTCCAAAACTATGGATTTACTGAATCCGCTTCACTCTTGTGGTTAAACGACTATACCAAAGAAAAGTCGAGTTCGAGTCATCAGACTTAAACCGTTTGGTATTTATGTTATATTCATGTTGGTTTAAGATATAAAACCCATTCTAAACGGGGTGCTACCATTTAATATTTCATTAAGATCAAAAAGACAAAACTTATCTTTCATCAAAATGAAAAACATCCAAATTCTCAAAAGAAAATGAAAGACATTTCTGCACTAGGCAGATACATAGTAGCAATTACTTAATTTCTAAAACCAAGTATGAAAGGTTCCTACAAGTGAAGAATCTCTACGGCTTATGTAGCAACCATTGCTTCAACCAGACACGTAGTTCCACTTGTCCTTTCTTCAACGTTCTACTGTCGCTTAGGTCCTGCATATTTCAAAAATATCAGTACCACAACAAGTATCCAATACTTATGTAGAACTTGAATTAATAACACAACACCTGAAGAAGAAGTACCACACATCTTCTCCATCTCTTGTGAATCTTCCAAGAATTTATTGCAATCTCTCTTCCAATGCCCCGACTCATTACAAAAGAAGCACTTACTAACACCAGATGGGCTTGACTTGGGCTTAAAAGATGACACAGGCTTATCCTGATTCCAAATCTGGACGGCCTTGCCTTCACCCTTGTCTATAAAAGATTTCTCAAATCTTTTTCCCCTTTTGATGTTTTGCTCTGCTGTCTTGAGCATGCCATGCAGCTCAGTCAACGTCTTCGTCAGGCCTTTCTTGATATAGTTCTTAATGAACTTATCATAGCTTGACGGCAGTGACTGCAGAATGATGTCAGTAGCCAACTCTAAGCTGACAGGACATTCCAGTTTCCCTAGGTTATCAACGTAACCCATCAGTTTAATGACATGAGGACTTACTGGAGCATCCTCTGGTAGCTTGCACCCAGTGAGAGACTTCACCATCTGGAATCTCTCAACTCGTGCCAGATCCTGAAATTTCAGTTTCAGGCTGGTGATCATCTCTATTGGCGACTCCATGTCCTCGTATTGACTTTTCAAGTCCGAGCTCATGGTAGCCAACATCAGACCACGCACATCTACCACATCAATATAATGCTTATTCCAAGTATTATATGCTGCATGCGAGCGATTGGTCCCAAGTCTTTCTGGAAGAGCCTTTTCAAGGACATAGTCCTTGCTCTCCTGCTTGAGAATGAATCTCAGATTCCGATACCAATCCAGGAAGTTGGATCCATTTAGCTTGTCCTTTTCCAGGACGGATCGCAACGAGAAAGTAGTCATAGACATAAGCTGAAATCCAAGAAAAACAAAGATTTAGTTATGTGTATGATGAGAAATCTTATCGAATAAGAAAACTCGCATTATATTCAAACAATGTTTCCTCTATGAATATAATAATCCAAGATCCATACTTCACCAAAATCTGAGTGGGCGACTCGCCATTACCCAAACTTTAGTTATCTAGGTAAGAAAATCATTGCTAATTGTACTCAGTACAACTCTTGGTTGTGGATGAGACAAACTATGTCTAATCCACTCTGATGTCTCTGGGCTCAGAACTTCTGATAGCTCAGTCAAGTAAACCAATCTCTTTAGTCTTGTGATCATTGACAGTTGCACTGCAAGTCTGTCAATGACCACCTGCCTTACCCATGTAGCAGTGGATACCAAGGACTCCAAGACTATCCAACAAACGACACGAGTTTTGACAGTAGACAAGATTGGGCAAGACATCAATGTTACTTGATATTTAGTTGAGGAAACTAAACCCAAAAGTTTAGCAAATCAATTTCTTAGGTCATGTAATTGTTGATGTTAATGCACTGCAAGTCCATCAATGTTATTACCTGCCTTACTCACGTAATTGTGGACACCAAGCTCTTGGCTAGACATCACACAACGAAATGAGTCTTGACAGTTGACCATATTGAAGCTAAGCTTTAATCAAGGTTTTGGTCGAGTTTGGTTTTTGCAAATTCAAGGTTCAATAACCAGAATTTCGAATACTGTGTCGATCGACGCAGACTCTGTCTGTCGATCGACACCACCAAACAAAACCGGACCTCAATAACCGGTTAATTCAATTAACCCGGTTCATCGAACCAGTCATGTCGATCGACACAACCCATGTGTGACGGTCGACATAGACCTAAACCGAAGATAGTTTTGATAACCGGTCCAATCCAATTGAACCGACTTATCTGATCAAACTGATCTTAACCAATCGGTTTATACTAATTGGGATAACTAGTTCAATCCAATTGAACCAATTCATCCAATTTAAACCGTTTAAACCAGTTTCAACTGATTGTGATAACCAGTCCAATTCCATTGAACCGAATTATCCAATCAAACTGATTTTAACCCACCGGTTTATGCTAATTGAGATAATTTGTTTAATCCAATTAAACCAATTCATTCAATTTAAACCGATCAATTCGGACTTAACCAAGCATGATAACCGGTCCAATCCAATTGAACCGATTAACCATTCGCTCGGTCTGTGTCGACCGACACCAACCTGTAACGATCGATACGTGGCCGAATTTGTTCTGTGTCGACCGATACACAACTGTGTCGATCGACACAGAAGGCTTTCGGTTTTTCTTCGCGAAAAACCCTAGCCGCCGAATCTGTCGATTTCGCCACCTTGTGTCGACCGACACACCTCGTGTGTCGATCGACACAGTGCGAAAACACAGATTCGCAGATCGATCAAATCGATCTCACCTGTTCTAATTCAAACAACCTAGTTTGCGAATCTAAATCATCAAATTCGATTAACAGGTGCGATTCAATGATAAAACCCTAAGGCTCTGATACCACTGTTGGAACTTTAAGCCAATTCTACAGATTCAGAATTCTCGCGAGTTCCCGATAGCCTAGGATCTAGGGTCTAGTTAATTGAATCATAGATCTCACCTCGTGATTACCTGGTGTTTGGCAGCGGAAGATTGATCAGGTAATACGAGATCTATTGCGCCTCAGATGCTGCGCCTCTATCGTAGTCCACACGCACACAAGCTGGAATCCGCCGGGTTGCTAGCGCCGGTGCTCGGATCTCCTGGGAACTCAGTTTCTAGAGGAAGAGCTTCTGTTTTCTCACTGAGAAAACTGTCTGGGCGGCCAGGCTTAACTTAGGTCGAAATTATAAGATCACTTATATATATCGACTCTGTCATAAACCGAGACATCAGTTTCGGTTTCGCCACTGTGTCGACCGACACATCCACTGGTGTCGATCGACACAAGTCTTGTATCGACCGACGCACCTAATGGTGTCGATCGATACACCTCTTTGAAACTCAATTCGATGTGCATCTAATACACATCGATCAGACCATATGCCAATGATCAATCCCATGCAGAGTATATCCAACTTGCTTAGGTGTGTGACCCTGTAGGTTCACACGATACCAGAAATGAGTTACAACTCATTTGTCATAAGCGGTTTCTAGCAAAACATTATGACTACCTAGTATCATATGAATTGTCCGATCTCGACAATACAACTATCTCTAGAGTTCGTACAATGTGATTTCAGGACATAATCCCAACAAAAAGTCTTGTCAAGATTGGGGTCGGAAGTCAAATTTAACAATGGACATGGGAGAAGCTGCAAAAGTTCTTGGAATAAGGATCCATTGAAATGGATCAGAAGAGCTAATTGGATCGTGTCAGAATCCTTATGATTATAAGGTACTGGACAGCTCCAATATGCATGATTCCAAGAATGGCTTCACACCAAAGGTCTTATGGCAATGATTTCAGCAAGATGAAGTGTCTTGGACACTGGCTGAGCTAGTGTCTATGAGTGTGATCCCTTTTGCTTATGCAATAGAATCCATCATGAATGCCATGATTTGCGCTCGTATAGATGCAGCTTACGCATATAGCATGGCGAGAAGATACCAATATGTTCCGGTAAAAGTCACTGGACAGTTATAAGAAACATCCCCAAGTGTTTGAGAAACACTAAGGATAGGTTCTAGTTCAACTGAGGAAATGACGATTCTGTTAAGAGTAGTTAGACGGACAAAGATAATTTCCGGTTCCCACATGTTTATGTCTCTTTGTCTGTGTAGCGGCGCTATCTGTTGGAAAGGTTTCCAAGCAGTGGACCGTAGAATAGTGCTTATTAAAGAATAGCGGTGTGGTTTGTTGGAATGGTTCCAAGCAAGAACACCGCATCATCTCTCACAACCTAAGCATGAGTTTCGTACTGTTGCTGTAGGTACTAGATATCTGAAGACGTGGTCTAGATTCTAGTGGGAGTTATGTTAGTTATGATGTTCAGATAGACATGAGATGGTCATGTTTATGAAAAACTGACATTAGCATTATTTGATTATTGGATAATTGAATAATGGTCCCAAGTATTTTATGTTCATTTTATAGGTCATCAAGTTGAAGACTTGATCATGAAACCCTATAAATGAAAGATGACATAAAATTATGTTTGTCCCTGGTCATAGGTTGTTAAAATGGGACACTAACAACCGTTAAGACTAGTATGTGAGGTGACGTATGACTATGTTTCATGGAGTCATTGATATGAGTATCAACGTCAGTCACATGGATATATGTTGGTGAACATATGATCGGACATGACCCGCTAATGAGAACTCTACATGATATTTATATCTGTGTCATAAGAGATTCTCATTACGACTATAGAGTATAGTCCTTAGACCTGAGTTCATCATGCTTTCTGGCATATGAATTGGTGCGTTTTGACCTTGTCAAACGTCGTTCCGTAACTGGCGGCTATAAAGGCATTGCTTAGGCGTATCATGAAGTATGTGTAGAAACAGGGATGGAACAAGAAGGGATTAATTTGTCCCTCCTATATAACAGGAGATAAATATATTAGGGCCCATCGAAGATTTGATACTGAGAAAAATGCATGGCAGTGCTCAAACGAAGTGATTGTCAGTCGTTTGTTTTATCAGTATAGATCAGGAGTTCGATGAACATGATATTGGCTATAATAAGGATGACACAATCTCTTGCCTTATTCCATATCGAGATATAGAGACGAAGGGATTATAGGAATAGGTGATTCCAGTACAAGTGGGAGATTGTTGGGATTGTGTCCTGAAATCACATTGTACTTACTCTAAAGATAGTTGTATTATCGAGATCGGACAATTCATGTGATACTGGGTAATCATAATGTTTTGCTAGAAACCGCTTATGACAAATGAGTTGTAACTCATTTCTAGTATCGTGTGAACCTACAGGGTCACACACCTAAGCAAGTTGGATACACTTTAAGTGGGATGATCATTGGTATATGATCCGATCAATGTGTATTGGATACACATTGAATTGAGTTTTGAAGAGGTGTGTCGATCGATGAAATGAGTGTGTCGATCGACACAGGTTTTCGAATGGGTGTGTCGATCGATACAGTATGTGTATCGATCGATGCACATTGGGCCTCGAGACTGAAGTTTCGAGTTAATGACTTAAACGAGTTGGGTTTGATCCACAGGTCGTTTTAGGTCATCCCAGGTCGATATATAATGTCTTATATGATCGACCTGAGCTGCCCTGGTCAGTGTTACTTCTCAGAGAGAAAGCAGAGACACAAAAACTCATAAGATCCACAGGAGATCCGATTCCCGGCACTAGCATCCCGGCGGATTCCAGCTTGTGTGCGTGTGGACTACGATAGAGGCGCAGCGATTGAGGCGCTATAGATCTCGTTTACCTGCTCCAATTTCCGCTGCCAATCTCCAGGTAAACACGAGGTCAGTTCTTAGATTCAATAACTTAGACCCTGGATCCTAGGGACTCCAATACGCATAACTTGTCGCAACCCATCTTCGGAAACATCAGCACATGCCTTCCTGGGCCGATGATTTGGGTTGATGGATCGGGATTTAGAGAAATGAGAACTTGGACCCAAGCATACGACAAACTCTAAACCAAATAAGTGAGTTGATACGTTAACGCACTCGGAACGTCCAAATCTTGGCCCATCCGGAAAACGAGTCGAGCCGCGGAAAGACGAAGAAGTAAAGAAAGAGATTGGAAAAAGGAAAATCCGAGATAGAAATGTACAATTTAGTGAGAAAAGGAAAAAAAGATAAGAACATGAAGATTTCCGCAAATCCTGCGGAAATATTCTCAAAAGCCGACGAACCGAAGCTATAAAAGGAGGGAGAAGCCAGACGAGAATGGCAGAGCGAAAAACCCTAAACTTAGACTTAAGAACTTAGCAGTTTATCTTAGCCGATTTCCGAGTTCTTTTGCATTTCTTTTCTGATTCCTTTACTTTCTTTTACGATCTTTGTACTTTTTTCGACTTCTAATCAATAACGTCCTCCGGGTTTGCTAGTTTCGTGGTTATCCTTGAACGTTTCTGTTCTCTAAAAGTTTTGCTCTACAAGTTTTGACCGTGTGAGTTTCGACTCTCACAGGGGCTCGACCGATAGAGTCAAAATTTTGTTCTCAAAACAAAAAGAAAACCTTTTTATGTGACTGGATTTTAAATTTTAGGACTGAAATCAGAATGTGTTTATGTGATATATGCTTGAATTCTAACATATAACTTTTGTGTTTCGGGGTGCAATCGATTTCTTGACAGTGAAGGCTTTGAATGAAGCAAGACTAGGCAAGCGTGAGAAAAGCTTCAAGAGTAAATGACCAATCCCTTTCGCATTGGTTTCCGGTGTATTTATGGCTTCTTCCTTCCTTAAATACTTCTACAGTCTGCTTGATTGGTTCACCGTTGTTGCTGGAATTTCCCTAGCTTCTAATACAAGGTTCAGGCTTGGCGTCAACGCTTTCACTCTTATTTCTAATAGTTTAAGTTTATTTTTCTTAGGATAGAATGATATGAGTGTCGGAGAGGTTTTATTGGTAAGCTTATGCATCTAATTTTGTTCTTAATAATGATGGCAACGGTATGTATGGGAGATTACATAGAAGCTGCCACAATTGTGCTTCTATTCTCGGATTCAGATTGGTTCGAGTCAAGTGCGGCTCACAAGGTCAGTTTGTGAAACAAGTTTAGTTATACAGAAAAGAATACAGTTAACCTTGCATGGTACCATTGGGATCATTATGTAGAGCATTAGTTTACTTCTTTCTATTCATCAATGTTTTGAAGTAAAATTGTTTTCAGACAACCACAGTAGGCAGTGATAGCGGAAACTAAAATATAAGTTGATGTAGATGAGGTTAGGTTAAACACTGTTGTTTCAGTCAAAGCTGGAGAAAGTATACCAATCGATGGAGTTGTGGTTGATGGGAGCTGTGATGTGGATGAGAAACATTGACAGGAGAGTCATTTCCTGTCTCCAAACATAGAGATTCAGCTGTTTTGGCTGCAACTATAAATCTTAATGGTACCAAAACAGTCTTTCTCTTATTCTTTAAATGATCCTTTACTTCAGCTCGTTTACACAATTGTTTTGTATATGAAAGTTACATAAAGATTAAAAAACAGTTGTGTGTTTGCGAAAATAACTACGGTCGTAGAAGAAGCACAGAAAAGCCAAACTAGGTTTATAGACAAATGTTTTTGCTACTACTCTCCAGGTCAGGAAATGTAAGAAATATTTCTTACAGTCTCCCACTTGGTCGTTATTTATATCTATTAATCTGTTTTCTATTGGAATAATGCTATTCCTTAATTTATTGGTGACCAATTATATTGGAAATAAAGGAGATAATTCCTAATAAATCTCTACTTTGATGGACGGTTGAGATTAATCTTAAAGAAATCTTAATGAGGAATTAGGTCCTCTCTCCACCTATAAATATATGCCTTTAGCCCATCATAAAGGTATGCTAAAAGACAACACAAAAATTTAGGCAAGGGGAGAGAAACCTAATCTCCTAAAGAAGAGTTCTAGATTTTCCATCTTCCATCCAGGATTCCGTTCATCAAGAACTCTCTACGACAATGAATGGAGGTAATCCGCTAACCCTCCTTTGTAATTCTATTATGTGATTAATCTAGATGTTTGAAGATCTTAGGGTTCATGTAAATTACACTTACATGTGGTATCAGAGCTATGTTATAAACATCTGTTTAATCTATTAAGAATAATAGAATTATGGTTATGAATCATTGAAAATAACAGATCTGTAAATTAAAATTTTACATATATGAATCTGTGTTTATTTTCGTCTGTGCAAAATCCGGGCGTACATAATCTGTACGTTTTGAGAGAATTTTCAGACATACAGAATCCGTGCAAAATTAGGGATCTGCGAATTTTGATTCTCGCATATTTTGTGCATCTGAAAATTATAATATTTTTTCAGATATCATCGCGTGCAAATTTCGTGCATCTGGAAATTATGGTTTTTCTCAGATCTTATTGCGTGCAAATTTCGAGCATCTGGGAATTATGGTTCGTCTCAGATTTTTTTGTTCTGGGCAAATTTTGTGCATCTGTGATTTAAAGTTTTTCGCAAATCTGTACAATTTTCGGGTGTTTGCAAATAAAGATTTTTTGCAGATTTTTGTAAAGTGCAAATTTAGTGCAACTTTTGAATGTTTGCATTAAGTGTAATTTTTTTTTTTTTAAAACGTCTGCAGACCATATTAATTGCAATTTTTGAACGTTTGCGAATTAAAGGTTTCACAGATTTAATTTTCCAGATTTGATTCGTGCATAATTAGTGCGAATATAATAATGAAATTAGTACAAAACGATATGTATATAATTTGTACAGAATATATATTTCTTAATAAAATACAAAATAATTAGAGTTTAGATATCACCACAGTGACTTTACTCTAGATTAATTTGTATATTTAATCTATTATGTATTAATTAGTTACCCACATGTATACTATAAACATGAATATGATTAAATAACTTATGGAGTGATGGTATATGAAAAGATTAAGGATATCCACAGATAACTTAGTCTAAATTAATACATTACTCAACTAAGATTCAAGAATCAATGACTTTTCATGAGATTTTAGTGATTCCCACAGGAAGACTATAATTTCTTGTCATAGCATTCAATTTCTAAGTGTTGATTATGTTTTAAAGCCTAATTATCTCTTGTTCTATCTCAAAATTGCAGCATCTTTTCCTGCTAATTTGTCATCTATGGTCTCTGGTGTTCCAATCCTCACTGGAACCAATTTCTCAGAATGGAAAGAGAAAGTTGAGTTCACATTAGGAGTACTAGACTTGGATTTGGCACTTCGTGAAGATGAGCCAGATCCACTTACGGAAACTAGTACTGAGGATGAAAAAGTTCTCCATAAAGCGTGGGAGAAAGCGAACAAATTGAGCATTATGTTCTTAAGGATGATAATAACTAGCAACATCAAAACTTCCCTTCCGGATGCAGAGAAAGCTAAGGCTTATCTAGCAGCCATTGAAGAACGGTTTAAGACTGCAGACAAATCCCTTGCTGGGAAACTTATGGCAGATCTTACAACCATGAAGCATGATGGCACAAGGTCTATGCGTGAACATTGCATTGAAATGACCAACCTTGCGGCTAAGCTGAAGAATTTAGGAATGAGTGTGGACGATTCATTTCTTGTCCAGTTTATCCTAAATTCTCTGCCTCCTCAGTATGGACCGTTCCAAATCAATTACAACGCCATTGATGAAAGGTGGACGTCTAATGAATTGGCTAACAAACTGGTCCAAGAGGAGTCTAGACTTGGTCGTGAAGGCATTAAGGTTGCCCATTATGTCCAAGGAGCTGGACCTAAAGTTGGGAAAAGGCATCAAGTGAGCCATAAAAGAGCACCACCCAGAATGAATGATTCTGATCAAGCTAATGAGAAGAAAAAGGCGAAGAAAGATGACCGATGCAAATTTTGCAAAAAGTCTGGACACTTTCAGAAAGATTGCCATAAAAGAAAGGAATGGTTTGAAAAGAAAGGTAACCTAATGGGTTTCGTAAGCTTTTCTGAATCTAACTTTACTCATGTTTCTTCTAAAACTTGGTGGATTGATAGCGGTGCTAATGTACATGTAACTAATTCCTTTCAGGGATTCCTTACAACCCAGACCATAAATCCAAGTGAAAACTACTTACTTATGGGAAACCGAGACAAAGCGCCAGTGGAAAAGATTGGCACTTATCGTCTCATTTTGGATAGTGGATTTAGTTTGGATTTATTTCAGACTCTTTATGTTCCATCTATTTCTCGTAATTTAGTTTCAGTAAGCAAACTTGATTTGGCTGGTTTTAAATCATCTCAAGGAGATGGTTGTTTCAATTTATTTTCGAACTCTAATAAAATTGGTTCATGAATATTGGTTAATGGCCTTTACATGTTAAAATTGGCTGATCAAACTTTTGAAACACATCTTACCCTGCAAGATAAACGTGGTCTTAATCGTAAAACATGTGCAAATGACTCATATTTCTTGTGGCATAAAAGACTGGGACACATTTCCAGTGAAAGAATCAAAAGGTTGGTAAAAGATGGAGTCATTTCAAACCTTGATTTTACCAACTCTAAAGAGTGTATAGATTGCATTAAGGGCAAGCAAACTAAACACACTAAAAGAGGAGCCACAAGAAGTACACAGCTTCTTGAAATCATAGATACAGATATTTGTGGACCTTTTGACGTTCCAACTTTTGGAGGTGAAAAGTATTTCATAACCTTTATCGATGATTATTCACGTTATTGTTACCTCTATCTATTGCATGAAAAATCTCAATATGTGGATGCTGTACAAGTGTTCATTACTGAAGTAGATAGGCAATTAGATATAAAGGTGAAAATCATTCGGTCAGATAGAGGTGGTGAATTTTATGGCAGATATGATGAAACAGGACAACATCCTGGACCTTTTGCCAAACTTCTCCAAAAATTAGGAATCGTTGCGCAATACACAACGCCTGGTTCTCCATGGCAGAATGGTGTAGCTGAAAGGCGTAACCGTACTTATATGGGAATGGTTAGATCCATGATGAGTCATGCTAACTTACCTATATCCTTGTGGATGGATGCATTACGAACTGATGTCTATATCTTGAACAGGGTTCCTAGCAAAGCAGTTTCAAAGACTCCTTTTGAACTGTGGAAAGGCTGGAAACCAAGTCTGTCACACCTCCAAGTTTGGGGATGTCCAGCTGAAGCAAGAATATACAATCCACATGAAAAGAAATTAGATTTCAGAACGGTCAGTGGTTTCTTTATTGGTTACCCTGAGAAATCTAAAGGATATAGATTTTATTGTCCAACCCATAGTACGAGAATAGTAGAAACCGCTAATGCCAGATTTTATGAAAATGGCGAGATTAGTGGGAGTGATAAAATTCAAGAAGTGGTCATTCAGGAAGTTAGGGTTAATATCCCTTTGCCCTTAGTTCCGGATGTTGGGAATCCTCTTGTTGTTGAACCGTTAAACAATGAGGAATACCCAGTGAATGATCAACCACTCCATGATGAAAATCTCGCCAATGATGATCATATAAATGAAGCACAAGAGGAACCAACATTAAGAAGATCAACTCGTCAGAGGAAATCTGCTATTTCTGATGACTATGTGCTTTATCAAGTAGAATCTGAAGAAATAAACATTAAAGATCCGGTTTCTTATTCACAAGCCATGAAAGATGTTAATTCTGATAAATGGATTGATGCCAGTAAAGATGAAATAGACTCAATGGCTAAGAATGAAGTTTGGGATGTCGTTCCATTGCCTAAAGGACACAAAGCAGTCGGCTGTAAGTGGATCTTTAAGACCAAGCTTGATTGTAATGGCAATGTTGAACGATATAAAGCCAGACTTGTAGCCAAAGGGTTTAATCAGAAAGAAGGCATCGATTATAATGAGACCTTTTCACCTGTGTCTAGAAAAGACTCTTTCAGAATTATCATGGCATTAGTAGGTCATTATGATCTCGAGTTACATCAAATGGATGTGAAGACTGCCTTTCTTAATGGAGACTTGCAAGAAGAAGTCTATATGCGTCAGCCTGAAGGCTTCATAATCGAAGGTCAGGAAGACATGGTCTGCAAATTAAAGAAATCAATTTATGGACTGAAACAAGCTTCGAGGCAATGGTATCTAAAGTTTGATGAAACCATTATGAATTACGGTTTCAAAGAGAACATTGTAGATCCATGTATATACCTCAAGATCAGTGGGAGTAAGTTCATATTTTTGGTTCTGTATGTTGATGACATATTATTGGCCAGTAGTGATCTTGGTCTATTACATGAGACTAAGACATACCTCTCTAAGAACTTTGACATGAAAGATATGGGTGAGGCGTCCTATGTGATAGGAATTGAAATATTCCGTGATAGATCACTTGGAATATTAGGACTGTCTCAGAAAGCATATGTTGATAAAGTTCTTGAGAGATTTGGTATGAAGACATGTTCTTCTAGCATTGTTCCTATGCAGAAAGGTGACAAGCTTAATCTGAAGCAATGTCCGCAGAATGAATTGGAACGTAATGAAATGAAAAATTACCCTTATGCATCTCTTGTGGGAAGTTTGATGTATGCACAAGTTTGTACTAGACCTGATATTAGCCACACAGTTGGCATGCTGGGAAGATTTCAGAGTAACCCAGGACTCGCTCATTGGCAAGCTGCAAAGAAAGTTTTGAGATACCTAAAGGGAACGAGAAATTATATGCTGACATACAGAAAATCAACACATCCACAGATGGTTGGATTTTCAGACTCAGATTTTGGTGGATGCCAAGATTCAAGGCACTACACTCTCGGCTTTGTGTATCTCCTTGGAGGAGGTGCCATTTCATGGAAAAGCCAGAAGTCAGAGCTGATTTACACATCCACTATGGAAGCTGAGTATGTCGCATGTTATGAGGCTTCTATTCAAGGAACATGGTTGCGGAATTTCGTGTCAGAGTTTGAGGCTTTGAGTTTTGTTGACAAACCTCTAACTCTTTACTGTGACAATCAAGCCGCAATCTTCTTCTCTAAGCATGATAGGATATCGAAAGGATCCAAGCATATGGACCTTAAATATCTATCGCTTAAGCAAGATGTCAAAAGAGAAAAGTTTGTCATTGAACACATAGGCACTGACCTTATGATTGCAGACATATTTACGAAAGCTTTACCTCCAAAGACCTTTATGAAGCATGCTGAAAGTATGGGTCTTGAGGACAGCGTTTAAATTATGTTGTTTGTTTATTTTTTAGCCTATAATGACATTTGAGCTCTATAATGACTTTTACATCTCTTATTCTGTTTCCATTGTGCACACACATTATTGGTTGTTGGAATTATGATAACAAAATACGTTTTTATTATAAAAGACATAAAGGGACCATTACGATAACTCCTACTTATGTTTACGGTTTAGCTATGAAGGTGGTCAATGCAGTAGTACATGGAAGGGATCATGTTGCAAAATGATGTGTGACCGCCATGACTCCCATTGATTACTAGATTAAGCCAAAACACTTATGATGACCAAATGACAAATAAAGGTATAGCATATTATGCCGGCCTTATGATTCCTATAAAGAAAACATTAATGGATATAAATAACGACCAAGTGGGAGACTGTAAGAAATATTTCTTCCCCTATTATATGGTCTTATATTAATCTGTTTTCTATTGGAATAATGCTATTCCTTAATTTATTGGTGACCAATTATATTGGAAATAAAGGAGATAATTCCTAATAAATCTCTACTTTGATGGACGGTTGAGATTAATCTTAAAGAAATCTTAATGAGGAATTAGGTCCTCTCTCCACCTATAAATATATGCCTTTAGCCCATCATAAAGGTATGCTAAAAGACAACACAAAAATTTAGGCAAGGGGAGAGAAACCTAATCTCCTAAAAAAGAGTTCTAGATTTTCCATCTTCCATCCAGGATTCCGTTCATCAAGAACTCTCTACGACAATGAATGGAGGTAATCCGCTAACCCTCCTTTGTAATTCGATTATGTGATTAATCTAGATGTTTGAAGATCTTAGGGTTCATGTAAATTACACTTACAGGAAACACATGCAATCTTCCAACATTTAAAACATAACGTGATGAGTTTCATAGATCATGATCTTGATTCTGTTTTGCTTTGTCGTTTGTTCAACTGTTGTTGTAGTAGCAGCATTTTTTGTTGTCATCCCGGAAAAATATTATTTGAATACCTTTCGCATTTAGTTTGAATAAGGTATAGAATTTTCAATTTCCATCATTTTTTTTTTTATCAGCTTTCATTTTCTTACCACTGGATGTAATGTCTTGATAAAGCATGGTGACTCAATTACTTTTGATGCTCAACTTCAGACCTGTCAATCTTGATGGTAACCATCCCATCAAAACAACTGAGGTGAGATTAATTGGAATAGGTTGGTTTGATTATTATTTCATATCCTGTTCTCTGAACTTTAGCTTTCTAATTCATATGTGGTTGATAGTATTCTAATTCATAAATTATCGATTAGTCTTAGTGGTATCTCCTTCTACTAGGGGTTTACAAGTATGTATTTTGCAAATGTCTATGATCAGAACAGTGTGATCACATATCGAAGAATATTGAGTGAAAGGGATATTTTGGGCAATAAGTCTTAAGCGATCAGGATGGAATCAAATGGTGGGGAGGACAAATGTCATTAAGATTAAGAGGATGGAATGTGATTTACTCATCGTGGTTCTAAGAGGATGTCCAAGAAGATATTGCCTTGAGATTAAAGTTTTTTGTGTACGAGGTTTTAAAAATATCTAATGTAATTTTTTTTTTGTTAAATCATTGTGACATGAAAGATTATATGTTTATATAAATGTATGTAGCTTTCTTTTTTGTCGGTCAATCTCTATAAATCATATCATTTTTAAATCTTATATATAATGGGAAATCACTTTCTCTATCTACGTGACACGTGTCCCACTCCTTCTAAGTTAATGGGTCTTCCCAAATCCATCGTACACTAATACATTTGTAGCCCATTTTATTGTACTAAAAACTTAACAAGCCCAACCCATATTTTTATCCTGTAATCATGTATGTACTCCTTCACCTTCTAGATTCCACTCCCAGAGATCTCCACCACAACTTTAGTTCGAAACCACCGTTACAGAACCATCATAAATTCACCAAACTTCTTAAAATCCTATCAATTCCACTTCCAAGGTTTCGGATCTGCGGCTGCTGTGCTCACAATACTCCAACTTCTATTTCGTATACTCACCAGAAATTACCTCCTTTTCTTATTCTTTCAGACATGGCAACGCACGATGTCGTCGCTATTCCGTCCTCCGCCTCATAAATAACCTTCGACGATCTCCACCTCGGCAGATCTGCGCAACAAATCGTAGGGCGGCTCATCCGCTTATGGAAAGCATGGAACATCAAAAAGGAAGGGGAGATCATGGGTTTGAATTATTTGATCTGTTTTATTTGTTTGATCTTTTGTTTGATCTTTTTAATTTTTGGAATATTGTTTTTGGCCTTTTCGATTTCCATGTTTCTCCCTTGACTTTCCTCTTTTCACATATGAATTCGTCGTTGTTTCCGGAGTTACAGTCTTAAACGTATATAAAAAGACAAAACCTAAGCAATTTGATGTTTTAAAAATGTGAGATTTGGATTTGTTATTGTTGTTACATAATCACGTTTCAGCATCGGCATTGTCCATGTCTCCATGAAATGAAGATAGTGATTTTTATAAACTTTAAGGTTCATGATGTGATACCCTAAAATGGAGCTTTCGTTCTTATCGTTTTTGCAGATTTCTATACCTTTTCCTACGGTCGATGCCGAGGAGATCTCTGGTGCTCACCCTTCTGAAGTACAGAGCTTTGGTAGGTTTTAACTTCTCAGTAATTAGTTTATCATCTCTTTGAATTTGGTGGTACTTTTTTAAGTCTTGATTGATCATTGAGACATGTAAATGAGTAAATGTTTTTGAGTTCAAGTGCTGCTGTTTTGGAATCTGTGAGATCAACTATCTTTTATATATGTAGTGCAGGGAAAGTGGGTAGGATCTTCGAAGTATATCATGCTTCTGGATCCACTGAATGGAGAACCTTTCATTAAAGTAGCTGAAGTTGAGGAAACAGGAATGCAGGTGCGTGCTTATCGAAACCATTAATCATACATTATCTTGATATCATTCGCAGTTATAACTTTATCCTTCCTCTGTTCTATAAGGAAGCCATTTGCTGAGAGCTCATCACAATGTTCGAAACATTGTCTCCATAACCCTTTCAAATCTCCACAGAGGTAGGACTTGCTTGGGATTTAAGAAGCATTATGAACCTAATTTGTTTTTTTTTATGTATTCGTTTATTTAAAATACAAAATCAATCGTCATGCTTTCGACAGATACCTTTTATATGGAGATATCTCTACCAAGGAAGCTCATATGCTCGACTTACCTAACGATGACGTTGTCCACCAAAAAGCTAAGAATTATTGGCCTCTCTCTCCCATACATATTTACTTCTACGAAAGGTTCAAATGGGTAATTGTTGTTTTCTGCAGTTTAGGATTTGAAGTTCAATTGGTCATTTGTCTGCTGTTTTAATTATTGAGATGTTTAATCTCTGCTTAAAAGCTTCTGCATGTGTTCAGTATCACAACTAATTTACTGTTGATGGTAGTAATAAAGCTCATAACAAAAGAGGAGGATGCAGTTGTACTCTTCCTCGCACATCTTTGTTTAAAAAACCTACAGCAGTATACTATATCCTTCGTATGAAATTATCTGCTGATTTTATAGTACTTTACTAGCATGAGTATGGAAGTTTGATAGATGTCATTATCATTCTCAAGTAATTCATATTCGATGAATGACAAGATTTTATTGGAGATGGAACTATGTAAGTGAATCTGGAGGGGAGGTAGCAGTGCCTTTGACTTTTTTATTCACATGTTCATTTGGTTTCTGGGGGATTGCAGGTGATAACCCACTCATATATACTGCTAAGTTTAAAGTGTAGATATCATATGCCATCATAATCAGATGTAGACCATTCAAATGAAAGGCCAATATAGCTTTGTGGTTAAAGCGAGGACATGAACCCTTAGTGTTTGTTGTTGTGTCGTATTAACAGAGTTGGGAGAAAACATTTGATTTAACTCCAGGATAAGTATTAATGCCTGCAAGTTTCAAAGTCATAAATATACTGCTTGAAGAGGATAAGTTCGAAGAGAGTTCTTCTCTTTTCCAATATCATACTTTTACTTTCGAGTAATGTAGCCTACCATAAATTGATCCATATACACATTTGATTGACGGACTGGACTTCTATTCGTTGCATGTTTTATAGATCTTAGTATTACCATAAACATACACCACAATAGACAAAAGAGATGTAGAAATTTTTAAAAAAGATTACCACCCCCGCGCGTGCGCGGGGGGGGGGGGGTTCAGGCCCTAGTACTTTTAAATTAGAAGATAGAAACTTAGAGAAAAATCGTATACACTATGTTCCAATAAATTTTTACCTCCAATGAATTAAAGAGTTTTTGAGGACAAAATAATATGTGTAAACATTTAAATTATGTAAAATATATAGTGATACATTAGCTAGGATAACTTAACATATATTTCACACTTGTGCTGAATATTTCCATTCACATGAATATATAGTTTCTAAATTTAAAATAAACCAAGCTATAAATAGTGTTCATGCTAAATAATCATTTCATTGATCATAAACCTTAACAAAGTCCCAAGTGTTTCACTTATACTGCTTCAACAAATTAATATATATATATATATATATATAACAATATATAATGTTTAAGCAACAAAGATATATTATGTAAGATAAATCACATATCTAAGCTTCCAATAATTTACAAGTACGACTATATAAACATGCACATTACATATATTAGCAAGAAATTTAAACGATATATGACAACCAAAGATAAAAATTAAAACATATTTTCAAGTGTCGAAAGCGTCCCAGATTGAACAAAGGGACTACGTGCATCAAGATTTGGAAACGGGACATCCACAGAAGTAAGTGCATGATTACACCCAACGCTTTCTGGTCTTAGGCTCTTGTATGTATAACACTTAAGTGACAATGTAGAAATTACAGCATCCACATAAGCTTCGACTGGACCTCTAAAGTAACCTAGCGCTCCTTCAATCAGACGGAGATAACCTTGTTCTGGTGCAATCAAGTGAGGCTGATAGCCATCTGCTTCAGAGACGATTCTCTTCACACTTTGTAGATAAAGATGGCGATCGAAAGGAAGCTTTTTAAGAGCAGCTCGGAATTGGTTGTCGAAGACTCCATAGATACGGTCACCTCCAGAACGCCTACAAATGTAACATACGTTTAAGAAAAGGATCAATAAGACTTCCACAGGAAGATCACTAATGGTGTTTACCCGCCATCCAGATGTTCCTTGAATATCTTATCGATTGCACGGCACATCTTCAATATAGTGTATAGTTGAGCCTGAGAGTGAAACCAACAGCAAAAAAAGGTAAAACTTCATCAAAGAGAAATGGTTTCATATATAGAACCGAGTAGCCGATACGGTTTGGAGATATTTTGTTAGGAAGGATGCCTCTGTCTAATTGCCAAAAACATAGTCCATGTACCTGGTCCTAGCAAGATATGAGAATCGCATGCTTATCAGTATATCGCCAAGTATTACTTTATGAAACTATAAGATATAATTAGGGTAGACTTACGGCAGGCACTTCTCCTGAACGTCTTTGAAGAATTCACAAATGAATGGAGCAGAAAGGTTCATCGTGAACACCTGCCAGTTATGTAAGCATCATCAGGGATCTTTCATATCAAAGATAGACTGATCGGTGAGAGAGATCTTTGTTTACCTTGTTGTTTGCAGTGGCATGCTCACGTACCAACTGAATGGATTCTGGTGACACCGCGAGGAAGTAAAATGCAATGTAGTAGAACTTGGCCTTCTCAACTGCCAAAGAAAGCAAGCATGCTACTTAGATAATCCGGACATGTGAAACTATCCAACCTCAGAGTGCAAACTCGGATAAAAAAGGTCGGAAAATGAGTTGATTATCCAATCTCTAGGTGTTCAACCTTGTAGCAATTTGCAGCAGAAAGATTTGCGATAAGTCACCTGCAAAAAGAGAAACATGCCACAATACAACCTAGCAGAAGAAAATCTTTTGAGTTGATAATCATAAGAAGACATAGAGAGACTGATTCTAGACTGACCTTTCTCCACCCACAACGCAGACACCGCAAGCTCCGGTAACTGTTGACTCATCTTCGTAATAGTGGATCTGGATATAGAACATCAACAGATGAAAAGTATATTTCCTGATTATTTTGATTATTTGGACTTAAAAGCTGACCAAGTTAACACCAATACAAAGCAAACTCACATTGACACCAGCTGATGTTGCATCATTTTTCATTGCCTCTCCGTATTTGTCATTTCCAATGGATCCCATGTAACTGGTTGCTCCTGGGATTTGAAGCATCCACTGTTGTAATCAAAGATATCACCCATTTACCAAAATAAGTGGTAACTTTAAAATAAGTAAGAGAATAAGGCATAACCATCATTTACATGAGCCACTTTGATTGAGTTCTGTGTAGCACCTGAAAATGGAAACGACTCGAGATGATATCAGAATCACATAAACACCAAATGTCTAATAGAGCAAAAGATCTGATTTCGTGTAAATTCTCAGTAACAGGGTATCTGACGATAATAAAATCACAGTTTAACACATCACATCTTGCAAGAAATCATTCAAAGGTTAAGAGAAAATCACCAGATTTGTGACAACATTATAGACTTCTATAGTGTTTGAGATACCCATAGAACCTATGAAGCTGAAGATTACTTCATTTTCTGTGCATCTCAAACCACCGCTAAAGTAATAAGAATCTGAAAAAGATAAACAAAGTGGTGAGATGATGATATTTAACACACATTCGATCTCACCTCTTTCCACCTCAAGGTTGATGGTCGAGCAGGATGGTAGTTGATGTAGGAGAATATTTGGAGATATTCCAAATATGTTAACTATTTAATATTCTATTTAGATAATGATTATTAATTATATTTTAATTATTTTTATATTTAAGTGTTTATCTTTAAGGTTTTAGGGTTTTGGTGTTTATTATAAATAAGTTGTTTAGGTCTCCATTTGTATTCAGTTTATTGATTTGATTAATATAAAGAGATTTTTAAAGAGCTTTGTTAAGCACTGAGAAGAGTATTCTCAAACCCTAGTTTCCGGGTATTCTTAGAATCAACGGATCTAGTTCTATCCCTAGAAGCTTCCGCTACATTAGTAGTCGACTGTTCTGAGGTAAGAGATGTTCTAGCCCTAATCCGATTCCTTTTTGTCCACTTTTCTGAGGTAAACATTGAAAAATTGAGTCAAAAATGAGATCAATTGGAATCGAATCTTATGTGTTTAACTATCGAAGAAGAAATCGAGAGAACATACCTTGAGAATGGAGATTTGTCGATGGGGAAACTGGTTTTTTTTGTCAATAGAAAGAGAAACGGTTTTTTGATCGAGCAGCTCACGATACATTTTATTTCTTTACCGTAAAACCAATTAAAAAATCCAAAAATATGTGGAGAGGACACATCAGCAAATGATGAGATGTCACATGGAGAAGGCTTCACAGTTTTCTCTCTCTGACTTGTGAATTATATAATAAGGATTCCAAAATGATCGGGGAATGCTAAGTAATTTTAAGTTCTCCTACGGCTAGGGAATTACCAGTGCTCACGGTCTGAATAAGAAAGTCGTGAATACACTCCAATTCACTAACTCTAATACAAGTGAATTTGATTCCTTTTATCCTTCTGTTTGTTTTGCACAGAAAGGTCCATATACTCGACCTCGATCACCAAGTTTGTTCAGATTTGAATTGTCAAACAAGAAAGAACACCCAAATATGTCAAGTCTTAAAGATAAAGGCTTCATAACTAACCACAGAAAATGGTTGCTCCCTCCAAACCTTTAAAACCAAAGTATGTTTTATTTGTATGTTATCTATTCAGTGCGTTGGATGTTGATCAATTAAAATAGAAACTACCACCCATTTCCAAGGATGAAATCATACGATTTTTTTAACAGTTTGACATGTTCAAATTTATGAGCCTCAAATTCGTTTTATTATGCACTGCTTTGCTATTATAAATTAATGCTTCTGAATGTTGTAATATGTCAAAGCTACAAGAACCAAGGGTATATTTTGACAAATCATACTGAGGAAGAAAGGTTAAAACCTCAGAGTTCTGATATTTTAAAAGTGACAAGCATCCCCACGTTATTTCTTGCTTCCATGTATCTTCTCATGAACTAACATGAGTGTCTTCTGTTTTACAGAGTTGGAGGAGATAAATATGTTCATGTGCAGGTTCGTTTAAGCTGTTTATGTCGTATTGAGAAATATCTCCTTTTAGTCTTTAAAATATCTGTAAGGATTTTACCTGGATACGCAAGCCAACTGTTTGAAAATGCCAACAAAGACAACTCAAGTATTAACTGAAGCATGATATGAGTTAACTCAAGTGAAGGATTAGTTAGTTGGGACCACAATAAAGCAAACGACTACAACAGAGAAGTGCAGTTTATGTCTGCAGCAGAAGAACAAAAGCTGTTCTTGTCCGTTTGTGTAGATGTGGTGAAGTTGCTGTTTGGCTGAAGACATTGCGAAGATAAGGATACACCAAAAGGGCACTTGGGCATTGCTGGCTAAAACCCTAAAGTCGTCATCACTATAAAGTCTTGACCTTTGGCGAGAAAGAGAGATGAGGAGAAGACTTATCTTCTTGTGAAAGTGTGAGAGAATAGCTTTGAAAGCATAAACTTGTTCTTAGCTAAGTTCTCTTGTTTTAGTGATTTACAAAGTGTGCTTTAAATTCTAGTGAAAGACATTAGAGTGGATCACTTGTAATCTCTATTTGTAAACACTTTCAGTGAAACTAGTGGATTCCGAGTATAAAGACTCGGCGAGACGCAACGACCCATTTAAGGGCGTGAACTCGTTAATCTTGTGTGTGCTCCTTTTATTCTGTTTTTCGTTCTGCAAATCATCTTCTTTCCTTACTCTGCTTCACATAGTTCTCTGTCCTTCATTTTCTCAAGTTCCTAAATCTTCATTTCTGGGTTGTTATCTGCTTCTTCTACAGAGAGTTGACATCTGTTGAAAGAAGATTCTTAACAATATCTTTTTCATTTAAAGAAAATAATTCATTATAGATAGAATTCTTGAGATAAAGAGATTATTCTTTCGTATATTCTTTTGCTATTTTTGTAACATTAGAGAAACTTTAAGATTCCAATATGAATAGTTTGTCCACCTATTTTCCATGCTCTTAGTTTCCGGTCGCAGGTGGTCAAGTTCGGTATAGACTATGACGGGAAAAAAAACCGGAGAAAGAACTGCAAGCCAAGGGCACCAACGTAAGGCTAATGGTTTTGAGTGCCATGTAACAGTTTCGTTTAAGATGGTCTTGCGGTATTGTTCTTGTAAGATCTCAACTCGGTCTATCTGAAGATAGAAAGAGTTTTAGGGTTTGTAAATTAGGGATTCTAAAAGAAGGATTTAGGAACGTGGTGAGATTTGGGAATTTAGGGTTTAAAAGCCGGTGTTTCTGAGGTGGAAGCCGGTAAAGAATGCTATGAAAGTCGTCGGAGAGATATTTAGGTTAAAGTCGCTCTAAAAAGTCTCTCAAGGCGGAAAAATAATAAGAAAGCGTGTTCTTTATTGAATATCGGGGTTCCCTTATATAGGGTTACAAGTCGGTTTATCATAATAAGGAAAATAAGAGATAATTACGAATATTTCCTAATAACTCGGCTTCGTCTTGATACGGAATATTTCCTTCTACCGACTTTCTTGCGCGGCGCCTTTGGACTAGACACCCTCCAAACCCTAGTGTAAGCCGATTTAGCCCGAGTTCGGTTTAACCTAGGTTTTACCGCCTTGGGCTTTATTTCCGACTTTCCCTTCTGGGCCGGCCTAAACTCATGAATAGGCCTCCTTAGGAAAGTGCTAATCTTGACTCTAACAATAAGCCCCCCCCAGTGTGGCGACTTGAACTCAAGTCGTCATTACGAGGAGTCAACTTATGGTTTATGATATGATTTTGGTTGGCCCGTATTCGTCATCTGGCGAGTTATATCGCTGTTCTGGCCCATATTATTATTGGGCTGGTCCAGCTTGGCCCGGAATGACGGAATCTAACGAACCGGTTTGAAAACCGCTGATGACCCGGCGGAACCGGAATTGATTCTCGGTTTAATCACTGGGTAGGTGCAACATACGAAGCGTCGCCTAGGTAATGATGTGCCTTGGTTCCTGCGCCGTCATTTTTGCTATAAATAATCCCCTCATACTTCATTTTTCCCATTTCGCTCAAGTGGAGAAGTTTCAAGAGGTAATCTTCTCTCCGTCTTATTTATTTTCCGGCCATATTTCCGCCGCCGCTCCGCTTTGTGCTCTTAGGATTTTTAGATCGAAACATTACTTTTTGTTGTGTTCTTCTTCTGTTCTTCCGAGAATTATGTCTTTGATTCGCTGTTCGTCGGGAAAAGATAAAGAAGTTGTCTCAGTCTCATCTGCGGATGATTCGTCAAGTCGTCGATCCGCTTCTACTTCCACTTCTTCAAGTGCTTCATCCGACTTGGAGAGCCATCCTGCTCGTTCTGAGATTGGAGAACTCAGGTATCGCTGCGAGTCGTCACGCCAGACCGTCGTTGCCGAGAGTTCGGGTCGAGAGGTCTTTACCATCCCGCAACTTCGAGATGAAGATGCTATTGATACTGATCAAGACGGTTTTCATGGGAACGTCTCTTCTCCTGCACCGTCTGCTGGTCCTAGAGAGCTGTATGATAACGTCTTCGGGACCCGATCTACTGCAGAGACGGTTAGATCTTCGCTTTGCGGTTGTGGAGCAGATCCGGCGATTAAGGTTATTATTCCCTTTCCGCTAGACCGTCCTTGGACTCCTTCGCCCGGCTATATGACCGTGTATGAATCGTTCTTTATGAACACCAAGTCTGGGGGTTGTCGTTGTTGGTTTCCGTTGCCCGACTTGCTAGTCTCGTACTGCTTTCGTCGTGAGATCGCCATTTCCCAGCTTTCGGCTGTTGCGGTTCGCCACATGGTCGGTCTCTTAATGCTGGGTGCTGAATGTTGGAATTGTGTCCAGCAATCTCTGTACTGTCTCTATAACGTAAGAGTATGTCAGTGATCAGACATAAGTCATACAATACTGGGGGTCATGATGGCTTGCTAGAGTCCGCTCATGATCTATAAGTCTTGGACTTATTGCCTTTATTGTATGATCCCATATGGGTCACACGCTTAAGCTAGCAGGAAACAATGTTGGAACGGCTTAGCAGAAGTACGACAAAAGTGCTAGGCATTTGTCGTACTAAGAGAGAATGATTAATGGGTCTGATTAAATGGGATTTGATCAGATTGGCATATTGGGCCCAAAAGCCCAAAAGGGAAAGAGAAGGCTTTTATAAACTAAAAGCCAAGTCTTTTTCCCTTAACCCTAGCCTCCCAAGCCGCGCCTCTCTCTCTCTTCTGCGCCTCTGTTCCTCGTGGTCTAGCAGCCAGTTTCCGGTGATTGCGTGTGTGAGCCTTTGGAGGATTCATCCCTTGGTGTATCTCCCTGATCTCTGACCTGTTCATCAATTCCGCTGCAACTAACAGGTAAAAGGTGAGATCATAATGTTTCTAAATAAGAACACCTAGATCTGATGCATGTTTAGGTTGATATCAATATGAGAATTGAATCAGGATCAACCGAACAATCCAACAGTGGTATCAGAGCCATTGGTTCTTAGGTTTCTTATTTTAGATTCATGTTTAGGTTGTTTAATCTGTTTAGAATTGTTTTTGAATCAATTACTGATAAGATAAAACAGTTAAGAAACATAATTGAACTCTAAACACACAATTAAAATCACATTAGACCAAGCTATATGACTTGGTACAATGGTGATCGGCCGGTATGCAAACCGATCGGCTTGGCCGATCCAATGGTTGGATGCATCGCGCATGATGGGCTGGTCGAGAGCATCGATCGCATCTCGTTCGCAATGCATCACGTCCCGGCTGCAAGGATGGATCGAGCTCGTCGTTCGGATGATGCTGCGATCGTCCCGATCGTTGGACGCTCACGTCCCGCTATCGTCCCGGCCGTAAGGATGGATCGTCCCGCTGTCGTCCCGGATGAAGCTACGATCGTCCCGGTCAATTGGATGCGTGCGTCTGACCGTTCCGACCGTCAAGTCCGCAAGCCATCCCGATCATGGATCGTGCGTTTGGCTAGGGTTGGCGGCTAGGGTTTGATTGCGTGAAGATCACGACTAGGTCGTGATCGGTTCACGTGATCGAATCGTTTCGGTTCGGTTTAAAATTTTAATTAAAATCAATCGTTCTGGTTTAATAAACAGATTTAATAATTTTATTAAGTCTGGTTAAACCGGGATAAGAAATCCAATGTCGAAAGAAATATTGGATTTAGTGCCTAAACCAGGAATTTCTATTTTGATTTGGTTGGACCAAATAAATTGAGAAATTCCGGTTTAGTAAATAACCGGTTGACAATTGTGGTCATCGTAGTAATTAAAACTTGGTTAGACCAGTTTTAATGAACCAGACCGGTTATGTCAATTAATTGGACAATTGGGTCATGTCTTGGACATGGACCAATTCTTGGGCCTCGGGCCAAGAAGTTAAAACAATTGGGCCAGTTAATTGAGTCTTTCTTCAGATTAATTTAAAATCTATTTTATAAAAATTATAAAGTCGATTTTAAATTAAAGATTTCCGAAATTTTGAAATTAGAAAGTTTCTTAAAATAGAAGTTTCTGGATTTGCGGGTTTTGGATTTTTAAAGAAATTTCTAAAGTTAGAAAGTTTCCGTTTTTAGAAAGTTTCCAATTTTAGAAAGTTTCCAAAAATAGTAGGTTTCCAAAAATAGAAAGTTTCCCGAAATAGTAATCTTCTATTTTGGGAATGAAATTTTAATAAACCTACGAACCTCAAATAATATCAAGCGTTGGATGTCTTGTCCAGGCTATGTCAGCTGTCGAAGCCCATTCAATTGTATTCATGGCCTTACAGTGTGAGGGTGTCTGCTTTTGCGTGGGTAAGACGGTTTGTGATTCATAAATGTCATTGGGAGTCCCAGACATTAATGATTACATGACTGTATAGTCCGGTTTTCTTGACTGGGCCATCGGGAGTCCCGGGCCTTGAGACATCAGAGTGGATTGGGCCTCGGGCCCAGATTCACAACCAAGAGTTATATCACGGATATAATTAGCCGATAAAGGGCTTACCGATATAAGCTAAGGTTGGGTGACGGCCAGTGGCCCACTTTGATCTTAGTTATATGTGGATCTTGGAATCATTATATTCTATTGAGGGTAACTGATGTTATTGAATATAATGCATGATTAATCATATTATATTTTAATACGAGATTAATCATATTGAACATATTAACTAATAACCTTTTATCTTATATATATTTCAGTTATGACTAGCACAAACAATCAAAACACTTTCTCGATCCGGTCTGTTCTTGAGAAGGACAAACTGAACGGATCAAATTTCTTGACTTGGTCGCGGAACCTGAGGCTAGTCCTCAGGCAGGAGAGAAAGGACTATGTTCTTGAGAGAGCTCTCCCCGTGAGGATCGGGTCCAATGCCTCCCATGCAGTATATAATGCTTGGAATAAGCATTATAATGATGCGGTAGATGTGCGTGGTCTGATATTGGCTACCATGGACTCAGACTTGCAGAAGCAATATGAGAACATGGAGTCGCCAATAGAGATGATCAGCAGCCTGAAATTGAAATTTCAGGAGCAGATAAGAGTGGAGAGATACCAGTTGGTTAAGTCTCTCACTAGCTGCAAGCTACCAAATGATCATCCAGTAAGTCCTCATGTCAGTAAAATGATAGGTTATATTGATAACCTGAGGAAACTGGATTATCCAGTTAGCCATGAATTGGCAACTGAGATCATTCTGCAGTCACTGCCGTCAAGCTATGATAAGTTCGTAAGGAACTATATCAAGAAAGGCTTAACGAAGACGTTGACTGAACTGCATGATATGCTCAAAACGGTTGAGCCAAACGTGAAGGGTAGGTTTATTAAACCTAGTATTGACAAGGGTGAAGACAAAGTTGTCCAGATTTTGAATCATGGCAAGCGTGTGTCTTCCGAGCCCAAGTCAGATACCTCTTACGTTGGTAAGTGCTGCTACTGTAAAGAGACAGGGCATTGGAAGAGAGATTGCATAAAATTCATGGAAGACGATGAGGAGTTGAAGTCAATGTATGAGACTACTTCCTCAGGTATTCATGTTATTACTTCAAGTTCTACCTTGCAGGTATTGGATACTGGTTGTGGCACTGATATTTGTTATAATATGCAGAGCCTAAGCAACAGTAGAACGTTGAAGGAAGGGCAAGTGGAACTGCATGTCTGGAAGGAGCTATGGATGCTGCCTCAGTCATAGGGTTTTTCACTTGTAGATGCCTTCGAGGCTTGGTTTTGTATTAAGTAATTGCTACAATGTATCTGCTTTAAGCAGAGTTGTCTTTCATTTTCTTGTAAGAATTTGAATGTTTTTCATTTTGATAAAAGACAAGTTTTTGTTCTTTTGATCTTAATGAAATATTAATTGTAGCACCCTATTCATGGAATGGGTTTTATATCTTAAACCAAAGAGTGCCTAAATGTAACATAAATACCGAATTGGTTTAAATCTGATGAATTAAACCTGATTTTTCTTGGCATAAATGTTTTGGTCAAATAGAGTAAGTCGGATTCAGAAACCCCATAGTTATGGACTTTTGGGCTCATTTGAAAGGATATCTTATGAGACTTGAATTCTGCTTACTGGACCAAAAGTAAAGGGCCCATCTTAGCAGAGCTAGAGAAAGGCCCAAAGGCTTATTGGACATTGAACATACTCATGTATGTGGTCCGATGAACAGTAATGCCAGAGAAAAATTTCCTGTACTTCATTGTCTCTACTGATTACTTCAGTGAGTATAACTGTGTTCATTTGATGAGACACAAGTCGGAATTCTTTGACATGGTCGAAAGAGTTCCAGAATGAAGTATAGAATCTGAATGACAGAAGTATTAAGACTCTGGATTAGATCACGAGTGAGAATACTTAAGTCATTGAATGTGTGATCATCTTAATGAAGTGTGAAATCGTTTCACAGCTCATTTCTCCTGAAAACCTGAAGGTGTTTCTGTGAGAAAGAATCAGATCTTATTAGAAATGATTAAAGATGAGTCACACGAATCTTCCATGATATTATTAAAGAATAACGCTCTAAAATATCTAAGTTTACGCTGAAATAGTTCCACAAATATCAGTTGAAAGACACCACGTTAATGTGGATTGAAATCGATCCAAAAATTTGTCTTTACTGAGTATTTGTAGTTGTGCTGCTTCGCTGGTTGTCCTAGAGAAACTAAGGCTTGTTACTTTTACGTCCAATCTGTTTTCTAAGAAGGGAAGTTATTTTCCAAGAAGAACAGTGGGAGTAAAAGCATAACTCGAAGTTTTCTTAGGGAAACCAAGGCTCGGTACTTTTACGACCATTATGTTTTCTAAGAAGGGAAATTACTTTCCAAGAAGAACAGTGGGAGTAAAAGGTATTTTTACGACCATTCTGTTTTCTAAGAAGGGAAGTTACTTTCCAAGAAGAACAGTGGGAGTAAAAGTACAACTCGAAGAAATTCGAGAAATACAGGAAGCTGCTTTACCTATTGAGGGAGAGCAGCGGAAGGATTTACAGATTTCTGTAGAATCTACACCTGTGGAGCCTGAAGTTCGCAGATATGAATGAATCAGTTACTAATCCGAGAGTGATTTCTCGTCATTAGTTGAACCTGATAATCATTGAAAGTTCGCATGATCTGATGATCATTAAAAGCGACGAATCTGCGAAATTCAAAGAAGTGAGCCCGGACTCCGAAGAATCACATTTTGTGTAAGTTGGCTTCATCGATCCATTCATGGATGGAAGCAAACATATCGGAGTTGGAATCTTCGTTCTGTTGAAGTAGTCAAAGTTTTGACTTGAACAGGAACGAAATGGAACTGAGCGTTTACTAATAGATTATTGGGAGCGATATTGCATTTCTTAAAATGTATGTCGATGACATACTGATTCTCGGAAACAACGTCCCAATGCTGTAGTCGGTAAAGGACTGGCTTGGGAGTTGGTTTAATGATTGACATGGGTAAAGCCACGAAAGTCTTGGATTCTGGATCTAAAGATAGAGATCCAGAAGAGCTGGTAGGACAAAGTCAGGATTCTTAAATTGACAAAGTCCTACACGTTTTCAGCACTCCAAGAAGGGTTTTTAAGCCAATGTCACATGGCAATACGTTAAGCAAGAAGCAGTGTCCTACGATAACTGCTGAGCTTGAATGCATGGATAGGATTCATATGCGACGGCAATTGGATCTATCATGTATGCCATGACACGTACTTGTTTTGATATTGCTTTAAAGTTAAGCAAAACAAGTAAAGACCAGTCAAATCCAGCAAAGAATCAAGTTTCCTAAAGTATGTCCTAAAGTATTTAAGGAATACTAAGGATAAGTTCTTTAGGTAAAGAAGAAAGTGAGGTGCTACAAGTCGATAGAGTCTGAAAGGCAAGTTTCCAACAGACAAAGATGATTTCCAGTCACAGTCCGGATATGTCTTGTGTCTGTCTGGCGGTGCACGGCACTGTTGCTGACTCCATGACTTAAACTGAATGATTCGCAGCTTGGGAAGCGGCGAAAGAGGTTGTTTGGAAAGAATAGTTCATCACTGAACTTGATGTGATTCCCAGCTTAGATGAGACTAGCTGCACATCAAAGATCCAAACACTTAAGATAAATGACAGAGATGTTAAGTAGATCAGCAAGTTTCAACGAATGAGAACATTGCTAATCTATTAACGAAGCCACTCCTTGAGCCTAAGCACGAGTCGCGGACTGTTGCTGTAGGATAAGTGAAATTAAGATGTAGTCTTAATTTCAGTGGGAGTTAGTAAAGGGCTTTATTTAGTTATTGATATGTTCTTGTAAAACATATAATGATGTTTAATGAAATTATTATTTCAAGATTATTTTAACTGTGATGAAATAATCGTTCCAAAATGAAATGAACCATTTTATAGGTCATCGAAGTAAATGACTTGATCTTGAGTCATCAAAGTCATTTAGCTTGATCATAAGACCCTATATTTGATAGATGGTTTATATCATCATGTCCCTAGTCGAAGGTTGTTGAAATTGGAACACCAACAACCGTGTGAGACTGGATTGGTACGTGACTTATGACAAAGTCTTAGTGTGTCATGGATGCGCGGCATCAAAGTCAGTACATAGGTGTATGTTGGGGAACATACGACCGGACAAGACCCGCTTATAAGAACTCTTCAGGATATTTATATCTGTGTCATAAGAGATTCTTACTACGACTATAGAGTATAGTCCTTAGACCTGAGTTCGCATGCATGTGACTGCACATGGACTGATGCACTTTGATCATTGTCTAACGCTATCGTTCTGCGATAGTTATAAGGACCTTGTTTGGGTACATTATGAAATGAGTAGTTTACAGTGATGGAACAAGACGGAATTTGTCCCTCCAATATAAATGGAGTGAATATCTCTAGGCCAATCGGAGATTTGAATACTGGAAAATGCATGGCCATGCTCAAACGGACTGTCCCGAGTCGTTTGGATTGTCAGTATCAAATCAGAGTCCGATGAACAAGATTAGGCTTTATAAGGATGACACTAATCTTGCCTTATGACTAATCGAGATATTGAGACGAAAGGGATTATGAATACAGAGATTCCAGTTCAAGTGGGAGATTGTTGGAATTGTGTCCAGCAATCTCTGTACTGTCTCTATAACGTAAGAGTATGTCAGTGATCAGACATAAGTCATACAATACTGGGGGTCATGATGGCTTGCTAGAGTCCGCTCATGATCTATAAGTCTTGGACTTATTGCCTTTATTGTATGATCCCATATGGGTCACACGCTTAAGCTAGCAGGAAACAATGTTGGAACGGCTTAGCAGAAGTACGACAAAAGTGCTAGGCATTTGTCGTACTAAGAGAGAATGATTAATGGGTCTGATTAAATGGGATTTGATCAGATTGGCATATTGGGCCCAAAAGCCCAAAAGGGAAAGAGAAGGCTTTTATAAACTAAAAGCCAAGTCTTTTTCCCTTAACCCTAGCCTCCCAAGCCGCGCCTCTCTCTCTCTTCTGCGCCTCTGTTCCTCGTGGTCTAGCAGCCAGTTTCCGGTGATTGCGTGTGTGAGCCTTTGGAGGATTCATCCCTTGGTGTATCTCCCTGATCTCTGACCTGTTCATCAATTCCGCTGCAACTAACAGGTAAAAGGTGAGATCATAATGTTTCTAAATAAGAACACCTAGATCTGATGCATGTTTAGGTTGATATCAATATGAGAATTGAATCAGGATCAACCGAACAATCCAACACTGAAGCCGGCGTCACAATAACTGCGAGTGTTTTTGAAGAAATGACGTCGATTAATGCTATGAGTTCCAGCCCGGGGTGCTTTGCGGTGAAGTTCAAAAGCGGCCATCGTATACTGACAGATGCCCCTAAGAAAATTAATAACTGGCAGAGATATTATTTCTTTGTTGAAATTTCGTCGTTAGTCGTCCCTGATGAACACAGGGAACTCGTCAGGACTTCTTGGAACATAGATCTTGGTAGATGTCGTTCTAAATTTTCCGTCATTCGCATGTGATGATTTACTCAAATTTCTTTTGTTGTTGCAGTGCATCATCCTTTGTTCAAGCCATACCCTGACAATTACTTCTCGATTCTTGAAAAGATCCAATCTCTCGGTCTTCGCAAGTGGTCGGACCTCTCTCGGGATCGCATAACCAGGACGCTTCCGCAAATATCCAAAGGTTAGTTTGCCGTTTTGTGATAAGCGTACCTCGTCATTTCAGTTTCTTTTCTAAATTGCTTTTTCTCCTCTTTAGTGAAGTGGGATACCACGGTGAAAGTCACTCCTGAACAACTTGTGAAACCCGGGAAGATGGGTAAGGTGAAGCGAATCAGCTCTGTCGATTACTCCAAGGAGATCTCATCCCAACCGTCCTCTTCTACCAAGTCGTCAAAAGGGACGGACGCACCTCCTCCGGCTCCAGATGGCGGACAGCTTTCGAACATTGGTGAGAAAGCAGTGGCTCGGACGGTAAATTCCCCCGGCCTTCCGCCTAAGGTTCCATTAAGGAAGAGGCCTGCTGATGATAAGTCGGTTCAAGACAAACCGGCAAAGGTGTCAAAGACCAGCAAATCAGCCCAAGATGCTTCTAACGAGGTGGCGGCCGCCAGCGAGCCCGCTAAACAAAAGGACCCGTGGAAGCGTTTTGATATTCATACATTTTCATGCATTTAGGCTTGTATATAGTTCTTGTTTTGACTTCTTTTCTCCATCATTCATACCATTTCGCCGAGTCATTGTCACATCTAGAGTCTAGAGTTGTTTAGGACTAGGATTAGGCATTCTAGGCTTGCATTTGGAGTGTTTCTTGTGTTTTGCAGGTGAATGGAGGCATCTAGGAGCATTGGTGAGCTTGGAAGTGGAGTCTTGAGCTCAGAAGACCAAGGAAGAGCCAACGAAGGACCGTATCGGCCTGAGTATCGGCCAGGCGGGCCGATACAACCCCTCGTCAAAGTTTCGGAGAACAGTATCGGCCACAATATCGGTCCACCCGACCGATATGGACTCTCGGATTTATTTTCGAGGGTTCATATCGGTTCACATATCGGTCAGGTGGACCGATACGCTCGAATCCAGAAATAATCCGAGACTCAATATCGGTCCACATATCGGTCCACCTGACCGATATCGACCCCATATTTTCACTTGGATCCGGGTCAACACCCGGTTTGTTCCGGGTTGACCCGGCTCGCACCTTTTAGACTATTTAAGCCAAAAACCTATTTTATTTTGTTTCTTAAGCAGTTTTTGGATGTTCTAAACTCTTTTGTAAGAACACATTGGATTCCTTTGATTAATCTAGACTTCTCTTGTTATTTCCTTCAACAAATCTTTCAATCTCTCACTAATTCACCATGATCAACTCTATTTCCATGAGTTTTGTTGATCTAGCTATGATGAGTGAGTAGTTCTCCATAGGCTTGTGGGTTGGGTAGGATTAGGTTGATTAGGGGTGATCAATAGAATTCTAGTAGTTAATTATCAAAATCTCATCTAGCAAAGTGCTCTTAATGCCTAGTTAATCTTGATCACATTGATTAGGATGTTTAGAATTTCTTGTTCACAACCTGTTCGATGAAATTCCAGTATTTAACTTTGTTAGGACTTTCATATTCTAGCGCATGAAAATGTATGTCTAGAGTGATTGGTTGCTAATTGGAACTCGTTTGAATGCTCGTTTGATTTTGATTCACAAATGATGATTTGTTCTTGAGTTAAGATTAAATGAAGAATTGGTATTAAGAGATTAAACCGATTTGCTTTGTGTGTTCCTTGCTAAGAGATTAGCTTGTTCGAAGCTTGAATTAGGATTCCTTGATCATCCCGAGTCACCTATCTGTTGACCTTTACCCTTGAGCCTTATTCTTCCTATTGATTGAATCGTTTGTTTACTTATTTTTGTTTGCTTCGATCTGATTTGCTTTATTAGGTTTGTTAGGAATTAAAAACCGAAATTGTCTGATTTGACTCTGAAGGATTAGTATCAGCTTATTGGTGTTATCCGTCCCAGAATAGGTTCGATACCTCAAAGCTACTACGATAAGCTTGAGGAATTGGTACCTCAAAGGATTGCAAAATCCTAGTTATCAATTTGGCGCCGTTGCCGGGGATATATCAATTCGTTTTCTATTCCTTTTTAGTTCAAGTTATTGTTACTAATTTGCTACTTTCTTTCTTATTGATGCTAGGTGTATGAACTTGCGCAGAAAAGGGACTACAAACTTAGTTGCAAGAGTTTACGACATCAAAGCACACGAGAGGAGACTAGCAAGGGAACGACGAGCACAAGAACGAGCTGTTTCAGTTGAAAGTGTTGAGCCAACAGTTATGGACAACCACGAGGATGAGCAGCAACAGCAGCAACAGCAGCCGGTTAGAGCTATTGGTGATGGAGATACACCTGACACAAATGCTAACCGGCGAGGAATCATTCCACCAGCGGTGAACAATAACAATTTTGAGATCCGCGCTATGGTGATGAACATGGTGCAGAGCAATCAGTTCCATGGGTTAGCATCTGAGGACCCGCTGCAGCACTTGGACACCTTTGACAAGATTTGTGCCACTACGAGGTTGAATGGTGTGACTGATGATGGGTTGAAAATGCGCCTGTTCGTTTTCTCTTTGGCAGACAGAGCCAAGGATTGGGAAAATAGTATCCCTCCGGGTTCCATTACTACTTGGGGAGACCTCAAGAAAGCTTTCCTGAAGAAGTTTTTCTCAGCTACTAGGACTGCCCGTTTTCGCAGTGAATTATCCGGGTTTGTGCAGCGCAACAATGAGAGCTTCACTGAAGCTTGGGAGAGGTTCAATAAGCTCACCACTCAGTGCCCACATCATAGTTTTACCAAGGAAACGCTACTCAGCAACCTCTACTGCGGAGTTCTTCCTAGAATGAGGGCAATGCTTGATTCATGCAGCAATGGACACTTCCTAGGCAAGGGAGTAGATGCAGCTATGGAGCTGATTGAAAATCTCGCGCAAAGTGATGGCAACTACAATGAGGATTATGAGAGGACTAATAGAGGATCATCAGCTTCAGATGAGAAGTATGCGAAAGAGATAAAGGCCTTGAATGAGAAGTTGGACAAGATGATCTCCATTGGCCAAAAGAACATCAGCTTTGTGGGACACCAGGAGGATTCTAAACCTCAATTTTATGATGATGATGAGGATTTAACTCAATAGGAGATTAACTTCATTGCTGGCCAGGGTGGTTTCAACAAGGGCTTCAACCCAAACTATAGAAACCACCCAAACTTCTCATACCGCAGCACCAATGTAGCCAATCCTCAAGACCAAGTTTATCCTCAAGCTCCATCTCAAGGACAAGCTCAGCCACAAGGTCAACAAGGCTTTCAACAACCTCAACAGCAAAAGCCATATGTCAATTACAACAACCAACAAGGTTTTGGAAACAAGCCTCAGTTTCAAGGTCAAAAAGGCTATGCTCCCAAGCAACAATACCCACCCGGTTTTGGTCAACAACAACAACAAACTTCTTCTAACTCGGGAGTTGACAATGAGCTGAAAAGCATGATGCAGCAACTCCTTAAAGGACAAGCCTCAGGAGCTATGGAAGTACGGGACCTCAAGAATGAGCTACAGAGTTTGACATCAAGGGTCACAAACATGGAAAACAAGAATGCCTCTACGTCCCGCACTCAAGGTACTTTACCCGGAAAATCTGAGCAAAACCCAAAGGAGTATATCAGCGCTATCACCTTGAGAAGTGGTAAAGAGTTGCAACAAAGTCAAGTGCCCAAGACTAAGCTGACATGTTCACTCAATGAGGACATTGAAGTTCAAGAAGGGGAGGAGAATTCTGAAAATTCTGCTCTAAACAAAGAGAGTGATAGTGACATGGCTAAGAGGAAAGGAAAGGCTGTAGCTGAAGAAGTAGTGAATGATACACTCAAGAAGAAGGATGTTGTGTTTGTGCCACCACCCTATGAGCCCAAGCTACCCTTTCCGGGCAGATTCAAGAAGAAGCTTCTAGAGAAGTACAAAGCTCTTTTTGACAAGCATATGAAGAATGTTGAGCTGACCATGCCTTTGATTGATGCCTTCTTGCTAGTTCCTAAGTATAGCAAGTTTCTCAAGGATGCAATCAAGGAAAGAACCAAGGAAGTGCAAGGGATGGTTGTGTTGTCTCATGAGTGTAGTGCAATCATCCAAAGGGATATTGTCCCAAAGAAACTTGAAGATCCTGGCAGTTTTACTCTTCCATGTGCTATTGGTCCATATCGGTTTGAGGGTTGTTTGTGTGATCTTGGAGCGAGCGCAAGTTTTATGCCCTTCTCAGTAGCCAAGAGGCTGGGTTTCTCTACCTACAAGGCATGTATGATATCCTTGGTTCTTGCAGATAGATCAGTGAGATATCCAACTGGTCTCCTAGAAGATCTTCCGGTGAAAGTGGGAGGATTTGAAGTACCAACAGATTTTATTGTATTGGAGATGGACGAAGAACCAAAGGATCCTCTAATCCTTGGGAGACCTTTCCTTGCCACAGCTGGTGCGATTATAGATGTCAGGAAAGGAAAGATAGACCTCAACCTTGGGAAAGACATAGTGCTCAAATTTGACATAAACAAGGTGATGAAGAAGCCAACCATTCAAGGTCAAATATTTTACATTGAGACTATGGATGAGCTAGCTGATGAACTCCTCGAAGAGTTGAACATGGAGGATCCTCTAGAGGTCACCTTGACCAAAGAGTGTGGGGAGTATGGATATCTTCAAGAGGAGAGCTGGGCTTACATGAGAGCGCTTGATTCACACAAGCCTTTGTTAGAAGAGGTTGAGTTCATTGAGCTAGGATCAAACTCAGTGTGTGAGGAGCTGGAGGTGTTTGCTGTAGACATGGGTACCGATGGCACCAAAGGAGTGGAGCTGTGCAAGGAGCAGCTTGTAGCTGACGATTGGAGCGAGCTTAAGGCGCCAAAGGTTGAGTTAAAGCCCCTTCCGCGGGGGCTTCGGTATGCATTTCTTGGCCCCAACTCTACCTATCCTGTCATTGTGAATGAGTTGCTGAATGATGATGAATTGATTGCTTTGACCACTGAATTGAAGAAGTTTAGAAAGGCAATAGGATATTCACTTGATGATATAAAAGGATTGTCGCCTAGCTTGTGTACTCATAGGATCCACCTTGAAAATGAATCCATGTCTTCTATTGAGCACCAAAGGAGATTGAATCCTAACCTTAAAGAAGTAGTCAAGAAAGAGATTCTAAAGTTGCTTGATGCAGGGATAATCTACCCTATCTCGGACAGCACCTGGGTTTCACCCGTGCATTGTGTTCCAAAGAAAGGGGGGATTACTGTGGTTAAAAACGACAGCAATGAATTGATTCCTACTAGAACTATCACTGGGCATAGGATGTGTATTGACTATAGAAAGCTAAATGCCGCGTCTAGAAAGGATCATTTTCCATTACCATTCATTGATCAAATGCTAGAACGCCTTGCTAATCATCCTTTCTATTGTTTTCTTGATGGATACAGTGGGTTCTTTCAGATTCCGATACATCCTAATGATCAGGAGAAAACGACATTCACTTGTCCTTATGGTACCTTTGCCTATCGAAGGATGCCATTTGGCTTGTGCAATGCACCGGCTACCTTTCAGCGGTGCATGATGTCTATTTTCTCAGATCTTATTGAGGATATTGTGGAAGTTTTCATGGATGATTTTTCTGTGTATGGTTCTTATTTCTCCTCCTGTTTGCTGAACTTGTGCAGGGTCTTAAGGAGATGTGAAGAGACGAACCTCGTGCTGAATTGGGAGAAGTGCCACTTCATGGTAACAGAAGGAATTGTATTGGGTCACAAAATCTCAGAGAATGGTATCGAAGTGGATAAGGCTAAGATAGAGGTGATGACAAGTCTTCAGCCACCAAACTCAGTGAAGGGGATTCGAAGCTTTTTGGGTCATGCAGGGTTCTACCGGCGGTTTATTAAGGACTTCTCCAAGACCGCTAGGCCACTTACACGTCTGCTGTGTAAGGAGACAGATTTTGTGTTTGATGATGAGTGTTTGGCAGCGTTCCACATGATCAAGGAGGCCTTGATTAGCGCCCCGATAGTCCAAGCTCCCGACTGGGAGTTGCCTTTTGAGATCATGTGTGATGCAAGCGACTACGCAGTGGGAGCAGTCCTTGGGCAGAGGAAAGAAAAGAAACTTCATGTCATATACTATGCTAGTAGGACATTGGACGATGCTCAAGTGAGGTATGCAACAACTGAGAAAGAGCTTCTTGCTGTGGTGTTTGCCTTCGAGAAGTTCAGGTCGTACTTGGTTGGATCTAAAGTTGTGGTGTACACGGATCATGCTGCGTTAAGGTATCTACTTGCCAATAAGGATGCCAAGCCAAGGCTTCTGAGGTGGATACTGTTGCTGCAAGAGTTTGATTTGGAAATCAAGGACAAGAAGGAAATTGAGAATGGGGTAGCAGATCACTTGTCAAGACTGAGAATTGAGGATGTTGTTCCTCTAGATGACTCTCTCCCTGAGGAGCAGCTAATGGCTTGCAAGGCTGTTAAGGATGCTCATGATACAAGAATGAAGATCGAGGAAGTGAACTTTATTGAAGACAAGGAACCGTGGTATGCTGATATAGTCAATTTCCTAGCTGTTGGGAAAGAACCACCAAGCCTCGATAGCTACCAAAGAAAGAAGTTCTTTAGAGATGTCAACAGGTACTATTGGGATGAGCCTTACCTTTACACTTTGTGCAAGGATCAGCTCTATAGAAGGTGCATAGCTGATGAAGAAGTGGGAGGCATTCTACTACATTGTCATGGGTCAGATTATGGTGGTCACTTTGCCACCTTCAAGACGGTTCAGAAGGCTATACAAGCTGGGTTTTGGTGGCCTACAATGTTCAAGGATGCCCAAGAGTTCATTACTAAGTGTGATCCTTGTCAGAGAAAGGGGAATATCAGTAGAAGAAATGAGATGCCTCAAAACCCCATCCTTGAAGTTGAAGTGTTTGATGTGTGGGGCATTGATTTCATGGGACCCTTTCCATCTTCTTACGGGAATAGCTACATCTTAGTAGCTGTGGATTATGTTTCCAAGTGGGTAGAAGCAGTGGCGAGTCCAACTAATGACGCCAAGGTAGTAATAAAGCTGTTCAAGAGCATTATCTTCCCAAGATTTGGAATCCCGAGGATTGTGATCAGTGATGGAGGCTCACATTTCATCAACAGGCTATTTGAGAGCCTTTTGAAGAAGTATGGGGTGAAGCATAAGGTTGCAACACCATATCATCCTCAGACAAGTGGCCAAGTTGAAGTGTCCAATAGGCAGATCAAGGCTATCCTAGAGAAGACTGTTGGAGCTTCAAGGAAAGATTGGGCTAAGAAACTTGATGACGCACTGTGGGCGTATAGGACTGCTTTCAAGACTCCTTTGGGCACTACACCATTCACCATGCTGTATGGTAAGTCATGTCACTTACCGGTGGAGGTGGAATATAAGGCCATGTGGGCTGTCAAGTTGCTGAACTTTGACATCAAAACCGCAACTGAGAGGAGGTTGATTCAGCTGAATGAACTTGACGAGATACGGCTTGAGGCTTTTGAGAGCTCAAAGATCTATAAGGAGAGGACCAAGCTTTTCCATGACAAGCTGATTCAGAAGAAAGAGTTCAAGGAAGGAGATCTTGTGTTGCTCTTTAACTCCCGGTTGAAACTCTTTCCCGGAAAGCTCAAGTCTAGATGGTCGGGACTGTTTAGAGTGAAGGAGGTGAGACCATATGGAGCAGTGGTACTTTATGGAAAATCTGATGAAGAGTTCACGGTCAATGGCCAAAGACTCAAGCATTACTCCGTCTCAGAAGTAATAGATGAGGGAACTTCCATTCCACTCTCTAGCCCTCCCTCAGCCTGAGATCACGGTTTGCAAAGTCGAGCTTAACGACTTTAAATAAAAGCGCACTTGGGAGACATTCCCATGTTTATCCTTGTACATACGTCTTTTTCTTGTTATTTTTGATGTTTTGCTTTGAGTTTTGTCAGGTTTTGGCTTAAGGACGAGGTTGTAGATCAGTTGGAGTTGAGCAAAGACCGCGGAAATGAAAAAAATGGTGCAGGAGCCAATATCGGGTTCCGTATCGGTTAGCCAGGCCGATACGGTTCTGGTAAAAATAATCCGAGGCTCCATATCGGTCCCCGTATCGGTTGGCCAAGCCGATACGGATTCCCCAGAAAGATCGATATCGGTCCCCGTATCGGTTGGCCAGACCGATACGGGTCTTCGGAGTGAGCAGATATCGGTCACCGTATCGGTTGGCCAGACCGATACGGGGTGCAAGAATTAAATCCGAGAGGTAATATCGGTCGGCGTATCGGCTGGCCAGACCGATACGCCCTTCGCCCAGGTAAGTCAATCTGACCCTAAACCGATTTCAAACCGGTTCTGACCGGATTTTAACCCAAAATCAATTTCTTCCCCTCTTTTCTTCTCCCCACACGCGTTTCTCTCTCTTTCTCTTGGCTCCTATTGCGATTTCAACAACAAAATCCTCCAAGTTCTTCCAACTCACTTTTCTCTCTCAAATCTCCACCAAAATTCGAGTTTTCGATTGCTAAATTCAATGTTTTCAAATCTCTATCACTTGCATTCACTCTCAATCACCATCCTCCATCACAAACCAAGGTAAAGCTCTCAACTTTCTCAAGATTTTCGGATTGAAAAACCCGGAAATTTTGAACTTGAATTTGTTTGGTTGTTGATGGTTGATATTGTTTGAATTCCTTCCCAATATGTGTTTGAATGAATACCCATAACCAATTTCGCCCTAAGAATGAATGAATTTGATCTTTGGTGAATTGGGGTTCTTGAGGAATTTGGAATCCGAAATTTTTTGGGGGTTTTCTAATTGGATGGTTTCTAATGATGCATTGAATTGTTAAAGGCTTAGTTTTGTGATACTACTTGATTTGGATGAATTTTGTTTTACAAAAGTTTCAAAAATGTGCACTAAGGACCTTTGGTTGAAAAGATTGAGAATTGCTAGAAGAGGTGATTGATTTGCTTACACATTGTGCTTATGTTGAGCTAGAAATGAGTTTGGTTAAGATGCTTAGGCTTGCTTGCTCCATTGAAACTGAAAAAGTATGCAATTGTTAAGCTCCCACAATTGTTGATCATGGATGTCTCAAGCTATTATTCATTGTGCGGTTGGATTGCGATCTGTGCTGATTCACTTTTTGAGTTGTCTTTTGTAGGACAATGACAAGAAAGCGTGCCAACCCGAAACCAAAAGCACAAAAGCCGGTTGAAGATGTGGGAACCTCATCGAGAGGAAAAGGGGTAGCAGTTGAGGAAGAGGCACCCGAGGCTCCAGGGAAAGTAATTGAGAACCCACAAAAGTTCACCGCTTCTGAGATATGTGACAAGCTGGAGGGGATACCGTTCTTGTCAACCCGATACCCTCACACCCCGACACTTACTGCACTTGGGATGCTGGATGACTACAACGAGATTGTGGAAAACATGGGTCTTAAGGAGTTCTTCAACCTTGCCAGTGACTCCTATTAGAGCTCAGCATGTCAGTTCCTCTCAACCATGCAGGCAACGGTCAATATGAGAAGAGCAGCTTTAGCAGGGGAAGTGAGTAAAGGAAAGATTGATTTCCAAATGGGTAGGAAGAAGTTTAGCATGACATATGAGGACATAGCTGCTGTCTTTGACTTTCCGGAGAATGGGGCTCAGTTGGGGACTTTTATCCCTATCGATAAAGATGACCTCGAGGGTGTTTGGCGGATGATAGCTGATGGGCCATTTAAGCTGGGAGGTATGAAAGCTGCAAGGATCAGACACCCGGCCATTAGATACGTGCACAAGGCATTGGCCCATACTTTCTTTGCAAGGAAGGAGGCAAACCAAGTCCACGAACAGGAAATGAAGATGTTGTACATTGGGCTGCAGCCCCTCCTGCTCACTTATCCCAACGGTCAGCCAATACCACCAGTTGAGCGCCTCCCAAGCTACACCTCAATCCTGATAGAGCAGTTTGTTGTCCACAGAGAGTGGGCTATGTCAGTGAGGGACTCTAGCCCAAAGTTCAGCATGGCTGGTCTGATCACACCGTTGCTTGTGAAAAAGAAGATAAAACTGGAAGGAAGTCTGAACGAGAAGACATTTGGGGCACCTACACCTGTGGCTTGGCTGGATGTCCAATACCTTACCCGAACTCACTACCTTGCATCCAAGCCACCTCCAGAGCGCCATCTCTATCGGATGTGCTCAGGTACTTCCCATGAAGAAGGGTACCTCCTCCCAAACCCCAACGTTACAAGTTTTGCCAACAGAGATAATATCAGATTTTTACCGGGAGTGGAGCATGTGTTTGGACCTCACGGGTCACAGAGAGCAGCTGCAGAAGAGCATGATACTTCCGACGCACCTGCTGGGGTGTATGGGCTGCACATGTACCTTATTGAGCCTCTAGATGATCCTATCGAGAACAGGACGATCAGGGCATTGAGGGACCAGAACCGGAGCCTCCAGAAGCAGAGCAAATGGCACGGTAGGAACATTAAGAAGATGGCCTCCTGTTTGAAGAAGGTGACCAAAGTGCTTAAGATGATTGTCGGGAAGAAGGACAAGAGTGGCGCTGCAGGACAGGCTTCCACATCCCGAGAGGCTCAGGCTGGTGCAGATGAGGAGATTTAGGCAGCTACCGAGGAGGTGATAGCTGAGGCCGATGTTCTGGTTGAGCAGGCTGAATTGGAGCAGGGCAGATACTCGGTTGCTGGACACGAGACATCAGGATCTGCACGCATGGCCCATGACTCCTATTATGAGGATCCTCACCGCCACTCTACCCGCGAGGACCGGAGGAAGAAGAGGAGAGCCATGAAGACACCTTCCTGCTCCTCCTCCAACCCAACTTACTCCATGGGGGATTCATCACCACCGTATCTCCACTACTAGCCAGGTTACACTCCACCTTTGTACATAGTTCTTTTTCCTTCTTTGTTTGCTTTTTGTTTGTTTTCGGTATTTCTTCCTCACTTAGATCACACAAGGGACCGTGTGATTTAAGTTTGGGGGAGAGACTATTTACTAATCTTGAGTCTCATGCATTCATCTAAGGCATAGAAAAACAAAAAAAAAATTTTTAAAAAATTTCGAAAATTTTCACAAAAAGAAGCATGTAGGATCGAGTCTAGTTAATAGTTTAGGATTCATGCATTGGGGACGATGATGATTTTGCTTTGAAGAGGTTCACCAATTAAGTTGCTTGTTGCTTTAATCAATTTTCAAAAACAAAGGAAAACCCATTGCTTGACTTTGAGATTCTGAAATTCCCTATCCTTGTGAAGCTTGCATGAATTAAACTCGATTCATTGTTATTGGACTTAATTTGATTTTCGAAATATCTTGCTTAGGGGCTTGAAATACAATCCCATGATCCTTGCCCGAGCTATGTTTTCCCTTTAACCACTCTTTTGATTAGCTCGGGCAACCATTGATCTTATGATCATGGCTTCCCTTACCCAAAGACCCTAAACTTTTCCTTGAAGCCAAATTGATTTGTGAGTGAGGCCTGTTCTTGATAGCTTTTGGCATGTGAAAAAACTTGAGAGTATCGGGAACGACAATGGTCTTTTCTCATTTTTAGCTAGCTTTATTTGCCAAAAGAGTCTAGCATTAGGATGGGAAACAAGTTTGGGGGAGAGATGAGAGCTATCTTGGGAATGAAAGGATCAATGAAAAGAGTTGTAAAGTGTTCAATGAGAAAAAGAAAGTCACTAGGAGTTTAATCAAGAATAGAGTGTTGTGCAAAAGAAAAGAAAGAAAGATCAAGTCTGAAAAGAAACTAAGTAATGAAAAAGGTGTTTGCTCATGATAAAAAAAAAAAAGGAGAGAAGAATCAATTAAGAGTTTCCTAGTGACAAAGAAAAGAGAGAAAAAGAGCAAAAAGTGGTGAGAGTTTTGGGTGATTGAATGGGAGGTTTTTGGTGAGTGTTTGTCTTTCATTATGGGATTATAGAGGAATCTTCTAGGGATTGGGTATAACAATGAGAAAAGAACTTTGTATGCATGAATTGTTCCCTTTCTTAGATGGATTTTGTGTAATGCCATTTGCTCCTATTCTTGAGAGTTAACCACCACCAAGGACAATACTTAGCCACGTCAAATTGCCTCTCTTGAACCTAGCCAATTGGGATTGATTGATTGCCCCTTTGTGAGATCACACTTAACTTCTAAATGAATGTAAGGGATTGAGTTGATGATTGCTTGTGTTCTATAGGATTTCGGGAGTTGGAGTAAGGATTGAGGGAATGGTAATGTGGAAGTACATGGATAGTTAATGATTAGAGCAACTTGTAACTTCTTTGAAAGGTCTTGTACCTTGTTGGACTCTCGGATTTATTTTCGAGGGTTCATATCGGTTCACATATCGGTCAGGTGGACCGATACGCTCGAACCCAGAAATAATCCGAGACTCAATATCGTTCCACATATCGGTCCACCTGACCGATATCGACCCCAGATTTTCACTTGGATCCGGGTCAACACCCGGTTTGTTCCGGGTTGACCCGGCTCGCACCTTTTAGACTATTTAAGCCAAAAACCTATTTTATTTTGTTTCTTAAGCAGTTTTTGGATGTTCTAAACTCTTTTGTAAGAACACATTGGATTCCTTTGATTAATCTAGACTTCTCTTGTTATTTCCTTCAACAAATCTTTCAATCTCTCACTAATTCACCATGATCAACTCTATTTCCATGAGTTTTGTTGATCTAGCTATGATGAGTGAGTAGTTCTCCATAGGCTTGTGGGTTGGGTAGGATTAGGTTGATTAGGGGTGATCAATAGAATTCTAGTAGTTAATTGTCAAAATCTCATCTAGCAAAGTGCTCTTAATGCCTAGTTAATCTTGATCACATTGATTAGGATGTTTAGAATTTCTTGTTCACAACCTGTTCGATGAAATTACAGTATTTAGCTTTGTTAGGACTTTCATATTCTAGCGCATGAAAATGTATGTCTAGAGTGATTGGTTGCTAATTGGAACTCGTTTGAATGCTCGTTTGATTTTGATTCACAAATGATGATTTGTTCTTGAGTTAAGATTAAATGAAGAATTGGTATTAAGAGATTAAACCGATTTGCTTTGTGTGTTCCTTGCTAAGAGATTAGCTTGTTTGAAGCTTGAATTAGGATTCCTTGATCATCCCGAGTCACCTATCTGTTGACCTTTACCCTTGAGACTTATTCTTCCTATTGATTGAATCGTTTGTTTACTTATTTTTGTTTGCTTCGATCTGATTTGCTTTATTAGGTTTGTTAGGAATTAAAAACCGAAATTGTCTGATTTGACTATGAAGGATTAGTATCAGCTTATTGGTGTTATCCGTCCCAGAATAGGTTCGATACCTCAAAGCTACTACGATAAGCTTGAGGAATTGGTACCTCAAAGGATTGCAAAATCCTAGTTATCACGTTTCTACAAGTTCAAGGGGACCGTTCCCGACTCGTCTGGCAGTTCTAAGCCTTTTGAGTCTAACAAGAAACTCGTCCTGGTGCGACCAAGGCGCGAGGTGAAGGAAGGGGAAGTGCGCCCTTCAATTCATAACTTCGCTTACCAATATGCGAGCGAGGTTCCTTTCATCAATAACCCCCGGGCTTGTTTTGACATGCTAACGTGCGTGAGGGGGAACGAATCAGATTGGCCGGTCCTGGAGGAATTGCCTCACTCAGATGCCATCGTCAGGCTAAAGCATGCTGAAGCGACAGTAAGTTCCTCGTACTAAATTTTGCATCTTTTGCCAAAATGACACTTGTGTGCTGTTTTCAGATGATCGCGGCTTCTAACCGTGTGGCTTTGGAGAGTTCCTGGGCCCAAAAGAAGCTGGCTGACGCGGTCACCAAACGAGACGACCTCCTTAAGAAGATCAAAGAGGAGAAGAAGGTGTTGGAAGGGAACAACTTGGTTCTCGAGGGTAAGCTTAAACAAGCTGAAGAGAAGTCGAAGGCCGACTTCCTTAAGTTTAAGTCGGAGAAGAAGAAGCTGCAAAAATCTTGTCTTGACCTGGTCGGTAAGGAAAGGGAGAGAGTCGAGGCCGCTGTCAGGACAAAGGCGCAGACTCATTTCGACCTCATTCAGCGTTTTATCAAGGACCAGGAGGGTGCTGTTGCGCTTCAGGTTAAGCAGGCCCAAATTTCTGGGCTCAGGAAGTGTCTGATCAAACTTAGCGAGCAGGGCGTGCCGATTCCTCAGGCCGTTTTGGACAAGGTTGCTGCGGACGAGGTTGCGGCTGACGCGGAGCTGGACGACATGAATGTCGTGACGAAGGAGGAGCTCACATTTGTTCTCTCTCCACTACGTCATCCTCTTCTCGACCGTTCTCACGACTCCCCTCCCCCTGTTCCGTCGGACGTTGACCAATTCGGAACAAATCATGGGATAATTCCGGAGGCGGTTCCTGCTGATCTCGTCTCGTCTGTCCGGTCAGAGGTTGCGGCTTTAGAGGGTGCTCCCATGGTACATGATCAGAATATTGAGAAGAGCGGACCTGGTGATGCTGAGAAGTCGTCGGCTGGAGCTGACTGAAGAAGCCCTGTTTCCTTAAGCGTTTATTTTTGTTTCTGAAAACTTTTTGTTTAATTTTGTAATAAGTCGTTACTTTATTTCACCTTTAGAGCTTTATTTTGTCAAACTTAATTAAATGGCGGTTTAAGATGAATCAATCTTCGATTTTCACCATTAAGTCGCGCTCCTTAATTAAAATTATTCTGGATAATTTTTAACCAAGTAGTGATTTTTAGATGATCGGACCAATCTTGTTTTAAGCTTGTGATTTAGCGAGTTTAGTCGGTTTCGTGCTCGTAGCCAGTTCGAAACTTTTGTACTTAAACTCACCATCAAACTCAAACAATTTAGCGACTTTCGAATAGGCGGACTAATCTCGTATTGTCAAATTTGAACGAGTCAGCGACTTTCAGGTAGTCGGACTAATCTCGTATTAAACTTGAACGAGTCAGCAACTTTCAGGTAGTCGGACTAATCTCGTATTAAGCTTGTTGTCAAACTTGAACGATTTAGCGACTCTTGCCGTAAGGCGGTTTGCGAGACTTATAAATGCTCGGCTTTGTTCTAAGGGCGGGAGAATGCGCGAGTCTTTTATGCTCGACTTATTTGTTATCTCCTACCGCGAAGAATTTGCGGGACGGATCCCGGCTTTTCCTTACCACGATGTGCACCTCGTGTGCAAGGAAGATCACGCCCCTGGCCAGGAGGGATGATGCTAATGGTGCGAGTCGTTGCTCGTCTTTCTGCGAGTTAGAACTCGTCTTTCTGCGAGTTAGAACTCGTCTTTCTGAGAGTTAGAACACGTCTTTCTGCGAGTTAGAACTCGTCTTTCTGCGAGTTAGAACTCGGCTTTTGGCGAGTTAGAACTCGGCTTTATTAGTACCTTAGATATTTGAGCATTTAATGAAAGGACTTACCTGTTTTGGCTTTGCTTGGCTTTCAAGACGGTAAGTTATCTGAAAGAATGAAGGTTTTATTAGATTTGTGACTGTGCCGGTAAAGGCTGCCTACGTATCTCCCGAGGAAGAATCAAGTCACTCGTAGTTCATAATACATCATTCATTTTTTTTTTTTTTTTAGTCTTGCCGTCTTAGACGTACTCTTTCAGACTTGCCGAATTCCAGGATCGCGGTAAAGCCTCACCTTTCATGGACTCAAGTTCGTAGACTCCCGGCTTGACGACCTTCGTGACTTTGTAGGGTCCTTCCCATTTTGCCCCGAGTTTGCCCGCTCTCCATTCTTTGGTGTTTTCGTAAACTTTGCGTAGGACGTAGTCGCCGACTTGAAAGTGTCTTTCCTTGTCTTTCTGGTTGTAGTACCGAGCTGCGAGCTGTTGATAATTTTGAATCCGGAGTAGGGCTCGATCCCGCTCTTCCTCTAAGGTGTCGAGAGCTTGGATTAGCATCTTTTCATTGATTTCAACGTGGTGCGGCATGAGAGACCGGCGGAGGGTGTAAATGTTAGCTTCTGCTGGTACCATTTCTTCTACGCCAAAGGCTAAAGAGAATGGGGTGGCTCCTGTTGCGCTGCGAGGCGTCGTTCTATGTGACCAGAGGACGCCGTCTAACTCATCTGCCCAAACTCCTTTTTTTCTCTCAAGGCGCTTTTTGATGCCGGCGATGATGGTTTTATTCGTAGCTTCGGCTTGGCCATTCCCCTGAGGATACCTTGGTGTCGACTTGCTAAGGCGTATATCCCATTTCCTGCAGAATCCTTCGAATACTTTCGAGATGAATTGTGACCCGTTATCCGTGACGATCTCGTAAGGCAGCCCGAAACGACATATTATGTATTTCCAGAAGAAATTTTGAACCTGGACATCCTGGATCGCGACGTAAGCCTTGGCCTCTACCCACTTTGTGAAGTAGTCGGTCATGATGAGCAGGAAACGTCTTTGATTGGATAATGGTAACGGTCCAACGATGTCCATTGCCCATCTCATGAACGGATAAGCTGCGGTTGATGTCATGAGTAACTCTGTAGGTCGATGTATGAATGGCGCATGTCGCTGACACTTTTCACACTTGTTGGAATAGGTCTCGCAATCGGTTATCATAGTCGGCCAATAGTGACCGTTCAACTTGATTTTGAGAGCGAGAGACCTGCCTCCGGAGTGGTTGCCGCATGCTCCAGAGTGCGTCTCTTCGAGAACTCGACTTATTTCGTCTCCGTTTATGCATCTGAGGAGGATCTTATCAGCTGAATACTTATAGAGGATACCGTCATACATAGTGTATCGCGCGCTATTGACTTTAAGTCGTCGTGCTTCCCATTTGTCTTCTGGAAGCTTTCCTTCTGTCAGGTACGCTCTTATTGGAAGTCGCCAATCCTTATCGTTGTTAGTTAAGACAGCGATGAGGTCGGTGTTTTTTGCCTGAATGTTGCAGCACATATCATCCTTGCCACTCTGGGTTATTTCATTAGGTTCTTCTTGATTGTTCTCAGGGGGCGGGATGCTTGGTTCATGGATCGTTTCTACCGGGATCCATCGACAGAGATTGGGATTTGATGCCAGCGATGCGAGTGCGTCTGCCGGGGCGTTTTCTTTCCTTGGTATCTGGACAATGTCGAAGAATTCGAAGGAACTGGTGAGTTCTAGTGCCGTATTTCGGTAAGCCTCCATTCGCTCGTTTTTAGCTTCGTAGTCTCCATTGATCTGGTTCGTTACAAGCATAGAATCACAATGGGCCAAGAGATGTCGTACTCCAATTTCTCTGGCTAGTCTGAGGCCGGCTAATAGAGCTTCATACTCGGCTGTGTTGTTAGACGCCGTGAAGCCCAGCTTGAAGGACTGTTCTAGTATTTTGCCAGTTGGTGAAATGAGGCGTATCCCTATCCCGGCTCCTTTTTTCGATGAAGCCCCGTCGACGAACAACTTCCAATTTTTATCTTCTATCTCGGTGCCGACATCTAACTCGGGTGATAACTCAACAAGGAAATCAGCTATTACCTGCGACTTGGCGGTTGTCCTGTTTCTGTATTCGATGTCATACTCGCTTAATTCTATCGCCCATTTGGCCAGACGGCCAGACTGTCCCGGGCTGTGAAGGATTGTCCGAAGGGGTTGACTACTTAGTACGGCGATCGGATATGACTGAAAATATGGTCGCAGCTTTCGTGCAGAGATGACGACTGCGAAGGCTAGTTTTTCTCATTGCAGGATATCTAGTTTCGGCTCCGTTCATCGTTTTGCTTACGTAGAAGATCGGCTTTTGTTCCCCTCGATCTTCCCGAACTAGTACGCCACTGACTGCTGTTGTTGAGACAGCGATGTAAAGTAATAATGTCTCACCGTTCTCGGGTTTAGACAGTATTGGCGGGTTCGACAAATAGTCCTTGAGTTGGATGAATGCCTCTTGACACTTATCGTCCCACACAAATCTTTTGTTCCCTCGCAGGAGCTCGTAAAAGGGGAGACATTTATCCGTTGACCGGGATATAAATCTGTTCAAGGCGGCTATGCGGCCAGTGAGGCGTTGTACCTCTCGAGTGTTTTTGGGAGATGGCAAGTCGATTATGGCTGTGATCTGCTTTGGATTAGCTTCTATTCCTCTCTGAGTTACCACGTACCCAAGGAACTCTCCTGATGTCACTCCGAACGTACACTTAGTTGGGTTGAGCTTCATGCCATATCGGTTAAGGATGTTGAAACATTCCTTCAGATGGCCGACATGCTGAGAGGCAATCAGAGATTTTACTAGCATGTCGTCGATGTAAACCTCCATTGTTGTGCCGAGTTGTCCTGCAAACATCCGGTTTACCAGCCGCTGGTAGGTGGCGCCGGCGTTTTTGAGGCCGAAGGGCATGACTCTATAGCAATACGTACCGCGTTCAGTGATGAAGGCCGTCTTTTCTCTTCGTCCGGGTTCATGAGGATCTGATTATATCCTGAGAACGCATCCATGAATGATAGCAATTCATTTCCGGTTGTTGCCTCAACAAGTCGGTCGATATGTGGCAGCGGGAAACTATCCTTCGGGGAGGCTTTGTTGTGATCTGTGAAATCAACGCATACTCTCCACTTTCCGTTTCTCCTTTTCACTACCACTGGATTAGCCAACCAGTCGGGGTACTTGACTTCTTGGATTGAACCGGCTTCAAGTAACTTCTCTACTTCATCGTTGACTGCTTTAGCCCTTTCAGGGCCGAGTTTTCGCCTCTTTTGCTTAACTGGTTTGTAAGTCGGATCGACATTCAGCTCGTGAGTTGTGATGGTTGGATTGATACCCTTCATGTCCTTCATTGTCCACGCAAACGTTGTAACGTTTTGCTGTAGGAAGGCGACCAATTCCCTTTTGATGTCGTCTGGCAGTTCCGCGCCGATCCCCACACACTTGCTCGCATCTGAGTCGTCGATGATGACTTGTTGGATCAGTTCTCTCTCTGGTCCTTTTATTCCGTGCTCCGTGTTGATCATGCACGAAGGCACTCTAATCTTATGTTCTCTTGCAAAACACGACCGGCTTGCGCTCTGGCATCCTTTGACTGTCTGAATTCCTTTAGGTGTCCGAAATTTCAGACATTGATGATATGTTGAAGATACCGCCTTCATGCTGTATAGCCACGGAGTTCCGAGGATGACGTTATAGATGGTTGGCTTGTCAATGACATGAAACCTCACCAATCTGTTAACTCCTCCTGCGAAAACGGGCAATTTGATCGTTCCGATTGTGTATGTCGTCTCGCTCGTGAACCCGGTGAGCGGCTTGGCCTTCTGTTTGATATCCTCTTCCTTAATTTCCATCTTTTTGAGTGTATCCAGAAAAATTAAGTCTATCGAGCTCCCGGTGTCTACCAGTATTCGGGATACTTGGCAGCTTCCGATTAACAGCTCAACCACTAGCGGGTCGTTATGGGGGTAGTGAGTCCCATAGAGGTCTTGGTCGGTAAAGATGACGGGGGGATCATCTGACAGGATTGGCTGGGGCGCCTTTTGTGCAGCTAGAGCAAGACGTTCGTAGACCTTTATTGACCGGACCGAATCGTTTACGGAGATCAGACCTCCCATAATCATGTTGATTCTTCGGATGGTTTTTGGGGTTTCTTCTTCGTCCTCTCCCTCTTCTTCTTCACGGTTGCGTTTCAAGGCTATGCTTTTGATACGCCGTGGTGGTTTATCCTGCTTAGGAGCCTGCTCATCGGCTTTATCTTCTTTCTGTTGTCCCGACTCTTCCTTTTTTAATCTCTCAATGGCCGCCTTGATCTCTTCATTCGAAAGTCGGGAGTAGAGTGCGTTTCTGAGGTTCCGACATTCGGCCGTGTCGTGCGACGTAGCTTGATGGTATTCGCAGTACTTATCCCCCGTAGCGGAAGCTGCTTGTTGCGCCTTCTTTGCCTCTTTTCTCTTATTCCACGGTTTTGATGACCGGAATTTGTCGGTGCCATCGACAACCATTGTTTTGGCGCCCTTACTATCGTAGTGCTGTCTAGGTTCTCTTTCCTCTTTCTTATCTGTTTGTTTGCCAGAACCGAATCTTCTTGCTAACGCGACCTTTTTCTCTTCCAATTCCACGAATTTATTCGCTCGATGGAGTGCATCCTCGATGTTTAACGGCGGGTTGACGACTAGATCCTGGTAAAAGGGTGACTCATTCCAGACGGCATTTGTCAGGGCCGCAATGGTGAACTTATCTGGTGCCTCGGTTCGCGTCATCACTGTCCTAAATCTTTCTACAAAGTCTTTCAAAGTTTCCTTCTTCTCTTGCGTCATTGACATCAGCGCACTCAGCGAAGTGTCCTTACGAATGTAGGCAAAGTGATGCCTTACGAATGCCCATGTGAGGTCGGAGAAACTATCGATTGATTTGGAAGGGAGTCGGGAGAACCAGTTTAGCGCGTCCCCTTCCAGGGTTTCGGTGAACAGTTGGCAGAAACCGATGTCACGCTCCTCGCTTGATGAGAACCGCGCCTTAGCCGCCATGATTTTGAACGTTGTAAGATGGATTGCTGGATCTTTTGTGCCGTCGTACATCGGCAACCTGAGCTTCTCCCTCTGCCTTATGTACGTGTTTGTGATACGCGAGGTGAAGGGTTTCCTCCGAGTCTCCTCGATGATTCGGTCGATTTCTGGTGCGGACCCCTTAACGCCATGGACTTCCCCTTTTAACTCTTTTAGGGTGTCTCTGAGCTCAGTCAGCTGTTTCTCGACATGGTTGCGACTTGTTCCGCGAATAGACGCTCCATGAGTTTTCTCGTGTGACGTACTTCGCTCATGGCGATAGTTATCACGGCGTGAGTTGTTCTCATGTCGCGAATTTCGTCTGTGGTGCATGTCCCGTGTCTGGTGACTGGTGCGTCCATCCTTATCGGGTGAGTATCTCTCATCGCTCCAGTCGTCCCGTCTCCGACTTTCGCTCCGTTTGGGTTCCTCAGACCCTTCCTTCCGATGTGAGCTCCGCTCGCGAGTATCCTTCTTGTTGCTTTCCTTACGCGGGTTGCTCCTGGATTTGCTACTACGGCTCTGTTCATGGAGGCTTTCCTCAGATGTATCATAGACCAGTTGTCTGGCGACTTTGTCCTTCAATTTTGGAGGCACCTCTCTTTTGGATTTCCTAGACTGTTGGTCCGAACGGATCTTTGCTTGCTCCGTCTGCAGTAGGTCAATTTTCTCTGAGAACGTTTTGATCAAGTCATTCTGCGACTCGATCTTGGCCATCAGAGTAGCTAAGACCTTATCTTGCTCGATTTGAGCTGTTGTTTCGCTGAGTGACGGGGCATGTTTGCCGTCATCTCGAGCTTTTTTTGTCTTGGCGGCGTCTCGCGGCTTCTTGCCGCCTTTCGCCGCGTCGTCTTCGTGATCACTCTGGTCGTAATCACTTTCGTCATGATCGCTTAGTTCAACCCTAGGGTTTTCTGGATCGATTACCTTACGGTTTCCCGACATCTCGTTCAGAAATTTCTCATAGAAATCCCCACAGTCGGCGCCAATTGTAAGATCTCAACTCGGTCTATCTGAAGATAGAAAGAGTTTTAGGGTTTGTAAATTAGGGATTCTAAAAGAAGGATTTAGGAACATGGTGAGATTTGGGAATTTAGGGTTTAAAAGCCGGTGTTTCCGAGGTGGAAGCCGGTAAAGAATGCTATGAAAGTCGCCGGAGAGATATTTAGGTTAAAGTCGCTCTAAAAAGTCTCTCAAGGCGGAAAAATAATAAGAAAGCGTGTTCTTTATTGAATATCGGGGTTCCCTTATATAGGGTTACAAGTCGGTTTATCATAATAAGGAAAATAAGAGATAATTACGAATATTTCCTAATAACTCGGCTTCGTCTTGATACGGAATATTTCCTTCTACCGACTTTCTTGCGCGGCGCCTTTGGACTAGACACCCTCCAAACCCTAGTGTAAGCCGGTTTAACCCGAGTTCGGTTTAACCTAGGTTTTACCGCCTTAGGCTTTATTTCCGACTTTCCCTTCTGAACCGGCCTAAACTCATGAATAGGCCTCCTTAGGAAAGTGCTAATCTTGACTCTAACAGTTCTTACATAATTTTATATGTGCCCCATTTTAAAAATAGAAAAATATATAGGCCTCAAATACTTGGTTAAAGATTACCGAGTCCTGCACATTTGTCATCTACACTTAATGATGCAGATTATTATTGGGAATGAAAGGCCAAAGTTGGCCAAGCAAACACATTCTGCACTAAAAAGAAAGCTAATCCAAACCGCGCTGGAGCTAGATGAATAGAAAAAGGTGATGGATGTGCCCGAGAAGTAAACTTTGGAACCAAAAAAAAAAAAGACAGAAGAAAAAGAGCATGATCATGAAACATTCTCATATTCTTAAGGTGGTAACTGAAGAGTAAGACGTCTAACTGGGGCAGATCAAAGGTATGATCAAGAAACCAAATCCATGTGGCTGTGATACTAAGAGGAGAAAGGACATCATGTTCTTTGTTCAGTGACTACCGTCTTTCTCCGTTATGGAATATTGTGTATTGCAAATGATACATCTTTTATAATAAAAAACAGACGTCAATTATGCACAACATAGGGACACACGTTTCTGCTCAGAGAGTTAAACAAATCATAGAGCTAATCATCAAATTTATTATAGGTGTATCCTACCAGAGATTAAAACAGGTAATAATAATTATTGAGAATGATTTCTTGATCTACAATAATAATATGATTAAGTTTACAATATTTGAAATTTGGTAAAGTAGACAACTTCTTTGGTTTGAAATTCTCAAGTTATGATTAATTTGGACTTCCTAATGATAGCCTAATAAGTTAATTATCTTTTGTTATGCATTATAGGTATGAAAAAAACGTCAGCATTAAGAACAAGGTCAATCATGTATTTGAGTAGGTGACCGTACGTACGTTAGGCAGATATTCACCTTCTTCACAATGTGCATCATGTTTTGAAAATGATTCAAAAGGTGAAATCAAATGGAGAAATTTGAAAAGAATAATTCGTGACAAGAAAAACAAATGATTAATCTATATCTTGAGACGTAAGTCATAAGGTAAGAGGGAGTGATCTTTATACTTGGCAAGGTCCTTAGATCGAAAAGAGCTTAGACTGTTTTTTTTATTTAAACGTCTGGTCCGGGTATTAATATTGATCATGAATCACATAATCAAAACCATGAGAATATTATTGACAGCTTAGATGTTTCTTTATTGATTTATTCCCTATATATTACATATAATTCAATTTAAACAAAAAATAATTTGAATTTTGTTCTGACTGGTAGCCTGAACAATAATTTCAGAACATATTACAACATAGCTAAACTTTAAACATAGTAAAATTGTAAGGTTGAATCCGCCAAACCGATCTAAGACCATTCAAGTCCATTTAGTAACGGAAACGTTTAATCCCAATACTTAGGAAGTAATCACCAATATCCATGGACGTTTACAGACTAGGTGTCCATCAGAAAAGTTATATTAGAAGTTATAATGCAAAAATATAGAAATATATGACAAAATTGGGAAAGTACAAATACGGAAGCTCAAACCATTGGAACATATCTTAGGGCATGTATATCGATGGGTTTTAAGGGGTGGGGTTCTTAACTATTCACGTGGTTAAGAACCGGGTTCTAAAAATCCTTATTTAAGAACCGGTTTTTACACTGTTCATGACACGTGGCATCTTGTCATTCGTCTAATTTTTTTTTTCAATTTTTTTTTTTTACACTTTTCCCAAAAAAAAAAAAAAAAATTTTTTTTAAAAACCCCCATAGGGGTTCATGGATGTTCATGCCCTTAGCCTCTCTATGATGCGGAAGTTAAAGCAAATCGCTGGTTCTGGCCAACGTGAGAAACAGAAACGCAAATTCAGAATACAAATTAGAGCTGGAAATAACCTACAAAGAATAATAATAACAACCCGACGATTCACAATTTAAAACAGGTTTCAAATAAACTTAGAGTTTATGGTATATAACAAATAACACAATAATTAGTGAATAAATTAATAATTTTCTCTTTAAATAATATTAGATTTTGACCCGCACTTAGAAAGTGCGGGTTTAATTTTCTTTACAAATTTTATTTTTTATTTATTTTGTTAATAGTAATTTAGATTTTTAATTATATAATCTAATTTGATTATAATTGTTTAACCAGCATTATAAAAAACGAGTTAGCAATTTAGTTTTTTTTTTTAAATGAATTATATGTTATTTAGAGGAGATATATCGTACAGATTAAGAGATTAAAATAACGATTTCTCATTATATATTTCAATCCGTGTTGTATCGTAAGATAATGGTTTGGAATATATATATATATATAAACAACTATTGTAAAAGTTATGTGGTATAAGTTTAATTGTTATTGTATTTATCTAAAATATTATTTTATAAAACACATGTAGTCATATATATAATTTGCAAATTTGATGGAACAACCCGTTAAAAAACTTCATTCAAACATAAAGCATAATTTGACGTTTCAAATATTTGAATAATATAAATATAAAATCATTTTAATATTTTTATTAAGTTTAAAATATATCAACTGAAATTATTTACTATATATATGTATATATATTTAAACTCATGCGAAGATTTTTTTAGAAAATTTATAATCAAAGTTGGCTAATTTATTTTTCAACCCGTTCAATTATTTAAATATTTTTCAATTTGATGGAAAAACTCGCTAAAAAATACAATTGTAAAAACATCAGTCGTAATATGTATATATATATATTTGAAACAAAATAAAGAAGATATTAAAATATATTATAAATATATTTTGAATTAAATCATAAAATAGAGAATATTAATTTATATACATAATAGTTGATGTATAAATTATTAATTATATTTATCAATTAATTTGTTTTGATTTTAATTAATTAGGAAAGTGAAACCCATTATATTTTGATTGTTTGGCTACATGTTTAATAATTGTCTTGTTTGGAAACATAGATTGTAGAGATAATGTTATATTCCCTAATTACCCTTAATAAAATTAAATTAAATCATTAATATGTAATGGCATAAGTTGTAATAAACACATAAACTAAAGATTAGTTTTGTTTTTACTCTAATTTTTTAATAGTATAGATCATTAGCGAAAGAGACTCGCTTAGAAAAGCGGCTTTGTGTAGTCCATAGTCGGATTAATCTATTTATGTACATTTGATATCTTTAAAACTAAAATTTGCAATTATTTATTAGAAACAAAAGATATAAAGGATAACTAAAGATGATTTTTTTTTCACTCATTTTCTATCATATATTTCGTATATAATTATTGGTATCATGTGTGAAAAGTTCTATTTTTCCAACAACAGAATAAAATTTGTAGACATCAATTATTTACTATACACAAATTCAATGATTTAAACATCAATTTAATAGTAAAATTTAATTTAAAATGTTTATATAAAACTAATGAAAAATTTATATTAAATTAAGAAAAATGATATTTTTATGCGTTTAAAATTTCTATTTTCGAATTAGTCGCATATAAATTTCTATGATTTTTGACATTTTATGTGTAGAAAGAGCACAAAATTTTAAAGGAATTTTATATGTAATTGATGTTCACTTTATATTATTCTAAGTTATAATTACCTATATTTTATATTCTGTGTAAAAACTGCTTAGTTTCATATGACTAATTTCTCACCAAGTCTTGAGTTTTTTATGACATTAAAAATATATATATTATTTGTAAACAAAATAGCCTGCTTAACAAATAACGAGGCCACAAAAAATGTAACTGACCCTCACTATCAATGAGGACTAACAATACGAATAAAATTAAGGGAATGTTTTATTTACATAATAGATTACTTAACGTTACAATCTATCAATAATGTTCACTTCCATGTAAATTTATTTACAGTAGAAAATACCATATATTACATTTTGTTTTGAACTTTGATATATTATAATTTACATAACAAAATGGTTTTATTCGGTACAACATAACATGGATTTTAGTAATGTATATTTTACATACATGCGGAAAATAAACAATCTAACATATGTAAGAATAACTACTCAATCAAGAAAAAACATTGTCTATTCAGACAATAATAAGAAATGCACTAAATACAAAATAATAATATATATAAAAAAAAATATATAATGCGAAAATATGAATCTGCGCGTAGCGCGAAATCACCCCTAGTTATTAATAAAAAGATGAAGAAGAAAGAAGAGAGGAAGTAGAGAAAGGAAGAAAAAGTTGAAGCAAGTCAAAATAACAATGAGAATAAGCAAGAAGTCAACATCTTTAAGGAAAAAGTCGGGTTCGCTTAATTGATAAATCTTCCTGACGTGAATTTCGATGTAGAGCTATTGTTTCGTTTTCCTCTCCCGCAGCCGGCGTTTCGTGGTGCCGCCACCGGGAGAGACTAGTTCTTGTAGTCTACTATATTTTTCGTTGCCTTCGTATCTCACAGTTTTTTTTCTCGTTGTCTCTTTGTCAGATCTGTTTTCTCTGCTGGCGCTTAGTGCTCGTCCGCGTCCGTTGATGTTGTCGTTAGTGTTTCATTTCTGCTCGCTCTCGCCGGTGTAGTCAGTGGGTGCTTCCGTTGTCGCCTCCATCATTTGGGTGGTCATCGTCTCCAGCTATTTGTGTTGTCTCCGGCTGTTTATGCCGGCGCCTAATACGTGTTTGATCTTGGTATCTTCTAGTGTCTCAAGTGTGGGTGGTCTGACTCTTGACTTGAGGTTTTATTTGTGGATTGTGCAAAGGAATTTTACGGCGAAGTATGAGTTTGTTTGGCTTATTAGGCTGTTTGTTTCATGTTATTATGGTTTAGACTCAGTTCTTAACGGTTTAGAGGTGGATATGTGATTTGGTTTGGTTGGTCTCGGGTGGTTTGTGGTGGGTGAGGTGCTTTGCGCTTCGCTATTTGACTTTTGTGCAACGGTTTTGGTTTTGCTGGTGAATTTCCCGGTGATGCTCTTATTGGTTTCAACCGTCCAAGTCATTACTTTGCTTCTACGTTTTGGTATTAGCGGTTTTCGTTAATGTCCATCTTCGGGTTTCGTCTGCCCTTCTCGCTTCCCCTTTCTGGTGGATTGGGTTTATTGTTTATATCTCCCTCTTATAAGCGGATTTTTGGCGTTTCAAAATGTGGTTGTGGTTATTTAGCTTGCAGTTTCTTGGTTCGTTGTGGAGGTGGGTGTGAGCGCTTTCCTTTTGGATATTCATATAGGTTTGTCGTGTTCTTGGCGGTCTTCGTTTGGCTTGGCTTCGGGTTTCTCAAAGTCTCTGGTGATTTGGGGCCGTTTGGACTTATATCTAGGTGTTTACCAAGCACATAAGAGTGCATTGCAACTGTATCCGGAAGATGTTATGGATCTAGTAGCGGTCCTTCTTGGCGGGTTATGAAGTCTTTGTTTCTTTGGACCTGAGAGAATGTCTCTCAGTGGCTATTCAGGATGCTGATGTTATCGTTCGGTGGGCCGTGGACAAAAAAGATAAGTCTCGTTCAAAGATCTTCCCAGGTGTTAAAAACTGCAAGTTTGAGTGGCTATTTCTAGGTTTTTGATTTTTTTTCAATTTTGTTTGGCTTAGTTGTAAGTTTAGCTCCTTTTCATAGGGTTTTCTTTCGGGAAATTTAATATATTCTGCCGGCCTAGTTTCTTTTTTTTTGGCTTAGTTTCCGGAGACTTTTTTGTGTTTGCCACTTATGTATTCCAACCTTGTATTTTACCCCGTTTTGACGAAAAAAGAAGAAGCAAGAAGTCAAAGACGAGATTGAGTTGTGTAACAACAAGTTTCACATCAAGAAGAATAAGAGTGGTTGGTGTTATTTTGGTTAAAAGCTAACTAAGTTGAATTAGAGTGTTTAGAGTAGTTAAGAGTTGGTAAGTTATTTAACTTTTCTTGTAAGGTATATATCTAGAAGTACCAAGTGGGAGTAGTTAAATTTATAAGTGTAAGAGTGTGTGAGTGTGTGTAGTAAGTAGATACGTATGTATGTGTGTGTGATGTTGTAAGCTATCCGATTCTAATAGAAAACAGAGTTAGATCAAAGTTAAAAATGTAGTATTCAGTTCTATATCTCTCTCTAAGTTACTTCTTGTTTTCTCTTAGAACAACACTAAACACAAAACATAGAGAATAAGAAGAGATGTGAATCAGACACAAAGAGATATGTAGCTGGACAAAGAGAGTGAGAAATTGAGAGAAAGAGAGAACAAAATTGAGTGTGTTCCAAGCAATAGAACAAAAGTTCAACATGGTATAAAATCAAAATAGACTTATCAAATTTGACGTCAAAAGATTTTATTCATCGAAGAAGAGAAAGGGATTTTGAGATGGGCTCAAGTTGTAAATGGGCATATTCTCTCTTGAAAGATGCAGCTGAGCCAAAAGTTGTATCATCAGAACATTCTCTTCTTAAGAAAAGATGTCGTAACCCAAAGTATTGATCGGGATGAAGATCCCAAACATGACGACGGCTACCATCTAACAAGAAATTGGTGTTACCTGAGTCTGTTGACAGGATCGGAAGGCGTGGCTGGCTAAAGAAGAAGAAGTCAGTCTAACAAAGAGACTAAAGAAATAGAAAGATAGAGAAAACCATCGAAGTATAAGAGGAATAAAGCTAGAGGAGACGAGGAGATTAATGATGGTAACAACACAAATGGTCAAAAGAGGAGTTGGTACACCATCAAACTTCAAAGAAACCTTCTGAGTTGTACCTTTATGAAGAAGACTCTTGTATGCCAAATTCTCTATCAAGCAAGAGTTGCTTATCTAAGAGTGAAAGGAAGCAAAAGCTTGAATGTGGTGTTAATACATGAGACCTCTTAATGGTGATGTTGACCAGAAGAAATTCGGTGAAGACAACAAGGACTTTTAGGTTGTTGATATATCATGGTTTTTACCTGTTTTAAGCCATGATATAAGTATGTTTTAGAGTCATTTGTCGTGTCTTTAGAATCATTACAGGTGTTTATTAGGTACATGCACGTTTGGAGGATTATTGGAGATATTGGAGCATTTTGGGCAAAATGAGGAGCTTAAGCCGAGAGAGCTAATTTCACCAAGTCTGGACGACCCATGCATCGATCGATGCATCATTGGCATCGATCGACACACCTCTGCGCCAGCACATTAATGAAAACTTTGGAGATTTGCAGTTTTGCCCCAGAAAGTTTTAGTATTTGCAAAAAGACCCCAAGCGTGATTAAGGCTTTATAATTAGGTTTTTGGTGTTTTGTTTTAGATACGCATTCATACTATTAACTTTTTAGAGAGAGAGACCGAGAGGCTGATCGTTCTTGTACTCCACAGAGAAGATTTCGAACCTCTTTAACTCTTTACTCTTTGATTTTATGCAATCTATTTTATTCATTGATTTGTGTTTCATTAATCATGTCTAAGTAGATTCATAGTTAGGTTTAGGGATTCTCGTTAGGGATTTCATGACCTGCTAGATTAATTTATCAGTTAAGGATTCATATCTTATTTGTTCTTCAACATGAATTGTGCTTAATACTAGTTTCTAACCTGATCACTTAGAATCTAGACCTTAGGTTTATAAATTGACACGAAAGTGTAATTTAGAATCTGATCTATTTAGGTTGAGCAATTTAATTATCTGCAAAGAAATTTGGTTTAATTGAATTGTGAAAAAAATCAAACTTTCACTTAATGCTAGTTTAATCTGTTAGGAATTGCAAAGAAATTTGGGTTTCTGCTAATTAGACTTAGAGAATTCTCGCAACGAAAGTTGGTTAGTTCTATCTTGTGTTTGAGTTATAGAACCGAACTTAATTTGATCTTGAATGGTAGTTGATCTGCTTGTCTGATTTCCTGAGAACTCCCTAGACTTGACGCTTTTAGTACTTGCTTCACAAAACCGTTCTTGCTACTGATTTACTTTCTGCTTAGTTATTTATTTTCTAATTAGTATCGCCTAGCTTAACTTGACATTGTATAGCCTATCATAAGATTTCTTAAGTCTCTGTGGATTCGACCCCTAGATACTACAATTGTTCTATGCACTTGCAGTTGAACTTAGGGAAGTAAACTCTGAGCATATCAAGTTTTTGGCGCCGTTTCCGGGGACTCTTTTGAGTCTTCGATAGATTTGAATTTAAAGTTTAGACTAGGTTTTTGTTTTTTGTTTTTGTTACTAATTTCTCTGTTTTTCTCCGTGTGTTTCAGGTCTGATATCGCTTAGCATCGATCGACGCATCTTTTGAATCGATCGGCACAAGGCGAATCCCGTGTTGAATCGATCGTTGCATACTTAGCATCGATCGTTGCAGTGCGATTACCGATGGTTTATGCAGAGGCGTGAGACCAGAAGTGGTCCAAACGCGAATCTCGTGAATCTCAGGCTTAAGGAACTTGCTAGACTAGAGAGAACAAACAGAAAAGGTCAACGAGCAAGGATGATGAACAATCGCTTGATTTTGAGACCTGATGCTGGGGGTGTTCTGAGAGACCAACAGAACAACCGGTACAATAATGACGGGCTAAGGATTGATGCTGAGGGACGTATGATCCCTGAACCTGCGCCTAAACAGCCCCAAGGTCAAGGGCAGATGATTAATCCTCCTGCTGATGCGAGGACTCTTGCTGAATACAACCGTCCGGATGAGTTATATGCTAACCGGTCAGCAATTGTGTGCCTCCTGGCTTTGAGAGGAATGACTTCGAGATCAAGACTGTCTATTACTCTCTTTTGAGGCAGAATCCTTTTCATGGTCTCCCACATGAGCAGCCCATGGATCATATTGATGATTTTGAAGACTTCGTCACTGGAATGAAGTACAATGGGGTAAACTATGACTATCTGTATCTCAAACTTTTCCCCTATTCTCTCGCTGGAGAGGCTGCAACTTGGCTGAAACAACTTCCAACTGGGAAGTTTACTACTTGGGATGCTGTGAAGAGGGAGTTTTTGAAGCACTTTTATGATGATGCTCGCTCTGATCAGTCGAGACAGGATATTCTCACCTTCACCCAAGGTCCTACAGAGCCTCTTAAGTCTGCTTGGATGAGGTTTAAGAAGTACCAACATGACTGTCCTCATCATGGATTCTCTGAAGTGACGCTGTTGGGCATATTCTTCAGAGGAATTGGTCTCCATTACCAGTCTGCATTGGATAATGCCAGCAATGGAAATTTCAATACAAGGACTCCTGAACAGGCTAGGACGCTGATTGATAACTTGGTGAGCAGTAATAGCACCAAGAATGCTGATAGAAGAAGGAAAGAGTCTGGTGGAAAGATCGATAATCTGGAGATTGCTGATATCAGGAATAAGTTGGACATTGTTCACAGTTTGTTGACTGCAAAGAAGGCTGTCCACTTTGCTCAAGATGTTGAGATATTTGCGGCTGAATAAGACAACCAAGAAGAGGATGTGAACTACATTAGTTGCTCTGGATTTCAAGGAAACAGGTTTGGAAATCAGCAAGGTAATAAATTCTTTAATGGTGGACAGAAGAATGCTTTCACAAGCAACCAGAACTCTTCTGGATATGGACAGACTGCTGGTTATCAAAAACCTTTTCAGCAAGGTAATTCTTATCAGAGGACTTATGGATCATCCTCATATCAGACATCTCCTGATGCTAGTGCTCATGAGAGCAAGATGGAAGCCATGATGAAGCTGTTGCTGGAGGGTCAGGCTAAGACTGTTGTAGACTTCAACAAGAATCTGGATGTTGTGTATGAAGATCTGAATGGGAAGTTAGAATCCTTGAGCACGCATGTGAAGAAGCTTGATGCTCAGGTTGCGCAGACTGATGGGTCTGCTAAGAGGCCATATGGATCTCTTCCGGGAAGAACTGATGCTAATCCTAAGTACCAGTGCAATGCAATGAAGTTGAGAAGTGGTAAGGAGCTGTTTCCTTCCCAGAAAAAGCAGTTGAGCTTAGAAGAAATCGTGGAAATTGAGGAGATGGAAGATGAGATCCACGGATTTCGCAATGCATCGACCGACGAACCAATGCAACGATCGACGCAAGGCGAAAATAAAGATACTGATCCTAAGCTCGACACAGAGGTCGTGAAGAAATTGCCTAGCCTCGATCGACACACATCTGATGTCGATCGACGCAAAGCGACAGCCGAGAGTTCAAACACAGAAAGTTACAGAAAGCTGACGAGATGATCTACAAGCCTAAGGTTCCCTTTCCCAAGAACCCGAGGAAGTCTAAGAATGAGAAACAGGTAGAAAAATGCAAAGCGATGCTACAGAAGGTGTTGATTGAAGTGCCTTTGATTGATTCTCTAAGGAATACTCCTGTGATTCGAAGGTGTCTTACAGATCTTCTTGCTGGTAACTTGACTGATGAGGAGAGTTTACTTATGATCTCAGAGGTATGTAGCGCAGTGATTCAGGGTAGAATTCCTGAGAAGTTGAAAGATCCAGGGAGCTTTGTGTTGAATTGTGGTATCTACAAGGACAGATTTGAGAGATCTTTGTGTGATCTAGGTTCTAGTGTGAACCTTATACCCTTCTCTGTTTCTAAGAGACTTGTGATGACTGACTTCCCGCCTACTAGGATCTCATTAGTCTTAGCGGACAGAACAGTCAGAATTCATGAAGGAATATTGGAAGATGTGCCTATAATGATTGGCCAGTGTGATTCCTACTGATTTTGTGGTTCTGCTGTATGGAGAAGAACCAAAGGATCCACTGATTTTGGGTAGGCCTTTCTTGGCTACTGCTGGTGCGATGATTGACTGCAAGAGAGGTAAGATAATTCTGAATGTGGGTGATCTGAAGATGAAATTTGATATGGACAAACTGGTGAAGAGACCAACCATCGACGGACAGACCTTTTATGTGGATACACTCAGTGATTTAGCTGCGGATTACTTTCATAAGACACATGCTGAGGATCCGCTAGAGAGAGCTTTACTGAGCTCTATAATGGAGCTGGAGCATCTGCAAGACGAGCCCGCAATCTGCTATGTGAGGCTAATGGATTCTGCTGAGCAAGTGATGCAGGTAGATGTGTCTGACGCGACGCTGCATCGATCGACACCCCCTGTGCAACGATCGTTGCAAGTCGCTAGTGACTGGGCAGAAGAGAAAGCCCCGAAAATTGAGCTGAAACAACTCCCATTCGGGCTAATTAAGGTACGCATTTCTTGGACCTAATTCGACATATCCAGTGATTGTTAGTGCTAGTTTGAACAACGCAGAGCTCACTGTACTGTTAAGCAAGCAGCGTATGCATCGCAAGTCTCTTGGCTATTCTCTTGATGACATTTTAGGTATCTCTCTGGAGCTGTGTATGCATCGGATACATCTTGAGGACGAGTCTAAGACATCTGTTGAGCATCAGAGGATGCTGAATCATAATCTTAAGGATGTGGTAAAGAAGAAGATCATGAAGCTCCTAGATGCTGGGATCATTTATCCGATTTCAGACAGCGATTGGGTTAGTCAAGTCCATGTAGTTCCTAAGAAAGGTGGAGTTACAGTAGTGAAGAATGAGAAGAACGAGCTGATTCCTACAAGGACTATGACTAGACACCGGATGTGCATAGATTACAGGAAGCTCAATGCTGCGACAAGGAAGGATCATTTCCCTTTACCTTTCATCGATCATATGCTGGAGAGGTTAGCGAATCATTCTTACTATTACTTCCTCGATAGGTATTCAGGCTTCTTCTAGATTCCCATCCATCCAGAGGATCAGGGAAAGACTACTTTTACTTATACATATGGCACATTTTCCTACCGCATGATGCCTTTTGGACTTTGTAATGCACCAGCCACCTTCCAGAGATGCATGATGTCCATATTCACTGACATGATTGAGGACTTTATGGAGGTGTTTATGGATGACTTTTCAGTCTACGGGTCATCCTATCATGAGTGCTTGGATAATCTGTGCAAGATGCTAGCTAGATGTGAGGAGAAGCACTTGGTTCTTAATTGGGAGAAGTGCAATTTCATGGTCAGAGATGACATTGTTCTTGGACATAGAGTGTCAGAAGCAGGAATTGAAGTAGACCGCGCTAAGATTGAGGTTATGACCAGCCTTCAGGCGCCTGATTCTGGAAATCTGTGAGGAGTTTTCTTGGACATGCTGGGTTCTATAGAAGATTCATCAAGGATTTCAGTAAGATTGCTAGACCACTAACTGCTTTGTTGTGTAAGGATGCCAAGTTTGAGTTCACTGCAGATTGTCAGACTGCATTTGAACAGATCAAGCAAGCATTAGTGAGTGCTCCTATAGTACATCCACCCGATTGGGATCCACCTTTTGAGGTAATGTGCGATGCGAGTGATTATGTTGTAGGAGCGGTTCTGGGGCAGAAGAAGGATAAGAAGCTTCATGCCATTTACTATGCCAACAGGACATTAGATGATGCGCAGAGAAACTATGCCACCATGGAGAAGAAGTTGTTGGCAGTTGTCTTTGCTTTTGAAAAATTTCGGTCCTATCTTGTTGGTTCTAAAGTGATTGTACACACTGATCATTCAGCTCTGAAGTATCTGATGGAGAAGAAAGATGCTAAACCGAGATTGTTGAGATGGATAATGTTGCTTCAAGAGTATGATATTGAGGTGAAAGACAAGAAGGGAGTAGAAAACGGAGTTGCTGACCATCTGTCAAGGATTATAGTTGAAGATGACGTCCCCATTAATGATTTCTTGCCTGAGGAGAACGTCAATATGATCGAGACAGCGTTTATGTCGTATTTGGACAGGAAGAAGAAGAACTGTCGGATTTATCGCAGTGCGTCGATCGATGCAACTTCGGCAGCGATCGATGCAAGTATCGGGGATGCAACGATTGACGCGGACCTGTGCATCGGTCAATGCAGATCTCCTACGAACCCAGATTCCTTTAAGGGTCAAATTGAGTACTTAAATCTCAAACTTTGTGCTGTTGCGACAACGGTTACACCCTGGTTTGCGGATATTGCCAATTACCTGGCTGCAGAGACTAAACCAGATGAGTTGAAGGGATATGCTAAGAAGAAGTTCTTCCGAGAGCTCAGACGATACTATTGGGATGAACCTTATCTCTACAAGCACTGTTCGGATGGTCTTTACAGGAGATGCATTGCTGAATCAGAGGTTCCAGATATCTTATTCCACTCTCATGGATCAGATTATGTTGGACATTTTGCTACTTTTAAGACTGTGACTAAGGTTCTGCAAGCAGGTTTCTAGTGGCCTACGATGTTTAGAGACGCTCATTCTTTTGTATCTCAGTGTGATGCCTGTCGGAGGAGAGGAAAAATCAGTAAGAAGCATGAGATGCCTCAGAACTTCATTCTCGAGGTTGAGGTTTTCGATTGTTGGGGCATTGATTTCATGGGTCCTTTTCCCTCATCTCATGGGAATAAGTTCATTTTGGTTACTGTGGACTATGTGTCTAAGTGGGTGGAAGGGATAGCTAGTCCAACCAATGACTCTTCGGTGGTTCTTAATCTGTTTAAGACCATCATTTTCCCTAGATTTGGAGTACCTCATATAGTGATTAGTGATGGAGGATCTCACTTCATTAATAAGGTCTTCGAGAAGCTGCTACAGAAGCATGGAGTTCATCACCAAGTTGCTATTCCTTATCACCTTCAGACTAGTGGGCAGGTCGAGGTCTCTAACAGACAAATCAAGGAGATCTTGGAGAAGACAGTTGGGAAGACAAGGAAGGATTGGGCAGCAAAGCTAGATGATGCACTATGGTCTTACCGGACTGCATTCAAGACGCCACTTGGGACTACTCCATTTCATCTGTTGTATGGAAAAGCGTGTCATCTGCCAGTAGAGCTTGAGCACAAAGCAGTTTTGCAGTTTTGTCCACCTCTGCGCCAGCACATTAATGAAGACTTTGGAGATTTGCAGTTTTGTCCCAGAAATTTCCAGTATTTGCGAAAAGACCCCAAGCATGATTAAGGCTTTATAATTAGGTTTTGGTGTTTTGTTTTAGATACGCATTCATACTATTAGATTTTTAGAGAGAGAGAGACCGAGAGGCTGATCGTTCTTGTACTCCAGAGAGAAGATTTTGAACCTCTTTAACTCTTTACTCTTTAATTTTATGCAATCTATTTGTTGGGATTATGTCCTGAAATCACATTGTACTCACTCTAGAGCGAGTTGTATTGTCGAGATCGGACAATTCATGTGATACTGGGTAATCATAATGCTTTGCTAGAAACCGCTTATGACAAATGAGTTGTAACTCATTTCCAGTATCGTGTGAACCTACAGGGTCACACACCTAAGCAAGTTGGACATAGTCCATATGGGATTGATCATTGGCATATGATCTGATCGATGTGTATTGGATATACATCGAATATAAGTTTCAAAGAGGTGTATCGATCGACATCATTGGGTGCGTCGATCGATACAGGACGTGTGTCGATCGACACCACTAAGTGTGTCGGTCGACACAAAGGCGAAACCGAGACTGATGTTTCGGTTCACTTTAAGGTCGATATATAAATGCGTTTTGTACATTCAACCTAAGTGAGAGGTGTGCGCCGCCCAGAGTGTTTTCTCTCTGAGAAAACACAGAAAAGAAACAGAGTTCCCAGGATATCTGAGCCCCGGTACTAGCATCCCGGCAGATTCCAGCTTGTGTGCGTGTGGACTATCAGTAGAGGCGCAGCATCTGAGGCGCTCCAGAGATCTCGTTTGCCTGACCCTATTCCGCTGCCAGAACAAGGTAAACGCTAGATCTATCCATGATTCAATTAACTAAACCCTAGATCCTAGGCTATCTGGAACTCGCGAGGATTCTGAATGTGGTAGAATTGGCTCGAAGTTCCATCAGTGGTATCAGAGCCTTAGGGTTTAATCATTGAATCTGAAGCATATAATTCGAAAATTAATGTATTTGAATAGATTTATGCTTGCTGTTCTATGTTTTGTTCAAGAAAAACTCGTCTGTTTTTGTCTGTGAATCGAAACAAAGAATCTGTGATTTCGCACAGTGTCGATCGACACACTGGGTGTGTCGGTCGACACAGAGTGGCGAATTTGACAGATTCGGCGGCTAGGGTTTTTCGCGAAGAAAAACCGAAAGCCTACTGTGTCGATCGACACAGGTTGTGTATCGGTCGACACAGAACAAATTCGGTCGAATGTCGATCGACACAGGTTAGTGTCGGTCGACACAGACCAAGCGAATGGTTAATCGGTTCAATTGGATTGGACTGGTTGTCATGCTTGGTTAAGTCCGAATAGATCGGTTTAAATTGGATGAATTGGTTCAATTGGATTGAACTGATTATCTCAATTAGCATGAACCGATGGGTTAAATCAGTTTGATTGGATAATACGGTTCAATTTAATTGGACCGGTTATCGCAATCAGTTGAAACTGGTTTAAACGGTTTGAATTGGATGAATTGGTTCAATTGAATTGAACTAATTATCCCAATTAATATAAATCGATTGGTTAAGATCAGTTTGATCTGATAAGTCGGTTCAATTGGATTGAACCGGTTATCAAAACTATCTTCGGTTAAGGTCTATGTCGACCGTCACACACGGGTTATGTAGATCGACATGACCGGTTCGATGAACCGGGTTAATTGGATTAACCGGTTATTGAAGTCTGGTTTTGTTTGGTGGTGTCGATCGACAGACATAGTCTGCGTCGATCGATACAGTGCTCGAAATTCTGGTTATTGAACCTTGAATTTGCAGAAGCTAAACTCGACCTAAACCTTGATCAAAGCTTAGCTTCAATATGGTCAACTGTCAAGACTCATTTCGTTGTGTGATGGTCTAGCCAAGAGCTTGGTGTCCACAATTACGTGAGTAAGGCAGGTAGTTATGTTGATAGATTTGCAGTGCTAAAACATCAACAATTACATGACCTAAGAGATTGATTTGCTAAACTTTTGGGTTTAGTTTCCTCAACTAAATATCAAGTAACCTTGATGTCTTGCCCAATCTTGTCTACTGTCAAAACTCGTGTCGTTTGTTGGATAGTCTTGGAGTCCTTGGTATCCACTGCAACATGAGTAAGGCAGGTGGTCATTGACAGACTTGCAGTGCGACTGTCAGTGATCACAAGACAGAAAAGATTGGTTTTACTTGACTGGGCTATCGGAAGTTCTGGGCCCAGAGACATCAGAGTGGATTAGACATAGTTTGTCTCATCCACAACCAAGAGTTGTACTGGGTACAATTAGCAATGATTTGCTTACCTAGATAACTAAATTTTGGGTGATGGCGAGTCGCCCACTCAGATTTTAGTGAAGAATGGATCTTGGATCATTATATTCATAGAGGAAACATTGTTTGAATATAATGCGAGTTTTCTTATTAGATAAGATTTCTCATCATATACATAACTAAATCTTTGTTTTTCTTGGATTTCAGCTTATGTCTATGACTACTTTCTCGTTGCGATCCGTCCTTGAGAAGGACAAGTTAAATGGATCCAACTTCCTGGATTGGTATCGGAATCTGAGATTCATTCTCAAGCAGGAGAGCAAGGACTATGTCCTTGAAAAGGTTCTTCCAGAAAGGCTTGAGACCAATCGCTCGCATGCAGCATATAATGCTTGGAATAAGCATTATATTGATGTGGTAGATGTGCGTGATCTGATGTTGGCTACCATGAACTCGGACTTGAAGAGTCAATACGAGAACATGGAGTCGCCAATAGAGATGATCACCAGCCTGAAACTGAAGTTTCAGGATCTGGCACGAGTTGAGAGATTCCAGATGGTGAAGTCTCTAACTGAGTGCAAGCTACCAGAGGATGCTCCAGTAAGTCCTCATGTCATTAAACTGATGGGTTACATTGATAACCTGGGGAGACTGGAATGTCCTGTCAGCTTAGAGTTGGCCACTGACATCATTCTACAGTCACTGCCGTCAAGCTATGACAAGTTCATTAAGAACTATATCAAGAAAGGCTTGACGAAGACGTTGACTGAGCTGCATGGCATGCTCAAAACAGCAGAGCAAAACATCATAAAGGGTAGAGGCAGGGCCGTCCAGATTTGGAATCAGGATAAGCTTGTGTCATCTTATAAGCCCAAGTCGGGCCCATCTGGTGTTAGAAAATGCTTCTACTGCAATGAGTCAGAGCATTGGAAGAGAGATTGCATTAAATTCTTGGAAGATTCACAAGAGATGAAGAAGATGTATGGTACTTCTTCTTCAGGTATTGTGTTATTAATTCAAGTTCTACATTAGTATTGGATACTAGTTGTGGTAGCAACAGTAGAACGTTGAAGAAAGGACAAGTGGAACTGCGTGTCTGGTATGAAGCAATGGTTGCTGCATGAGCCGTAGAGATTTTCCACTTGTAGGAGCCTTTCATACTTGGTTTTAGAAATTAAGTAATTGCTATTATGTATCTGCCTTGTGCAGAAATGTCTTTCATATTCTTGTAAAGAATTTGGATGTTTTTCATTTTGATAAAAGACAAGCTTTGTTCTTTAGATCTTAATGAAATATTCCATGGTAGCACCCCATTTGGAATGGGTTTTATATCTTGAACCAATGTACGCTTGTACACATAACATAAATACCAAACACTTTAAGTCTGATGACTTGAAGTCGATTTTTCCTTAGCATAGTCATTTAACCACACAGAGTGAAGTGGATTCAGAAGTTCCATAGTTTTGGACTCATTCGATTGTTAATCAATTGAGATATGAATTCTGTTCACGGGACCAAATGACTAAGGCCCTTTTAGCAGAGCTAAAGGAAACGGGCCAGAAGCTTATTGGGCCTTACACATACTGATGTATGCGGCCCAACGAGCATTAGTGCCAGAGGAAATCTTATGTACTTCATTACCTTATTGATGGCATCAATAAAGTATGGTTGTGTTCATTTGATGAGACACGAGCAGGAATCCCTTGAGGAGTTCCAAGATGAAGTGTAGAACCGATTTGACAGAAGTATTAAGATCCCCGATTGAATCGCGGAGGAAAAATACTTGAGTCAAGAATTGGGTGATCATCTAACAGAATGAATCGGATCTTATTAGATATGCTCCGATTAATGATGAGTCACAGGAATCTTCCATAATCATTTAAGAATACGTTCTAAAATGTCTATGTTTACGCTAAATAAGTATCTATCAGAATCAGTGAAAAACACCACATTGGATGTGGACTGGGTGATTTCCAAATTTGTTTTTCTGATTAATTGGGATTGCAAGGTTTGTGTAAGACAGTAGTCAACAAACAAACTTGAACCCATATCTGATAAGTTCTACCTCGCTGGTTGTCCTAAGGAAACCAAGGCTTGCTACTTTTGCAACCAATCCGAGGACAAAGTATTGTTGTTCGGAACTGTGTCTTTTAAGAGAGATCGTACTTTCAAAAGGAACAGTGGGAGTAAAAGTACACATCGAAGAAATTCGATAAACACAGGAGGCTGCTCAACCTGTTGAGGGAGAGCAGCGGTGAGATCAACAAAGTGATGTAGGATCTACACCTGTGGAACCTGAAATTCGCAGATCCGAAAGGATCCGTCACTAACTCGAGAGTGATTTCTTGTAATCGATTGTCGTGATCTATTGATCATTGAAAAGTGACGAACATGCGAAATTCAAAGAAGCGATGGTGAGCCCCAACTCCGAAAATTGGCTGGGCATGCATGTTAGCTTCACCGATCCATTTCTGGATTGAAGCAAACATCTTGGAGTTGAAATCAACATTCTGATAATGTGGTCAAAAGTTTTGACTTGATCAGAAAGAAAAGAAACCATGCGTTTACAAGAAGACTAGTGGGAGCGTAATTGCAATTCTCACACTGTATGTAGATAACATACTTAATCTCATAAAAAACGTTCCGACGCTAAAGTCTTGTCAAGATTTGGGTCGGAAGTCAAATTTGACGATAGACATGGGAGAAGGCCGTGAAAGTTCTTGGAATAAGGATCCATTGGAATGGATCAGAAAGGCTAATTGGATCATGTCAAAATCCTTATGTTGATAAGGTATTGGACAGTTCATATGTGCTTAATTCCAAGAATGGCTTCATACCAGAGGTCTTATGGCAATAATCTAAGCAAGATGAAGTGTTTTGGACACTGGCTGAGCTAGTAACAATATTAGCAAGAAGAAGTGTTGTTGAACACTGTCTGAACTAGTATTAATGAGTGTGATTGCTTACGCTGATGCAATAGAATCCATCATGAATGCCATGTTTGCACTCGTCTAGATGCAGCTTACGCATAAAGCATGACGAGTAAATATCAAAAATGTTCCGGTAATAGTCACTGAACAGTTACCAGAAATATCCCAAGTGTTTGAGAAACACTAAGGATAGGTTCGTGGTGAACTAAGGAAGTGACGAACCAGTCGAAAGTAGTTAGACGGACAAAGACGATTCCCGGTTCCCACCTGGTTATGTCTCTTTTTCTGAATAGCTGTGCTGTCTGTTGGAAAGGCTCCAAGCAGTGGACCGTAGAATAGTGCTTTTATCTGAATGGCGGTGTGGTCTGTTGAAACTTTGTTTCAAGAAAAACACCGCAATCTCTCCCACAACCTAAGCACCAGATTCATTCTGTTGCTATAGGCATAAGATATCTGAAGAGATGATCTTGATTCCAGTGGGAGTTATTTTAGTTATGTTGTAATCTTTACATAGACATGCTATAGTAGTGTTTATGTAAGTTAAACTGACATCAGTATTGTTTAATTATTGGATAATTAAGTAATAGTCCCAAAGTACTTTATGGTCATCATATAGGTCATCAAGTTGAGGACTTGATCATGAAACCCTATAAGTAAAAGATGACATAAATTATGATTGTCCCTAGTCGAGGTTATTGAAGTGGGGCACCAATAACCGCGCGAGACTAGTATGTGAGGTGACTGTTGGACCAAGTTTCATGGAGTCAATGATATGATTATCACAGTCAGTCACATAGATATATGTTGGTCAACATATGATCGGACATGACCCGCTTGATGAGAACTCCACAGGATAATTATATCAGTGTCATGGGAGGTTCTCATTACGACTATAGAGTATAGTCCTTAGACATGAGTTCATCATGCTTTCTAGCATATGAATTGGTGCGTTTTGACCTTGTCAAACGTCGTTCCGTAACTGGCGGCTATAACGGCATTGCTTATGCGTATCATGAAGTATGTGTAGAAACAGGGATGGAACAAGATGGGATTTGTCCCTCCTGTATAACGGGAGATAAATATCCCAGGGCCCATCGAAGATTTGATACTGAAAAAATGCATGGCCGTGCTCAAACGAGGTGATTGTCAGTCGTTTGTTTTATCAGTATAGATCAGAAGTTCGATGAACATGATGTTGGCTATAATAAGGATGACACAGTCTCTTGCCTTATGCCATATCGAGATATAGAGACGAAGGGATTGTAGGAATAGATGATTCCAGTACAAGTGGGAGATTGTTGGGATTATGTCCTGAAATCACATTGTACTCACTCTAGAGCGAGTTGTATTGTCGAGATCGGACAATTCATGTGATACTGGGTAATCATAATGCTTTGCTAGAAACCGCTTATGACAAATGAGTTGTAACTCATTTCCAGTATCGTGTGAACCTACAGGGTCACACACCTAAGCAAGTTGGACATAGTCCATATGGGATTGATCATTGGCATATGATCTGATCGATATGTATTGGATATACATCGAATATAAGTTTCAAAGAGGTGTATCGATCGACATCATTGGGTGCGTCGGTCGATACAGGACGTGTGTCGATCGACACCACTAAGTGTGTCGGTCGACACAAAGGCGAAACTGAGACTGATGTTTCAGTTCACTTTAAGGTCGATATATAAACGCGTTTTGTACATTCGACCTAAGTGAGAGGTGTGCGCCGCCCAGAGTGTTTTCTCAGAGAGAAAACACAGAAACCACAAGAAACAGAGTTCCCAGGAGATATGAGCCCCGGTACTAGCATCCCGGCAGATTCCAGCTTGTGTGCGTGTGGACTATCAGTAGAGGCGCAGCATCTGAGGCGCTCCAGAGATCTCGTTTGCCTGACCCTATTCCGCTGCCAGAACAAGGTAAACGCTAGATCTATCCATGATTCAATTAACTAAACCCTAGATCCTAGGCTATCTGGAACTCGCGAGGATTCTGAATGTGGTAGAATTGGCTCGAAGTTCCATCACTATTTTATTCATTGATTTGTGTTTCATTAATCATGTCTGAGTAGATTCATAGTTAGGTTTAGGGATTCTCGTTAGGGATTTCATGACCTGCTAGATTAATTTATCAATTAAGGATTCATATCTTATTTGTTCTTCAACCTGAATTGTGCTTAATACTAGTTTCTAACCTGATCACTTAGAATCTAGACCTTAGGTTTATAAATTGACACAAAAGTGTAATTTAGAATCTGATCTATTTAGGTTGAGAAATTTAATTATCTGCAAAGAAATTTGGTTTAATTGAATTGTGAACAAATCAAACTTGCACTTAAGGCTAGTTTAATCTGTTAGGAATTGCAAAGAAATTTGGGTTTCTGCTAATTAGACTTAGAGAATTCTCGCAACGAAAGTTGGTTAGTTCTATCTTGTGTTTGAGTTCTAGAACCGAACTTAATTTGATCCTGAATGGTAGTTGATCTGTTTGTCTGATTTCCTGAGAAATCCCTAGACTTGACTCTTTTAGTACTTGATTCACAAAAACGTTCTTGCTACTGATTTACTTTCTACTTAGTTATTTATTTTTTGATTAGTATCGCCTAGCTTAACTTGACATTCTATAGCCTATCGTAAGATTTCTTGAGTGTCTGTGGATTCAACCCCTAGATACTATAATTGTTCTGTGCACTTGCAGTTGAACTTAGGGAAGTAAACTCTGAGCATATCAAGTTTTTGGCGCCGTTGCCGGGGACTCTTTTGAGTCTTCGATAGATTTGAATTTAAAGTTTAGACTAGGTTTTTCGTTTTTTTTTGTTACTAATTTCTATGTTTTTCTCCGTGTGTTTTAGGTCTGATATCGCTTAGCATCGATCGACACAAGGCGAATCTCGAGTTGAATCGATCGTTGCATACTTAGCATCGATCCTTTCAGTGCGATTACTGACGGTTTATGCAGAAGCGTGAGACCAGAAGTGATCCGAACGCGAATCTCGTGAATCTCAGGCTTGAGCAACTTGCTAGACTAGAGAGAACAAACAGAAAAGGTCAACGAGCAAGGATGATGAACAATTGCTTGATTTTGAGACCTGATGATGAGGGTGTTCTGAGAGACCAACAGAACAACCGGTACAATAATGACGGGCTAAGGATTGATGCTGAGGGACGTGTGATCCTTGAACCTGCGCCTGAACAGCCCCAAGGTCAAGGGCATACGATTAAACCTCCTGCTGATGCGAGGAATCTTGCTGACTACAACCGTCCGGATGAGTTCTATGCTAACCGCCCAATAATTGTGCCTCCTGGCTTTGAGAGTAATATTTGTGATTTTGGCGAAAAAATGATATTTTGTGGTTTTGGCGGTAAAACGCTATTTTACGGTTTTGGCAAAAAATGCTTATTTTATATTTTTGGCAATTGAGACGCACCAAAGTGCGTCTTAACTAAACTTTCAAATGCATCCAAAATTTCCAATTATTTTGGATGCAATATCTGACTTTTGCTTCTGGATGCATTTCTTAAGTACCACTAAAAGAACAACATCTTGTTTTTGTAACGAGATGCCGTTTCTCAACGCACAAAAAAACATCACCTAAGTTAAAATTCGGTGAAGACAATAAAGACAAAAGCTTGAATGTGGTGTTGATACATACCAGTTGATTTAATAACTTAATTATGCTTATATATAAATATCATACGACTTTTAGGTTGTGTAAATTAAAATTTAGTTAATATTAATTTATATTAATATTTAATAATAAATGGTTGTATATGAGTCACTAATTTATGATAAAAAGATAGTCGCCAATTTATTCGCCAAATTAATGAATATAGTCGAGACCGGAAAAATTAGTTGTCGAGTAGTCGCTAGTTTTGAGATTAATGTGCGACTCTTTCAGCGGATCGAAAAGTATTCGGGTGTCAGTCGTATCATACCGGTGCAAAAAACTTGTTTCTGTGTTGTGGTTAAGTGTACCGGTTTTATTCGACCGGAACTTATACTCGCCATTTAAACGCCTATTAGTCGCTACTTAGTCGCCTAAAATGTCTAAATAATCAAAATTCAGCTCCTTCTTCATTCGTAGAAACACAAAGAAAACATAAATTTAGTTTAATGGGAAATACGTTATAGAAACTATTGGGAGTAGATGTATAGGAGGTTCGATGAAGCAACATAAAATGTATCAGCATACTTCTAACGGGGGTGGAACAGTTCATGGAATTGAAAATAATCAACCTCTAGCGCAGAGCGATGGCGTTGAGTTTCACTGCCCTTGTAGTGTTTGCAAGAACGGAAATTTATTTCGGGATCAAGAATTTGGAGTCATCTGTATAGTAGAGGATTTATGTATGATTATTTTTTTTATTTAATAATGGGAAAAAATCGACATAAATTTTGGAACGAGGTATGTTGATACGACACATATAAATAGGAGAGAAGATGTGGGTAATGTAGTAAAAGATAGATATGTGGATATGGTGAATGATGTATTTTTGATAACGTGAGTTTTGATAGCTTTCATCAGGATGATAGTTATCAGAATGTAGACGAACCAATATGTAATCGTTCAAAAAACATTTAAGGCCTGTAGAAGAAACGAAAAATCCATTAGATATGGTTGTCGTAAATGTCACTCGCAGTTATCCTTAGCTGCTCGGGTTTTGAAAAATAATACATACCATAATATGAGTGAAAAGTTAGTGGATTTGATATGAGAAATGTTTACAGAGTATTTATATGTCTAACGGAAGGAAGACGTGTTGGTTTGATTGTCACCGAAGATTTCTTCCTCAGGATTATCCGTTGAGGAAGAATAAAAAGACATCTTGAATGGAAAAGACGCCTCGAAAGAGTATCCGCCTTAGTCTTTGACTGGTGCGCAAGTTTATTGCAAGCAGTTGGAAGGTGTAAATCCATCGAAAACAAAAGACTGCAGTGGAAACAATCAAGAAAAGAAGAAGTCTGGATATGGGAAGTGACATAACTAGCACAAGAAAAGCATATTGTGGGAGCTTCCAAATTGTAGGGACCTCAATCTCTGATATGATCTTGATTTGATGCATAAACATAATAATTTTTTTTATAATATTTTGAATACTCTTATGAGTGTGAAGGGTAAATCCAAAGATACCATCATGTCAACATTGGATGTAGAACGATTTTGTTCTCAGGCACACTTAAATATTGATAGCGACGGTAAAGCTCCTTTCCCCGCGTACAGACTGATAGACGAGAGCATACAAGTTTATTGGAATGTGTGAAACATGCAATCCAATTCTCAGATGGTTATGCAGCCGACTTTGCTAGTTGTGCTGATAAGGGCAACATGAAGTTTTCAGAGATGAAGAGTCATGACTGCCATATTTTTATGGAGCGACAACTTCTATTTACCTTTGACCAAATCTTAGACCGGAACGTCCACGTTGTGTTATAGTGAAGATTGGATATAATACGATTATGTTCTCAGACACATGTACATATTGATAGTGAATGTAAAGCTCCTTTCCACACATACATATTGATAGACGAGGCCATAACAAGTTTATTGGAATGTGTGAAACATGCAGTTCAATTCCCAGATGGTTATGCGGCAGACTTTTCTAGTTGTGTTGATAAGGCTAACGAGAAGTTTTCAGGGATGAAGAGTCATGACTGCCATGTTTTTATAGAGTGACAACTTCCATTTATCTTTGCCCAACTCTTAGACCGGAACGTCCACTTTGCGTTATCTGTTATTTAATAATTACTTATAGTTCTATGAATATTTGATAAGTAAATATAATTATAGTAATTTATATTTACCATTTGCAGTTTCAAAATATATACTGTAGGGGTTGGAGGATTATTTCGTTACTTATGTTCGAGAACTTTAAAAAAGTCACGTCTAAATTCTACCAGAAAGTATAGTTTTAATCATATACAATTTGGAAAAATCTTTCCACCATCATATTTCGACGTGATGGAAAAGATGCTTATATATCTCCATATGAAGCTGAATTAGGAGGCCATGTGCAATATATGTGGATGTACCCTTTTGAAAAGTTTTTCTAAAAGTTGAAATGGAAAGTAAAGAACAAAATATATGCAGCAAGACCAATTGTTGAATCATATATCAATGAGGAGGAAACTTATTTCCCGGAGCACTACTTTGTTGCACATATAAAAAACTAATCAAGTTAAACGCTATAATTAATCACATGTTCACTTTGACATTATTAAGACACATGCTAGCTATTTTAAATTTCTTTTTACTAATTAGTTTGGCTAGATTAAAAAGATTCACTAAAAGTGAACTCCCCGAATATCATATCCCTGGAGTACCTTATATATTTACTCAAGTAGGTCGTCCAAGTGGGAGAATGAATGAAATGTCTTTCAGAGAAAGACTATTGATGCACACATATGCATATGTTTTGCGAAATTATGATTATTTTCAACCACTTTAAATGTATAATTTGGTATGTCTTAACGTTCGAAGATTATTTTTTTATAAAATATCCAGAACTCTCCGAAAAGAAAGTCTTCGCAAAAAGAGCCAACGAATATCCTATCTGGGTGAAAGATTATATATGTGTAAAATTCAGTCGTACCTAATATATATATATATATATATATATATATAATTATTTCTATATATATTAGCATTGTAGGTGTTTTTTCTTAAAGAAATTAGAATAAATACAAACCATTTATTCTAGGTAAGTATGTTCCTTACTATATATATATATATATATTATTGTGGTTATATATATGTATGTATAAATTCTATACATACATATTGCACAGCCTCTGGATCAAATTTTATATCTCGTATCCATATATGAAGAAACTAAAGCAATTGTGGCTAAATATTGTTATAGTCAACCCGAGGGAAAATATTTCTAGAGGTTATGGTGACACTGAATTGACTCTTTTGAAATAAAAAATGTTGGTCATGTAATGATGACTACAATCGAAGATCTTGTAATCGACAATTTGGTACATAGAGAAAACCTAATAAATCTTAATTACGAGGTCAGAGATGCGAAACAAAAATAAGAATTCCAATGTAATTTATTATCTTTAGATCATGACGATGACGATGGAGATCATGATAAAGAAACATTCTAATATGCTAAAACACTATGTTTACTATATATGTAAAATTCATATTTCTCAGTTTTGAAACTCTACTAATATGCCTATTTGTCAATTTAGAAATCACCATGTTATATAATAAATTTTGATATTCCATTAGTTAAGACCTGTCAAACCCAATATTTTTCCATTTGAAGCCTCCTAAACCAAATATTTTGCCTAATTGAACCTGCCTAAACCCTAATTTTGGCTAAGTAACCCTTCAAAACCAAATTTTGGCTAACTAAATCTCAAACTTGTAATCCTCTATGTCTCCTCAGTCAAATCTCTCTCGAACTCAGACCGTCTCACCCTCGCTACTGGCACGTCTCCTTGCTGGAGGATTTAACTGCTCCATCCATGAATTAATCTGAGGTATTTTTTCTTCTCCTTTTAGATTAAAATATTATTTAGGGTTTCTGATGAGCTTAAGATTCGAATTCTAAACAAGATAGAGTGATTGTTGTGTTATGAATGATGTGTGCTTACTCTGTCATTTTTCTGAAGTTCCCAATTGTTTTTGGTTTATATATGTTCTGAGTTTTGTGTGATACGTGTAATTAGATAAAGAAGCACACTACTTCCGACGTCAACGAAAATGTCAAACCCTCATTTTCTCAAGCCACTTCTTCCCGAATTTATTTCAGGTGTGGTATGTACTCTCAATTCTCCATCACTCTTTCTCTCTATCTGTAATGTTTTCTTCTTCTTACTCGTGTGTTTCTTTGTTGTGTAATATCCCGTTGAATTTCTTCTCAAAACACATAGATGGAAGAACTAATATTACATCAACGGAGCTCACATCCGATGCTTCTGATAGAAAATGTTCTATGCAACGAGCCGTTCACAGACTAACGGAAAGCTGGAAAGAGTTCACGAGGCACATTCACAGACCAACTAAGCCCGCCAACCCGTAGGCTCCCGTTTTGCTTGACCGGATGTTACAGTTGCTTGTTAACCACTCTATCATATGGCTGAAATCGGAGAGAGCAGTCCAGCAAGAAAAACCGAAAGGGTATATGCAGCCAAACCAGTTTGCAAGTTTTTTCTAAAAGATAGAGAGGTTGCGGGTTCTCTCGTGTCTATGTTCTTGCTATTACATACCCAGTTCTGTTTCAATACTTGGTATGTACTTTATCAATTCGGTAAGCTGATTTGATAATTTGATCTTCAATTACGTACATTAAACCGGTTAATAGCAATTTAATAGTTGATCAATTATATGTTTTATTCATTATAGGCCACATCTCAAAGATGTGATACTAGAAGGAAAAGATGCATTCGGCTCTGCTCATGGCATGAAACCATTTGATATGAGGGAGGACAAATCATTGGATGAGTTGTCTATTCAAGCATTGACAGAATCTTCTATCATTATAGTAAAAAAGGTTTTAGAAGTTTACAAAGGATTTGAAGACGTAAATATTTTGGTGGATGTGGATGGATGTATGGGCACTGTTATAGGTCTAATACTCTAATTACTTCCAAATATCCTCACATGAAGGGTATTAATTTTGATTTAGCCCCGGTTTTAGCCAATGCTCCTTCAGAGCCGTGCCTATGTTATAGGTTTTGAGGCATTGGCCTCAGGCCCTTCTCATTTTAGGGGTCCACATTTATAGATCAATACATAAGTAAAATGTAAAATGATAATGATATAGTTTTTATACCCTGTTTTCTTTTTTATTAGTATAGACATTAACTTTCTTTTATTATTTTTTTTTTTTTAATGTTGGAAACATATTCTCTATACAATATCATTTAGATTTGTAGCATTTTTCATTATTTTTTCACAATTTGTTACATTTTTCTTAAAAGAACTCCAAAATCAGAAATAAGATATTTATGTAATAGAGACTAAATTTCTAATTTACCTTATTACAATAGTTATTATTATTATTATATGTTAAAAAAAATAGTTATTATTATTTTACTAATAATAATAATAACAATATTAATTTGAGTAAAATAAATTATTTTTTGCCTTAGGCCTCTAGTAATCTAGGCACGGCACTGTCCTTCTTAACCATGTACACTATTCTTCGATAGATTTGTATGTCCAATTGTTTATTTTAGGCTTCGAATTTCGGTTCTTCAGTTTGTTTTCGGTTCGATTTATCGGTTTTTCAGTTTTGAAGTTTTATCAAACTAACCGAAAATTTTCCGGTTCGGTTTCGGTTATTACTTTTTACCAAAATAAACCGAAATTTTTGATAATTTTAGATAATTTCGGTTATTTACTTCGGTTAATTTTGGATATATTCGGTTATTCGGTTCGGTTCAGATAATTTCGGTTACTTCGATTAATTTTGGGTATATTCGGTTATTACGGTTCGGGTCGGTTCGGTACGAAAATTTTAATTATTTTAGTTAAAATCGGTTTATTCTGGGTTTTTTTTTAAACTTCGATTAACCGTTCGGTTCGTCGAATCGAACCGAAGTGAAAACCAAAAATATTTTTCAAAACCACCGAACTAATCGAATTTAATTAATCGAACCAAACCGAACCGAAATTTTTGGTTCGGTTCGGTTCGACAAATCCGGTTCGGTTAAAAGTCCCAGGACTAGTTTATTTTAATGCTTTTGTTTAATTCTTTGCTTGAATCGATTGAAGAAGTGGAGCATGTACGCGGAGATATGTTTATAGAAATACCCAAAGGGAGATGCCATTCTCATGAAAGTAAGATATATGTTTAACAACTATATATACGTTTAACATTCAGATCTGTTATTTACACATAAAATGGTTAAAAAAAAAACTTACAATGAGTGCTACATGATTGGAAGGATGAAGATTGTGTTAAAATTCTACAAAATTGTTGGAAGTCTCCCGGAAAGAGGGAAAGTGATAACTGTGGAGATGGTAAAGCCAATAGAACCAAAGATGATGAATGTTTTGCTATTGTCTTTAGCATGGACCTATTTATGTTAGTAACAGATCCTGGTGCTAAAGAGAGATCATTTTCACGTTGTAAATACAAAAACAATGTCATGGAAAAAGCGGTAACGATTCATACAATCCTGCGCGTGGGCCTACGCGCGTCTCTCTTTTTCTTCCCGAAAACTCTTCGTAGGCTCCTCTCTCCGGCGCGTCTCGCCTCCTCGGCGTCAGATATTTTCCGGCGACCGAGGAGGGCTCATATTTCTTTGTTGTTGTTTACCGTTCGTCTTTCGTGTCTGAAACAGAGAAGCTGTCTGTGAGTCGGAGTTGTAGATCGAGCTGGACGCGCGGCGAATCCTCCTTGCTCCGGCGGCGAGCTCTGGAATTCTCGGCGGTACTCTAGGACGCGACCAAGCCTGCTCTGTCCGGATCTCCTGTCCGAGGACGACGGCGGAGAAGGCGAATCTAGTTTTTTTTGTCATCTTCGCGGAGGCGGCTTCGGGATATCGTCGGTCCATATCTCGCGGTGGCTAGCCGAGCGGTTCAGTGGGCTAACGCCGACTCGTGGTTGACGGCAACGTCCGTGCGGCTCGAGCCCGGTGAAACCCCGCCGGTTTGCTCTTTTCTCCCCGACGGTAGTTCTCAGTTATCCGGTCATGATTTTGGTTCGTTCGGTTGGTGCCTAAATCTAGTCTTTGGCTTTGACGGTTCTTTCCGAGCCTTAGAATTCTAAAGATTATGATGATTTAGGTTTAGACTCGGTTAATATGGGTAGTGAAGGTTAGGTTATGGTTAGGTTTGCTCTTGTTTTTGTCTTTTGCTCTGATTTTTGAACTGTGGAGGAGGTAGTAAAGATGCGATTGTGGTGATGATTCGGTTTATCCTTTGCTATTAAGCCCCATTTGATAGCGTAATCCCGTGTGTAAGACCGGATCCAGGAGTCTTAGAGATCGATCGTGAGACGTGGTCAATCTTAGGTCGGGTATCTCTGGACTTTGCTGTCGAATGGTAGTACTTTCCGGGTTGCGTGATGAAACCACTTCCTTAGTTCTTATATATTATCGGTTCTTCAGGTTTTTACCGGTGTCTTTCCTCGCTAAACCGGCTGTTACCGATTGTTTTCTTTACCATATGTTGGATGTAATATAGTTGATTATCCGTTAATACCTTGTTGTTAAGTTCCGCATTCTAAGATAGGTATTTTCATATGACTACACACTATACATCAGTTTATTTTATTTCCGTATGTTTTAAGATTCAAGTCTTACCATATGATCGACCTCTCCTTTTCTCCACGAATCAAATTCATTTTTTCCCTTACACTTTAATTTCGTAATTAAACGAGACGAAAATGAGCAAAACCTTGATTGCTATTAGCCGTCGTTTTATAAATTCTTTAGCCAAACTATGGACAATCATATATCAAAGAACAAAATACCAACAAAAGGTGGAATGGCCATAAGGGCTTAAAACCGAGCAATCAGAATTGCTAAATCAGTGTTTCAGTCAAAGTCTTACTACTTAGTAATGCAATTAGATTAACCTGTTTCGAGCCCAAAACAAACACTTTCCATACACATTTATTGGAATATATCTTATTAAAAGAGAAAAAGGAAGAAAAACCCAAATTATGATTTCTTGGCTCAAAGTTAACCCAAAATGAAATTAATTAATTTATTTGTAGTTTTTTTCATAAAACAAAAGTTAAAGACGGTTGGCTGTAGAGTGAATCCAAAATTTAATTATTTTACTTATTTATAAATTATTGTTTTTCAAAATAAAAGTTAAAGACACTTGGTTGTAAACCAATCAAAAATTTAATTACTTTAGTTATTTGTAAATTTGTTTTTTTAAACAAAAGTTAAAGGTAGTTGGTTGTAGAGCCAACCCAAAATTTAACTATTTTGCTTATTTGTAGATTTGTTTTCTTAAACAAAAGTTAAAGACGGTCGGTTGTAGAGCCAATCAACAATTTAACTATTTTATTTATTTATAGATTTTTTTTTTCTTAAAACAAAAATTAAAAACAGTTGGTTGTAGAGTCAACCCAAATTTTAACTGCTTTATTTATTTTTAGATTTTTTTTTCTTAAAAGATAGTGGGTTGCAGAGCAACCCAAAATTTAATTAATTTATCTATTTATAGATTTTTTTCTTAAAATAAAAATTAGAGGTCGTCTGTTGTAAAGCAAAACAAAATTTAATTTCTTAACTTAATTGTAGATTTTTTTCTTAAAACAAAATTTAAAGACGGTTGGTTGTAGAACTAACCAAAAAATTTACTTACTTTATTTATAAGTAGAATTTTTTTCGTAAACCAAAATTTAAAGATGATTGGTTGTAGTTCCATCGAAAATTTAATTACTTTACATATTTATAGATTTTTTTCTTAAAACAAAAGTTAAAGATGGTTATTTGTAAAGCTATCCCAAAATTCAGTTACTTATTTTTTTCTTAAAAAGAGTTAAAATCTGTTAGTTATAGAACCAACCAAAAGTTTAGTTACTTTACTTTTTGTAGATTTTTTTCATACAACAGAAGTTAACAAAGGTAGGTTGTAGAGTTCATCCAAAATTTAATTACTTTGCTTATTTGTAGATTTTTTCTTAAAACAAAAGTTAAAGAGTAGAGCCAACCCAAAATTTTATTACTTTATTTGTAGATTTTTTCTAAAACAAAAGTTAAAGATTGTTAGTTGTAGAGTCATTCCAAAATTTAATTATTTTACTTATTTGTAGATTTTTTTTATCTGAAAACAAAAGTTAAAGTTGTAGAGTCAATCCAAAATTTAATTACTTTACTTGTTTGTAAATTTTTTTTTTGTAAAAACAAAAGTCAAAGACTATTGGTTGTAGAGTCAACTAAAATTTAGTTATTTTACTTATTTGTAAAAACAAATTCCTTAAAATAAAAGTTAAAGTTGTGGATCCAACCCAAAATTTAGTTAATGTACTATAGATTTTTTCTTTAAAACAAAAGTCAAAGACGGTTTGTAGAACCAACCCAAAACTTAACAGCTTTATTTATTTGTAATTTTTTTTAACAAAAGTTAAAGACTGTTGCTTGTAGAGTCAACCTAAAATTTAATTACTTTATTTATTTCTGGATTTTTTTGTTAAAACAAAAGTTAAATTTGTAGAACTAATCCAAAATTTAATTATTTTACTTGTTTAAATTTTGTTCCTTAAAACAAATGTTGAAGACAGTTGGTTGTAGAACCAACCCAAAATTTAATGACTATATTTATTTGTAGATTTTTTTTTTCTTAAAATAAATTTGAAGACGGTTGGTTATAGAGCTAGCCTAATATTTAATTACTTTACTTATTTGTAGATTTTTTTCTTAAAACAATTGATGCTAGGTTGTAGAACCAACCAAAATTTAATTACTATATTCATTTGTAGATTGTTTTTCTTAAAACAAAATTTAAATAACTTCGGTGTAGAATCAATGCAAATTTAATTATATTACTTATTTGTAAATTTTTGTTTTTAAAGCAAATGTTAAAGAAGGTCGGTTGTAGAAATAACCAAAATTTAATTATTTTACTTATTTGTAGATTTTTTTCTTAAACAAAAGTTAAATACGATTGGTTGTAAATTAAACCTAAAATTTAATTGCTTTAGTTATTTGTAAATTATTTGTTTAAATCAAAAGTTAAAACGGTTGTTGGTAGAGTCAACCAAAAATTTAATTTACTTTACTTATTTGTAGTTTTTTTTTCTTAAAACAAAAGTTGAAGACTGTTGGTTGTAGAATCAACCCAAAATTTAGTTATTTTATGTATTTGTAATTTTTTTTATTAAAACAAAAGTTAAAGACCATTGGTTGTACAATCGACCAAAATTAGTTACTTTACTTATTTGTACTTTTTTTAAAACAAAAGTTAAAGATTGTTGGTTGTAAAGTCAAGTGAAAATAATTTTTTTTATTTGTCGATTTTTTTTCAAACATAATTTAAAGATAGTTGAGTAAGGTCTAGCTTTGAACCTATGTGCCTACGACTTCGTTTCACAGGAATCAATCTAAATTAAATTACTTTATATATTTGTAAAAGAAAAAAACTGAAAACAAAAATTGAGGTTATAGAGCAAATCCAAAATTTAGAGGAAGTTATTGGTTTGTCTATTTTCGTATATTTGGAAATCCGTTAATTTAAAAATCTAGAATATAGATTTTACTAATTTTTGCGAAATCCGTAAGTTTTTACTCGGATTTGAATCTTTGTACTTTTAACTTTAAAATCCAAAAAAATCCATTTAAGTCCATGATAAAATCAAATCCGTATATACACTTTTACTATTGAATAACACTTGATTTTACTCCGGATTTTGAAATAATAGAACCAATAACATATGATTTTAATTAGGATTCTAAAATCATAAAACAAATAACACATGATTTTGATAAAGATTTTAAGATCAATGATTGAATAACACATGATTTCGCTTGGATTTAAACATTTGCACAAACCAATAACCCCTACTTAGTTACTTTAGTTATTTGTAGATTTTTGTAATAAAACAAAAGTAAATTTGTACGACTTTGTATTTTTCTACAAGCATAGCAGACAAGAAGAGCTTCCTTCTCTCATTTGATCATCCAATAATCTAATACAATACAATGTGTTCAATAAGAAGACTAATAACTACTAAAAATCTACAAAAATGAGAACACCTAATCTAGTATCAAACTTCATACTTCAAAAGAAGTCTAATATCAGACTTCATGTTTCATGTTGAATCTTCACTCTCAGACTTCAGTTGTAGTTTGATATTAGAATTTTGATTGCTTTGTGTTCCTTTTATGGTCATACACCTCACGTTCCTCAGTTTTATCTTTCATCACGTCTACAATGTAAGTCCCACCATAAACAATCTTTGATATATGGTGAACTCCATGGAAATTACATTTCTCTTCTTCTCCACCATTTTAAGAGTATCTTTAAGCTCTCTCTTCTTATGTTTTCTTAATTTGTCCAAAGCATCTTCAGTCTCTACACCAAATCAACCTATGTATTAGTTTTCATAAATATTTATCAATCGAAAGTTCTGTTAATTAAGAGAAACTTGTAAATAAACCAAATCAACCTCTGTAAGGATTTTGGCTGTTGCATGTGTGAAAATAACCTTTTCACAAGAATAGGTTTATATAGGTGAAGAGAAACTGAAGGGAAATATTGTTGGGTTTTTAACAAATAAAATTTTTTAGGATTTGCAAAATCTATGGTATCAGACTTCATATGCAGTTTGGAATGGAACTTGTGAATCGAGCGGGAAAATTTCCGCCTTTTTAAAAAGTTTTCATGTGAAATTTTCAAAAACTTTCAAATTTCATACTTCATAAGAAGTTTAAATACTTGAACTAGATTTACCTGAAAATCTGAGAAACTATCAGACTTCGGTTGTAGTCTGACATTAGACTCTCAGACTTCGTGTTCCTCGTACTTCACTGAAGTTTTAGGAGCCATTAGCAGCATAAGTAGCCCGAATTCGAGCCTCTTTGGAGAGTCATCTGGTTCAAACTTAAACCAAGCACCGGAAAAAGCAAAAACACAGAGCTCTTGCATTAGTTAGCAAACGAGTCCCTAAGAAATGGTTAATTAATAAAAGATTGTTTGATACCCTTCCCATGAACTCCAGAAGCTCAAAAAGAATCAGTTATGAATCACATACATAAGAACTCAGATGAGAGAATAAGCTTGAGAACCTTCTTGGGTGTGAAATTTGAAAGAGGTTTTACAAAAGAGAGAGAAAGAGAGGTTGTAAGAGAAGGAAGAATGTGAATTTTTGTTGTTGTTATATGTGTTGTAATGCCCATTTCCCATCATCCACTGACCGTCGAGATGACCGGTCAACAATCAAACAAGAACATGACCAAGTCGAACCCGAGCGAGTCAAACAGGAAAAGTTCATCACAAGACGAAGCCAGAGACAGATCAGTTTGACACAAAGGCTCATACTGACCCGTCCTTGACTCCGCTATCCTCACTTCCACGATACAAAGCTTCACAACATGTATCGCTTCCGTGAGTTGTGTCGGTTCGAACTAAACCAATATATCAGGGAAGCATGTTCATTACTGAGCAAATAAACGTTACATAACGTTTAGACATTTACAAAACACTTTTTCCGTTAAGATCAACTATTCAATTCCAACAATAAAAGGGCGCCAAAGCCGAACCGATTAAAACAACAAAACATCGAATCAAAACCCTGCCACAAGCGATCCCAAAACTACACCGAGGACCTCCCGCGTCCGTTGCTGATAAACCTGAAAACACACAAAAGAGTCTAATGAGCGATCTAAGATCACCCAGCGAGACGGCTCCCCACTAAAGGCTTCTAGTCTATTTAGAGCTACAATCCCCCGCCCAAAACCCAAAATAACAAACACAAACAAGAACGGTTTATCCCGTACCACCATGACGGAATAAACCGACAACACACAAGCACTTGCCAAAAGAAGAAGAAGCGATTAAGGAAATCGAAAGCACTGCGGCACATGCTCTCGATTAGACTCGATCTATCTATCACGCCAAACGAAAATAAACACACACACACTGGGCCCTTAAACGATCTCGGTAACTTCCATTGCTTTACATCGTCACCGACAAGGTAACTAACCAACGACTCCTAGATGTAAACACGAAGTCTCACGACCTAGGACACTATTCTCATTCCGTCGATACACAGTGACTCGGATTACCCACGGTAAACTAAGCTTCCATGCAGCTCGGCCCTAGGACATGACCCTGTATTCCCCGAACGGCACATCTACTGGCGTCACTTAGTAAGTTAACGCCGTAATCGAACCGAAGGCCCACGATTTTATTAGGCAACTACCCGAGGATCTAATCGGGTCGGAAGTACCAGAACGTATTCAAAAACCTAGACTTGTGGGATCTAATACACCCTAGAGTCCTAGTGCAGAAATGTAAATACGCAGACTCGATGGGACTCTAGCATCAATCACAATCACATAACCAACAAAAGCAACACTATCCCACAAGACCACACACACCAACACCTTTACTCTGACTCGGTGCCGTACCGAGTCAGCAGATACGAACTTAACCAGCCCCGTGACCGGGTTAAGTATCCACAAGGACTGATCGGCCCAACACCGGGGCAGTCTAAACAGGCATGCACACAAAGCTCAACAGCAACAACACATCAACACAAACAACCACACAAGCAAGCCTATTAGGGTTTCTAACAACTTTTACTCCATTCGTGTCCGCTACTTTGGGTTAGCGGATTGCTAACCCGTATATGGCTCATATCTCATTCTCGTCCGCTACCTTGGATTAGCGTATTGCTAACCCTTTAGACGGCTCATCGAACCCACAACTTCTTAATTTCTATTTCCCTAAGTATCTTTTAATCACTCCTCGATCTGTCGGTTTTGAGCTAGTAGCTTACTAAACTCCCTGAAGTCTCTTAATTAACTTAGTTCATTCATTGAATACTTTGAACCCACTATTAAACCTAATCCCGCTCTCGTTACATATTCTATTTGTTCGTCTAGGTTTAACTTCGTATTTTAATGTCTCTTTAATTCCCGTATATAGGTTCATTCAATATCGTTCTTTATTTAGATATAGATGCCTATACGGTCCTATCATGCAGTGATTATATGGATGCATCAATCAACAATTCTAGCAACCTAATGGCAAACAACGGTTTAATACTTAACCCTAAGTTCCTAGCATGTATCTCCAATTACCTAACCGGTTTACAGAAATTAACCAATCATTCAATCATCAATTAATCATTTTATTACGGGTATGCAAAACCTACGTCTATGGTTTTTGGGTTCCCAGTCTATATGCAATAACTATTCTACGGTTTGAGCCGCCTCACAGTGATTAGTGCGGACTGACGGAACGGATGCGGATATGAACTCCGAGACCACCGAACGGAATCCCGAACTTCCGAACACCCTGACACGAGCCCCGGAAACTCTCCAAGTCACTAAATGGCTGTGGACCGGCTCGATCTCCGGCGTTGACCGTGTTGACCGACGGCGTTGACCGTTGAATTTGACCGCTTCTTGATCGTTGACCAATTGACCTGTTGACTTCAATTATTGAACCGCCTTGACCATCCAATTGAACTGGTCTGACCAAACCAAGGTAAATCGGTTTAGACCGACTAAATCGGAATGTTGACCTTAAACCGGTTAACCGCGTTGAACACGGTTTAACCAAGCTTAAACCAATCCAAATGTTGACCCAATGTCACAGAGCCCATCCTTGAAGAAAAGGCTGAAGAATGGTGGCGGCGGAGGCTTCCCGGTGGCCGGCTCTGGCATTGACCGCGGCGGCGGGAGCGTTGACCGGCCGATTCGAGGCTTTTCCGGCGAATGAGGAGATGGTCCAGCTACTGAAATGATCACCAGAGTGAGAAGAAGCTTCTGATAGGGGAGGTGAGGCTAGAACCGGTGAGGAAAAGGAGGAGAAAGGCGGTGATGACTCGCCGGCAAGGTTTTCCGACGAGTTCTCCGGTGAACCGGCGGCAGCGACGGCAAAGAGATCTCGGAGGTTGTAGAGGAGAGTGAGAGGAACAAGATGGTACAAGTGGCTTGGTTAAATTTAAGATGGTTAGGGAGTTATGGGGTTTCTTGTGATGCAAGGTATGATGAACACTTAAGTGTTCTTGGTAATTTCTTGAAGATTCAAGAAGATTGCTGGGTTTGTGTGCTGCATGGGATGATCAGAGAGAGAAAGAACCGAGAGGGAGAGACTAGGGAGAGGTCTTGAGGTGAGAAGTGGTGAGGTGAATGAATTGATAGATTATTCCATGCAAGACCAAGTTCATGAATCTAAAAAAACCATGCAATATATTAAGAAATGGAAGGTGGCGCCATCCAATCTGAGAAACCTGTCCTCAGAGGTGTTTTCTGATAAAAAATTCTTCCCTAAACCGATTTAAACCAATCCTTAACCTGTTTTTCCGATGCTTCGGTTGCCTTTTCGGAGTATATTTTAGAAACCCCTTAGATGCTCCCATAAATCTTCAAATCCTTAAAAACTGATTCTAAATGATTTCAGATGAATTTAGAAATTTGAATCACCTCATTCCGACTTCCGTAGCTCCGGTTATGAATTTTACAAGATTTCTCGGTTTTATCGGTTTCCCTTCCGATAACCCGAAAAATCTGTTTAAACTCCGTTTCTTCCATTTATGGTCTTATAAATGTTCTTTTTATTGTAAAAGAAGAACATTTGGCTCGTCTCGGCTTCCGTCTAAACTTTTGGCAAAATTACCATTTTGCCTCTGGACTTTGGTAAAATTACAATTTTGCCCCTGTTGATTTTTCTTCTGCCCGTTGACCATATTTTTGGAAACATGATGTTACATGTGTATAATATTAGGTTTAGATAAGTGGAGAAAAATTGGAGGGAACTTATGTTGCTGGATTTTAACAATTGAAAATTGTAAAATGTATGGTACCAAACTTCATTGCAGTATTAGAAAGTACTTCTAAATTGAGCGAGAATTCTGAAATTTTCAAGTACAAATTTTCCGCCTTTTGAAAAGTTTGTTTGAAAATTTTCAAAAACTTTCAAATTTCAGACTTCATGAGAAGTCTAAATATTTGAACCAGGTTTACTTGGAAGTCTGAGAAACCCCAAATCTAATAATTACTACTTGAATACCTTCATATTGTATATAAAACTTATAATAAACATCAAACTCGTTTAATATAGTCACAAACTAACCACTATATGTAAATGTAACAATATGAATGAAAATTCACACTCAATTTAACCCTACAGATAAAACATGATATCCAACTTCATATGTGAAATATAGATTAAGATACATGGTTTTTTGAACCAAACATATCTTCAATGGTTAAATTGGACTAAAGTTTATGTAATTTTAATTTATATACGTCAAAAATGCTTATGTTAATTTATGTATCAAATTATTTTATATAATTTTACATTTAAATATTTAACTTAAATACGTTTCAGACTTCTCTTAGAAGTCTGGAAAACCCCAAAATTTAAACTTCGTTGTAAAGTCCGAGAAACCCTAAATCTAATATTTATCACTTATAAATGAGAATATTTAAACAGAACACTTGGAAAACATCAAATTCGTTAAATATATGCAGATTGTAACACACATGTGCAAATTTAAAATTTCAAATGTAAATTTGGTAAACAATGAATCTAACCCTAAAGTTATATGTAAATGTTCCATTAGAAAACATGTTTTGAGGTTTAAACTTACTCTACCACCTTATATATTTTTAATTTGATTCAAATTTACGAAATTAATTTATATACTTCACAAGTGTCAATATTTAATTTTGTATAATTTAAAAAAATATATTTGACTATTTTAAAATTCCAAATTTACTAAATTAACATGCTTCTGACTTCTTCAAAAAGTCTGGAGTCTTTTGGATAAAAACATACTTTCACTAACATTGTTTAATTTGACTCAGTTTTACTAATTTTTAATTTATATACTTTTAAATTGTCTATATTTAATTTTTGTATATAAAAGTTTTGACAAAATATTTTTTATAATTTTTAAATTTAAATTTACTAATTTATTATGTATCAGACTTCTCCTACAAGTTTATCAAAAGTCATTTAAACTTCTAATAGAGTAATAACTAATCAGACCTTTATAGAAGCCTGACACAAGCAGAGTTTATAATGATAATTGCGGTTTCCGTTTTTTTGTTTGGTCATAAGAGTTTCGCGGTAATTTTTTTAGGGTGAAAAGCGAGTTTTACATTTCTTTCAATTTTGGGGAAATTTTGTTTAGAATCAATTTGTGGGGTATAAAGAGCAATTCGCCCATATCTTAAAACAAAAGTTAAAGTTGTAGAGTCAACCCAAAATTTTATTACTTTACTTGTTTGTAAATTTTTTTTGTAAAAACAAAAGTTAATGACTGTTGGTTGTAGAGTCAACCAAAAATTTAATTACTTTACTTATTTGTAAATTTTTTTAAAACAAAAGTTAAAGTTGTAGAGCCAACCCAAAATTTAGTTATTGTACTTATTTGTAGATTTTTGTTTTAAAAAAAGTCAATTGGTTGTAGAACCAACCCAAAATTTAATTGCTTTATTATTTGTAAAAAAAAAAAATTTTTAAAATTTTAAAGATCGTTGGCTGTAGAGCCAACCCAAAATTTAATTACTGTACTCATTTAAAAAAAAAATCTCTTAAAACAAATGTTAAAGAGGTTTAGTTGTAGAACCAACACAAAATTTGATTACTTTACTTATTTGTAGATTTTCTTAAAAACAAAAGTTGAAGACGGCTGGTTGTAGAGCTAACCCAAAATTTAATCACTTTACTTATTTGTAGAGTTTTTTTCTTAAAACAATTGGTGGTTGGTTGTAGAGCCAACCAAAATTTAATTACTTTACCTATTTATAAATAGTTTTTTTTTTAAACAAAAGTTAAGTACGGTTGGTTGTAGAATCAATCCAAAATTTAATTACACTACGAAATGGCCCGCGCTACGCAGCGGGGATGTTTTTGTAATTCTTTTTTTAGGTTTTGTTAAATAAAAAATTAATATTGCAATATAGAAATTTCAAATGAATAGGTAGAGATAAAGAACTTGAAATTATATGTATTTTGCTTATTTGGGAAAATAAGAATTAAAATTAAATAAAATGTATGTAGTGGATATATTTGGTTCTTTTTGCATTTTATCTTTCTTGCGGTCCACAGTGACGTTTACGTTATTCTTCGTTTTTAGTCTGCCTCTTTTGCCCTGCATATTTTGTCTAATTAATTTAACTATATGATTATAGATATTTTATAATATAAACATTTACATACCTTGATTTGCAACTTGTAAATTGTTGAATATCTTTTTGTAGACTACATTTCTTATTTTTGGTTTTGCTGTCTTTTTCACTGATTCGCTCCAAATATGTAGTCCTTTCTTTGATGTGACTCTGGATAAAGCAACATACAATTGCCCATGACTGAAGACTGGTTTTGGCAGATATATCCCTACATTTTGCAAGCTTTGTCTTTGACTTTTATTGATTGTCATAGCGTAGCAACCTCTCAGTGGGAATTGCCTCCTTCTCATCTTGTATGAACAATTTGTATCTGCTGTCGTCAAATTAATCCTTGGTATAAGGATTCTCTTGCCAACTTTTTTTCCAACCAAAATCTCAGCCTCGAGCACTCTATCTCCCAACCGAGTGACCAGGAGCCTTGTACCGTTGCATAAACCCTTTTTTGGTTTATGTTTCTCAAAAGTATAACTGGTGCATGTTCTTTCAACATAAGCTTATGATTTGGTAACCCTGAACACTTGAGGTCGTTTAAGTACTCGGTTGTGTACAGAAGATTTACCCCATCCAGATCGTCGTCATCTTGTTCGATTGTGTCTGCACTTAGATATTCCTTCATTTCACCACCGATTTGTTTGAGGAAAAACTCATTGATCTCGTCTACCGTTTCGTTCCTCGGGGTAAGGATGGCACGGACTTTCAGATACTCTCGGTCTTGATATGAAGTTCTAAGATTTGGGAACGTAGTTTGCAAGATTTCTTCTAAAGGACTTTCTATGCCGGGAAGAAGCAGTGAATCGTCGATATCTATATTTTCGTCGTCCAAATTATCTTCTGCATAAGAGCACTTTGTCTTAGCTTCACCATTGCCAACTTCCAATATCCATTTAGCAAACTCTTTTTCCTCTTCATTCACACACATGTTTTTCGATAAGATGCTTATGTTGCAGTTTTCCCAAACATAAGATCTATTCAGCGATGCTAGAACTGTATCTTGTCTTGTTCCCTGTGGGATGACCGGTAGTACTTGTCTGAAATCTCCACCTAACAATACTGTTTTCCCTCCAAAAGGCTTCTCGGATGCATTTGGATCAACAAAACTCATGATATCTTTGAGTGTTCTATCCAGTGCTTCAAATGTGTTTCGATGTGCCATTGGTGCCTCATCCCATATGATTAGCGCTGCTTCTTGGATAAGCTCTGCGAGCAAAGTGTTTGGTTTGATGTCACACATTGACTCGTCATGTAGATCTAACGGGAGCTTAAACAGCGAATGGGTTGTTCTACCACAGGGTAAAAGTGTTGCGGCTATACCTGATGTTGCAACTGGAAGGACGATTCGTTTTTGAGAGCGGAGCTTGGAGATTAGGGTATTGTAAACGTAAGTCTTTCCAGTGCCTCCTGGTCCGTATAGGAAGAAAAGTTTCCCTTTTCCATGGTCGACAGAATCCATGACTTTATCATAAATGTCTAACTGATCAGAATTGAGTTTTGAGAACAACTCTAAATGCACCGCTTTCTCATCCTCAACATTGTAGTTCTGCTCCTCAAAAATCATCGAGTTATTCACACTTTCAAGAATTTTCTTTTCCGGTAACGGCATGTCAGGGTAGTCTGATAATGACTTGTCACTTTCATTGAGAAGTTTTTGAATCTCAATCAAGCAATACTGCTGGATTTGTTCATCCTCAAGTTCCAGATCTGGGAAATCAAGTCTCCTACGTTGCATGTGTAGGATATCATCGCTTAAACTCCTCCAACAATGTTTCCATAACTTCAATGGGTCCACGACTTCTCCAAATATCAACACAACAACAAATAACTCTCGTAGTTGCCTTGAGGAAGCCCAATGTGAAAATTCATCCATTGCTTCATGCCACTCTTTATCACCATCTAAGAGACCCATTGCATGACAAGCCTCTTTGTTGGTCTTGTATATTACATCCCCAACTTTTCGGATATCGGGAAAGCTCGTACATCCTTTAGCACGGTTCAACAACATTCGTTGGTAATATTTGTCCCCAGCTGATGGATTTACGTTAACTATCCTTCCTATGCTTGCTGCTCTTTGACGTCTAATCCAGTCCCTTTTTCGAGTGTCCCAGACATAATATCTTGGAAATTGAATAAACGTAAGGGTTCGTGCGAACGCATCACGTTTATTAGTCTCCATCCACCTAAGCAACATTGTATGCTGAGAAGTTGTTCTGTTCACAACAGCTTCCAAATCTTCGTTCTCATTAATTATCACGCTTTGTTCTCCTTCTAGATGGAACATGAGCTTTTGTACAGCTGGTTTCTGGTGGTGTATATCGAAAGCAAATATTCGCCACGCTGATTCACATGCTGATAGATAACGACATTCTTGCTAATTCTGAATCTCATTAATTTCAACCGGCTTTGACGATGAACTTTCTTCACCACTTTTGGTGTGTTGGAAGACTATGGTGGCTTTTTCAACTCCTTTGGTGATGTACTTGAAAAGATAATTGATAGCTTTCGAATTATTGCACCACTCAACATTAATATGCGCTTTATACTTTTTGAGCAAAGGCATATTATGTGGGATTACGTAGCGATTGTCTAGTCTTGTTTCACCCTTCATAACAAACTTTTCCACATCATCGCGTCGTCTGTATATAATATACCCTTCTTTATCAACTGATGTGCTCTGAACGAATGGTCTTGGGTATTTTTTGGTGCACACCCCTTTTTCCATACATGAGTTATTTGGTCGGTCCACTCCACACGGACCATGCATCATATGCTTCTTAACTAACTCATAACCCTCTTGATCTTCTCTCTTATCAGGTATTTCAGCTTTGATTATTTGATCAACATCAATAATAGATGGATCTCGGATTGCATCCTCTAACCATATAAGTATGTGTGCATGCGACAGACCCCTTTTTTGGAACTCGATTGTGTAGACAACTGTCAGATGTAAGAATAGGTAATGATTATTTTTATAAAAACATTGTGAACTCTAATATTTAAAAGATAAAGCTAAGGGGATATACTTGCTGTTAAGGGGCCGAAAAATGTCCCTTCCTTCAAATCAAAGACCAATTATTCAAGCTTCATTTTGAAGACACGACTGCTTACATCCGGCCTTTCATTAGCTGAGTCATTTCCATAGGTTTCTAAGAGCTCCTTGATTTCTTCCCATCCTGGATTTGCTGTTATGGTTATGAATAGGTGAGGGTTTCCATATGTACGACAGATAGCCATTGTGTCATGATAGTTTTCCACCATGTATCGTGGACCTCCTGTGAACGATGACGCTAGAATGATCCTTCTTCCTAATGACTTTGGATCAGTATCTCCCCTTCCAACAGCATCACAAACATTATTGTAGAGATCAGCTCTGAGCTTTTTTTGGTTAAGCCTGTGAAACTTTAAACGTTCTTCTTCAATACAAGTGTAAGCATCAACGATAAATTGATGAAACAAATGGCCTCCTTTGATGATTGTTTTTCCTTCATGCAATCTTGTTTGGATTTGATATGCATAGTACTCTCGAATCGTCACAAATTCCCGCATGATCTTTGACTCTGTCTCACAAACATATGGAATTTGTAGATGGAAGCCTCTTTCTCCATAAGGGAATAATAGTGGGTACTGTAATGCCATGTAGTGAGGGTGTAAGCTTGAAATTCTCTGAAGCTCTGATGTCTTATATTGGATGATGATATCTCTTTCAGCAAATTTCCCGACAATTAATCATGCGGTTTCATCTGATGCAGGCAAATCATATTGTTGACCCTTCTCTCTAGCACCAACAAGCCGTATTGTGAACTCTTCACATCTGCCCGACTCATACAAATCCCTTGCTTTCCTGAATTCGGATGCTAGCCAATTATGTTCGTCGAGCATGTTAATCAAATCTCCGATAATTTTTTCTTGAAGCTTCGAAGAATTGCTCTTCCTAGACATTGTCTTGATTCAATTCTGGATTTCATTCCCCGTATCGACAATATACAGCTGACCAAATTTAGGAGGTTTCCCTTCCGGTGGTAATAGGGATCCTAATCTGTGGTATATTTGTCCTTGTATTCGATATGTGTATGGTCCTTGCCCAGTCAACAGCGAGTGATCGACGTTAGCTCCTATAGAGGTGAAAGCTTGTAAAGAGTTGTAAACCTTAATGTTTTCTTTGAAGTGAGATTTCTCTAGAAGCTCTTTAAGTTGATGGGGCGGTTCTCGTATTGCTGGCAATGAAACTCTTCCTTTCCTATAGCATATTGAAAACATGCGAATTCCACCTCTTCTTATCTTTGTGCTTTCTTTTTCCCAAACTAAAGCACGACATTTAGGACACTCCACCAATTTATTTTCTTTCTCTCGTCGTTTCCTTTTAGTTCATGGTTTAGATATGTTCTTGAAATGTCAAACACGGCTTAGGTTTGACATTTGATCAGAATTTTGATATACACATATTTTCTTAAGCGATATAAACGCCCCTTGATTATACTAAAATAAATTAGTTGGAAAACAAAACGTACATATTATAGAGATATAGAGAGATCATTTTATATGTACATGTGAATAAAATATTTTATACATAATAATATATTATTATTTATATATCTTTAACTAACAATATTTTTTTAATAAATACCTGTGAATGATTTAAATAATAGAGATATATTTATGTATGATCCCTTTCTAGAATTATTTTATATAATACTATATACGCAGATAAATAAAATAAAACTTCTTGCTGCACATATTAAACACTTTAAATTTGCCGGAAAAAAAAACACTTTAAATTCAATATAAATTTTTTTTTATCTACGCAGATTGAGATGTACTCTTGCAGTGAGACGTTTTGCTCGTCAAATCTGGAGCCTATTCTTTCTAGCCAATCGTGCAATATCTGAATTTATAAACCAATTCAGTTATGGAAAGTTTTGACTGAAATATAATTGATTTTATATGTACCTTTTGAAAAAATAAATTCGTAACAGAAAACACTAAATATATTCTTACCTCTTGGATTATCTTGATGTAAATTCCTTTCCTCTGGTGAAATTAATAATTGATTAAGAAAATGAAAAAAAAAACACACATGAAAACCATATTTTTGATTGTCGAAACTTACCATGATCCAGTCCACGAGATGTCCTTAGTATGTTCATCCTCTTATACCTTGCTCTTTTGTGGTCATGGCTTTTTGAGTGTTCCATCTATCACAGGCAGCACAGAGACGTTTTTTTTTTAAATAATTGAACTTGCAAGATGTGTTAATGGTGTTAGATATATTTGCATATATATAAGACTTTTAAGTACATAAAACTGCTTCGGTTTCGTTTAAGTTATTAAGACCGATACAGAATTTGAAGCATTCCTTTGAATGAATGTTTGAATTAATTGACTATTAGTTAGATCTTATCAAAGCATTAAAGAGAATATAATTACATTGTCGACATTTATTATGTTCGTACTAATTTTAGGAATTTGAATTTTCTAACACTTAAATCTACTCTAGCGCTGGAGATGGAAGGAGTGACAGACGAGTATCAGCCAGACCATTGAAGCGCGTGCACACACAATGATTTAGATGATAATCTGCAGAAGGCTTTCCACATGTTTTTGGAGATCAGAGGGATCAAACCGAGCTTCACTGACTTTCTGGCAGATTATGTGGCCAACAAAGACAGCAGAGAGTATCTTCAATGGCTCAAGGATATCAAGTCTTTTGTTGAGAATTGAGACTTATCTTTTGTTTGAAAGACTAAGAGTCAAACTTTTAGTCGAGACCTTTACTTGAGCCTATCTTATATGAACTTGTAATCACCATCATCCATGATGATTTCTCTTTTACCCAATAAACACGGGTCACTTTTGCAAAGAAATAAAGCATTCTGTTAATTATTTAAGTCATCTAGAACTCAAACAGTTCCAGAAACAGATAATCCAAGCTATCGAGCAACAAATCCACATCATCGGTCCTATCTTGAAGAAATGCTTTAAGTTTGGTCTTCACTGATCAAGTTTCCAGGGACACGATCATGGTGGCTCAAGCTGAGGAAAATGTTATATTTTAAATAATTAGTCGTCCAATTAAGCACAAACATGTTCTTTTCTCTTACATTAATATCAATTGAGATCCTAGACATTAACTCATGAATTGATTCAAATAGACTTAGTTCAATGCAGTTGAATAAAAAGTTTAATTTGATCTGTTTAAAATAATACCAAGAACAACAAATTGTTATGTTTATTCTCTTGTTTAAAGGGATATTCAATTGATGGATATAATGTATACTTGAGTTAATGAAATGAGCCTGACTTTGACCAAAAATAAAAACAAATTGTAGTTTATTTTAAAATTATTTCACTTATTAAAACTGATAACCAAACAATATGTTTGTTTTATTTTATAAGAAACGACATAAAACAGATGTAAACACATCAAATGAAGTTTTCTGAAATTAACTTAAAACCAATAGAGTTGTGATTCAATATTATGAATTATAAAAAGGTGAGCTCCCGATGTTGTTTACTCCACACGCATCTTCTTGGCCATATTTTCAACACCGTCTTCTTGATCATTTGGTGCATCTTCCACAGACTGGATTTCATTGTTTTCAACTTCAGGTGGACTCTCTGTGTTGAGGAAGTTTGGACGGACGTCCCCATCTTCGATCTTGATCTTTTTAGCATCCTGCGTGAGATACATGTAATTTAATTGAGTATTGTATATATGTATAGTAGCTGTTTGGTTATATATATATATATATATATATTACCTTTGGTTTTTCCAGGTTTGTTGGTTCATGAGCATGAATTTCTTGGATGATCCTGGTAACTGTGAAACTTTGGTCAGAGGTTTCAAAGTTGTACTTTGAAATCTTGATTTGGAAAGCCATTGTTTTTCCAATAAGTTCTAGTAGGCTTTCGGGGATTTCCTGGTCATTGTTGCTGCGACCTCCTTGTACCTTTTCATATCCATTTTATAATCATAACTATAAAGTATAGAAGGTTAAAAGAAACGAATGAATGTATTGCCCAATATGACCAGTTACCTGAGTTTGAGTTAGTTCTTCTGCTGTAGAGTGAGTGATTTTTCTCCCATCCCGATCGAAAATGACAAATGTAGCAGTTCTATTCTCAGACTGAACCATTAACTCAACCCTGAACCTGGTATGTGTTGTAAATATATTAGAAAAAATAATGTAAAGTTGTCATTTAGTAATATGGTAATGTTACATATTTTTAACTTACTTTGCAGTTCCCACTGCAGTGGTTGAATTGCATTTGTTGCATATCAAGGATGTCTCAGAACGCATTAGTTTCTTCGCACACGCACCACAGGACAAGTATTTCCATCCACCAAGCTTATTTATGTCAGTAATTTTCGCATGGCAAATAACTTCCTTGACTTTATTCACTCCGCTTGAAATGTATTCACGTATTTCTTGGATCGTCTGAATCTCCAAGGGCGCAATACTCTCATTGTTAACCATTGTTGTTGCTCCTTCTGGATGCTCAATACCCATCCTACATATTGATTTAATTAATTAGAATTATCTATAACATATATCTAATATTTTTTATTACATGAACTCCAATAAACTAACCTTTCCATGAAATCTTTGACCACCTTCAAATTTAAGTTGATAAAAACCTTTGTCGCCCCACTTGAGTTCAGATACAGATTACCTAAAAAATTGTACAAACAGTATTAGTAGCAGAAATGAATATATATACCATTAAAATTGTTATTAATAGCTGACCTGCAAATATCTTTGGATTCAAACATGTTGCTACCAACATGTTGCAAGCTCCAGCAGTCTGTTGGTACTGTTGACGGAAGTTAGCAGCTTGATCGTCCCATAGTGTTATCCGGATAGTAGAACGACTGTCATAGTAATTCATGTGTGTTAGATTTTATGAAACATATACTATAATCAATAAATGTGCAAAACCATTGATGAATTGGATACTTACTCTTCGAGCAATAGAAGCAACACAATCTTTTGTTTGTTGCTTGGATCATCTAATCTCGGGCCTTGGACTGCCAACATTTGCCCGACAACATCTTCAACAGGAGAAGCATGATTAGAATTTAGAAAGGCAAATTTAAACTATATGTCATTTTAAAAAAATGAAACAAAAACGAATTACCTAGCAGGTGTATGTTGGTCCCTGCAAAACTCTGGAACTCCGAATAGCTATGAGCTCTGAATTTCTCATGTTTGATATCGCAAACATCCTCACGGAGTTTGGTAACATTAGTTGCATCAGTGAAACGGGTTGTGAGGGGGTTGTCAGCCACCTTGTAGAGGTTGTAACTTGGTACAAATTCAAAATTTTTAAGAAGGTAAATGCTTCCTTCAAGCAGCAGATCCTTGAACAAGTGGATTCTTTTAAAATAGATTGAAGCTTGAGCAAAATTGTCATGCGTTTAATATAAGATATGAATTAGGTGCAGTCAGATAAAAGAATAAGGATGATGATATTTTATATTTTGTTGTGGGTAAGATACATTTTCATCAAGTAGGAGTAGGTCAAGACTCATTAAGGCACCGTTCAGCTTGTAGTTTTTGGCTTCCCACATCCGTAACAAACGTACAAGTACAATTTGTTTCTTCTTCCCTGACTCAAGTGCATCGAGATAGACCTTTGTGGCCAGAAGAACTTCCAAGTTTGAGGTTTTGGAATCTTTGGTTGCAGTCTGCAGTTAGATTAAACGAATAAACACTTGAAAAATAAAACTATTTGTGAATTAGAAGCGTTGTATGATTAATTTAAATAACCTTTGTAGGTACAACCTGGCGGTGAGAAGATTCTGTCAAGCCAACTTCAGATCCTGGACCATTCTTCGGTAGCTGCTTGGAGGACATTGTAACGTTGGAGACTGGATCAAAGACCAAAAAAGTAGATAATATTATAAACTACATTGATCAAGCTGGAACTGGTTAACTTTAAACGATAATGGTAAGGAAGAGAGCTTATACCTAATCTTTGAGACTGCTTATGATTGTGCAAGGGTAAGGCAAATGCATTTGATATATATACACAATCGCAAAAAAGAAGTTGTTGACTTGCATGTGATTCCGTGTTCTTTCCTTCATGAATGAGATGATAAGAAAAATTAATGCGAAAAAGAAATATGAGAAGATGTAATTGAAGGTTGACAGTCACATACCATGAGAGACTCAAGAGAAGAAGTGAATGCTGAAATAAAGACAATGAAAGTTAGCAAAGTTCAAAGGAATTTATTCTAATATGATGGTCAAATGTCAGAACAGTTATCGAGATTGCCAAATGAAAGTTAGCAAAGTTCAAAGCAATTTATTTTGTTATGATCGTCAAATATCAGAATGATTCTTGAGATCCCCAATAAGATTGAATAATCATGGGGAGCATGGATAGTTATTGTCCAATCTTTACTATATATATGTAGCAATCGTGTGCAGCTGAAACTTCATTCTAAAATTATATTTTTATCCTTTAACCATGAAAAAATACTCTTTCTCTCCAAGCATAATGGATCTGCCATTTGATATGATAGTTGTCATTCTAAGAAAAGTGGGAGAAGAGAGTTACCAGGATTTGATCGAGTGCATTAGGTCTTGCAGAACTTTCCGGTTGCTGTCCCGCTATCCAATTGTTCTGCAGAAGCTGAATCTTCAGCAGACCTTCCCGCTTCCCATAGAGAGCATTCCTTAAAATACTGACATAATCTATGATTGTGCTGAAGCTGGAAATGTCCATGCACTCTTTTTAAGTGGTCTCATTGACTATTATTTCATGAAACTTACATTTTCAGGTGCTAGATCACTCAAGGCTGCAGCGGATGCAAAGCATCCTGAAGCAATGTACCTGTATGGGATGTTATTGATTAATGAGAATGAGCTTACTGAAGGGTCTAACTATATTGAGAATATGTGGGAGGAGCAAGGTTTGGAAGTAGTTAGCCAATGCCGTGAAAACTGCCGCTCGATAGTTTTGGAGATGAGTGTCAAGCAATTACGGGAGTATGAAGTTTTGCTAGCTATTATGGAGGTTGATGAATGTGTGGCTGCGGATCTTGGTGAAGTTTGCAACAAGTGTTTTATCTTCAAGGAGATCACCCGTTTCATAGTTATTAGGATCCTATTATCACATTGGTACCACAGTAGGGCTCATTCAATAAGGACTATCAATAAGGTTTTAGGGATTTATGGTAAGACAATGTCGTTTAGGGTATTATTATTTTATTTCATGAAGACATATGAAATAAAAAGTATTATGCATTATTTTGTTTAAAATTCTTGTCTGGCAAATTAATTTGTGTTTATTGATACAAAGCATTTGTTCTAAATCCTAAGATCACATAAGAAATTTTTAAAAAGCAATAACCATACCAGAGTATAAGCAGAGAACTGATGAGGACTTTAAGCAGAAAGAAATTTGGTCACCAGAGGTTTGTCTGTTCCTACATCTGCACAAAACCATTACCCATATTTGAGTATAAACAATTTCGAGCACCAACTTAAACATTCAGATTTTTGGGTCAATAGTATGTCAGAATATATAAGATTGATATTTTATACAACCTACATGTTTATACAAAGAAACCAAAACTAATGAACATTTGGAAAATAATTCTAACACCCAAGAAAGATCTTTATTGTGACAAAGACTATTGATAAGTGGATTACAACGCGAGTTTCAGTTGTCTTCAAAATAGATTCTTCATTCACACATGGATGCACCAATTGACTGATATGCAAAACATATTTTTCCAAATAATACCGAGATGGATTCAAACTAATATTCACAAACTACTATAAAGTCTAAAAAATCACCTAAGGCTTAACTAAGAATCAGACTGTCTAAAACCATCTTGACTGGTGCATTAGTTTGATCCTCTCCAAGTATCTTCAGCCACCGTACAATATTGATCCTGAAAAATATAAGAGTACCATTAGGGATATGCATAGATCGCAGAAGACAAATGCATCTATGGAATATGGAAAATACGACAGATTTAAAATAATTTGTACGCTTCTATAGCACCAAAAACAGACCCTTATTTCACACATGAATACGACATTCAACTGAGAAGCAAAAGATCTCTGTCCAAACTAAAAAGAAGTGCAAATTACGACAACATATTATCAAATTTGTATACTTCATTTCTGATTCATAAGCGAGACTATGATCAAACATTAGCTTGTCCAAAATTTTAATGCCTTGAAAGGAAATAAGCAACAACACGCACAAAACTTAATGAAGTTGATGAAGAGACTTACTCAGGAGATGAGAACCTCAATGAAAGCGTTGATCTCAGCCAACTTATCCTGAGCCGTCATTATCTATAATCTTTATACAGGAAACATAGAACAAAACCAATCTCATAGAATCGTAGAAGAAAAATTCATATATGAAATTAGGGAATACGGAATAGGAAAAATTGAGAACTTGCCTATTAGGGTTTTGTCCAGCTACAAATCGCATAAGGCTCTGGATTCAGGTAATCTGTCAACGAAGGTCTCCAATCTACAAGTAGATAAGCCGATGTCAGAATCTGAAGAGTAATATGTGAGATCGATGAGATAGGTGGAGATCGTTACCTGGATGGGTTTTGTCAACCGGCAAATCGCATAAGGCTCTGGATTCAGGGAATCGCTCGACGAAGGTATCAGATCTACAAGAAGATAAGCAGATCTCAGGATCTGAACAGTAATAAGTGAGAACGATGAGATATGTGCAGATCGTTACCTGGATGGGACATGCATATGGTAACACTGCTCCGAAGCCCACGATTATCGCAGACGATAGAACCTACGGAAGATGAAGAGTTACAGGTGAGGGTTCTCGATATCGTCTAAACATATGAAAGGACAGTGATCGATGGCTTGAAGGACGTCAGTGGTTGAGGTTATCGGCCGAGATTCTAAGGACAGTGTGCCGGAGAAGGGACAACGGGAATCGCCGTAGCAGACGGAAGAGAGAGAAACGGAGTTATAAGATAAGATTATAACCTCTAACGCATATAACAATTGTATTTTGTATTTTTTTTTCTTTGTGAACAGGTGGAATGACGTGGCAATAAGAACTAATATGATTGGTTTCAGTATAAAATTTTTAATCTTAGGTGTCAGCTCCAGAATCATTACAGGGGCTGAGGTGTCATCTCTAGGAGAGACACTTCAATCATTATAGTAACTAGAAGAGAATCCGCGCAAATGCGCGGTATTTCTTTAAATTTATAAATTTTAATATATTTTGATATTTATTTCAAGTATCAATATATTAGATGTTTTTAATTTAAAAATTTGTATTTGTATAAAACGATTTTAGGAGAGAATATGCGCTGACATGCCATTTTTAATTTAATTTGTTTTATAAATAATTATTTTTAATTATCAAAATTGAATGAACTTTATATAAAAATTTATTTCCTTCAACCTTTTTATCATCCTTTTATTTTTATAACTATATACTTGTTATTTATACATTTCCATTCATAATATTTTAATATTTTTAGTTATCATTTTAAATTTTATTAATTTTATATATATATATTTCATTGGTTTTATTTTCTTTCCTATCTTCTTATATTTTATATAATTTCTTTTTTTATTATCATTTTATCTCATTTTGTAACATTTTCTTTTTATTTTTAATAATAATTTTTATTTTATTTTAATATTTTAGTTATCATTTTAGATTTCTGTAATATATATCATTTATTTTATTATTTCTTATGTTCTTATATTTTGTATAATTTTTTATTCTCATTATGTCTCATTTTTATAATATTTTTTCTATTTTAATAATAATTATTTCTATTATTTATCATTTTTTATGGTTCTTTGCTTTTAGTTTTCAATTATTGTTATTTTTAGTAATGATATCTTTATTTTTAGTAATTATATTATATAATATTTATATAATTGTTATAAATTAAATTCAAATTTAGAATTTATGTTTTAATTGTTTTAACTAATTACATTTAAATGAAATAATATTATATTAAATAGGATATATGTTTTAGTTTAATGATGATGTGGAAAAGTTTAATTAAAATTGGTCAATCAAAGGGGGGGCTGATGTGGCGGCTTGAGAGAGTCCCGCTTCTCCTATTATATATAGGACTATGAGAGAACCCGCGCAAATGCGCGAATTTTACTTAAATTTATAGATATTTAATATATTTTAATATTAATTTTGAGTCCCAATATTTATTTATTTTAATTTACAAATTTGTATTTGCTTCTTTTTTATTATTATAATTATTTGTAAGAGAGAGAATACGCGATAACATACGATTATTAATTCAATTTGTTTTATAAATAAATATTTTAATCATCAATTTTTAATGAACTTTTTATAAACTTGTATTTCCTTCAATTTTTTATCAACCTTTTAGTTTTTATATACTATTTAAAATATATACTTGTTTTATACATTTTCATTCTTTAAAACACTTAAATTTTTAATTTTCATTCATAATATTTGAGTTTTTTAGTTATAATTTTAAATTTTTTTAATTTTATATATATTTCATTGATTTTATTTTCTTTCTTATGTTTTTATATTTTATATAATTCCTTTTTATTATCATTTTATCTCATTTTGTAACATTTTCTTTCTATTCTTAATAATTATTATTGCTATATTTTAATATTTAGTTACCATTTTAGATTTATTTAATGTTTATATATATTTCATTGATTTTGTTTTATTTCTTATGTTCTTATATTTTTATATTTGTTTTATTTTTATGATCATTGTATCTCATTTTTATAATATTTTTTTATATTTTTAATATTTTATTACTTTTATTTATATTTTTTTTGTTCTTTGGTTCTTTGCTATTAGTTTTCTTAATAGTGTTATCTTTACTTTTAATCTTATAATTTGATATTTCACTTATATTATGATTTATTTATTTTTATTTATTTATTACAAAAAATATGAAATATGCATTTGAAATTTATAATATATAATATTTATATATTTATAAGAATGTAAATTATATTCAAATTTAAAATTTATGTTTTAATAATTTTAACTAATTATATTTAAATTAAATAATCATACATTAAATAGTATATTTATTTGGTTTAAATGATGATGTGGAAATTTTTGTGTGAAATTGACCAATCAAAGGGGGGCTGATGTGTCAGCTTGAGAGAGCCCCCCTTTCTCCTATTATATATAGGATGATTACTTATTTGTTGATTTTTTTTATTAAAACAAACGTTGAAGACAGTCGGTTGTAGAGCAGTTTGTTGCAGAGTAAACCTAAAATTTAATTACTTTACTTATTTGTAAAAAATAAAAATAAAATGTTAAAGAAAAAGTTAAAAAGTGTTGTTGGTAGAGTAACCCAAAATTTAATTACTTTACTTATTTGTAGTTTTTTCTTAAAACAAAAGTTGAAGACTGTTGGTTGTAGAACCAACCCACAATTACTTTACTTATTTGTAAATTTTTTAAAAAAAAAACAAAATTTAAAATACTATTAGTTTTAGAGGTAACCCAAAATTTAATTACTTTACTTATTTGTAGTTTTTTTCCTTAAAACAAAAGTTAGCCAACCCAAAATTTAATTACTTTACATATTTGTAGATTTTTTTATTAAAACAAAAGTTAAAAATTGTTAGTTGTAGAGTCAACCAAAACAGTTATTTCACTTATTTGTATTTTTTTTTTTAAACAAAATTTAGAGATTGTTGGTTGTAAAGCCAAGTGAAAATAATTTTTTTTTTATTTGTAGATTTTTTTCTAAAGAAAACAAAATTTTAAGATTGTTAGTTGTAAAATCATTCCAAAATTAATTACTTTATTTATTTATAAAAACAAATTCTTAACACAAAAATTGAGGTTATAGAGTCAATCCAAAGTTTTTGGTGGGAAGGAACCTTTAAGAACGTCACCTTATATAAGTCAACGTCACTTTAGGAAGGTCACTTCTTACGAGTTAAGCCCTTTAAGCAATCTCATAAGTTTACTGTAACAATCGTACGAAGTCTTTCCCAATCAGATCCAATCAAAATTCAGTATGGAGAGAAGTGGTTATCGAGGGGGTGGTCGTGATGGAAGTGGCAGAGTCGGCAGAGGTGGCGGCCGTAATTATGGCGGCGGAGGCGGAGATCGCGGTCGTGGTTATGGAGGTGGAGACAGCGGAGGTGGTGGGTCGGACCGAGGCGGCGGAGATTTGGGAACTCGTGGGCAGAGTACCGGTGGTCGTAGTGGGGATCAACAGGATTCCCGAAGCCAGAGTCAGTGGGGATCACCGGCAGGTCACGGTGGCCGTGGGACGCAGTTGCAGCAACAACCTCGACCACATGTGAGTCAATCCGTTTCAGCAGGAGGCGTCAGTAGAGGCGCTTGGGATCGTAAGCTAAAAATCTCTTCTGATACGGCGGTTCAACAGGCTCCGCAGGCTCAAGTGAGTCAATCCGTTGGCGTCAGTAGAGGCGCTTGGGATCGTAAGCTACGAATTTCTTCTGATACTGCTGTTACACTACCTTCGCCGTCAACAGTCGCGGTTTCTGAAACGGCTCGGTAGAAAACGAATTTGAAAAAGACAAGAACCCATGCAATTTTTTTTACTAGGGAATTGAAATTAGGGATAAAGTTCACAGATGCATCAATTTTATTTATTAATTTTACCGGTAAAGACCATCAATGATTGGAGTTGATAACCATCAGAATTATTAAAAAAAAAATTATTTGAATTAGTCAATAGCTTTTGTTTATTTATTTTTTGAGTTGACAGGTTGTGGAAGTACGAATGTCCAAGCTCAAGTTGCTTCTACTTCTTCTGACAGGAAAGTTCAAGTTGGTTCTTCTGTTAAAATTTTACCGATAAAGCGTCGTGACAATGGCGGTGGTGTAGCTGTGCGGCATGTAAATCTCTTTGTCAACCATTTTCGAGTGACAACTGATCCCAAAAGAGTCATAAGACACTATGATGTTGATGTCAAAGGAGAAAATCCCACGAAGAAGATATCAAGATTTGAGCTATCTATGGTCAGGGAGAAAGTGTTCACCAACTATCCAGATGACTTTCCTTCATTGGACATGACAGCATATGATGGTCAGAGGAACATCTTCAGCGCAGCTGAATTGCCTACTAACAAGCCTTATACGGTGAAATCCCCTGAAACCGAAGACACCAAAGCTCGAAGCTATACGGTCATTATCACACTAGTGCGTGAGCTTAACCTCAGTGATTTAGTAAAGTACATTGGAAGGGATTCATCTCTTAACCCTCGTGATGTGTTGCAAGGAATGGATGTTGTGATGAAGGAGCATCCTTCTAAGTGTATGATAACCGTTGGTAAAAGCTTTTTTACTCGTGAAAAAACTGCCAAAGGATACAGACACACACTAAAGCCTACAGTACAAGGCTTATCGTTGTGTTTGGACTACTCTGTCTTGGCGTTCCGGAAGTCCATGCCAGTCCTTGACTATCTGAATTTGCGTTTTGATTTGCGTCAGTTTAGGAAATGTAGATGTGGTGTGGAGAAAGAATTGACTGGGTTGAAAGTCACTGTTACTCATCGAAAGAAGAAGCAGAAACTCACCATTGTAGGACTGAGTAAGGAAGACACAAAGAATATCAAGTTCAATCTTGTAGATCAGGAGGGCAATAGGAAAACGTCCATTGTTGACTATTTCAAAAATCAGTATGGATTAAACATTTTTCACACGGATATTCCTTGCTTGGAATTGGGAAATTTTTTGTGCCCATGGAGTTGTGCAAATTGGTGGAAGGACAAATTTATCCTAAAGACGACTTGGATGAAGATTCAGCCTCGCGGTTGAAAAAGTTGTCACTAGTCAATCCGCAAAGAAGGCGGGAAAATATAGTCAAGATGATACGATCTGTTAGCGGGTATGTGTACCAAGATATATCTTTGTTTTTCCCCCTATATCTTGTGTGTATGAATCTTATACTTTTGTATTTGTGTCTATGACAGTGGAGAAATCATTGGGAACTTTGGAATGAAAGTGGACACAAATATGACCTCTGTGGAAGGTCGTGTACTTAAGGCTCCCAACCTAACCTGATACAGAACAACAACAACCAATGGAACCTTAGGAGTAAGGGAGTCACTAGGGGTTCAGAAATTAAACGCTGGGCTGTTCTTAACTTCACAGCCTCTGAAAGGTCTCACAAGATGCCTAATGACTTTGTTGGTAACCTTATCAAACGTTGCCGGAAACTTGGGATGCAGCTGGATGCTCCCACCGTTAACAAATCATCAACAATGGATACGCTTTCTGATGCTAATGCTCTTGAGAAATTGCTTCAAAGTGTGATTGATGACGCTAGGGCTCGCCCAACTTTTGTTCTGTGTGCTATGTCCGGGAAGGTGGATGGCTACAAGACTCTAAAATGGATAGCTGAGACCAAACTTGGTCTGGTGACTCAATGTTTCTTAACCGGTTCTGCCGCTAGAGGACGTGACCAATATCTGGCAAATCTTGCCCTCAAGATCAATGCAAAGGTTGGTGGAAGCAATGTAGAGCTGATGGATAGATTCTCTTTCTTCAAAGGAGATGATCAGGTCATGTTCATTGGCGCTGATGTCAACCATCCAGCTGCTGGTGACAAGATGAGCCCATCCATTGTTGCTGTTGTGGGTACTCTAAACTGGCCTGAAGCTAACCGTTATGCAGCCAGAGTCGTTGCCCAGCCTCACCGGAAAGAGGAGATACAAGGATTTGGCGATATTTGCTTGGAGCTTGTTAAAGCTCATTTTCAGGCAACCGGGAAAAAGGCCTAACAAGATTGTCATCTTCCGTGATGGTGTCAGTGATGGTCAGTTCGATATGGTTCTGAATGTGGAGTTGCATGATGTAAAGCTCGCATTTGAAAAGAATGGCTACAATGCGAAGATAACTGTAATAGTGGCACAGAAACGTCATCAAACACGTTTCTTCCCTGACAAGGGAAATGTGCCTTCAGGTACGGTGGTCGATACACAAGTCATCCACCCGTTTGAGTATGATTTCTACCTTTGCAGTCACCATGGAGGCATTGGGACGAGCAAGCCGGCACATTATTATGCTCTGTGGGACGAAATCGGATTCACTTCAGAAGCTCATCTTCGACATGTGCTTTGCTTTTACACGTTGCACCAAACCCGTCTCTCTCGTTCCTCCCGTCCGTTATGCTGACATAGTCGCATATAGAGGAAGAATCTACCACGAGGAGAGTTCACGGGTGAAGAACATTAGGCAGCCACGGGGAGCGTCTTCCTCTCTTGCGGATCTCAAGCTGCATAAAGAGCTTTAGAACGTCATGTTCTTCGTATGAAGAAAAGGTTTGGATACCTAAGCTGAACTTAGAAAGCTATTACTGAATATCGGAACAGCCCTCAATAACCAACTCCTCTGAGTTTGTGCGTGAATCTAATTGGGTTTTCTTGCAGTGTGTTTCTTTTCTTTTTCTTTGTTTTAGTGACTTGGTCCTTGTGTTGTAGTCAGTTTGTGTTTGATATTGTATTGTTCATCGGACCAGACACTCGTGGTATTTTATTATTATAATCAATAACTAGATTTTGACGGTTTACTTTTCTTTACGAATTTAAATTATATTTATTTTGTTATTAGTATTTAAAATTTTTAATTATGCAATCTAATTTTGTTTATAATTGTTTAATCCACATTATAAAAAATTAATAATTTAGGTTTAAAAAAAGAATTGTGTGTTTTTTGAGAAAAGGTATATCGTAAAGAAAAAGAGATTGAAATAACGATTTTGCATTATAAGTTTTAATATTGAATAATTTTGATATTTTTATTAAATTAAAATATATGATCTTAAATTAATATATTTATCATTTGATTTAATAGTTTCATGTTTATATATATTTTTCAACCCTCTCTTATAATAGTTTAAATATTTTGCAATATGATGTAACAACCCGCTAAAAATGCAATCGTAAAAACAAATTCTTACGAAATAAATTAATTTAATATAATTTTAAAATTTTATTATAATATAAACATAAATATTTATATTTAAAATAAAAAATAAGATAATATTAAAATATAATATATTTGAATTTTGAATATAATCATAATTAAAGAATATTATCTTATATATACAAAATAGTTGATGTTTAAATTATTTAGTTATATTTATCGATTGATTTAATAGTTTCATGTTTATATATATATTTAATTAATTAGAAAAGTGAAACCCATTATATTTAGCTTGTTTGGATACATGTTTAGTAATTGTCTTGTTTAGAAACATGGATAGTAGAGAAATTGTTATATTCCTTAATTACCCTTAATGAATATTAAAAACACTTTTAAATCTCTAATGGCATAAATTGTAAATAACACATGTCCTAAAGGCTAGTTTCCTAAAGACTCTAATTTTTTAATATTATAGATTATCTTTGCATTTTTGTTTCTAAGTTTGGTTAAACCTTGAGATCTCTTTCATGTTTTGTTTTGTGTCTGAATTTTCCTTTCAGTGATTGGCTTCCTGCATTTTCAATATTATATTTTCCTGGAGAATCAATATTTATTCGGTTATTTGTGGCATTTGATAATGCAATTTCTATCACAAAGTTTAGGATTAGTCTGTGAGATGCATCTGCATACAGAAAAAAAAGAACATAATGGAGATTTTATTCAGTCAGGCTCTCTGTTTTTCTGAGTGGAACCCACTGATATTTCCTCCGATCATGAACCAATAGATGTTACTTTAATAAACTCATAAAATGAGGTGCGTTTTGCACTATTTCAAAGTTTTATGCCTTGAATGGTGACATATCAAAAGTGCGGTATTCAATAATATTTCCCCAAAAACGTTTTTTGTCACCAATCATAACTTCTTCTAAAAAATTTGCGTTTTCCTAGAACAATAACAAAAAATGTTTTCGTTTTTCTTATCAAACGTTTTCCAAAATCCGCACCCACTTGTTTTGTTCAGAAATTATCTAGCGGTCGGATGAAATTCCGCACTATATTTTTATTATTATTAGGCTTCGAATGGTAACAGCGGATCAGGCGGTGCGGGATAAGCGGATCAAGCGGTGCGGAATAGTTTAAGTGCGGTTTCTACGGAAGAAACGCACTATGCGGAATAAATGTGGTTATTGCGGAACAAGCGGTATGTAAAAATGTTTGAATGGTGACAAAAAGCTGTATGCGGTACAAGATAAACATTTGAATGATAAAAAGTGGTGCGGAATACATAATAAAATAAATATTTAAATAAAACATTTATATAATTTTTTGAAAACTTAAATTGATCTTGATTCAATTCAGTTAAATTTTCGATTATTTTAGTTATTTCGTATATTACAGTAATAAAATAAACTTTTCAAATTTTAGAAAGAATTTTGAATAATTTTGGTTTATTTCAGGTAAATTTAGCTAATTCGATTAATTTGGGATAAGTTCAGTTATTTTGAGATAATTCAGATGAGTTCGATTCTGTTATTTTCTATTTTTGCTATAATTCGGTATATCCAATTTAAATCCGGTATAAATTGATTTACATTATAAAAAAAAACTAATAATTGTTTCGATCGAACCAAACTAATAACCGAAATTAAATTTTCAGCCTTACCAAAATATTCAAACTAGATAACCAAACCAAAATTGATCTTACCAAAAAACTTAGTTCAGTCCAAAATATCATGCAAATTTATAATAGTTTATATAATATTTAAACTGTTATTTTATTTTGCATAATGAAAATTAATTATCTTTAAATATAAAACTTTTTTTAATGATGATTAATCAACAATACACCATGAATTTGGTGTGTTTACACTATTCATAGCGGATCATTATTTTCTACCTCAAGTTTGAACCGCTAATGAATTAATTTTATTTCAATGTTTATTTAATAATTGATGTATGATGTCATTGTTTTAACGTGAATGGTGACTCTTTAGTAAGACACAGTGTGTAGGATGACAAAACATACTTCTCATTCAAGGCCTTATATGATTTTTTGTCTTACATTTTTTTTTGAAGGGCATTCAAATTTAAAATACGAAACTAAAGATACAGGGCTATATGTCCTTTTTGGGACATATATTAGAGAGTCGATTAATACATTGAGTATTAGAAAAGAAGCAAAAGCTGCTTAATGTTCTTGGATAAAATGGAAGAGTTTGTGACCCATTTCGAAGCTAATGACCTCCACAGCCACGACCGCGAGCACGACCACGACCACGGGTTCCCTTAGCTTCTATCCAATTTTCATCTTGGGGTTTGACCATGCCACTTCGCAGGACCATTTGTCCCGGGACATCATGATCAAGCGGAGCAAAATGATTAACCCCCTCAAATGTGGCTAAACCTTCCGTTTGTTGAGCTTGGTTGACCATCACCTCAATGGTGTTGGTAGATGTTTGTTTTGTTGATACTGGAAGCTTTGTTGCTGACTCTTTTGCTGGAGTAGAATATGTCTTCGAGTTAGAGGAAGCCAGAGCCTCCGAGTCTGTGTATGTGGCCGTCGAGATTGTTGTTGTAGCGGAGCTTACGGCTGGGCTAGTTGTTGATAGCGAGGCTGAGCCTAGTGATTGACAAGATGAAAGTGAGGCAGTGATAGTGTTAGTAATAACCTGTGGGAGATGAACCGAAGTGGAGACAGAAGTAGTATTAGTTGCTTCCTTTTAATCTTGATTAGTTGCTGGTGGAGTGATGGCTGTAGCAGCTTCACTAACGGCAGGATCAGTAACAGGCAGCTCAGAGGGTGATTTCAAAACTTCAGGAGGCGTGGTAATCACAGCTTGTTGGTCATTTGAACACGAGATGTTTAGAGGCAACAAACATCTAGACTCTTTATGTCCAAGGTGACCACAGCGAGAACATTTGAGAGGAAGCCAAGAGTATTCAACATCTACCATTGATGTGTTACCCATCTCATCTGAAGCTGCTACTTTTTGCGGAAATGATTTATCAAGTTCCATTTCGACCATTATCTTGGCCTCGCCTAACATAGTGGGATCAAGCCGAGGTTTATTAGACATCATTGGTTCACCTAATCCGGATGCAATAAACTTGATTCCATCATGTGAGTAAGCATTACTCGGAATATTATTTAATGTAATCCAAACCGGAACCGTTGTAATTTCCGGTAACTCAAGAGAAGCTGATGAAGACCATGGAGCAACAAACATAATGCAGTTGTCAACATGCCATAAACCCCTCTGCAAAACCCATGTTCTAGTAGCTGCATCCGGGATGTGAAAGATGTAGGATGAGTCCCCTAGTTTCCTAACAAAGATCTTACAATTCCTCCCCCAAATCCTATTGAGAACCGCATGAATGAGTCCTCCGAATGGCAAAGAGCATCTATAGAACTGACCAATGACATATTCCTTTTGATTTTCTAGGCCTTGAAGAAGAATATGTTTCAGAATGATTACCTTTGGCGTGCCATCATCCATATAGGTAGGGGTAGCGACTCTATGAAGATTCCTCGTAGCTTGGTTCATACGGGCAGCCCAAGGAAATCGTTTACTATTGGCAGGAAGACGGATATCAAACTGTGAGAGAGCATCAATAGAGGTTTTTGAGCATTCTAAATTTGGAGGCTTAGAAGCTTTAGATGATAGAGGCAGAACTTTTGTCTTCACTTTTTTCTTCCTTGCATCAGCAAGTGATGGCCACTCGGATGCTGATTTCGGTTCAGAAGTTATCGGGCTTCCAAGAGAATCGTCCAGCACCGGAGCCTGCGGAGGCGAAGCCCAAGCATTTCGCTGAGAATGTTGGACCGGCGGAATGGAGTTGTTTACCATTTTTGCTTCTGCGTGTGGCTCTATAGCACCTGCAGCTTCATCAATGACAGAGACATTCACCACTTCATCTATGGGCGAGTCAGTAGATAAAACATCAGACTGGGACGTAGAGGGAGCAATGGTATCTCCAAATACAATCATAGCTCGCTCAGTGTTTTCTGGAGACAAGACCGGCGATGAGTGTTCGATTTCAGCTTGTCTATCTGGTGAGGTGGACACGGTAGCAGTGGGTTGAGCGATGAGTTCTAAATCAGAACAGGTCGAGTTTGGTATCTTCTATGTGCTCGAGCTTTGAAGAGGAAGATGAGATGGAGCTTCAATTGACTGGAGAGGAGTTTGGGAGAGTCCATGACTGGCGATTTTCTGCGCTAAGACGTCAGCGGCTTATTGGAATAGGGGGTTGTTCCGGCGAATGGAAGAGGTGTAGTTGAGCTCTGGCCTTTTAGGGCTTTTCCGATTGGAGGTGGATCGGCCATGGGAAAGGAAGAGAAGGGTCGATTCGCAAAGAGAAAGCGAGGCGAGGTTGACTGGCGGCGACCCTAACGGCGGCCGTCGACTGAAAACGGTGGTAAGTCTTACATTTAATACATAGTAATAGTAATAATAGAAATATCGCATACACGTAAATTGTTTAGACGTAAACTGTTTAACTTTGTCTTCTTTTTTTATTGAGCAATACAAACTTTGTCTAATACATAAAAACACATATACATATACAATACAAAGTACCATAAAAATAAAAGATGTTTAAGTTAGAACGTTTCTGTTTATATTTAACCAAATAAATAAATATTTTACAAAATTAAATTTATGATATTGTACTTAATTTATAACACTTTTTGTATTGTATTGTTACTAGTTTTTTTATTATTTAATATTTTAATTAAATTTAGCTATTTACCATGTTAAAAATCGTTTTAGACATCCAACTACTCACCAAAGATATATTCGACAGAGTCCGACCACTGTGCTTTAGATAAATTGTAAAAAAGATAAGATTTAAAAAAAACAATGGAAATTATGAATAAAATAAGCGTCGCACTTGGGTCTCTCGCGTTGTGAAAGAAAAATCTTTTAGTCAATAATTTTTGATCAATTTATTGGCATTTTCCTACATAAATAATATTTATCAATATACATAATAATATTCATAAAATTAATAGTCGATTAATCCTTGTTTAATCTCTATTTTTTTTTTTGCTAGACAATAAGTCAGGATCAGATGCACCTATAATATATATCGAGTTTTCGAACAAGGTTATGTATATGTTAAAATATTAAATATTAAATATTTATTCAAAATAAATTAGTATTTATGATTCATAAAATACAAAAATATTTTATTTAACACTAACAAACGTTTTAATTTAAATATATATATTTATCGAATTTATCTAAACTAATCAAATTAACCGAATTTATCTAAAATAAAACAAAGTTAATCTATTATTTAAAAACCGCACATGTTTCGCAAATCATTTTTCACCAATCAACATATATTCCGCACTGCTTATTATGTACAAACCGTACTTGTCCCGCCATCCGCATGTACCGCAGTTGAACCGCACCGCACATTAAAACCGCTTTTCCCGCACAGATAAAACTGCGGTCACCATTTAGTGCTGAAATTATAATGGTAAAATTTTTTTTTTTTTTTGAACATTATGGTAAAAGAATTTTCCGCTATTACATTAATGTACGCATTGATTGGTTGGTTTGTTACTTTCGCATAAATCTCATAACCTACATTATTTGACTCTCAATTCTTAGACAGCATAAAATAGATCAAACCAAAAAATATAAAAAGAAATTTGCCAATTAATAAATTATATGTTTTTTTTTTTATATGTTATTGTTGGGTATAAGTTAAATCACTAATAGATGATCTTCAATTAAATATTTGGGACAAGATTTAATCCAACTCTGAGTAAAAGGTAAGGATGGATAAACAGAATACAAACGAAAAAATTGGGAATATATGTGAATGAGAGATGTGTATTTGGCGATCGTGGAACGTAATCTGGTGAACCTCACTTCTTTCACCAATCATCAATACTCATTCTCCTACTTTTTAATAAAATAAATTGTATTAAAAATTATTCTTAAAAAATAATTATCCCAAAAAATATGAAATACAGTATTAGTAATTACCTGATTTAAATCTTTGCAAAATCATAGTGATTTTAATTAACTCATATTTTTAAAAAAATAATGGGATACAAAATAACTAAACAAATTTCTATAATCAATGGTTTCTACAAAATATCAGCCCATTCGTGACCAAAAGCCCAAATTCTATTAAAATACAATTAATCGGGTCAATCCGTTTATAGACCCGAAATAATAGATGTCCTAATTTTTAAAATCAATGATGAAGATTTTTAAATTGTACCCGCGCATTGATCCATTTATGAACCCGGATAATCTGATATTTATGATTATTCACCCATAAAACATTTGGTTTTCGAATTCAAAGGTGGTTTTGGATTGTTTTACATGAAGGTATTAATTTGTTTCTAATTCTTATCAATTGTTAACTAACAAATTAATTTTATTTTTTATATTTTGCCATGGCCTGGTCATACAATACATTAGAATATTTTTATTTAACATTCATATATCGCAATGACAGATTTCTTGAGTATTGATCCTGTTAAACCAAAAGTTGATTTTAACTGGTCAACCAAATGTATTTAGATTGGTTTAACCGAAATCGATTTTCCAAAAGCCCAATAACCATTGCAATTTCGGATAGTATCCAAGGTTTGTTTTTTTTTTTACAATAAACGATCGAGATTATAATGTCTGAAAATCAATGGTAAGATTTAAAAAAAAATTGACAACGTGTATATCCGTTTAAGGACCCGGATAATTCGCTTCTTTTGATCTGTTAGAAAGACAAAAATACCCTTAATGAATCGACATATTTTACGGCAAATTTCCTATGGCATAGCCTGTAAATAACACGTTAGGCAAATGTTAGTTTCAAAAAACCTTCATGTTTTAATAGTATAGATGGTTGGAGCACCAAAAACATGTCATGGTATATCTATTTAGCGATAACACAAAAAATGAACATTTTATAGCATAAATAAAATATGAGCAAATGTTGTGGTTAAATCAAAATATTCTACTTAGTTACAATAGATTTAAAGTTTTACTTTATTTAGTAATTTATATTTAAAAATAAAGCTTGTATTTTAAATAAATCGAGTATCTATGAATTCTAAAATATGATTTTTTTAATTAACACTAGATAAAAAAAATGAGCACATCATACTGTAAAATCGCAAATCGTTTTTTCACCAATCAAACATTATTTCAGATCGTTTCTTTAGTCTTAACCACATTTTTCCCTTAAATATTATTCCTTGCACATACCGCGGTTGAATTGTATCGCTTGTCGCACAATCCAAATATGCTTTCACCATTCTCTTAGATTCTGAACTTTATCGCCAGACGTTTTTCGAGAAATCTTGGAGATAAAAATGAGTTTGAGGAGGTATATTCTTATCTATATAGTTATTGTGGCAATGATCATGCAATGTCTATCACTAAAATGTTAAGGATGAGTCAATGATAATAGAATATGCCTATATTCTGTTTTGATACTTAGCATATATTCAGTTGTATAGCTCCTATATTCTTGTAAAGTTCAGCTCACGCTTTGTAACCATTTCGGGTTTATATACCCATGTTTGACATTCAATAATATTAAGTCAAATCATAATATCTATCATGGTATCAGAGCTGTTTCTCTGATCCTCTTTTCTCTCCTTTCTCTTCTTCTTTTCAAACTCGCTATCTTCTTCTTCTCTTTGACTTCAATGGCTGCCGCTGCTAATGAACGATGTTTCGGTGTTACGAACATAAAACATCACATTCCCGTCGTCTTGGATCTTAACGATCACAACTACGACGCTTGGCGTGAGCTTCTTCTAACTCACTGCATGACTTTCGATGTCTCTGGCCATCTCGATGGCACTCTTGTTCCTACTGGTCCCGGCGATCATGCTTGGCACAAACGAGACGGATTAGTCAAGTTATGGCTTTATGGAACCATGGCGAAACCCCTTTTCAAATCGTCATTTAAGACAGGCGGAACCGCTCGTGATCTCTGGCTCCGGGTAGAAAATCAATTCCGCAACAACAAGGAGGCTCGAGCCATTCAACTCGACAACGAGCTTCGTACTATGGAGATTGGTGACTTAACTATCCAAGAGTACAGCCAGAAGATGAAAGAAACTGCGGATCTCCTTTCAAATGTTGATGAGCCGGTTAGCGAGAGAACACTGGTCATGTATCTCATCAACGGTCTCAACGAGAAATTCGACAACATTATCAACGTCATCAAGCATAAAGAACCATTTCCGACGTTCGACTCTGCCAAATCGATGCTTGAGTGGGAAGAGACAAGACTGAAAAAGACTACTCGGGCTACTGCTACTCACAAAGATACGTCATCTTCTGCCACTGCTCTCACGACGTCTGCTCCAAACTCATCGTCTTCAAGCTCGAACCGTCAGCCACGATTCAACAACAACCGAGGAAATCGTCGGTACAACAGTCGTGGAAGAGGAGGCCGCGGTAACTCATACAACAATCCACGTCCGTATTGAGGTCCTCCGCCGTATTGGCCTTCATCCGGTCCCTACTGGCCTTCATATCCATCATGGCCTCATTCTGGTCAAGGACAGTACACGCACCCGGGATCATCTCAGCAACAGGCGCAAGCACATCTCATCGAGTTCCCATCTTCGTTGAACATGGATCAGGCATACACCTCGAATTCTCTGGCTGAACCATCCTCCGACTGGTACTTGGACTCGGGAGCATCAGCACACCTCGCAAATAACTCTGGTATGCTCCACTCTACTTTTAACCTTAACACTAAGCGATCGGTTATAGTGGGAAACGGATCCATTATTCCAGCTTCTTCGATTGGTTCAGCCACCATAAACACTCATACTCGCCCTCTTTCACTCTCAAATGTTCTTGTTACACCAAATATTGTCAAAAATTTGATATCTGTTCGTAAGTTCACGAAAGATAATTGGTGTTCCATTGAATTTGATCCCTTTGGTTTTGTTGTGAAGGATCTTCAAAGTCGGAAGCCTCTGCTCCGATGTGAAAGCTCCGGTGATCTCTACTCTCTTCCAGCTTTTTTCAATAAGACACCGAGTCCTTCCACAGCTCTTTTGGCTTCTACTCCAGACCTTTGGCATAAAAGACTCGGCCACACAAATCAGTTTAATCTTCAGTCTATTCTTTCTTCAAATCCTGCTTTATGTAATAAAAGTCGACTCTCTATTGCTTGTGAAAGTTGCAGTCTTGGCAAATCAATAAAATTCCCTTTTTATGCTTCTCAAAATCATGCAACAAAACCATTTGAAATTGTTCATTCTGATCTCTGGACTTCTCCAATTCTGAGTATGAGTGGGATACGATATTATGTCCTGTTCCTTGATCACTATACACATTTTCTGTGGGTCTATCCTCTGCGACGCAAGAGTGAAGTGTTTTCCAAATTTCTTCATTTCACTGCTTATGTCCAGAATCAATTTCAGACAACCATAAAAAGCTTCCAATGTGACAATGGCGGTGAATTTAATAATGAGAATTTCCATCGATATTTTGATAAACATGGAATCTCAGTTCGTTTTTCATGCCCTCACACTTCTCAACAAAACGGAAAGTCTGAGCGCATGATTCGAACAATTAATAACGCCATTCGAACACTCCTCTTTCAAGCTCGTCTTCCTCCCACTTATTGGGTAGAAGCACTTCATGTTGCCACTCATGTCATCAACATCACACCATCAAAAGCCATTCAAAATCAGATCCCATACTCTCTGCTCTTCAAAAAGCAACCTCGTTATGAACATTTACGAGTCTTCGGGTGCCTTTGTTTCCCTAATATCAATCACTCTCACCTTTCGAAACTTTCGCCTCGCACCACTCCTTGCCTTTTCCTTGGCTACCCAACTCAACATCGGGGTTATCGCTGCCTGGATTTAAAAACTAACAAAATCATCATCTCATGACATGTGACTTTTGATGAAGAAAAATTTCCAGCAGCTGAGATTTCTAACACTTCTGATTTGTATGGTTTTCTGGACGATGATGATGAAACCTCGCCGTTATTCAAATCAATTCTGGAAAGTCCATTTACGAATGGCCCACAACCTGCTGTTCCATCTCGAGCCCAATCTCGGCCCAATAGGCCTGACCCAATTTTTCGAGCCCCTCCCTCTGTAAAGACTCGATCACAATCGGGGATTACAAAACCAAAAAAAATCTTCACGCTTCTCTCATCAACTCAATCTCCTCTTCCTTCCAGCCATGTCCAAGCTCTAAAAGATTCCAATTGGAAACCTGCTATGGCCGATGAACTTGGTGCTATGGTTAAAACTAAGACATGGACTTTGGTTCCAAGACCAATGAATACTAATATTGTGAGATCAATGTGGCTTTTCAAGCATAAATATGATGCTGATGGTAATCTAACCCGACACAAGGCTCGTTTAGTTGCCAATGGTAAATCGCAGGAACAGGGTGTTGATTTCATGGAGACTTTTAGTCCGGTGGTGAAGCCAGCAACCATACGGACAGTCTTATCTATTGCAGTCGCACAGGAATGGCCCATTCATCAACTTGATGTCCAAAATGCATTCTTACAAGGCAAATTGGAAGAGAATGTTTATATGCATCAGCCACCAGGATATCAAGATCAGGCTTTTCCGAATCATGTGTGCAAGCTGAACAGGGCAATATATGGTCTCAAACAAGCTCCTCGGGCTTGGAATTCGAGATTCACAGGGTTCATCAATACGCTGGGGTTTCGGACCAGTAAAGCGGACTCGTCTTTATTCATATACAGACATGATTCATCAATTGCTTATCTCTTATTGTATGTGGATGATATCATTGTTACAGCTTCATCACCGTCACTGCTCCATCGCGTCATTGGCAAGCTGAAATCTGAGTTTCCGATGACTGATTTAGGGAAGCTCAAACATTTCCTTGGCGTCAAAGTAGATTACAACAATCGTGGCATTTTCCTCAGCCAATCTCTATACGCTCAAGAGATAATTGAACGAGCTGGGTTATCGGACTGCAAACCGATAGCAACTCCGGTAGATATGAAATCGAAGCTCTCAGTCTCAGATGGAGATCCGGTTGATGACCCTACGTTCTACCGCAGCCTCGCAGGTGCACTTCAGTATCTGACTTTTACCAGACCAGACATATCCTATGCAGTACATCAGGTATGTCTCTATATGCATGATCCACGGCAACCGCATCTCCATGCTCTTCGCCGAGTAATCAGATACGTCAAAGGCACTATACATCACGGTATGCAGATGTACAAAGGCGGCATTGATGGACTCACGGCTTACTCCGATGCTGATTGGGCAGGCTGTCCAGATACGCGCCGGTCCACTTCAGGCTACTGCGTGTTCCTTGGCCCAAATCTAGTCTCATGGTCAGCTAAGCGACAACCGACCGTGTCCCGTTCGAGTTCAGAAGCTGAGTACAAGGGAGTTGCTAATGCTGTAGCAGAACTGACATGGCTTCGAAACCTGATGGTCGAGTTACATCGTCCGATTGCAAAGGCCTCGGTGGTATATTGTGACAATATTAGTTCAGTTTACTTGTCTACCAACCCGGTGAAGCATCAGCGAACAAAACACATTGAGTTGGACATACATTTTGTTCGCGAGAAGGTTGCAATTGGACACGTTCGAGTTATACATGTTCCTTCATCTCTTCAGTACGCGGACATCTTCACAAAAGGACTGCCGACATCACTACACAATGAATTCAGATCCAGTCTTACCGTCCGACGATCAGACGCTGCGACTGAGGGGGTGTAATAGAATATGCCTATATTCTGTTTTGATACTTAGCATATATTCAGTTGTATAGCTCCTATATTCTTGTAAAGTTCAGCTCACGCTTTGTAACCATTTCGGGTTTATATACCCATGTTTGACATTCAATAATATTAAGTCAAATCATAATATCTATCAAATGAGAGACATAGATGCATACAAAATAACATAATGAAGCCTCTAGTTGCATTCGATTCAGCCATAGGCGGTCTGTTTTTCTGACTTCCTGGGACCAAGAACCATAGATAAATGTGGACTTAATATACATCACTGATGATGGGCAAAAAAAACAACTCATTGATTGGTTGGTTTTTGCTTTGCACAATTTCATCGACTCCACATTTTATCATCAATGTTATTTTAACCTTTTTTCTTCTTCTTAACATGTCATATTTTCAGTGTGATGGTAGATTCCCAATATATTTTTTTGTATAAATTATAAAAAGTCACATGCCTTTTTTCAGTCACTATATAATGGAATCTATTTATTTATCTTATAACAAATCATCTTCTTTATTTGTTTCTTAATTTTTCTAGCTATCTTCTGCATATTATAAGAAAAAAATATACAAAAATGTTTGACGAGGGTATATACCAAACCAAATGAAAACGACATGGTAGTCGAAGTGATCCACACGAATCAAACTATAATAATCTCTATTCTTATTGATACGGCTTTATTACGAGCATATCGATTAGTCAGAATATGGATGGCATGCATTTCAAAAAGTTGAAAGATATACGGTACTATTGTACAAAACAAAATTTCTCGGATATAAGAAGAGAAGCATTCTTCTTGGGACTAGATGTTAAATCATTGCAAGCTTTTCATGAAAATTAGAAATTCACCCAAACTAAGATTTTATTTGGCAATTGATTTCATGATGTCTATCAATTACAACAAGAAAAATACTGTATATATTTGCATTCAGAAGGTGTCAAATGTGATTTACGATGTGGGCGATGTGGAGCATAAGAAAAATCGATAAACCACATCATATTTCAATGTCTACCGGCTTTACATTCTTGAGCTCTCTCACAGGTTCCAATGAATCCATATATTTTTCCTACGAAGTAGGTTTCACAAATATGGATTATCTGTTTTGGGGAGTACCGTCATACATTACAAACAATTATTTCCCATGGATTTTATGGTACATTAAAAAGTAGAAATGATATGGTTTACAACGAGAGTGATAGAGGTCCACAAGACTTTTAAGGATGGCTGAAACTAAATCTATAACTTGGGGGGATGCACAATCATCGGTGGTGAAGGAACCGTCATAACATTTAGAAGAAAGAAACAACCACATAAGTGATATGAGCCAAAACGGTCAATGGTGTTTGTTGATGGATCATCGAAAGAAGATGAATTATCCTCAGACCAAGGTTGGTACAATTTTTATGAGGAAGGTGTTAATATTATGATGGGGTGACTGAAACGTGAAATAACTCGGTACCAACACCATGAAACGTACATTTATTTCTTAACAAAGAAAAACCTATATTCATGGAGCAAACATTTTATTGATGGAAATTTTTTCTCTCTTGTATCTCGTAACTTACATTTAGATATAGAGATATGAGGTCTTTTCCGGTTCCAGCACTCCTCGCCGATCTATGAAAAGGCTTCCAAAATGTAACTTTAGATGTAAGTTGCTCTTAATCAACACAATGGGATTTTACCGGTGTAGATAGATGCACCCTCTCTCTTTTCTGGGACGATGCAGTGTGGTTTTTCTGGTGTGGCGGGACGGGAGCATGTGACTCTTCCTATGGTTCAGCGGCATGGTTCTCTGTTGCATAACGGCAGAGGAGACTCGTCGAAGGAAAATATTTTGTTGTTGAGGTTTAGAGCACCGCTTTTGGTCTGCAAATAATGAGAGTTTACGTCAGCGATAGACCTCTGTTGAATGTGTTTGTATCCACTGGAGGATAACAATTTTTATTGGGGGAAATACCATTCATTGGAAATGGAGTCAACTCTAGCTGAATTGAAGTTTGGTTGGTTGTGTGCAGCGATGGAGAGTTGTGTGTCAGCGAGTTCTGATTGGGGGCTGATAGTGGAGATATGGGGTCGGTTGTTATCGGTGGCGATCGACGTTTTTGTGGTTGTGGTGTTACTATGAGAGCAAGAAGACACCTCGAAGCTTCGCTGGTTTTTGCAGAGGAGTGTCGCCTTGCTAGTGTATGTAGGAGATATAATTACTTAGTGCTTCTAAAACCTTTTTCTCACATTCGCTCATTTTTATGTTTAGTTTTCCCGATTTGTTTTCATGTTTATTCTAGTTCTTTATAGTTTGCTGGAGTCTTGGAAGCGGTGGCCACGCGAAAGGGACTCCGGCGGAGTCTGGCTCGGTCATGCCTCATTGCATGTCGGACTCCACGAGAATCCGACGTGAGGAGGTGGTTGGAGGCAAACCGGAAGGATAGATCTACGGCCCGGGCTGGGAAGCGGAGGAGGAGCCGTCATCGGAGCTTGCTGGGAGCGGCTCTACCGGGTGAGTCCGGAGGATCCCGGAGGAAGACGCGACGTCGGGAGCCGGCGAGAGGAGTATTGGGTCGGCGGGTCTGGAATCTCGGCGAGGGTCGGATCTCTTGCCCAAGAAAGAAAGGCATGTCCGGTACCGCGAGCTTCGTCGTCTCGCATCCGCCGGCGGCGTGTTGGATCTCGGCATTGACCTCTAAGTGTGACGGCGACCGAATTCGTTTTGAACAACTCGGTATATGAATATTCATATAGGTTGTTCAGGTTTGGTTTATTAGGGTTTCTTTTGCTCCGGTTTATCTGGTTTGTTCACGGTTTCGATCTCCGGTTTAAGTTCGGTTTAATTATATTAATATAATATTATATTTAAAAAATGTTTCAATGCTCGTTTACGGGATTTTATTAATAAATATATATACTATTAAAACGTATTATTTACAGGGTATGTCATTAAAAATTAAAAATAATTAAATAGATTCATTAAAGGCAATAATGTAAAATTAAATTATAACTAATTAATCATAATATCTTGCAATATCTTTTATTACTTTAAATATAAATGTCTATTTCCATTTCTATTATACAAAATCTAACAAAAAATCTTTTTAATCCATTTTATTTCAATTAACTAATTAATTTCGTAATTATATTCTATATTTATATGTAATCAATAATGATAAGTATAATTAAATGAATTAATACACCATTTAATTTTATAAATTATAAAATAAATATAAAATTATAAGAAAAATAAAAAAATATATAACCCACTACTTTTATCAAATATACACATGAAAAAGAAAAAAAAATCATAACATACTTCATTTTCAAAAAGTGAATTCTATAAAAATATTCAAATTACTATTACCTAAAAAAATAATTTCTATTAAAATTAAGCTAAAATATTAAAATAAATATATATTTAAACTTAGTAAAAACGTAAAAGATCAACGGTAAGTAAATATTGATGATTATATGACAACAATTTTTAGTGGATTGTTTTATACTTTTTATAATTTGAATACTATAAAAATATACACTTATTATTAATTAAATTTTAATTTATACAATAAAAAAATCTAAAGCTAAATATGAATATATATATATATATATATATTATTTTATACGATACAACTCATATTAGAATTTATAATACAAATTATTATTTTAATCTCTTTATTTTTATGATATGTCATTTCAAATAATACATCATTTATTTTTTAAAATCTAAATTATCAACTCACGTTTTATAATATAGGTTAAATAATTATAAATAAAATTATATTATATAATTAAAAAATTTAAGCAACAAAATAGCTAAAGTTTTAAAGTTATAAAAAAATATACTCAGCGCTAAAAACGTGGATCAAAATCTAGTTAATTATTAAAATATATATTCCCTTAGTTGTTTTTTTATTTTCTCACACATTAACCGAAGTTTGGCCTATATATAAAAATGATAGAGAACCTATGAGTTAAATACCTAATTCTAGCTTTTTAATTTAACAAATTCTTCTATTTCATTGTTTTTCTTTTTTCGTGCACCAGCTGTAGTTTTTATTATATTATTGAGATGGATGGGAGTGTTTTTGTGTTGTTCCTTCTCCTTCACATGTCACATTGATTAAAGCTAAAGCTTTCATTGATGCTATTTCACTCCTTCCTTTTTGTATAACTCACACAGTTTTCTCGCCGATCTTCTCTTCCTTTGCTTTGTATTTCTCCCCCAGAAGAAAGGTACACTTGTCTAAAATCTTGTCGTTTCTGTGCGTTTTTCGCGGTTGCTAGATCAGATTTGACTTCGATTGAATCCGAGTTTCGTTATTCCTCAATCGCTTTCGTTGATTTTTTTAGGATCTTCCTCGTCTAGGTATTGCCTATTCGAATCTGCATTTTTTTAGTTTTGAAATTTGAGATTAGGGTTCATACATATTAGATTGATTGCGAATAACTTCGGCGTTTTTTTTTTATCCATCACTCATATTGTTGGAAGTAGAATGAATCAATTAACATGATTACACTAATATAAGGATTAAGAGTAATCTCTAGGGTTCTTGATTCCGTAAATTTACATTAGTGTCTCGAGATTGATTCTCTTATCTGTTTTTTTTTTTTTTGTGTAGGGTGGCAAATTATATGATGAGAAATCGATAGATAAAGTTGAAAAGAATCTGTATTATCTGCAATGTCGACTTCTTTGCAAACGATTGGTGCCATTAAGTCTTATCATCATCAAGCTCAGCATTTGGTTAACAACTATCTTTTGGCTGATCCCTTTATACCTTACACTTCTGTTCTCACCGGTATTTTCCTTTGCAAAGTGGTAAAGATCCGCCCTTTTCTTCAGCACTACAAAGCTAGATCCTTCTTGTGCTTGATTAATGATTTGTATCTTTCTTATTCTCTTGCAGGTCTATGATCTTTGTCACTTTGTCAGCAACTCACATTCTAAGACCTATATTATCCTCACCAAAATTCAAAGAATTGAATGGAATAACCGGTTTGTGTTGATGGATTTTTTGTTAACTCTTTCAAGTGTTGTGTCTGTTCATATAGGTTTTGATGTTGTTTCATTGTATTTTGGCAGTGGTATCTCAACAGTTCATGCTATTTTTATCTCGGCTCTGTCCCTCTACTTTGTCTTCTGGTCAGATCTCTTTTCCGATAGGTGGCACAACGATCTTGTTGTCTTCCGGAGCTCACGACTTTCCTCTCTTGGTTTAGGGGTAAGCACCAGTTTTTAACTGTAACCAAAAGCTAATGTTACGTCTTTGAGAGAAGAATAGTTTAAACATTGACACATTTATATACATGATGTGCAGTTATCCATTGGTTACTTCATTGCTGATCTTGGGATGATCTTCTGGAAATATCCTACCTTGGGTGGACTTGAGTATGTAAGTAACTCTTCTTTACCAAACAATTTACTCTATTTAGTGATTTCTCTCCTCACATATGCAAATCTCTTCCAAATACTCGTCCTGTTGATGTTTCATTTTCGGTTTATCTATTGTTAAACCTCCACATCGCTCAACAATATCACTTTTTAAAGATATTTAACGCTACAACTAAGATTTGAGAATTTGCATTTGATTTCAGATTGTGCATCACTCCCTATCGGGGGTAGCAGTTGCCTACTCGTTGTTTTCTGGGGAAGGACAGTTGTATACCTACATGGTCCTCATCTCCGAGATTACAACCCCAGAGATCAACTTGAGATGGTACTTCCCCTTTTTGTTTCCATATAACTAGACAAGATTTTTTCATCTAAGCAATCTTTCTTCTGACAAAAAAAGAGCGGATTATTTGGGGGGTCTTTTGAAGGTACCTGGACACAGCTGGTATGAAGAAGTCAATGGCATATGTTGTCAATGGCGTTTTCATCTTCTTGGCTTGGCTGGTACATAAGAAATAATTAACATTCGACTCATTTTGATCCACAACATTTGGTGTCTACTGATCACTCTTTAACACTTCCATGTCAGGTTGCGAGAATTCTACTATTCATATACATGTTTTATCATGTCTATCTCCACTATAACCAGGTAAAACCCATTAATCCAATTCTCGGCATTTCTCTTCAACTATGTGATGGTTTTATCGATAAGGATGATACCCGATTGCATCAGAACCTTCCTCATTGATTGAACTCAATATACTTGGTTTATGGTATAGGTAATGAGGATGCACATCTTCGGATACGCTCTGGTCTTTGGTGTACCAGCTGCGCTCGGTGTCATGAACTTGATATGGTTCGGTAAGATTGTGAGAGGGGTAAAGAAAACATTAGCAAAGAGATGTGAATGTTGAGATTGGTGAGTCTACCTCACAAATGTTTCATCAGATCAGCATCTTCTACTTCTTCCCTCTGACATGTCGGTCTCTCTAGTGTAAGTAGTTTTTGTCTGATTGAGAAACGAGAAGAAACAAAAAAAAATGATACGATCCTCTGATGTCTCTGTAAATGATCAAAATTCAAGTCTCCTGACGTTTTTCATTATACGATGTAACTCATGTTTTCATATAATAGTTTTGGCCCTAGGGTTTACATGTCTCATACATGATACACCAGTTGTTTCATCAGAAGATCGATACGTAAGTAAAAAAATACTAGATGAAAATCATTTGGTAAACGGTTTACTGTTTTTGATGCAATTTAATTTGGAAACAGTAACTATGAGATATCCCATAAACATAGCAAATGTTTTTTTTTTCAGACAACGATAATACTTATATTAATGAGAAGAATTGTGACAATCCAAATACAAGATATGGGATGAAGGCTGCAGTATGGATTGTAAAAGTACACGGGATACAGAAGATAAATGAGGAGCACGTTGGGCTATTAGATGTGCAGCACCATTTGCATTTTGTGAAATATGTTTGAATTCTAGAAAGCCCCATTGTTGAGCAAGGACAGAGATATCTAAAGCAATGTTCGAGATACTCCAGTGATAAGCTTCTTCATTGATGTGTTGAATGAGACATTGGCTGTCACTTTCGAAAATCATATTTTGGAAAGAACCTCCACTCACATCCCTTATAGCTTCCAATAAGGCTTTACACTCTGCTTCAAGAGGTGATGATAAAAAAACCAAAATGACAAGATTTCCATGTTAACACAGAGCCATCATGGTCTCTGACCAGCCATCCCGCAGAAGACCGTCCTGGGACAGGATTATAAGCAGCATCCACATTACACTTAAATTGATGCAGAGGAGGTTTCATTCACCTTTTATAAACCGGAGAAGAGATAGTGGGTGGGACTTGAGACGCTACATTTAAGCACGATATCCTTTAACTTCTGCTAAAGCAGCAAAAACATGGTGAATTGGAGAGACCGTTTTGTTGTTGAAAATAAGATCATTTCTCGAAATCCAGATATGTCAAAAAAATCCAAAAAGGCATAAGATTTTCTTCTTCTTGTAGATTTGGTAGACTGTGATGATCCAGTAATTTGGAAATGTTCTCATCCAAATTTGCACTAGGAGAATGCATCCAAGATAGTGAAGGTATAGCAAGCTTTATCCAGAATTGCTGTGAAATCTCGCACTCGAAGAAAAGATGGTTTAAAGTTTCTGGGGCTGCTCTGCAGCGACGACAATTGAAGTCAACATGAACTCCTCTAGTTTGTAAACGTGTAGTGGAAGGCAGTGCTAACGAAACCAACTTCCATAAAAAGTGCTTCAGTTTGGGAGTGATAGGCAATTTCCAAATTTTTGTTTTCAACTCAATATCACCGTGAGGAGGAACAATCTGGCTGAAAGCCGGGTCAGACAAACACGCAAGACGATACCCAGATTTGATAGAGAAGCGGAAGCTAGGGTTGGAGATCGATCGTTACTAGAATAGAATGATCGAACTCGGAACTACTTAGACGATGAAACTCTCAGCGACAAGTAGAGATTAAGAGTCCTCCTCTTTGCTTGTAAAAGCTTTAAACTGAAATTCTTAAATCAAATCAAAAGTGCCTTACAATTGTTCCTACGTTCTTCTTATAAAGCTAAAGACGTCTAACTAGAAAATCAAAAGAGAATATCTTATGGGATTTATAATTATCCTCATAATAAAACACCAAAACGAAAAGATAAACTTAAATAAGTCCAACGTGTGTAACACGTTTAACCGGCTTAACACCAAGGCCCATAAGTCGTAGATGGTGCTACATCAGGTCCCTCCGGCGGACAAAGGATTCGGCCTCGAATCCGACTGCTCATTGTCTCCGTGAAAGCGTGTCAAATGCTTGACATTGAAGACGTCAGAAGTTCGAATGTGATCCGGCAGTCTAATGCGATAAGCATTAGGATTAATGCGTTCAACGACTTCCAGTGGACCAATTTTCTTAGACCGTAGCTTGTTGTACTCTCTTAACGGCAAGCGCTCCTTAGTGAGATAGACCCAAACGAGATCACCCGGCTCTAGCAACACCTCCCGTCGTTTAGCATCCGCGGCTATCTTATACTTCCTGGCTGAAGACTCCAACTGTAACTGAGCTTGTTGATGTAGCGACTGCAGGTTAGTGACGAAATCGATTGCCTCGCCATGGGAACGAGTTCTGTCCGGTGCTGTCGTCAAATCTAGAGGACAACGAGGCTGAATGCCGTATACGACATGAAAGGGCGAGAAACCCAGACTGCGATTCATAGCATGGTTGTGGGCGAACTCCGCTTGACACAGCTTGGCATCCCAAGATTTTATGTTATCTCCAACAAGGCAACGAAGCAAATTACCCAAGGAACGATTGGTCACCTCTGTCTGACCGTCTGTTTGGGGATGATATGCAGAACTCATATCCAATTTCGTCCCCAAAAGCTTCCACAAAGAACGCCAAAAATGACTCAAGAACCGAGTATCTCTGTCGGAGACAATAGAAAGAGGAAGCCCGTGAAGCTTATAGATTTCGCGGAAAAACAGGCTGGCCACACTTACTGCATCTGTCGTCTTCTTGCAAGCTATGAAATGTGTCATTTTAGAAAATCGATCTACGACGACAAAGATGGAATCATGTCCTCTCTGCGTCCGTGGAAGACCCAACACGAAGTCCATACTGATGTCGGTCCACGGCTGTGTAGGAATCGGGAGAGGGAGGTATAACCCGGCGTTAGAAGCTTTGCCTTTGCCCTGTTGACATGTGCGACACCTTTCCACGAAACGAGTGACATCGCGTCGGAGGGTAGGCCAGAAATAAGACGAGGAGACCAACTGGATTGTCCGATCTCGTCCTACATGACCCTCATTGTGCAGTTCCTCGATGATCTGCAAACGAAGACTGCAGTCGGGAACGCAGAGACAGACCCCTCGAAACAGAAACCCATCATGTATCGTGAAGTCTCCGGTAGTAGACGTCAATGCGTCCATGTAGATGCGCGAGAAATAAGCATCCGTCGGATACAAGTCAGCAAATGTCGCGAAGCCCAAAACCGAGGTGTGCATTGTTGTCATCAGCGTGTGCCTGCGGCTAAGAGCATCGGCAACGCGGTTTGTCTTACCTGACTGATGACGTATGGTGAAGGTGAATTGCTGAAGATAAGAAATCCATCCTGCGTGACGTGCAGAAACTTTCGACTGGCTGTCCAAATGTCGGAGCGCATCATGGTCCGTAAAGAGAACAAATTCCTTGTGGACCAAATAATGTCGCCAATGCTTCACCGCCTGCACAATTGCATAAAACTCGACGTCGTACGTGCTGTAACGTCCACGAGCTCCAGCCAGTTTCTCGCTAAAGAAAGCGATAGGTCGACCTTTCTGGCTTAACACAGCGCCAATGCCCAATTTAGACGCGTCACAATGAAGCTCAAATGTTTCTGAAAAATCAGGGAGGACCAAAACCGGAGCTGTCGTAAGCTTATCCTTGATCAGATCGAACGCCTGTGCTGCCTCGGTCGTCCACTCAAATCGTCCCTCCTTCATACAACTCGTAATTGGCGCCATGATGGAGCTGAAATGATTAACAAAACGTCTATAAAACGACGCCATGCCATGAAAACTACGCACCTCCGTGATCGTAGTCGGAACAGGCCAAGAACGGATTGCCTCGACCTTGGACAAGTCGACAGATAAGCCCTTGTCTGACACAACATAACCGAGGAATAACACTGTCGAGACGCCAAACTCACACTTCTGCTTGGCAGCAAAAAGCTTTTCCGTGCGTAACACAACCAGTACCTTGCGGAGGTGGTCCATATGATCGTCCAACGAGGGACTGAAAATGAGAATGTCGTCAAAATACACCACGACAAACCGGCCAATGAAAGGGCGCAACGCCTGATTCATTATCCGCATAAAGGTACTAGGGGCGTTGGATAACCCGAAAGGCATGACAAGCCATTCAAACAAACCTTCTCGTGTCTTGAATGCTGTCTTCCACTCATCACCAGGTTTGATACGAATCTGATGATAGCCGCTCTTCAAATCGATCTTGGAAAAGATCTTAGCTGACCCGATTTGATCAAGCAAATCGTCAAGTCTCGGTATCGGAAAACGGTATCGTATGGTGATCTTGTTGATGGCGCGGCTGTCCACGCACATACGCCAAGTGCCGTCTTTCTTGGGTATGAGAAGAGCCGGGACTGCACAGGGGCTTAAGCTCTCACGGATGTGACCTTTATGCAGTAGCTCCTCGACCTGACGGCGTAGCTCTTCATGCTCAACTGGGCTCATGCGATAGTGTGGCCTGTTGGGAAGAGTGGCACCCGGGGTGAGATCTATTTGATGTTGAATCTCTCGCAAGGGTGGCAAACCCTCAGGTAATTGTTCTGGAAATACGTCATCAAACTCTCGTAACACAGACTGGAGAGACGGTGCCGTTGTAACACCCGCAACATGCTCACGTAGTGACGGAAGTAACGCGATAACCCGACCCTCGGCGTGAAACTCGGACACGAAATCAGTGTAAGAGCAGAGTAACGTGTTCACGGTGTGCGACGGTACCTGTGATGGTATAGCCGAGAGAGTCTGAGCAGGTGGCGAAGGTGGTGCTGTTAACGCATCTTCTTTAGACGGTACAAGAAGAATTTGGTGTGTTTCCCAAATGAAACTGTAAGTGTTTAGGAAACCATCATGAGTGGTTCTGCGATCAAATTGCCAGGGACGTCCCAGTATTAAGTGGCTGATATCCATGGGGGCGATATCACAGTATGTCCTATCCTTATAATAAGGGCCGATGGAGAATGGGACAAGAGCTCGTTGAGAGATGTGCGTACTGACGTCGTCGCTTATCCAACCTAATGTGTAGGGTGCAGGATGGGCTTCTCTCGCGATGCCCAACTTGTCCACTGCGTCCGCGGAAATTACGTTTCTGCAACTCCCTGAATCAATGACAAATGTGCACACACGACCGCGAATAGTACATGTTGATTTGAAGATGTTTGTCCGAAGCCAGTGAGCGTCCTGTCTTCGTGGTGTTAAACAGGAACGACGTACCACTAAAAGATGGCCAGTGTCTCCTGGAGTGTGCACAACACCGTCGTTGTCATGGACATCGTCATCTTCACAAGAGTCATAGACCTTAGCCTGGTCACTCGTGACGTCTTCGAGAAGTAAGCCACGGCGGGTCTGATTGGGACAGGCCGATTGCCGATGTCCAGCTTCGCCACATGAAAAGCATTTCAGTGCATTAGGTCTGAAAGGTCTCCGCTGAGTTTGGTCCTCGTTCTGTGTCGTATTACGCAGAGAAGTCTGAGCTTGCTCACTGTCTTTCTGCGAAGGAGTTGTGGTGTTCTCCGGAGCTCGTGTGCGAGACGAGTGACTGTTCCAGGATGACGAACGTTGCTGTTGTTCCATCGATGCTGCACGACGATGTGCTTCAGCTATCGTCGTTGGGTCGAACTGAGCTAGAGCTCCCTGGAGCTGTTGACGCAGCCCGCCAATGAATCTAGACACAAGCTGTAATTCAGTGTCGCGCACCTCCGTGCGAGTGAGTAATAGAGCAAACTCTTCGGCGTAATCATCGACCGACCTGGAACCTTGCTTGAGATTTTGCAAACGCGTGTACATCAAGCGGTCAAAGTTATGAGGCAAGAAGGTGGCGCTCAGTTGTTTCTTGAGCTTCGTCCATGTCGTAATGGGAGCTTTACCATTACGCCGTCGTGTTGCTTTCAATTGCTTCCACCACGAAGCCGCATGCCCACGGAATCTCATTGCGATTAGGGGCACACACTGATTTTCGGGCACACGTTTGAACGTCAGGATCTCATCGACGGATACCATCCAATCGAGTACGGCCTCACCTCTTGCACCGCCATTAAATTCTGGTATCTCCACCTTAAAGCTGGACTCCCATGATTTAGTTTGATGATATCCTCGACCATCATCATGATAATTGCGATGGCGATGCTCACCATACTCAAACTGTTGTTGCTCAAAACGTTCTTGATCAAAACGTTGTTGATCACCATGTGGCGGATAATATCGGTTGTCTGCTTCGTAGGGCGGTGTAGGAACTCTCCGACGATCACCCATAGGACCCGTTTGTGGATTTACCCTTGGACGATCAGGCCGACCTTGATGAGGCTCCGCGAATGGGTTTATGTCGACGTCAGATTCGCGATCCTCATATAGAGGGTTACGACCCGCCAATCGTTGAGCAAGCATGTCTCCCAGCTGCATAATCGATGCTTGCATCGTATTTTGCATATTTTCTTGCATATCAAGAATTGTTTGTCTCATCTCTGTCCAATCCGCCGTAACCGCATCGCGTGAAGTTGCGTTTGAACTGTTGCGTGGTTTAGGAGGCATGGTGAAAGATGAATCAATTCCCAGAACGTTCCGTGTCTGATACCAACTGATAGAGAAGCGGAAGCTAGGGTTGGAGATCGATCGTTACTAGAATAGAATGATCGAACTCGGAACTACTTAGACGATGAAACTCTCAGCGACAAGTAGAGATTAAGAGTCCTCCTCTTTGCTTGTAAAAGCTTTAAACTGAAATTCTTAAATCAAATCAAAAGTGCCTTACAATTGTTCCTACGTTCTTCTTATAAAGCTAAAGACGTCTAACTAGAAAATCAAAAGAGAATATCTTATGGGATTTATAATTATCCTCATAATAAAACACCAAAACGAAAAGATAAACTTAAATAAGTCCAACGTGTGTAACACGTTTAACCGGCTTAACACCAAGGCCCATAAGTCGTAGATGGTGCTACATCAAGATTTTATAGTATAGTTGTCATGAGAAGTATGGGTCCATACTGGTTTGTCACAGTTAGGATGTTGTGGAAGGTATATGGATGTAATCAGGCTCCTATCATCTTCATCAATCAGTTCTTCAATCCTATGTTCATTCCATGAAGGGGTATTGTGATTAACTGAGATCAGATGGTTACCCTTAGAGGAGATTTCATATGGCCAGGGGTAGTTAAATGACCAGCTGAAGTAGACGGATGTGGAGGTCTAGCTACATCTGTGAGCATCCAATTATCTTCAAAAACACATGTTGATTCGCCATCTCCAATATTAATGCGGGTACCTTTCTTTATGAGCTCAATACCAATAAGTAAAGACGACCACCCATACGACTGTAATCTCTGAGACTTTGCTTCTAACACTGATCCATCCTTATAATAGTTTGCCTTAAAGAGACGAGCAAATAAAGAATTAGGATGAGTCAACGGTCTCCAAGCTTGATTTGCCAAAAGTGAATCATTGAACTTGGACAAGTCCCGAAATCCAATACCACCCCTACCTTTAGGAAGTTGTAACTTATCCCAAGTAATCCATGGAATGCCTCGTTGATCTTGAGACTTTTCCCATCAAAAGCGACGAATTACATATGTTATATCATTTATCATTTCAGCCGGCAATTTGAAACAAGACATAAAGTACAATGGCATTGAAATAGCAACTGATTTAAGCATAATCTCTGTACCAGCCTAAGTCAGATATTTCATATGCCATGAGGAAGTGTGACCCTTTACTTTTTTCCAATATGTTGTTAAACAAATCACACTTACGACGTCCAAATTGTTCAGGTAGACCCAGATCTTTCCCTCCACCGCCTTCTTTTTGTATTCCCAGTTTTTTTTCAAACGTTCTCTTAGTACACCGAGAACTTGTGAGCCAAAGGTAATTGTTGATTTTGCTTGATTAATCTTTTGTCTTGAACTCCTTTCATAATCATTAAAGATCTGTCTAATGGCAAAGCAGTTGCAGCTGTTTGCTTGAATGAAGAAAAGAGAATCATCTGTAAACAGGAGATGGGAGATGGCATGGACACCGTTTCCAATTTTTATTCCGCGTCTCTTTCGCATCGCAGCAGAAGAAGACATCAAGTGGCTCAACACATCTGCACATGAACAAATAAGGCGATAGCGGGCCGCCTTGTCGTAATCCACGTTCATGAGTAATCATTCCATGAGGGCACCCTTTAATTAGAACAGAGTAGGTTACATATCGTACTATTTCCATTATCCAAGAAATCCATACCGATGAAAAACCAAAAGTCTTCATCGTTTCTTCAAGGAAATCCCACTCCACTTGATCATAACCTTTAGAGATGTCGGTTTTGATGGCAATACAAGTTTTGGAGACTCTCTTTCTTGACTTTAATGAATACATTAATTCATTAGCAATCTGAAAATTATCCGACGCCATTCTTCCTGGAATAAAATCAGCTTGTGCTTCAGATACTATCGAATCCAGCGATCCCTTTAATTTGGAAACCATAAGCTTGAAGATAATTTTGTAGAAAACAATACAGAGAGCAATTGGCCGAAAGTCTGAGAAGACTGCTGGATTAGTTATCTTTGGAATCAGACACAAGTTTGTATGATTGATGCATGTCTTCACAATCGATGTAGAGAAGAAGTTATGAACTTCCTTACAAACGTCCGGCCCAACAAATTCCCAGCACTCTTGATAGAATCTAGCCGTAAAACCATTTGGACCCGGACCTTTATCAGCTCCTATATCTAAAATGGCCTGATGAATCACAACATCAGAGAAGGGTGCAGTGAGTTTATCATTCATGTCGTATGTTACTGTCCGTCGAAAGCTGTCAAAAAATTGAGATCGATGGTGTTGCGAGAGCTAGAATACATTCTTTTGAAGTATGATTCAGCCTGCACTCCAAAATTTTATGTCCCCTCTGATACAATTTCCCCCTTCATCTTGATTTGGTATGATCAGTTTCTTGGTGTATCTTTTCTTAGTGAAAGCATGGAAAATTTGTGTATTCTGATCGCCTTCTACTAATTGTGTTGTTCGACTTTTTTGAAACTAGTAAGCATCTTTATCTCTATAAGCTTGTAGGAGTAGTTGTCGAATATGCGGAACCACTGTATAATTTGTGGCCATAGCCCTGTCAAGATCTTTCTGTAATTCTTTTATTCTCCGGCCTGAATTAAGATTTACAAATCGTTTAAAGCGAGAAAGAGTTGCTCGGCATTCACTGATGTGATCTGTTATACTTGCATCAACGTGGAGGCGTTGAGAGAACAAGCCCTGAGAGACTCTTTCTTTAAATTGAGGCAATGAGATCATTCGCTTACCAAAATAAAATTGCTTTTGTCCAGAATATGTAATGTAAGCCACATTCGTGATAACCGTGCGATGGTCACACCTAGTTAGAGGCAAAAATTCAACTTCAGAAGCAGGAAAATGAGCTAACCATTCTGAGTTTACCACCACTATATCCAAGCATTCCTCAATAGTCTGGTTTTGTCGTATACCCACCCAAGAAAAACGATTACCTGAAGCTCGAAGATCGCTCAAATAACATTCTGCAAACAGATGTCTCAAGCTATGGAAAGTTCTTTCTTCTCTATTCGGTCCACCTATTTTTTTCTTGATTCGAGAGAAATTCATGGAAATCCCCAACAATCATCCAAGGTTCATCACGAGTTCTACCAATATGTTCCAATCGATTCCACAACTCAGGTCTTCTATTTTGTATTGGATGACCACACACACACACGACAAAAAGAAAGCCATTCCATTAAACATAACTTGGACATCGATCAAGCGTACATCTTCAGAAATACGGAAAACAGAAACATAGTTTTTCCAAATTAAAGCTAATCCCCCACCGCGACCCGATGGAGGTACACAAGCAGAATTAGGGAATCCTAGAGAAGCAGCAACACTATTTACAACTGAGGTAGCATTCATCGTCTCAACGAGGAAGATGATATCTGGGTTTTGTTGACGACAAATTCTCCTCAGCCTAAGTTTTGTCAGCTATCCACAGAGGCACTGACATTTCCAGCAGCATATCTTCAAGGAGACAGTGGGGGTACCAGGCCCCCGCGCCTCTGTCCATAAGCTGGTTAACTGAGAATTAGTTCTCATAGTCTGTTTCCAAAGTCTTCCTTCTCACCGCACCCAGCTGTAAGCGGTTTGAAGCTTCAATTTCCAGAGTAGGATTTCCTTCCATAGCATGCTTCCTTTTTAGAGATTCAGTTTCTACCTTACCATGATCAATCCACCGATCGTATTACTCAGACACTTCGTAAGAAATGTTCATACCCTTGGCATTGCGAATCTGATCAAGTCTTTCGTCCTCAGAGTTAGAGCGCATTAGACCTGAGTTAAGAATTGGAGCAATCGGGACGGGATTCACAGACAACGCTCGGTTTTCTCCCCCATATGCATCATCCCAAATCAATATTCCTTGAACAGATCCTTGACCCTCTTCAGGTTGAAACACAGCAAAAGCATTTCCTTCTTGGTTATTATTGGCTTGATCAATTTGACTCATTGAAGAACCACAACTTTCTGCACCCAGAGCTGCAGCAATTTCGATCGGTCCCTGAACATCATGATCTTAACCCTCAAAATCATTCGGACCATCATCAAACCCATTTGCATCATCATCTGGGCACTCCTTCTTATCATGGTTAAGCATCCCACAAAGTTGGCAAAAGTTCCTTAGCCTTTCATATTTGAACGAGAGCAGCGTGTTTTCACCTTGCACAAACTGAAAATTCCTCTGAATTTCAGAGGATTCTCAATGTTCCAAAGGAGTAGAACTTTCACAAAATCCACTCTAGTCGAATTTTCATCCAGAAACCGGCGCCAAGATGCTTACAATGTAGTCCACCATGTCTCGAGTGAGGAACTGGAGAGATATCCCTCGGATCTGTACCCAAAACGGGACGATCTTCACAGATTCATACGACATATTTGGATACAAGCGCATCACTATTACCATCCACTATGCAAATGACCACGACGAACGACGCATAACCAGGTTAAGGGCTTCTTCGGATTGAAACATGATCTGAACTATGTTGGCACCGATGCTACGTCCTAAAACGGATCCTTCGAAACCCGGGACCCTCAGCATATGAGCAATTAGAGCGCGGAAATTCTGCTTCCTGGGATTAACCGGGAGGACAACAAGGGCAAATCTGTTTGCTATCGCAGCGTGTTGACAAACATTTTCCGGTAAGGTAACCGGCTCATCACTCGCGCCCAAGATTATGTTCTGCAAACGTTGGTTGAGATTTGAACCCATTGTAAATTTGTGAGAAGAGGAAATTAGAGGAGAGTAATCGAGAAAAGTGACTGCAAATAACAATCGAATGGTTTAAAAGAGGGCCATGGCGATTTTTGAAGCAACATTGTGTTCATGTAGCTGCACGATACGGAGTTTCCACGATTGAGTAGTGGATGAAATCCAACTTCGTAAGATCGTGACAAATACCCTACTGGATCCGACAAGATCAACAGCACACCGGATGATGTCAGACAAAAACTCCCTTGGTCGAGAAGTAAGATAACTGTAATCACCTTATTCATCATCAGAGAGAGAAGACAGAAACATCGAGGTTTGGGAGGTATAAAAGGTCAAAAAAGAGAAAAAAACATTGCAAATGTTTAATTATGTATTTATGTATTAAATTTTCAAAAACAAAATAACGAATACATCTTAGATACACATACATATACTCCAATCTCCGTAGCGATAGTTTGCTGGACAATTAGTTCTTAAACGCTGCTCGTGAGGCCCATTATATGGCTTGTTGTACTTATCGGTTCATAGGTCCATCAATGAATTCAACGCGAAAATAAAATAATTAATATGAACAAATCTATGTAGCTGATCTACTATATATTATTTGCGAAGTCGAATTATTGAAATCGATGATGTGGAAGAATCTTGATCAATCAAAACTATGATGTCATTGATGACATGACTTTATTGAAATGTTTTGATTGGTCGAGAATTTTTTCCACATTATAAATAAATCAAAATTCATTTTGGAAAGTTTTTGTTTAAAATAAATCAAAATTCGACAATTAAAGTAATTAAATTCATACCAAGCCAAACTTTAGGTATTTAATTCTTACAATTTACATTGTTATAATCATTTTGTGTTTTTGATGAATTTACAGCTATATTGCATACCAAACCAAACAATATGTATCAATTTCTGTAGCTTTTACATTGCTCTAATAATTTTTTGCTTTTGATAAATTTGCAGCTATATTTCATACGAAGCCAAACGATAGGTATTTATTTTTTACAATTTATATTGTAATAATCATTTTGTGGTTTTGATGAATTTGCAGCTATATTTCATAACAAGCAAAACGATAGGTATCTATTTCTGTAGCTTTTACATTGTTCTAATCATTTTGTTTGGCTTGGTATGAATTTGCAATTATATTTCATACAAAGCCAAACAATAAGTATATATTTTATTTTAATTGTTCTAATTTAGATTGTCCATGTTCTTTTATACCATTTACTTATGAAATTTCTTTAAATATTTTTTTCGTTTTGTAGGGATTGTGTCACTAACCTTTATTTACTAGATAACTACTCACCAAGCTGTGTTGGTTATATTTCACAGGAAAAAAAAAGATTAAGCAGGAAATCAATGAAATATTAAAGAGAAAGATAATATATATAATATTGTTTTGTATGTTCTTTAGAGTTCACATCTGTATATTTTTATTCTTGCATTACGAAAATATATTTGAATAATAATTGTGATATTGAAGACATAAATATGTGTGCATATTGGTTGTTCTTAATGTTCTAGTTATATGTCTTCACTTTTCAATTGCTGTGAATCGCATTCTACGATGGATGCATGTTATGATCATGTTCTTTGTAGCAATGGGAGGCAGCAATGAATGCATGACGATTTCAGAAAAAATGGATTGGAAAGTTAATCATCTTATTGGCCCTTATGTACACTTTTAGATTGTAGTAGGAACAATATTATCAGATGGCTATTATTACTGATTTTCTGGAATTATGAATACCATTCTCGGTCTTTGTAAGGCTACGTTTGTTTTCTAGAGTCAAGAACAAAATATATTGTATCCCAAATATATTAAGAGAATTTTTTTAGTAAAGTGTTGTTAACATTGTTTTTAAAATATATTATTTTGACAAAATAATTCGGTAGAGTAATAACATTTATAAAAATTAATATGTGGTAATTATTGATTGTTTGCCAAAATTACGAATAATTGCAATTTTTAAATTGCTATTAGTTATAACTTCCCCTATATTTTTTGCATAAATATAAAGAAACTTCTATATGTTAGTTAAGTTTCCTATTATAATTAAGTTGTAGTTATCCATTATTTCCATAAAAATTCAAATTCAAATATATTACTAATTTCAAAATATTACTAATAGTTTAATTTTCCTTATACTGTTCCAAAATTTTATAATTATTACTATCTTAAACTTGACCGGCAAGAATAAACTATAATTTCCTATAAATAAGTGTGAATATCATTGCTAAATTACAAACATAAAAAACAATAGAATAATTTGTTTTAGTTTTAACATTTTTGTTTCTATGTTGTTTTTATAAGACTTTTGTTATTCTTACGATAATTATATGCAAAAAAGCCACAACTTTATAACGCCACAAGAGATTACAGACTTTTAGGGCCTGATTGGTAAGTGCTGTAGCTTTGTATTTTTTGTTGTATGATTTTAGCTGTAGAGTTTTTTGCTGTAGCTGTAAGATTTAAGCTGTAGGATACTGACTGTAGAAATTTGTCTTTGACTTTTTTAAAAATAAAAGTACGACTGGTAAACAAAGACAATATGATGTAAATTAGTAATTTATATATATTTACTATATATATAATTTATTTACATGCTTAAAAATTAAATAAATAATAATTATATAAATTTTTGTCACAAATAATTTCAATATAGTTTTTTATTTCAGATATAATATATAGTTTTTTTTGCTATAGAATTAAATAAAAAAAAGTTTTTGCTGTATAATTTTCAAATACGTTAAAAATAAATATAAATAATAAATACCATATATAATTTTATTTAAAATATGATATATATACTACCATATTAAATATTATAATACATAAATATAATATATTTAATTATAAAATATTGATGTATTAATATATATATATATATATATATTATGGTATTACTATTAAATAGATACTCATTAATTTATAAATGGACCATTACAAAGTATATTGTATTATGGCAATATTTATTTATATAATCATATTTTTGACAAATATAATCATATATGATCAAACAAATAAATTATAAAATAATGGAGAAAACGTTAAAAGGCTAGAGGGAGGAGGAAAAAAAAGCAAAGCTATTTTTTAAGTGCTCTGTAATTTTGGATGTCTACAGCCAAAACAAAAAAAAAGTTTCTTTGTGCAGCTGTGACTTTAAAAAAATGTCTACATCATGATTGGTTGGAGTTACTGCTGTATAAATACAAAATGGCTGCGTACAGCATCTACAGCCTCCACCAATCAGGCCCTTAATACCGTCAAATTTCTGATTTACATATTTAATAGTATTTAAATTATTTTTTTAAAATTTATATTTTCCGTTTGAATGTTAATTAACCACATATATTTAACAAATTTATAGCATTTAGTTATGATCCCTAACCACATATTTTTGGATCATTTAATTTATTTGAAGATTATATTTATAATTTAATAACATTGCATAATTTTATATACACATCCTAATATTTATATATATATATATATACATATATACATATATATATAAGGATAGTAAAAATGAAATAATTACTATTTTGGGCTGAAAGTATTTATTGCTAATTTGCTATCTATAAAATAGGAAAATGAGGCACTATAATTCCTTAAATGAAAATTCTTTATACAAAATTTATATTGCAATCACTCTAGAAATAATATTGTCCCACATCGAAAGAATGCAAATGAAAGATTTGAGCTGTTTTGCTATAAATAATTAGATATATTAAGATTATTGTAATTGTCACTGGAGTTAATATAATGAGCTTTAAAATGAAGCCTATTTTGGGTTATTTTGATCCATAAATTAAAAGATTTACGTTAAAAATTAGAAATTACTCCAATTAATCTTCTTAATCAGCGATTAAGGATGATTAGTCGATTGTCCAATTTATAGTAGTACAAAGCATAATCGCCGTGGGCTAGCGCCGTCTAGCGGCTTAGCAACCGAGTAATCAATGACTTATCCGAGTTTTAGAACAATACATATACCTAAAGGGTTGATGATATTTTCATAGGATAATTTTTTTATATAAAAAAAAAAGATTATAACGATGGTTTACATCGATGTTAGCAAGTATGTAATGTTTATATTTCGTACAATTGTTTCTTCTATATTTAGTAGATACCAAAATTAATCAAATGTTATAAATTGATTAATAAAAATCTACCAAACAAATATATGGACTTGGCCACAAATAATTCTTCACTAATTCAATTTCTTTAGATAAATTAATTTTCGAAATTATATTCACGGTTTAAAAAATATACGCCAATATTTTATCACTTTAGTTATTGAAATAGTTACCAAAAGTTAATAAAATTATAATAGAATTTTACTATATAAAAGAAACAAATGGAGATTAAACAGATAACTAATGACATATCCTACCCATTAATATAGTAGATTTTATAGTAACTTACATCTTACGTAGACAGGCCCGTTCCGAGGCATAAACAAAGTAAGCGGTCGCTTATACACAATTTTTTTTTTTAGTTATAGTTCAAAGTTTTTAATGTCCACTTGAGATATGTGTCACAAGCTTTCTTAATTATTATTTTTTTTGCTATGTTGTTTCTCATAAATTGTAGTTGATTTTTCTTTATATTTTGTTTGGAAAATGAGTTTTTTATTTTCAACTTTGTGTTTTTTTTAATGTTTTGTTTCTTGGAGACGTCAAATTTTTCATAAGAGAAGACACTTTTTAATCTCGCTTACGATCTATGATAAGGTTGGAACGGCCCTGTACGTAGAATCACATTCTACGATGGATGCATGTTATGATCATGTTCTTTATACCACAATTTTTTACAAGCTTTTTGGCGTTTCTGGAAAAGTTGGGGATTTAAATGCCATTTTTCTCATTATACTAAAACAACGTCGTTTTCAAGTTAACAAAAAGAGTAACGGTGCTTAACTCTGTTAATCTATATCGTTAATGAAGTTAACGGCGAGCTTAATTCGGCTTTGTCAACACAAAGTTATGAGTTTATAGAATAGTCAACAAAAGTTCGAGCTTTCTTTATACCACGATTTTTGACAAACTTTTTTGGCGTTTCTGGAAAAGTTGAGGATTTAAATGCCATTTTCCCCATCTTTTAATCTCTATAACTATAATATTGATATATTCAATTTCTTACGGTTTCTAATACTAATACATGTTTGTCTCCTAAATAAAATGAAATAATCCTCAATAAAATTATCCACTCCGCACAAGGTGCGGACGAGTCATCTAGTTGTATATTATTCAATCATATATATTTTATTGTCTTGTTTTTATTTTGTTATCTACTATATATTATTTGCGAAGTCAAATTATTAAAATCGATGATGTGGAAGATTCTTGACCAATCAAAACTATGATGCCATTGATGACATGTCTTTAATGAAATGTTTTGATTGGTCGAGAGTTTTTTCAACATTAAAAATAAATCAAAATTCAATTTGGAAAGATTATTTATAAAAAGAACACACAATTAATCAAATTCAATTAATGATATTTCCTAAAACTTCAATTGAAATCTTAACTTATTACCTAAATTTTAGATTACAATTTTTATTTAGTAATTAATAGATTTCCTTATTTTCCAAATTCAAAATAATACCCACCTAAATTTTAGCTACTAATAACTATCTATAATAATGAAAAATTAAAATTATGGCAAATACAACAGATCATATATGGCATACTAATTAAAGTATAATATTTCGATATTTAAAATTTAAAATATCATATAAAATATTCTAATCTTCATGTAGAAGATTTCGAAAACTTAACTCAACCCTAAATAATTTGATCCTCATAAATAAAGACCCTCCAACATTCATAGAACATTCACATATCTAGACACTTTTTTATATTCTATCGAAATTAACATGGTTCTAAATTTATTTTGTGGTTTTGATAAATTTGCAGGTTTGTTTCATCTCAAGCCAAACGAAAGGTATTTATTAATTTTTTTTACAATTAATCAGAGTTTAAATGTTTTATTTTACTATTTATGATCTTATAGGATTTTCATACCAATCATTACAAAAAGGTATTGAGTTATTATCATTATCATTCTTCAAATAAAATATGAATTTTTCTTTTAATATTTTGGAACTGTGCTCACTATATAGAATATTTTTCTCTGTTTAGGGCGATTTTGGGGTGAGAAATCTCAAGGTTTTCATGTTTTTGAACCAATTCATAGGTGATTTGCTTTCATAATATTCTCTGATATATTGGTTTTTATAATGCTTGCGCGATATAATGATCGGAGTTTTGGAAGAGGAAGAGAAAGAGGAAGAGGAAGAGGAAGAGGAGGAATAGGGAAAACGGCCACTTCGTACCCACACATTTAAAACTGGTACCGATTAGTACATGTGTAATTTTGATGTGCTAATCAATACCCACACTTAAGATTATTTGAATATTCAAACACACACAAATTGTTTTTGGTGAATCCGTACTTTGACCAAGATTCTGTTAGTCAACCCCGTTAAAATACTAACGGATGTCTAATCACCTGCCACATCAACTTATTAAAACGACGTCGTTTTAATTTTTTTTTCTAAAATTGGTTTGACAAAAAAAAATCAAAAAGTCACACATGTGAGATTCCTCTCAAGTGAAGAAAGCGCTTATACCACTGCACCACGAGTTCTTTTAAATTATTTGCAAACACGTATATATATATATATATATATATATATATATATATATATATATATATATATATATATATATATATATATATATATATTCATATAAACCAGTCATCTTCGTTGTATTGCATTTTGCGTTGAACAAGAGATTCGGAAGACAATTTCTCAATCGGGTTAGCATTGATCCCAATGTAGGTCCATCTTCTCTAGCTGGTATCTGCTTTATGATCAAATAATTCACCACAACATAGAAACAGATGTTTCGATAGAATTCACCATTACTATTCATCTAAGCATTAGCTTGGAGAACTCTGATTCATGGAGAGAAGAACGCTCAATTCTCTAATCTCTGGCTTCTCCATCTTATTGGTCCTTGAACATCTTTATTCATTTGCTTGCAAAGCGCTTGTGTAAATGACGGATAAAGTGAAGATGACTCGTTTATATGAATATATATATACGTGTTTGCAAATATTGGAAAGAACTCGTGGCGCAGTGGTATAAATGCTTTTGTCACTTGAGAGATTCCGGGTTCGAATCTCACCTAAGTAACTTTTTGATTTTTTTGTCAAACTAATTTTAGAAAAAATTAAAAGGACGTCGTTTTAATAAGTTGATGTGGCAGGTGATTAGGCATCCGTTAGTATATTAATGGGGTTGACTAACAGAATCTTTGTCAAAGTACGGATATACCAAAAAAAAATTGTGTGTGTTTGGATATTCAAATAATCTTAAATGTGGGTATTGATTAGCACATCAAAATTATATAGGTACTAATCGGTACCAGTTCTAAATGTGTGGATACGAATTGGCCGTTTTCCCAGGAGGAATAAGAAGAAGAAGCGGAAGAAGAGATGAAGAAGAAGAAGATGAAATAAATCGCTAGCTAATTATAATGCTTGCGCGATATAATGATCGGAGTTTTGGAATTACGATGGTCTACGAAAAAGCATAAATCGCTCTAAAAAGTTAATCAACGGGTCTAAAGCTCATGAATCTAAAATATTTCATAATGACAATAAACATCCAATTTTGTTTACTCTAACAAAATACTATGCCCACACAGGTTGCGGGCACCTCACTTAATACTTTGCCAATATACTTTTTTAACAAAGATATTATACTAAACATAAAATCCAAATTTTATTTCTTTTACATAAGCTGCCAAAAATATTTTGCTGGATAGGACGACAATTGAAGATCTCAACATCTGGTTGATAAAATTGTCAAAAATTTCACAGGAAAATGCGAACGCAGCAAACCAAAAGATTCACATTCAATGTTTTCGTCGATTTCAATTGGAAATTCCAAAATTTAAAACCAAAAAATCAACAAATTTTATTATTTTTCAAGAAGGAATGGATTCCTATAATTGATGATTTAGGCTTGGAACCGGATCTTCTGGTTTCTTTCTTTGAGATTGTGAATTGTTAAATCATTATTGTTAACATTGACTAGATGTTATATATATATTCTCTCACTTTAATATAAAACTTTTAGGTTTAATTGTATTTTTTAGTCTTACACATCACACAAAAATCAACATTTGTAATATGACATCATATTTAATATAAAACTATGATGTCACTAATGACATGACTTTAATTGAAATCTGCCATTTTTACATATCTTTCACCGCCTGAAGCAATATGGCGCATATTTGCATTCCCTACACATTACTGTAGTATAGCTGTTGAGAAACTTGGTTTTCACCTTCCAAACCAGCAACTTGTCTTTTTTGATGAAGGTGAAACCATTGAGACTCTGATTAATAAAACGACGGTTATACAACTATTTTTATTGTTTGGATGATTGCATGTAGGAAATATCCTAATCTTACAAATGATTCATTTATTCTCGGTTCCCAACTAAGTTTACATGGATAACATAAGAGAGGGCATGGATATCAAGGCGGAGAAAACAAGGAAAAATGATTGGTAGGATTGCCCATGTGAGTCCAGCTTGCGATGAATTGTAATATTTAAGAATACTTCTAAACTATGTTAAAGGACCGGAATGTAATGAGGGTATAAAGACGTTTGAATAAATTGTTTATCCTACCTTTAAAGATGCATTTGATGCTCAGGAATTGCTAGATGATGACAAAAAATTATTTTAGCAAATGAAGAAGCACGTGAATGGGCCAATGGATTATTTTGTTCAGATTTGAATTACAGATAGTAATTCTCGTTCTTTGGTTGTTTGGAATGCAACATGAGAATATCTAAAAGAAGACATTATAATTAATGAAAGTAGGAATCGTTAGAATTCTGGTATGCTATTTGAATGTTTATACTTTATTCCTTTCTCACCATATACTATTTTTATTTGAATATTATAATTGTTTCTTATATAATATTTTTATTTTAGTAAAATACCTCATAAAAATATAATATTCTGTAAATTGTTTTTATCATGCAGATTTGATTTCAATTGATGATCAAAGGAAAAACATAGCATTGACAAGAATACAAAATAATGTTGGAAAGTTATGGTTGATCCCTCACTAAATGGCCTGAGATGCCACTATCAAAAGATTAAGAAAAGTACAACGGAAACCGTCTTATAGTGGATGAGAGCAATTATAACCGTGAAGATGAATAAAAAGAAGAAGAGAGACTTCTTGCCATGATAACAGATAAGCAAAGAATAGTATATTAAACTATATTGGATGCAGTTGTGAATGATAAAAGAGGAATGTTTTTTTCAATGAGTTTGGAGGTATGGGCAAAACATTCCTTTGAAGTTTATTAAGTGCATCTATTCGTTCTAGAGGTCTTATTGTGATCAATACTGCTTCAAGTGGGATTGTTTCTCCATTTTTGAAAGGTGGGAGAACAACACATTCAAGATTTAAAATTCGATAAACCCAGACGAGTTGACAAGTTGTAATATGAAGTCAGGATCTGACCTTGCCGAATTAATAAAAGTTTATAATCTATTAGTTTTGGATGAAGCTCCTATGATGAGTAAACATTGTGTTGAAAACTTACACCGAAATTTGCGTGATATTATTAGAGAAAAGAAGGATATGCCATTTGGAGGAAATATAGTTGTTTTCGGAGGTGATTTTAGATAGATTCTTCCAGTAATTCCTGGGGGAGAAAGATCAGAAACAATCATTGAAACTTTAAACTCTTTGGAACTATGGCAATCATGTAAAGTTCTAATACTTACCAAAAACATGAAATTGTTTGGTGGAATCAGTGATGAAGATGCTGAAGAGTTGAAAACATTTTCAGAATGGTTATTGGAAGTAGGTGATAACAAGATTAATTCTCCAAATGATGGAGTCGTTGAGATTGATATCCCTAAAGATTTGTTAATAACTGAGTGTAAGAAACCAATCGAGATAATTATTAATGAAGTCTATGGTCCGGACTTTGTTAACTAAACAAATTGACGAGTATTTAAAAACAAAGCTATATTCAGTCTACCAACGGTAATGTTTATGAGATTAATGATTATATGATTTCTAAATTGGCAGGTATAACCTTTATTACTTATTAGTATATTTTAGCTCTATTCAAATACATTATCTATAATATTGTCTAATCTATTTAGTTTTACTTTATAGGTAAAGAAGTAACATATCAAAGCTTCGACGTAATTTCTATAACTATACTATTGATATAATCAATGTGGCTGATATTAATAAGAAGAAAAAATAATTAAATTTATTGTGTCTAAGAAATTCTAATATCATAGTACTATATATTTTGATATTTTCTTTTGATGCATATGATTGCTATTTTCATTTATAGTGGAAGCTATATGTAATTTTTATGAAATCGTTAGCATCTTTGTTTTTTCCCCATATTTTAAACATCTTAATTTTAGTTTAAAATATTTTTCGTTTTCATAAACATTTCTATATATTTTTAGGTAATTCTGGTCGTTTGTTTGATCGTATGGAAATTGTGCTTATTGTTCTTCTTTCTTCACAAGTTTTTTTCGTCGATGATGTCGGTTTATAATATCAACACAACGAAGATAAATTTCAGGCATGGATTAAATGCAATCATGTTTATCTCTATGCAAGAAGTTTTCTATATTCAGAAATAACAACTTATTTTGTTTGGGGATCATAAAAGACATGAAAGGAGACCTCGCACAAAAGATAAATCGTGTTTATGTGATTTACCGGTATATGCAAAAGAAATTGCAGAACTATATTATTTACGGCTTCAATTGGATGTAATAAATGGACATTTGGCTATTTAGATCCAAAGACGATTAATGATGGTGTTTATGACACATTTCAGATGCATGATATGCTTTTGAAGATATTGAAGTTCTTTGATTTTTTTTTTCATTTATCTTAACAACTATTTAAATGTTTATTTTCAATAATAATTCATTTTAATATTTTCGATATTTGTTACTATTTTTATTTTCATTTGTTATAAAATCACACTTCAATTCAAATTTATACGGTTTCTAATATTCATACATGTTTTTTTCTCCTAAATAAAGTGCATAATCTTCGACAAAATCATTCATCCCGCACAAGATGCGGGCGAGTCATCCAGTATACTTTTTTGTTTGTTGCTTATACAAAAAAATAATAGTGTTTCTTTTATAGTTTATTTATAGTTTGGTTTCATAACAATTTGTTGTAAATGTGATATGAGGTTATTAGCAGAGCTGTGCTTACTATATAATAAAAAGTGTTTTTGCCACAGGCTCCTAACAACTATATACCTTTTTTGATTTTCCCTTTAATTTTAAAAGTCATCATGTATCGCAGTTGTTTTAATGAATGGACTTGTTATTATCATCTTGGCTTCGACCAAATTTGACCTCATGTTGGTTTACTTTTTTTTTAATAGGATTCAGCAAAAGGAAATGACAATTCTCTTATGGTTATGCCACTCGGCTAAGATTCAAAAAGAAATCATGGATCCAAAAATCAAAAATAAATATGAATTCTAAACATATCTGGGATAGATTAATTTTAGCATATGTTTATCAAAGAAAAAATTAAAATTAAAAAGATCTCTATTAATTTAGATTTCAACTAAAAGTCTCAATCGCTGTAATGTTTTATTTCCTCAGCCCCATTGACACTATATTCTCCCATCAGTATGATCTCTGGTCTTGTATACATCTTTTTCTCCTTCCCTAGTACAAGTAAGTCTCTTCCTCTATGTTTTCACTTTTTTTTTTCACGGAAGATTTATGTTATATTACCAAGCGAGGATACAAAATTCGGATACATGGATAAAATATTAAAACCGGTTATCAAAGAACGATACTGAAGTCAAAGCCTAACAAAAGAGGCAAACAAAAACCGCAATTATAAACCAAAGAAAAGAACCCAAAAAGTACTAAAGAAGAATGATCGAAACTAGAACAACACCATGATTAGCCTCCACAACCAAACCGAGAGGACCATTTTGATGTCGAGAATGAGATGAAGAGCATGAGCCGCATAGCCTCACTCGGGAAAGATCAACCACGAATCCAACCAAGAACCGTTTTAACTAAACTGAAACCAAAGCTAATGTGGAGCCGAACCAGAAAACTCATCAAACCAAACAACTGAGAGAGCCGATGACAACGAGGAAGAAAAAGTGCAAGGCGGGACCTTGACAACCGATTGGGAAAAACATCAAAGAGGACCCTTCAAACTTACACGCGGACATAGCAATCCTATCAAGGTCACCTACCGACTAAGACCAGACAAAAAAATGCAAGAGAAGACATGAGAGACTAACCCACTGCAAAACCGAGAGCTCTAATCCAACACCCACAAGGCACAAACAGAAACTGACAAAAGGTAGATGACATCGCAACGACAAAAATCCGAGAGATGAACCTTTATAAAAGAACCTCAAACTAACCCGAGCCACAAGCAAACAAAGAGCCTAAGAAGCAAGACCAACACAAATTCTAAAACTAAGATCTAAATGTGGAACTAAGACCATAACAACATAAAATCCGGAGCAAAGAACAAAGGTCCAAAGAGACCATAACTACAACATTATCATAATTTAGAACTCGGATAGACCCAAACCAGATTCCATAAACCACTAAACCAAAGTAAACACGAAACCAACCTAACCACTTAGACTACAAAGCACAACCACACAACTAAACCACTAAAAATCGCAGGTGAAAGAGGGGACAAAATTGACGCGTCTGAAAACCACTGACATCGAGGGAGAGCATATGAACCGTCACACCACCAGAAACATCGCATCACATAACCGAAGACGACGACACCACCATGCGAAACCAGATGAGCTATGCCGACCACCCCTCCTACAACCTATGTAGCACGGGGACGGCATTTTGCTGTCCGTACCCGTACCCGTAATGTTTTGGGGACGGGTACTTCGTGAGGACGGCATGGAGACGTCACTCTCACGTTTCCAATAAATCGAAACTAAAATGAGAACACTAACTATTATAGGAAAATAAAATGAGAACACTGATTGTCGACCGCCGGTGAAAAAGAAGAATCGCGGGCGAGACGGCTGCTGCCTCAAAATTTGCGCATTAGAGGATTTATCCAATTAGGACGAACTGTGTGGCTCTATTTTTCACTTATTTTCATATTTTTCTCTATTGGTTATTTCATTTATTCCATTAAAAGTGAGAAATTTGTGTTAGCGTTTCTAAATTGTTATCATAGCTATGAGTCAGATTGTTTGGAATAAATAGGGAAAATAAATAATATAAAAATCCTCTCAATCCCTCTCTCTTTTTACTAATCAAATAATTTTTAGTGTGATATTTTTCCCTTCGAAAAAGAGAAATAATAATATATCTATTAAAATGCAGTGTAATTTTTCCACCACCATCTCTCTCTCTCTCTCTCTCTCTCTCTGAACACCAATCACAACCTACTTCTTTTTTTTTTATTTGAATCAACTTTTTATGGTTTGAATGTCTTAATTTTTTTTAGATTATGGTTTTGTTTTGAATATCTTCTTTTATTTTGAATTTAAATTATATTTTACTATTATTAAAATGCCTCCTTTTTTTAGCCTCGAGTCTCTGTTAACCTTCGCATGTCATTGGTTGTTGGAAGAACTTTATAAATTTTATAGTTCAAATTAGTGCTTCGAATTCATCATGTAATTAAAGGAGATAATGATGTAGCTACATCCGACCGGTTACTGCTTTGGTTCGATGATTTAATTTCGGTTGGTGTTTAGGATTTATTCGATTCTGTTTTGATTTTATTTAGCTAAGAGAATCCATGTTTATCTCTAATCTATCTTTGAAGGGTTTTCGATGTTATCTTCTTCGATATATAAAGAAGAGTCGAGCCTTTATGTTATTCAGTGGTTTTTAGAATACAAAAGAGATTACTTTTCTCGAATAAAAGTCTTCGTTTCTCTTAATCTTTGCAGGATAAAGATTACTTGAGAGCTAAGCAACAAAAATATCAAAAATCCATTGATCTTTTGTTAGTTCTTGTTTATCGGCTACACTAGTTGGTATCAGACTTAATCGATCCATAGCCATGCCTCCAAAGAAAACTCTGCAACAAAATTTGGCCGAGCATGACGAAGCTTTTCGTGGTGCCCTAGCCACATTCCAACAGGATCTCCGTCATACCTTGCGCACAACAGTGGATGCAGCTGTGCGTACAGCGCTTGACGCTCGTGGGATTCCCAATACGGCTCCACCGAACCCGCATATGAACCCTTTGTTCGAGCCATATGACGACTTCGAGTACGACGAGGAAATCGATGCTAACCCGTTTGCGCAGAACCGCGATCCCATTCAACGTGAAGCCACATTAGATGCACCTCGACAGGATAATCGTCGTTGGGACTCTGGATTCAAGCTTGACCTCCCTGAATTCACTGGCGGTTTACAACCCGAAGAATTCTTGGATTGGCTAAGTAACATTGAAGAAGTACTGGATTTTAAACAGGTTCCGGATGCTATGTGTGTACCCTTAGTGGCAACACGATTCAAAGGACGCGCTTCAGCATGGTGGCAACAATTGAAAACTCATCGGGTACAGCGTGGTAAGTCCAAAATTGTGTCGTGGGAAAACCTTAAACAGAAGATGAGGACCGCTTTCCTTCCGTACAACTACTCACGGACTTTGTACACACGATTTCAAAACTTGAGGCAAGGATCTCGTTCTGTGGATGACTATGCGACAGACTTGTTGCTCTAATGGCGCGAACTCAGTCCGTGGAAACAGAGGAGCAATGGGTTTCTCGCTTTATTGGGGGGTTTACGGCCACATGTTCAGAACATGCTACTTCAGTTCAACCCGTTGACAATGTCTGAAGCACTTCAGCATGCTCTTTTGATCGAGCTAAATTCGAAACCGTCACATTCGGGAAAGTCATCTCAGTCATCTCAGATTCGTTCCAATACAGTTGACTTTCTTCAGAGGTGCAGCCAAGCTCGCGATCTAACAACACACCGGTTGATACAGGGACAATACGAAACCCGCGATTACCTGCCTTCAAGTGTGTTAATTGCGGAGAACATGGTCATCGACAATCCGAATGTCCCAAAGCTAATCGTCGGGCTTTACTTGACAATGATGCACATGTGTTTGATGATTATGGTGATGGCGATGAGGACGCCGCAGACGAGTTGGTCAGCGGAGATACAGGAACATTACTTGTGGTTCGTCATAGCTGTCTGCTTCCACATGAGAAGGAGGAACCGTGGCTGCGGACCAATATTTTCCTTTCTACTTGCACGATTAGGGGCAATGTTTGTCGCTTCATGATAGATTCCAGCAGCTGTATAACGTGGTGTCAGAGGAGGCTGTGCAAAAACGGGCGCTCTTCACCGAACCGCATCTAGGTCCGTACAAGTTAGTTTGGTTGAACTCGCAGACAAATTTACGCATCTCTAAACGTTTCCGCGTTCCTTTCTCGATTGGGTCTAATTATAAGGATCTTATATTGTGTGACGTAATCCCTATGGACTCTTGTCACTTGCTGTTAGGTCGACCGTGGCAATATGATCAACGGACAGTGCATGACGGGTTCAACAACACTTACACATTTACCTTTGAACAACGATGCATTACCTTATTACCGGTTCAAGAGAAACAATCACCGTCGCCTACGAATTCTTCCCAGGTCGTAACCACACCTTCGGCCACTTCCTCCGGCAAACATGTTTCGTTGTTGTCTAAAGCTGCGTTTACCTTGGAGCTGCGATCTTCTGATGTCGTTTGCGCCTTGTTGTTCTTGTTTCAGTCTTTTGATGTTGAGCATGAAATACCGACTGCATTGCGTGATTTGGTTGATACGTTTCGCGATGTGTTTCCAACTGAGCTTCCCGATTATTTGCCACCACTTCGCGACATTCAACAGTGTATCGACCTGGTACCCAATGCTACATTACTGAATCGTCCACATTACAGGATGAGCCCGAGTGAGCACGATGAACTGCGTAAGCAGGTGGAGGAACTTCTGGCGAAAGGACATGTGCGTGAAAGTTTAAGTCCTTGCGCAGTCCCTGCTTTGTTAATTCCAAAGAAGGACAGCTCCTGGCGTATGTGCGTGGATAGCCGTGCCATTAACAAGATAACAGTGCGCTATCGGTTCCCCATTCCACGCTTGGATGACTTGTTGGATCAGATAGGAAGCACCACCATCTTTACTAAGCTTGATCTCAAAAGTGGGTACCATCAAATCCGGATTCGCCCCGGAGATGAATGGAAAACAGCCTTTAAAACTAGAGAAGGATTGTTTGAGTGGCTAGTTATGCCTTTTGGCCTCTCCAATATGCCAAGTACGTTCATGCGAGTCATGAATCAAGCTCTACGACCGTTTATTGGGAAGTATGTGGTCGTCTATTTCGATGATATACTCGTTTTTAGCTCTTCCATGACTGAACACATCGTCCATTTTCGTGAGGTTCTACTGGTTTCACGCCGCGAACACTTGTTTGGTGCGTTGAAAAAGTGTTGCTTTGGGGTTTCGCAAGTCCTCTTTCTGGGTTATATCATCTCGGACCGTGGCTTGTAAGTTGACCCTGCTAAGGTCAAAGCTATACGTTCATGGCCTGCACCTACGTCCGTCTTCGAGGTACGAAGTTTCCATGGTTTAGCTTCATTTTACAGACAATTTGTGGCCCATTTCAGTAGTATTATGGCCCCCATCACCGACTGTATTAAGTCCACTGCTTTTGTTTGGACGGATGAGGCGGACCGTGCCTTCGAAGCTATTAAGGAAAGATTGACGACTGCACCAGTCCTTGCTTTGCCTAACTTTACTTTGCCGTTTGAGCTCCATTCTGATGCATCAAAGGCTGGTATCGGCGCAGTATTAAGCCAAAATTGCAAATCGGTTGCATACTTCAGCGAGAAAATCGCAGGTTCTCGAGGCTGTTACAGTACTTCTGATATGGAATTATATGCAGTTGTCCAAGCTATTAAGCATTGGCGACATTACCTTTGTCATCGGGAATTCATTTTATACACTGACCATGATGCATTGAAGCATCTGGGATCACATGATAAGGTTTCTACTCGACATGCGTCATGGTTTGCTTATCTCCAACAGTTTACCTTCGTTATCAAACATACAGCGGGTGTTCTGAATAAAGTAGATGATGCTTTAAGTCGCCGGCATTCATTTTTGACCACTCTCCATGTTTCCATAACCGGTTTCTCGGCTCTTCCTGAGCTTTATCCATCTGATCGGTTCTTCGGGAAGATCTGGCAAGAGGCGCAAGCGGATGGAAGCAACGATTTCTTTATCCTTGATGGGTACCTGTTTCGCGGGTTGCAGTTATGCATACCTGAGGGGAGTCTGCGACTGCAGATAATACACGAACTCCACTCGGAAGGTCACGTCGGGCGCGATAGAACACTACAACTAGTCGCAACATCTTTCTTTTGGCCGACTATGCGTCGCGACGTGGAGCGCTTTGTCCAACGTTGTGTTCGTCTGTATGGCTGCCAAAGGACATGCGTCCAATGCAGGGTTGTACTTACCCTTACCTATTCCGACGCAGCCTTGGACGGATATTAGTATGGATTTTGTTCTTGGTCTTCCTCGAACACAGCGTGGCTTTGATTCTATCTTTGTGGTCGTCGACAGATTTTCGAAAATGGCCCATTTTGTCCCATGTAAAAAGACTACGGATGCTTCACAGGTGGCAATGCTTTTCTTCCGGGAGATCTATCACTTACACGGCCTCCCTTTATCCATTGTGTCAGACAGAGACTCACGCTTTTTGAGTCACTTTTGGCGATCGCTTTGGCGTCTGTTGCGAACTAAGTTAGACATGAGTTCTGCATACCATCCTCAAACAGACAACCAAACTGAGGTCACAAACAGGTCGTTGGGAAATCTTTTACGGTGTTTGGTTGGGGACAACATTAAGGCTTGGGATTTGATTCTTTGTCAAGCGGAGTTTGCCCATAATCATGCCCGCAACAGAAGTACTGGTTTTAGTCCGTTCGTGGTTGTGTATGGGTTATCTCCACGCAGCTCAGTGGATCTCAATATCGCACCAGATCGTACACGGATGCATGGGCGTGCTTGTGATTTCATCGAGGAGTTTACCGATTTGCACTCTCAGGTTACCAAGAGTTTAGAGTCTTCTACGGCAAAGTATAAGGCTGATGCGGATGTTCATAGGCGAGAGGTTACTTTCTCAGTGGGTGACAAAGTCTGGGCGGTGCTCACCAAGGACAGATTTCCTCCTAATTCGTATAATAAGCTGAAGCCGAGACGTGTGGGTCCTTTGGAGATAGTCGAGAAGATTAACAACAACGCATATCGCCTTCTTCTCTCTACTACCATGAACACTTCCGATTTGTTTAATGTGAAACATTTGACTCCATTCGTGGCTGATGAAGCTGAAAATTCGAGGTCGAATTTTTCTTCAGCTGGGGGGACCTGATGTAGCTACATCCGACCGGCTACTGCTTTGGTTCGATGATTTAATTTCGGTTTTGGTGTTTAATTTAATTTCGGTTGGTGTTTAGGATTTATTTGATTCTGTTTTGATTTTATTTAGCTAAGAGAATCCATGTTTATCTCTAAGCTATCTTTGAAGGGTTTTCGATGTTATCTTCTTCGATATATAAAGAAGAGTCGAGCCTTTATGTTATTCAGTGGTTTTAAAGAATACTTTTCTCGAATCAAAGTCTTCGTTTCTCTTAATCTTTGCAAGATAAAGATTACTTGAGAGCTAAGCAACAAAACTATCAAAAATCCATTGATCTTTTGTTAGTTCTTGTTTATCAGTCTACACTAGATAACATATCCTAATGTTCATTATCCTCACAATCACATTCACACCTCCTTCATAGCTACTATAACAACTTTGTCTTGAGTACAATTAACTTTTATTCTATGAACCATTTACAAAACACCATTATCCCCGTTAAGTCATACTGTTTTCCGGATTATGTAGCCCTTGCAAATGATCTAATGATTCCTTCCAAACTGAAGTTATTTTTTTGTCATCCTTAATATATTGTGAGGATATGTATTTATCTGGTTATATATCATTTCATTAATATGATTCCATGTGTACCTATAATATCCCTGAAAACTGATTATTTGGATTATCAAACGGTTGTCTCTAGAATAAATAATCCAAATTTTCAAAATTAAAGTCATAGGAGAAATTACATGATTTGTTGGAGTCCAAGTTTATAGGACTACGAATATTCGAATAAGACATGATTGATCGTTTCTTCCTCTGATCCACACCGTGCACATCCTATATCAGACTTAATCCCTCTCGAATTAAAACTTTTAGAAACTGGTTAACATCATGAAATAGCTTGCAAACTAAATAAAATAAATTGTCTTAACTTAGATGGACACTTTATCTTCTACGAAAAAAACTTGTAAAAGTTTAACACTTGGTTCCAAGAAATGAATATCTTAACCTTTGTCTGAAAATTTTTATTGTATGCGATATCCTAATTTAACCATATATTTCCGGATTTTATAAAACACCATTCATTTATGTTAGATCATGAGTACCGACTAACTGGATATTGGTAATCAAAACCGCATCTTAAGAAATGGTAAATATCTCAATCAAATGTCAGCTAACTCAGATGATCAATCAATTGATTTACCACACACTAACTTATTATTTTAATAATGTTTGTATTTTCTGTATCAGCCTCAATAGTCCCTTTAAATCACATAACTTAGATTATTTTAGATTTGCTTTTGTATGGGCTCACTTACCTCTTCAGAAGGTACTTGGATCTGGGATGTGGTCCAGTTTAGCATGGTTTATTTTCTCGGTTTGTCTATTATCCTTTAGCCGGTGGTTTGGTAGGTTTCATAGTTTTTTTTATTCTCTATTTGTTTTAGATCATTGGTATTGCTCTTTTAGATGCGGGATTTGTGGTCTTGGTTGTAGTGTCAGGCTTTAGGATATCTTCGATTAGAGTTATCTTTAGTTTTGTTGAGTCTAGAACCTTATCCTCCTTCCACCACATTTAGATTAGTTTGAATAAACAATATTTTCCCTTTGTTGTTTTGTTTATTTTTTCTTGTCATGCTAACCTCTTACGTAGAATTGTGGGGAGTGCAGAGTTCTCGGTTCAGACTTGGGGATTTAGATTATGTGCATAGGAGTTAAACTTGTATGCTTTGTCTAATGGTTGTATTTGAGTTTATTTTGCGCAGTGTGTCTTTGCTTTGGTTGTTCACGCTTTTTGAGGTTTCTTTTTGGCTACGTCTAAGGAAGTGTTAGTGGGTCGCGTTTGTTTCACTTTTCTGCTTTCCCGTTATATATAGAGTTTTATGCATTTGGTTTTGGTTTAAAGGTGTTTGCTTCCGGAGAAGTTTATCTTGCCGCTTTAGCTTCTCTCATACCATTAGGGAATCAGTCTTTCAGTTGTTTTTGCTTAATGTTTTTTTTTAAATTTAATATTCTATTAATTAATTTAAACCGATAACTTGGGATTAAACCGAGGTTACAAACAGTTCAAATCAGAAGTAAAAAACCGAACAAACTAGACCAACAAGATACCAAATCAAAACCAGAGTCCCCCGATTAGGTCAAATAACTTAAGGTACTTCATCGGGCTTTTCATCTTCTCCGGCGGCGGCTGTGAAGCTTCGGAATTTGAGGCACACTGATGACCCTGGTCCAGCTAGGAGGAAAGCCGACTCCAACCGCCTTTCTGGGAGCCGTAGGACCTGATCCTTTCCATCCGTTCCCGACGTATCCGACTTCCGCCGTCTAATTTCCACAGACTGAACCGGTGGGCTCCGCTTCCGCAAAACCCCAAGATTCTTCCTCGCCGGAGCTCCTTCCTTGCTCGATATCTACCTTGTATGGTCCGCCTCAAACCGCACAAATTTCCGGTCAAAGAGGCACAAGAGAGGAGGTCCCGACAACATGGACACCTCATTTATCGTCTTCGCCCTCCTCTCCATTCGCGGTAGCCTCACCAAGCACCGATACACACTAAGGGAAACCCTCTCACCGCCGACGAGACTGTCGGAAGGTAGAAAAGGCCTCGAAATCGCATGCGGCAGATGAAGAAAACCCTAGCTTTCTGGAGAGAATCTGAGACGGGCGCGTGATACACACGCACGCACGTTCCCCTTTTGTTTAGTGTTTCTTGCTTCTTACTGATATTGTATTAATATCGGTCTTTGTATTTTGTCTAAAATTCTGGTTTGTTCTGGTTTGATATTGTGTTTATAACAATTTTTGGTTTTAATACTATGATGACGGAAAAGAAAATAAAAATTTAGATTTGATTTCAGGTACAATTTAGATGTATCGTAACGCACAGGTCGCTATCTAAAATGTTAATTATTTAATATTGTTATCATTATTTCAACACAGCTCACTTTCTCTGTAGAAAAGCTGCATCTGAAGGGTGTGGTGTGGGGGAGAAAAAGAGAAGCACTTTTGGCCATAGAGTACAACACTATACACATTACATTCATAGCTTTTCTTTTTATTTTCTTTCTAATAACATTTTATATATTATATTGCTTCCAAAATTGGCCCATTGTAATTTATTTATTGTTGGGACCCCTCATGTGTTCATTTTTTCACTAACAAATAAAATATTGAACTATCGTGTTCATAAGATTGACCTTACGTGTGTTTATAGGATCTTCATTGACTCTCTTTAACTATATAAAGCATGGTTATTCAAGTCCAACTTATGACCTACAGTTTTTCACTTTCCTTAAGTACATTCTTTGATACTGAAATCTTAAATCATAATAAAACAAAAAAATCAAACCCTACCAAAACCCACTAAGCTATGAGTTTTTAATTGTGGCTGGACTCTGAAGTATGCATGTGGTTTGTGTCCAGTACTTCTTCATGTTTTCATATACTATAGGATGGTTTCTCAGGTCGATAATGTCATGGGTTTTCGAAAAATGTAGGTCTTCTCAACTTTTTTTTCTTTGTCGTCTCAAATTTCACTAAAAAGCCAAAAGGCTGAAATAACACATGGGTTTAAGGTGTTACAAAGATTCATAATGAGCGGAACAATAATCGGATAAACATTCAACATAACACGTGTTAGAACACGAATTATGTGATACAAAACAAAGCACATGTGTCACCCATTCAGTCAAACCGCCATGTAACCATCGATCTGACGCCGAGGAGAATGCCGCTGAACACCGTAGGACCAAATCATTGCAAAACCTGAATCCATCTGCTGGTCGAAACCTCCATCAAAAAACACTGTTAGTTCAACCGTCTAAAGTATAAACCGTTTCAAACACTCGCCGAAATACACCATAACCATAGAAGCACTGACGCTAGATGGCCCAATATAATGACCGATCTGGATCTCACCTTCTTGCTCGTCCTCAAGAGTGGTGGGCGGCGACAAAATTACTCCATACGAAATGGACATTCGCGAACATAGTTGAAGAGTTCTCGGGGAGCAACACCGAAAAAGAGGAGGAAATATCAAAATTTTGACGGAAAGTCAGAGAACAAAATCCAATAGATCTTCACAAGTTATTCGCAACGGCGAAAGATTCTGACAAAAACCGGAAAACAAAATCCAAATATTTTGAAAATTATTCAAACGAAATAAACTAAAAAAAGAAATATATAGAGAACAAAAATAATCAGATCGCCAGCACGACAAAATATCGACCGTGACAATCCGAATTAACAAAGGTAGGCGACCACTTGTCGAAAGATGTTGGAGAAACGAGAGGTATAGAGAGAGAGATGTATGTAGGCATGGTCTTCTGGAATTTTTTTTTTTTTTGATCAAGGTCTTCTGAACTTAACTATAAAGCTAACGCTAAAAAAACTATACACATCGTTTATTCGATAAACATTTTTGTCACAACTCGTACGTAAGCTTTGATGCATTGAAGAGAGAGAGAGAGAAGAAGAATGAGAAGGGGAACCAATAATAGTCACTAGAATGGCCTCCACACTCTTTCCCCTTCCTTTGACTGCTCTCTCTGCCCCCTTTGACCACTTTCTCTCTCACTTAAATGCTTCCCCACGCGCATCTCTCCTGCGCGTTTCATTCTCACGCTCCCCTACTAGCTTTTCTTTTTTAATTGCATGATTAGGTCCATAATTAGCTATCGACGTCGTGATCTAAGTCTCTTTTTGGTTAAAACTTAATGCTAGTTGAATAGTCATAACAAATGTTTGTATATGTTCATAATTTTTGAACCCTACTCTCAAACGGTCCAAATCAAGGATACTTTAATTTTGTACAACCTCTCTATTCGGAATAAAATGTAGTTTACGTTCATAACCTATGGTTTTGAAATCTCACACATTTTTCAAAAGAGTAATCTACTAAGTACCTTAACTTGGTATATTTATTCTATGAACCGATGGATATCTAAACTCATCTCAAAAACATATCGCATTCTTGTGATATATATACATATGAGAGTTCACATTTTAACCATGTATATTAATCAACAATCACATTTCAATTAATATTGCATGGAATCACAATTTCATTTACTTAAAACCAGAGTAAAACTTCAATATCAATATATGTACTTAAAAATCACCAGTCTTCTCGACCAATCACTTCCCTAATCAAATAATAATAATAATAATAATAATAATAATAATAATTTAAGATACTATGATGGACCTCCTTGATGCTGATTATTATGGCGAGAAGAAGAAGCCAATGTGAAAATGGAGCTCGCGAGCTTATTAATGGCTTCCACTAATCCATTCATCCCTTCTCTGTTCATCTCAACATTTGATTCTTCGATCCTCAGTCTCCTCTCTTGTAAGCTCATCACTTCTTTGTGTCTCCGATCTTGGCTCTCCTCACTCTCCCTAATCGCGTTTGCGATCACAGACGCACTTCTCGTTAACGCAGCCGCCACTACAGTCTCACCTTCCTCCGTTTCTACGTTACCTCCGCTACTTGGACCGGCGGTTGTGGTCGGCATTGTCCTCCTTCGCTTCGCCGGAGATGTGTCTGAATACTCACTAGTATCAGAATCTGAGCTACTATCCTTCTTCAAAAATATTTATCCAATATATATATAATCCCAAACCAAAATACTTTTGTCAATATCAATCATTAACAATGAAATGTATATTCTTTTTACTGCTAATAAAATGATTAAATAAAAGTGGTATCAAACAAAAGAAAGAATATTATTTTTAATATATATATATACAAAAAGTTTGATTATATTGATGATTTAAGTTTCGGAACTAGTTGAGATCAATTACAGTGTGGGTTTGAGATCAGTCAAAGCTTTGAATGTCGACTCTCTTTCCTTATAATTATTAAAAATGCAAACTTAATTGGAGCAATATTGCTAGACGTTAAGAAGAGAGAGAAAGAAGGTACCTACTGTGGGCAGTATTGGCTGCGCATGAAAAGAAGTCGGTGGAGGCGGTGACAGAAGTAGCGGTCGAGGTTGCAGCGGTTGAGACGGTGGAGGCGGTGGCGGCTGAAGAGGTAATAGAACAGGAGGATGCTGAATCATTTGATGTTTCTGAACAACTCCTAAACCTTGTTGTTGTTGTTGTATCATTTGTTGGATTTGTAGTCCACCGCCCGATCCGTTTCCACTTCCAGTTGCAGCAGCAGCAGCAGCGACTGCTGCGGTTACATCGGTTGCGGCGGTCAAAGAAGGGTGCGTTTTACTCTCCACCACATCAAACAGTGCTTGGAATGTCTGAGGCAACATGTTACTCGGCAAGTTCCTCTCTTTCCTCTCACTCTTCTCCATCTTCCAATATGACCCCGTTTCCCCAGAAGCAGAAGATGAAGATTCGGAGACAAAAGACGTTTCTACCCTCCGTCTCTCATACTCTCTAACCTTTTTGTAGTCTCTCATGAGATTGTCCCACTTGTCATTGCACTGATTCTGACTCCTCATACAACCTTTCCTCCAACAGTAATCTTCTATCCACTTCCACCGTAGCTCCCCCGGTTTACTACTCCGGCTTTCTTGTGACTGCTCCGGCGCCGGAAGGCCGATGGACCGCCGCATCCTCCTCTCATCATCCATCTTCTTGGCTTCAATGAGCACCATCGTCTCATTCAGTGTCCAATTCCCTTTTCTGTACTCTCTCATCATAATCAACCCACCACTTTGGTCAGCCATGAGTATCTTGAAATCTTGAAAGTTCAAGAACTAGAGAGAGAAAGACAGAGATTAATGTTTAGAGAGAGAGAGAGGCTTTGTTAGGTGTTGGAGAAAGGGGGAGAAGAAAGGGATTGTCTTGGTGTGGGGATAGGTGTAGTGTTGTTATGTGAGTGTTTAAGTTTTGGGGGATACTTTTGATTTTATTTCATGTGAGTGAGAAGACTGGTCAAAATGTTTTTGTTGTAGTACTAAGATTGTCACCAAGTGCAATAAAAGGACTATGCTTGCGAAATTGGGAGCCAAGTATCTAAATAGCGTATCCCATTCATTCACTAATTTAATTGGCTGTTTTTCTTTTCTTTTATTTATTTTTATATATAAAACTTCAATTATTCATTCATCTCTCTCTTAATTTCTTTGGGGACAGGAAATCTTAGGTGAATCTAGCATTTCTAATTATGTACACAATTTCAAATAAGAGTAAATGGGTCAATGTTTCATAAAATCTACACTCCCTTGTTTTTCTTTAATATTGTTTCATAAATTTATTTTTGTTATGAATAATAATATGGATGCCCATTATAAGGCACATCTCGTAGTAGCTTCTAGAATTACTTGTACTCTAGGTTTTACTTGGCCTTCAAATCCTTGTACTCCTATATAAAGGAGCCTTCATTCATTGGAATAATCATCACCAATTCTTCTATCTCTCTTCTTTTCACAACACGTTATCAGCACGATTCTCTAATCACTAGAGTTAGAAGGTAGGCAATTTTATAGTAATCATTTTTTTTTCTAGTTCTCTTTTGAATCATGTTTATTATCAACTCATGGTTCATAAGAAGAGACTCAATTCTATCGATATTTAATTGAAGTATTACTTATCGATATTACTGATGAATCATGTTTATTATCAACTCATGGTTCAACATGATAGTCTCTCATTCTTTTTTTTTTCTTATTCCGGGATGATAAGTGATATTTTCTCCGAATAATCATTATAATAGATTATTCATAAAAGAGATAGTTATCGATACTTATCTAGAATAATATTTTATTATTCTTTGTTATTATTTAATCCCTTGTATGAATCATGTTTATTATTAATTTATGGTTCATTTTGATGGATTCATATCTATATTATACTCAGTGTTTATAGTAATTATATTTACATGCATATTACGTTTTTTTAATATTGCTAGTCAATCATAATCAAACATTTTTTTTAATGTCTCCCAAGCAAAATATTTCGTTTGTATTGTGTTTCCAAAATTTCCAAATTTTTTTAATAGGAAAATGAGTAAGTTTCTATTTCTAAAATGTTGACATATTTTATTTTCCATTTTCTTCACACATGCCTAATATAATATAAGAAACGTATGAATATCATTTTTTTAAAGCAAACTTTATGAAATTTTTATTTCTTTAGATTTTTTTTCTGAAACTTGATATATTTTCTCAATATTTCAGTAAACATGTCAAAACTTACGAGTCTCGAATTTGGAGCTCTTGATATCAGTGGAGACAACTATTTGGCATGGGTACTAGATGCTGAAATCCATCTAGATTCAAAAGATCTCCTTGAGACCATCAAAGAAGGAAATCAAACTCAAAGCAAAGATAAATCAAAGGCTATGATATTCCTTCGCCATCACCTTCATGCGGACCTCAAGAATGAGTACTTGAGTGTGAAAGATCCACAAATTTTGTGGAATGATCTAAAGGAAAGGTATGATCATCAGAAAACTGTGATTTTACCCAAAGCTCGTTATGATTGGACTCATCTGAGATTACAAGACTTTAAGTCTGTAAGTGAGTATAACTCAGCCTTGTTTAAGATTACATCCAAATTGGAGTTATGTGGAGAGAAAATGTCAGATGAAGCTAAGTTAGAGAAAACATTCTCTACTTTTCATGCTAATAACATTGTCTTGCAGACACAATACCGTGAAAAGGGATTCGTGAAGTATTCCCAACTTATTTCTTGTCTCCTTGTGGCTGAGAAAAACAACGAGTTGTTGCTGAAAAATCATGGATTACGTCCAAATGGCTCTGCTCCATTCCCTGAAGTGAATGTGACATCCTATGATAAGAGCAATGACCAAGGAAGTGGATACACACGTGTTCGTGGTAGTGGTCGTGGACGTGGACGTGGACGTGGATACTTTCGAGGACGAGGCCGTGGAGTTCAGTTTAAGAACTCATACTCTCACCAGAAGTGGGAAAACAAAGATGGTAACAAGCAAGAGAAATCAACATTTGTGAATGTATGTTACCGCTGTGGAGGAAAAGATCATTGGTCTCGAACATGTCGTACACCAAAGCATCTTGTTGAGCTCTATCAACAATCAGTGAAGCAAAAGGGAAAGAAAGTGGAAACAAATTTGGTGTACAAAGAGGGAGAAGATGACTTTGCCCTTGGTGATATTACTCACATGGATCTCGACGACTTTCTCCTTGATGAAGAGAATAAGTGATTAGTTATAATCATTTAAAGAACTTTGTTGCTTAAATTTTATTCTATATTATGGTTTTTTTTTAATTATTTGGATTTTGGTTTTTATTTTTATTCTACGAATTGATGTTTCTGGTTAAAGTTGATTTATTTTATTATTATTATTAAGTTATTTATATGAAATATTAATTTATTTTATTTGTCTTTTTGAAGAAAATGAATGGTGGAGATTTATGCTTGGCAGACAGTGCAACTAGCCACACTATTTTGAAAAATAAGAATTATTTCACTTGTTTGACAATGAAAGAAGCAAGTGTAAGTACCATAACAGGTAGTGCTAAGATAATAGAAGGCTCTGGAAGAGCAAATATATCATTGCCTATGGGAACAAAGTTCGAAATTACTGATGCATTATATTCCCCTAAGTCTCAAAGAAATTTATTAAGTTTTAAGGATATCCGCAGAAATGGATACCATATTGAGACTACGAGTGAAGGTAATATTGAATACCTTCAAATCACAAGTAATACCCAAGGCTCTAAAGACATTTTGGAAAAACTACCTGCATTCTCCACTGGACTCTACTATACTACAATTAATACAATTGAAGCAAATGCTATAATAGTTCATAAGTCCACAGAAAACTTCAAAGTTTGGCATGACCGGTTAGGCCATCCCGGTACAATAATGATGCGAAAGATTATCTCTAATTCATGTGTACATTCATTAAAGAACCAGGAGATTCTTCCTAATGACTTTTCATGTGCTGCTTGTTCACAAGGCAAGTTGATTATACGGCCTTCACCAGTAAAAATAAATTCAGAATCAATAAGTTTTCTGGAACGAATACAAGGAGATATTTGTGGGCCGATTCACCCATCATGTGGAACCTTTAGGTATTTTATGGTTTTAATTGACGCATCTAGTAGATGGTCACATGTATCCTTGTTGTCAACTCGAAACTTGGCGTTTTCGAGATTACTTGCTCAGTTGATTAGACTAAGAGCTCATTTTCCAGATTTTCCCTTAAAGGCAATTCGCCTTGATAATGCTGGTGAATTCACGTCTCAAGCTTTTAATGACTATTGCATGTCAATTGGGATAAGTGTTGAACATCCTGTAGCACATGTTCACACAAAAAATGGTTTAGCAGAATCTTTGATCAAACGTCTACAGTTGATTGCTAGACCATTACTAATGAAATCAAAACTCCCAATATCTGCTTGGGGACATGCTATATTACATGCAGCGGCATTGATTCGCATCAGGCCAACAAGTAATCTAAAGTTCTCCCCATCACAACTGATTCTGGGTCAGGAACCAAATATTTTCCATCTAAAAGTTTTTGGATGTGCTGTATACGTTCCAATTGCTCCACCACAGCGATCTAAGATGGGTCCTCAAAGGAGGTTGGGAATATATGTTGGATATGATTCTCCATCAATAATTAAATATCTTGAGCCATCTACGGGGGATTTATTCAAGGCTCGATTCGCAGACTGTCATTTTAATGAGTCTGTTTTTCCAACTCTAAGGGGAGAAAATAAAAAGCTGGAAAAAGATATAAATTGGAATGAATTATCAATGTCTTATCTTGATCCTCAGACTAAAGAATGTGAATTAGAAGTCCAAAAGATAATTCATTTACAAAGCTTAGCAAATCAGTTGCCAGACGCTTTTACTGACCCAAAAAGTGTGATCAAATCACATATACCAGCTGTAAATGCTCCGATAAGAATAAATATTCCAGAAGGACAAAATCAAACTGCTAATGAGTCTAAGGCACGTTTGAAACGTGGTAGACCTATTGGTTCCAAAGATAAAAATCCTCGAAAAAGAAAAGGAGCAGAAATTGGCAATGGTGAAACCGAGGAAATAGTTACGAATGAAGGATCTCTAGAAGAGACTTCAAACATGACAAAGAATGAAATTCAGGTACCTGATAATGATGAGATCTCAATTAATTATGTCATGTCTGGAATAAAATGGAACCGAAAGCAAATCGACGTCGATGATATTTTTGCATGCAATGTAGCAGTTGATATTATGGATGAGGATCATGAACCAACATCTATTGAAGAGTGTACACAAAGAAGTGATTGGCCAAAATGGAAGGAAGCAATAGATGCAGAATTAAAATCTCTCGCTAAAAGAGAAGTATTTGGACCAGTAGTCCGTACACCTAAAGGTGTAAAACCAGTAGGACATAAATGGGTCTTTGTACGAAAGAGGAATGAAAATGGAGAAATTGTGAGGTATAAAGCACGTTTAGTCGCACAAGGATTCTCACAAAGACCTGGAATTGATTATGAAGAGACTTACTCTCCTGTGGTGGATGCAACTACTTTCAGGTTCCTTATTAGTCTGGCGATAAAAGAAGGACTTGATTTACGTTTAATGGATGTAGTGACAGCCTACTTATATGGACCATTGGAAAATGACATTTATATGAAAGTCCCAGCAGGATTTAAACTACCTGAAGTAGTAAATTCGAATTCCCGAGAACAATACTGCATAAAACTAAATCGATCTCTTTATGGACTAAAACAGTCAGGGCGTATGTGGTATAATCGCCTTAGTGAATACTTGTTAAGAGAAGGCTACAAGAATGACCGTGTTAGTCCATGCATCTTTATAAAGAGATTTGAGAAAGGATTTGTGATAATTGCAGTATATGTTGATGATTTAAATATTATTGGAACTCCTGCAGAGATTTCATATACAGTGGAGTATTTGAAGAAAGAATTTGAGATGAAAGATCTTGGAAAAACAAAATTTTGTTTGGGACTACAAATTGAACATGTAAAGAATGGAATTCTAGTACATCAAGAAACATACACAGAAAATGTGCTCAAAAAGTTCTATATGGATAAAGCACACCCCTTGAGTAGTCCAATGATTGTAAGATCACTTGATGTGTCAAAAGATCCATTCCGTCCTCGAGAAAACAATGAAGAGGTTCTTGGCCCTGAAGTACCATACTTAAGTGCAATAGGAGCATTAATGTACCTTGCTAGTCACACAAGACCAGATATATCATTTTCGGTGAATTTGTTAGCAAGGTTTAGCTCATGCCCAACTCAAAGGCATTGGAATGGGATTAAGCATATACTTCGTTACCTCCAAGGTACAAAAGACATGGGCTTATTCTTTTCTAACTTATCCAAGGAAGGCCTAATTGGTTTTGCAGACGCAGGATACTTATCCGATCCACATACTGCTAAATCGCAAACAGGATATGTGTTCACTTGCGGAGGTACTGCCATTTCTTGGCGATCTATGAAGAAAACTCTCACCGCTACTTCTTCTAACCATGCAGAGATTTTAGCCATCCATGAAGCTAGTCGCGAGTGTGTATGGTTAAGATCTGTCGTTCATCATATAAAAGAAGATTGTGGTATTTCTGGAGGGAAAGAAGCTCCAACAATTATGTATGAAGACAATGCAGCATGCATCGCACAACTCAAAGACGGATACATTAAAGGTGATAGAACAAAGCACATTCTACCAAAATTCTTCTTCACACACGATCTACAGAAGAACGGCGATATACATGTTCTACAGATCCGTTCGAGCGATAATTTGGCTGACTTATTTACAAAGGCGCTACCTACTTCTACTTTCAAGAAGTTAGTTCATCAGATCGGGCTACGCCGTCTCAAAGATCTCGACACGTGTACTCAAGAGGGGGAGTAATTGCGTGTTGCACTCTTTTTCCCTTAACCATGGTTTTTCCCATTGGGTTTTCCTGGTAAGGTTTTTAATGAGGCAACATCTTAAACGCATTACGAACCATTCCATTATAATGGACATCCAAGGGGGAGTGTTATGAATAATAATATGGATGCCCATTATAAGGCCCATCTCGTAGTAGCTTCTAGAATTAATTGTACTCTAGGTTTTACTTGGTCTTCAAGTCCTTGTACTCCTATATAAAGGAGCCTTCATTCATTGGAATAATTATCACCAATTCTTCTATCTCTCTTCTTTTCACAACAATTTTATGGTAAACTGTATTTTTAAAATGTAGTAGATATGTTGACAAAAAAATGTAGTAGATTTTTTTTTCATGTGATTGAATATATTAACCTTCAAAGGTAAAATACGGAGAAATACACATAGTCGACAAGGAATGAAATCTTTCCAAAAATAAAACCGGCGAATTTATAGGTCAAAATCCCCGAAGACAAGACACAAAGAAAGATTAAAACTAAAACTAAGCAAAGAACAAACTTTAAACAAAGACAAAGAGAGGGAAAACGAGTTAAGGATTCAATCATTTAAACCGAAACAGAGATCGAATCAAACTGTAACGAACTTCCATAAAAACATATGATGTTGAAGAAGAATTGAAGACCATGAACTCGAGGCGAAAAAAAATATAGTAGATATCCTAACAAAAAAAAAATATATGCAGTACAAATGACTAGGACATATAATATGATCATAACTCATAAGTTCAAAATCGGTTAAATGTATGTTGAAGATTAAAAAATGCAGTTAATGAATGTTTATGAACTAAAAAAATAGTATAAAAATCGAGAAGAACATATATCGAGCTTTTTTGTTTTCTTGTTGTAAGGTTTTCACATCACCACTGTTACATAAATACTAGAAAATTGTATGTCCGTCCAGTCCAAAATTCACTAGGTCAGTAGATATTTGAGTTTGGTCCGGTCCGGTATAAAAAATCTTTAAACATAGATTCTATAGCTGACTCAATCCTAATAAAGGTAAAATGTTTTTTTGGATTTTTGAACTTTTAAGTCATTCAGAATTAAAAACCTTTAAAATATATATATATAAAACAAAATATATTATCAAAATAAATTTAATTTTAAAAACATTTAATATGTTTTCATTAAATTTAATATAAATGAAAGATAAAAATCAAATAATTCTAATACAATTTAGATATTTTATATTATCAACTAAATTATAAAATCAAAAAATTTTAATCTTGTCAATCGAGTTTAAATATAATTCTTATTCAAAAATTTCTTAACCTTTTATCATTAAAATATTTATCACAATCAAGAGTTAAAAATAAAAAATTTGAAGTAAAAATTATTAAATTTTGATCATTAAAAATATATAAATAATTTTTATATTTATTTTCATTTTTTTATAAATTTTAAATTTGATAAAAATGTTAATTTTGTGAATTTTTCGGACTTTCTAAACCCGATCAAATAAAATCCAAAAAACGTAAATTCATATGGGTTTGTGCTTAAATATTTAAGCTTAAACCCGTTATTTTATGTCTGGGTTGGATCGGGTTTTGAACTTAGTTGACATCCTTCATTGTATACTATATCAAAGATAAGTAAACCGATCTAAAGATATAAATAAGATAAAATGTCTAGAAATCACATATGAGAACAATGTGACTCGATATTTTAAATTAGTTTAAGATCTCGTTTCCTTTTTAATATACATAAAATAAAGGGATATATACTTTTTTCAAACTTGGAAAAGCTATTGCCTTTGTATGATTGCCTCTCATAGTTTCTTTTTAAAAAGATTGATTTAAGAATCTCTAATTCATGTGCACGAGCTATAAGTAGAATAATTACTTTTTAATGTCTAGACTACAACAGTTGAGCCTTGTGCGCATATACGCGAATGCTTAGCATTATATATTGGAATAAAATGAATATTATTGATTGGGAACACTATACACTACATTATACATTGTTCGAGTATCCGTTCGGGTTCGGTTCGAGTTTTTCGAGTTTTTGGATTTTTGGGTTTAGAGCTAGAGAACTCATTCAAATATTTTTATATATCTAGTCGGGTACGGTTTGAGATTTATCGGGTTCGGGTCAGGTCCGAGTACCCGAAATTACTACAAAATGTCGGAAAACTCGAAAATATACTCGAAAATATTCCAAAATTTTGAATTACCAAAAATTCCGTAAACAATCTACTCAAATTACCTAAAAGTCTTCGAAAGTACTCAAAAAATATATGTACTACCAAAAATAAAAAAATAAAAAACTATTCAAACTACCAAAAATACTCAAAAGTATAAAAACAAACCGAAATTACTTAAAACTCCGGATTACTCCGGGTACACCTTCGGGTTCGATTCAGGTTTGGGTATTACCCGATACCCAAAACACCTTGGCTTAAACCCCATTCGGGTATTTTTTAGAATCAGTTCGGATCGGAATCGAGTTTTTCGGGTCAGGTTCGGGTTCAAATTCGGATTTCAGATAAAATGCCAAGGCCGATACTACATACAGAGATTTGTACATACAACTGTGGCAATACAATATATCGGGAGTTTTGATAGCCTATTACGTGTAACCTAAGATATTATTTCTATACTTCCTACACACCCTCAAAATGGACATGAGAAGAGAGTCTGATCCGACCGATAGTGATTCAAACCAAACACAAGATAAAGGTTTTGTAAGAATGTTAGCTAACTGATCGGTTGAGGAGACGTGAGAGACACACAATTGGCCCTTTTGAAAGTAGTTTCAAACAAAGTGATACCCTAGTGCCAGATGCTTCATCTGCGAGTGAAAGGCTGAGTTGGCGGCTAAGTACGTTTCTCCTATGTTATCACAGTATATCACCGATGTTGTTGTTGTTGTTGTTTTGAATACAAGCTCAGACATTAGGGAACGTACATATAACCTCAGACGTTGTCGATGTCTGCGTTTGTCGATGTGAAGTCATCTCGATTGCCAGTCCAATCTGCATATGTATAAGCATGAAGGATCAGAGTGTTGTGAACAGGAAAGAAAAAACCCCTTTGACTTTGTTCTAGCCATATAGAGTAAGATTCTCTTCACCGCACTCCAATGTTCTGATGTTGGTTTATGCATATATTGTGATAGTCTGTTGAAGGGAAACAATATATTTGGCCGAGTGAGGGACATGTACTGAAGACTTCCAACCACTGTACGATATGTTGTCGGATCTTCAAATGTTGTACCTGAGGAGAGCGTGAAGCTATTGGTCGGACAAATGGGCATTGTCACCATTTTGCAGTTTCGTTATATGTAGTAAAACAGCAATGTAACAAGTTTTCGTTAAGTGGATACCTTTAGCAGTTCCATGTACTTCAATACCACATAAAAGAAATATCATCTAAATCTTTTAAAGAAAACCGTTTGGACAGAGATTTAAAAAACCGATTAGTATGAGATTCTTGATTTTATGTGATAATTAAGTCATCTGCATAAGCAAGCATATAAATAAGTACTCCTTCTTTGTTGTAGATGAAGAGTGATGCATCAGCCACATAATTGAATAAACCATATTGAAGAAAAAATTTGCGCAGCTCGTTGTACCAAGCACGTGGAGTGTGTTTCAAACCGTAGATTGCTTTCTTAAATCTGCAAACCATGTGGATTGTCCTGTAGATGAAGCCTGGTTGTTACATAATGTATATTTTATCTTCAATTGTTCCTTGTAAGAAAGCATTGTTGACATCAAATACTTGTATCGACCAATTATTGGTGACAAAAATGTTGAGAATAGTCTTGATCGTGGCTGGCTTAACCACCAGATTGAATGTATCATTGTATTCAAACCCTGGTCTTTGCGTGAAGCCTCTTGCAACAAGACGTGCCTTGTAGCGAGCTATAGTTCCATCAGGATGCCGTTTGATAGTAAATATTCACTTACAACCTACAACATTTATCGAAGAATCATTAGGAAATGTCTCAAGACCAAGTTCTATATCCAGTTTGTGCATTATATTTTTCACTCATTGCTTTCGCCAATGAGGATTATTGAGAGCTTGAGCTACTGTTTTTGGTGAATTTTCCATCAGTTGAGTGACATAAGTATGAAAGTTCAACTTCTGAACTAGTTTGCGTTGCCTCGTGCTTTGTTGTGTTGGTTGCATAACTTGTTTTCATGGTGCATTGGCTGTAACTTGTGAGATTGGAGGAGAGGGCTGATGTGATATCATTGGTGCATGGAGTGGAGCAGCAATGGGATCCTCTTGTGTTTCATTTTTTGGAGACGATGCATTGGACTGTACTGTCGCCATTGGTTAAGTAGGATCCATTGTTAGAGATGTAATCATCTCACTGATTTGCATTGCTTGTTATGATTTTTTGCACTGATGGACATGTAAAAGGAAGTAAAGAGGGAAGAACAGATAGTGTATGACGTATATCAATATCAGATTTGTGTTCTATGTTGATTTCTAGGTTCGAAGGTATCGAAATGGAAAAACAAATTCATGGAAGACAACATATCTAGAAGTGTAAACGTAGAAGTACTACAATCATAACAAAAATAAGCATTTTGGGTTATTGAATAACCTAAGAAAAACGCAAGGTATGGATCTAGTATCCAATTTATGTAACGCGTATGGACGAAGCCACACAAAAAGCAAGCACCCAATTTTTTTTTAGTTTTTCAAAGTTGGGTTTGTGTCCATGTAAACGTTGAAACGGGTTTTCGTATTATAAAACTTTTGACGGCATATGATTAATCAAATATATTGCTGTTGCAAACGCATACATCCAAAAGGATCATGGCATTAACACTTGGGAAAGAAGAGCAAGCCGTGTTTCCACAATATGTCAGTACTGATGTTCTGCAATGCCATTATGTTCTGGCGTACGCATCGGACTGGTCATATGAGAAATACCATTATAACGTTATAAGCTACTTTTAGCCAAGGCTTTAAACTGGATAAATATCTAATAAACATGAGATTTTTATTTTAATGGATACAACCAAATATAGAAGTGAAATGATCTATAAATATTACATAATATTTGTAACCATCAATCGAATGAACTGGAGAGGTCCAAACATCTGATAAAAAAATTGCAAGACGGTTATTAGTTTTTAAAGTCAAATTTTGAAAAGGTTACTTATGCATTTTATTAATCGAACAAGCATTGCAAGGCTGAGCCAATAAAGCGTTTGAAACAATGGGTAAATTAAAATCAGAAACTACTCGTTGAAGAATTTGAAATGCAAGTTTTCCTAAGCGTGAATGCAAAGTAGATAAACTTGTCTTCACGTCTGAGGCATATGTAAGAGAAAGAGATTTTGAGGTCATCGACCACTTGTACGTCCCTCTTTAGATTTCCCTTCAAGACGAAGAGCTCCCGTTTTCAAATCCCTCACCTGAAAGTACGTCGGGAAAAATGTAACAACAACTTCATTAGTGGTAAATAACTGAAACACATATATTAAATTATTTTCTAGGGCAGGTACGCATAAGACATTGTTTTAAATAAACGGTATAAGAGGGAAGTAAAGTAGAACCAGAGTAAGAGATGGTCAAACCGGAAATCTCCGAGCAGAACACCATCACCACAACCACCATAAGGATGTGCATCGAGAGATTGGTTAAGTCTGAAGTCATATGATGGGAGACTTCTGAATCGCGCAGCCATGTAGAGGAATCTGAGATCATGGAATGATTTGCACTTGGTTTCCACTATTGTATTTCCGGAACTGAATTCCAGTTGTTGTTGTACCACTGATCAGAGTAACACTGTGTTTGTTGTCGCGGAGTTTCCGGTGCTGAAAACTTGATGATTCAAAAATCCGGGAAGTACTTGGCACTGTGACATTGTGTTCCACATGCTTGGCAACATCACATGTATGGTCGGGAGAAATGTTGTTGAGTGTTGGCTGAATTTGAATGATGGTGATTAAAGCTCTGGTGATTGTTATTGTTATGCCATTGTTGATGAGGACGCGACTTAACGGCATGTGCAACTATTAGAGTAGCAATGAATGACTCATTTCTTATGATTATAGCTCGCGATTGAGAAGACGTTCATAGAGTTCATGAAATGAGATTTGTGTGTGTCTCAGATTAATCGCATGGACTTCCGGCTTGTATTCTTCACTTAATCATGCTAATATATTTTCCGTAATATATTCGGTATCCATCGGTTTTCCAAGGAGATCCAGACCGTCAGCTTTAGATTTGATGATCCATAAATATTCCAAATCAACATTGTTCCTTTGACACACTTGTCAATTTGGAGCTATAGTTGACGGATATGACCACGAAAAGCATTCTCGAATGTTGTTGCTAGCATATCCCACACCTCTTTTGTTGTTTTGGCACTCGAAATTACATATTATACCGGCATGGAAATCGCACCAATCATCGAGCTATAGAGGAAACGATATTTTCTCTTCCATGGAGCAAAGGCATGGTTTTGGTTTGGTATGGAGAATCCATCACGAATCAGATTTGTAGGTGGGGCAGTGTTTGTATCGTCAATGAAATTCTGCAGTTCATGACCTTCAAGAAGAGCACACACTTGTCTAATTGACATAAGTTAATTAAGTGTTGTGAGTTTTGTTACACTCGACATGTTAACAGAGAGGAGATTGCTATGTAGATCTCGAGTATTAAACACGACGTGCGTTCCGCCGTCGAGTCAACCATGGTGATCAAAGAATGAGAAATATAAGAAGAAGAAGAGCAAAGTCTCGCAGAAGAAGAATAGGAAAGAGAAAAGAGGAGGCGGTAGAGAAAAAAATTGAGAGCTTATGGATCTAATACCATATTATGTATTATAATAGAATAATGAATCTTATTCATTTGAACACTAGACTATATACAAATATTTTTACATACAACTACGGTAATACAACATGATGAGAGTTATGATAACCTAATTATGTGCACTCTAAGATATTTTTTATAACAAAATCTGCACCCGGATTTTAGCCGATAAGCCCCAATAGCCTTATCCCTCAAACAGTCACTAATTGAAGACGTCACTCCGGCTCAAATTGAAGCTCATTTCATCTCTTCCTCACAAACCGGAAAACGAATGCGTATCAAGGAATAAAGTGGCCGATATTTAAGTCAACCGTCGAGCTGATTTAGTCAAAGCGGATCTCTCCAAGATCAACTCAACAGTTCGGAGATCGCAGAGATCATTCCAACCAGAGCATTACGAGATATGCAGATGGAGAGCTCGTTGATAAGTCTACAAAAGGAGTTGATGGATTCAATTGAAGGACCTTATTTACCATTTACTTTTTACACACAAAACAGCTCCACAAGCTCACTATAAACTCTCTCTCTTGGGATCCTTTGTAATATTCTTTCATCAATTTAAGATAATTACAAAAATTATTGTTCATATTAGATATGGTTTGAAGCATCGTGTGATCTTTGAGGTTTTAGCCATACGACAAATCCATGTTCTAAATTACAAATCTCTAGTGTGGATTTCTAGATCCACATTTTGGCGCAATCTGTGGAAACTATCATAGTGTACCCTATCAAAAAGATCCGATAAAAGATTTAGAAAAACGAAATGGGTATTGAAGAAACACAACTCATGAAATCTTGCTCGAAACAGCGAGTCTTGCAGCTCCTGAGCAATTGACCCCACCTAGCGATGCTCCCACAGGAACAAAATTGACAGGCTCTGGAAGCACGACTTCGCCCTCAAGCGCTGTTGCTGATACTAGTCTACCTCTATCTAACACTGCGGTTGGAGAAGGTCTCCCCAGTGGGAGTACCTCTTGGATTTGGATAAGATCTAACGAAAACATCACTGGTCAGGCCTGAACCTTGACCATAACTGATCTCAGGCACCACGAGTCACAATGCCTACAAGTTTTAGCCTTAGCGATATGGCCGAGATCCATAGCATGCTTTAAACGTTAGTCAACAAGGCTCAAAGCCATGAATTGATAACTCGATCTCTAACAGCTCGACTGAACCAAAAAGAACGAGATCTCGCGAACAGACTCACTGAGATCTCCAAATCCCAGGTTCCTAGCAGGATGAGACTCCTCACCAATGGAGGAAGCCCGCCTCCGTGAACACGTCTGAAATTCTCTGAGATCTACGCCAGCCCCTACGCATCGAGATTGTTCACTACCGTAGTTCGAACTGGAGGGTATCTGACACTTCCCACCTTTGTGAGCTTGCAATCAATAACTACGAACTTGAAAAACTCAAAACGGTATGGGAATAACAAATCATCCAAGTGTGTGCTCTCTCCACCTCTTTTTCCTTTGGGATTCAAACCATCAAGATCCTTGTGGCCTAGAGTGTACGATATCGCTTCCACGTCGAGAAAACCTCCAGAGCTCCCAAACGGGAACAACTCTGGAACCCAATTCAACTTTAAGCTTCCCCAACCAGGAAACGGTCAAGTAAACAATCAACCAAACATGTTGATTTATCACTCTGGTGACAAACAAGGCATGCTCGGCCGCAAATGTTTTCAAAGATAAGTTGATCACATGAACGGTGAGATACAACATATAAATAATCGATTTCACTCGACCAAGTCCAATAAGAAATCCTTCGAAATGAGAAATTTTTGCAAATATCATAACAAGAACATACATTTCTCAGAGGAATGCGGAAGCAAAGCCCATCTCTCAGCTGAAAAAGCTATGACCAAAACTTCAAGAGAGCAGACTCCTGAAGAATACGAGCTCCCACCTAAATCCGTTACATGCAAGGTTACCTCCAGTAAGAGGAGCCATAATACCGAGGAGGATACCCCCCGAGTCTCCACCACAAGGCCGTATTGAACTCATTTTTCAGAACCTCACTCTTTGTGGGGGTAACACTAAATCTATGGTCTCCCCCTCCCGTACCTTTAAAACACATGAGAATGAGCTCTAGCTCAGGTCGCACTTCCGGGGGGGGGGGGGGGGGGGGGGGGGGGGGGGGGGGAGGGGAGGAAGGGATATCCGCACCTCCAAAAATCTATGCTCCAGAGAGCACATCACCTATACGCTTGACCTCATTCGCCGAAAGCTCAAGCTACCCTGCTTACTGCCTGCCCACCCACTACCTTGGTTAATTCAAACTCGAGATCCATCTCTCTTTGCACTTCCTGGGGGAGAAAAGTGTCACATTATCCTTTACACTTAGCTAGTGCGGAGTCGAACTCCAACTTTACCTACACCTCACCTCTAACAATCGGGGTGGGGGAGGGGTAAGGGCTGCTCACCTCGCCCTTCCAAGTTTTGTCGTGATCAGTAAACTTAATAAAAACATTCCAAAGAAAAGTTTTCAAAGACTCTGGAAATGAAATCAAACTCGAAGGACCTAACCACATAATCTCGTTCCGAGAAATCAAAACGCTAAGCCTAGACAGACCGCATGACGACACTTTCGTAATCATGCTCAACATATGTAGATTTGAGCTATCCAGACTTAAGATCGATACCGGCAGCTCTGTAGATGTGTTGTTTTATACCGCCTTAAGAAGAATTGGCTTTACATACTGCGACCTAAAAGGCGGGAAAATAGCTCTCACAGGCTTTAGCAGTGAAACGATGTATTCATTAGGTATAATTCGACTACCAGCCGACGCTGCCGAAATACTAAAACAAATAGAATTTGCGGTAGTAAACAAGCCAACTCCCTATAATACAAGTATAGATATGCCATGTATCTATACCATGAAATAAATTTCATCAATATACCATCAATACATCAAATTTCCTGGCCCTAAAGGAACTAAAACGATATTCGGAAGCCAAAAGACCGCATGAGTATACCACTTAGATGGATATCGGCAGATAAAACACTCTTAATTATAGCAATTATAGAAAAGTAATGAGCTCGCAGAAAGAGAGGTCAAACGCAACAAAGACCCAACAATTTAAGTACCTCAAAAAGCTCATTGTGCAAGTCTGCATTGACGATACCAACCCCGATAGGTGCGTTGGTATCAGAGCAGACCAAACCAACCCAATCAAGGATAAGATTATAGTTTTCCTCAAAGCCAACGTGGAAACCTTTGCATGGTCCATTGCAGATATGAAAGTAATCGGCTTAGAAGTGACTCTCACGACCTAAACGTTGATTCTACTTACAAAAAATGGCGTAAGCTCGGCTCCGACCGAGCTAAAGTAGTTAACGATGAGGTTGATCGACTACTCAGAGTAGGTCAGATCAGGGAAGTCAGATACACCGATTGGATTGCTAACCCGGTAGTAGTCAAAAAGAATAAAGGGAATCAAAGAGTCTGTATTGATTTAACCAATCTAAAAAAGCTTGCCCTAAGGACAGCTTTCCACTTCCTCACATTAATCGTATGGTAGAAGCTACCGTTGGCCATCATCTTTTATCCATCAAGAACACTTTCTCCAAGAATCAGATCCTGATGACCCCGAAAGACCAAGAAAAACAGATTTTAATTTAGACTGATGCATTTACTGTCACAAGGTAATTGCCTTCGGACTAAAGAATGCATGAGCAACCTACCAGCGCCTAGTAAAAAAAAGGGTTCGTAAACCAGTTCGGTATAACTATGGAAGTCTTTATAGACGACATGTTGGTCAAATCTCTCAAGAATGCGACCATGTAGCTCAGCGAAAAGAATTCTTCTCGATCTTAAATCAATATGATATGAAATTGAACCCAACTAAATGCTCTTTTTTCTCTGGCAAATTCCTCGGTTACATTGTTACTGAAAGAGAAATCAAACCAACCTCAAAAAATCGTAGCCTTCTTAGATATGCCATCTCCTAAGACCATTCGTGAAGTGCAACGACTGACATGGAGAATAGTAGCTCTCAATATCTTTATCACCCGATCTACTGACAAATGTCTCTTGTTGTATCTGATTCTCAAAGGAAAAAAATTCATGTGGGATGAAAAATTCAAAGAGGCATTCTCACAACTCAAGGTTTATCCGCGCGAACTTCCCATCCTAGCCAAACCAATAAATGGAGGGTCTCTCTAACTCTACATTGTAGTGTCATCTGCTGCAGTAAGTGGTGTACCAGTTCGCGAAGAGCATACCAAGTAGCAACCAATTTTCTATGTAAGAAAAATGCTAATAGACGTAGAGATCCAGTATCTAGCAAGAGAAAAAATGTCTCTAGCTCTGGTTATGTCAGCTCGCAAGCTCCGACCTTACTTTCAATCACTCTTCATTGTAGTGATGTCTTCGCTACCAATTCGAACTATACTCCACAGTCCGATCCAATCTGGCCAAAGCTCGAACGAAAGCTCAAGTTTTAGCTGAATTCATCAACAAGATAACGCCACAGTCCGTAGAAGACTCCCTCCCCCGCAAAAAAATGGATACTCTATGTCGACGGAGCATCCTCCGGGCATGGATCGAGAGTTGGCATCAAACTAGTAACCCTATGGGAGAGTTTCTAGAGCAATCCTTCAAACTCGTCTTCGTAGCATATAACAACGAAGCAGAATACGAAGCTCTCATCGCCAGTCTGAAGCCCGCGCTTGGAATAGTAGCTCAAGAAATATCATCTTTCAGTGATATACAGCTCGTTACTAGCCAATACCAAAACAAATATGAAGTTAAGAATGACTGAATGGACGCATACCTAAAGGTCATCCACGGATTAACAACTCAGTTCGGCTCATTCGAGCTAACCAGAATCCCGCAAGGTGAAAACACCTCTGAAGATGCTCTGGCAGCTCTAGTTGCAGCCTCATACCCACTGGTCAAAAGAACAATTCATGTCGAAGGAATATAAAACCCAGTATTGACATAACGCTAAAAGCACTAACTGTCAACGACATAAGACCCAACAACTACCAAGAAGCCACTGAGTCTAACTCCCTAACGGGAAAAACTGACACACCTCCTCTAGCTGATGAGTTTATTTCCCTCGCGGACATGGACCTCGTGTCTAGGAGGAACCACCAGATTCCCTCTTGGATATCAGCTCGAAATGAGACCTGAATGAAGCCAACCCATCTTCAAGTATATCCAACACAGAATCATGCCCCTTAACAAATGGGAGGCCCGTGAAGTCAAAGCAAAAACCGCAAAATATTGTATAATACAAAACATATTATATAAGCACAGCTCTCCGAACCATGCTTAATATGCATTCACGGAAACCAGATCACGACTTTACTAAAAAAAAATACACCAAGGCACCTACGGAAACCACTCCAGAGGTCGAGCACTGGTTGTTCGAATCAAAAGACAAGGCTACTTCTAGCCCACTATAGTCGCAGACTGCAAACCTTACTCATGAAGGTGTGACAAATGCCAATGCCATACACCTATAATTTACCAACCAGCTGAACAACTATCTTCGATATGATCTCCATATTTATTCATGAGATATTCTATGGACGTTGTTCGAACTTTTGTGCCATCTGGCAAGAAGAGACATCACTTCGTGCTAGTCCTAACAGACTATTTCACCAAATGGATATAAGCAGAGTTCTACTTTAAAATAACTGAATTCCAGACACAAAAGTTCATCTAGAAAAAAACATTGTATGTCGCCACGGCCTCCCCTATCAGATCGTACCAGACAACGGAACTAATATCACCTCCAAAAGATTCTGGGATTTCTTAGAGACATACAACATTCGTTTGACCAACTCGACCCCCAGATATCCTCAAGGAAACGGTCAGGCCAAAGCAGCAAACAAGTCTTTTCTTGACAACCACAAGAAAAGACTCGACGCTAAAAAGAAAAGATAGTGTGAAGAGCTCCCCAGAGTACTATGGGTGTGCTGCACTACACCTCGCAAAGCCACTAACGAGACGCGTTCTCACTCGCATAAAACATAGAAGAGGTAGTCCCCACCAAGCTACACAGTCAAAGCCTCGAGAGGACACATTGTCCTCAAAACTTTGTGCTCAACGAACAAATGTTCTTGGATCGCTTAGAGATGACCGATGAAAGACGTGATCAAGCTCTTATCCGAATCCAAAATTATCAGCAGACCGCATATTCCTACTACAACTCCAAAATCAAACAGAGGAGATTCAAAGTGTGAGACTACGTCTTGCACAAAATTTATCAACACACCAAAGAACCAGGTGATGGGGAACTAGGAACCAATTGGGAAGGCTCGTACCTAGTCACTGAAGTAGTCGGAAACAGAGTCTACATGATCAAAAACATCCAAAGTGGCAAACCCGAGATACGACCATTGAATTCTATGAATCTGATGAGGTTCTAACCACTAAATTCTTCTCTCAAAATTAAACTTCGCCTAGGCTTTATCCTTGACATGGTACGTAGACAGCTCGCCCTTCGAGTGTAGCCCCCACCTCCTTTTACTTTTTTTTTTATATCATCAGTCTAAATGACGGGCACAATCCCTCTTGTACAAATCTGATTGAATAAAATAACTCTTTTTGCAATAATTTATCTTATTTTAACTTTTTCGATCTAAACATCCGATCTCTGTCTTAAAACGACTAAACAAACAATTTGATATAAGGAAAAACAAATACAAATAACTAAATACACGAGCCTTAATAAGTCTCGATAAAGGTATCTTGAAAACATCCAAGAAGATATCCTCACATCACTCAAGTACATAATACGCAAGAGCTGACGTTGTCTTTCTTGACCAATCTCGTTAACTCGGGAAGCTCCTTCATACATTTGAACGCCCCTGCAGCGATTTAACAACACCCAGAACAAGTTAATATTCGACACTGTGGTTCGATTCCCAAAATCGAGCCAACCAATCTATTAGCTCGTCGATCTCGGATCCAATCTGAGAGTCCCTCAAAAAGCACCTCTTCAATCGCTTTAACTTAACCTCGACTTGAACTTACTAAAAATAAAATAAGTCAGACATAAAGCTGTGTAGGCTCACCCGAGCCACCCCTAAAAAAGTTTCCTTAAGAAATTTCAATCACGAAGTTTATGAGAAACAAGTAATTTATTCAAAAGCCCCCTTGGGCACATAAACGAAAAGAAAAAAAACTGATTAAAACCCTCTCGGGTTCCAAGTCCAAAAGAAACATTAAAAGGGAAAGAAAGTGAAAGCTCAGAGATCACTACGCATCCTCTCTCCACTCTCCCACGATTGAGGTCAGCTCAATGCCTTCATTCAAGCTGTGCTGATATACTCCTGCTAGAGCTCCTTTCCCCGGATCAACTCGAACAGGTTGCTCGATCTCCTCTGAAATTTCGGGCAAGGGAAGGTTGAGGGCATATTCCTTTTTATCCTTGAGAAATTTTGTCTTCTCTGTTGTGACATCAGCTCCAGCATTAAGCTCCTCATCAGTTTGAGATTGGCCTGGATCTCTTGAATCATGACTAGGGCGTTCGTCTGAAAGTCTTTGCATGCCAAATTGGCCTTCATTGACTCCAACATCTCACGATATTGGGTGTGAAGCTTAGTCCGAGCCAGCTTCATGCTATCCTTCACCTTTTTGTGACTTGTGACCAACTTACGTCTCTTCTCGGAGAGGTTGCGGTTCTTGGCGAGCAACCTGTCATGCTCGCCCTACCATCGCAAGCCTCCTCTGGGTATCCCCATAGTTTTCCTCTCTACCTGGATCAAGATCTAGAGGTCTCAGGAAGCCTCAACCTCAGCCTTTGATATGGCGAGTCTGTTAGATAATGCACTGGCGGTAATCCCATGAACGTGCGCCTCGACCCTCAATTCCTTGATCTCCTTCTTCATCTCCTCGAGCTCTTATGAGCAAGGCATATCTCTCAGAATTTGCTCGAGCATGGCGGTGTGATGATGATTCAGTTCCAGCGCCTAAAAATATAAAATGAAAACAATCAAGATCAACCACACGCGTAATCCTAAAGCAACAAAGGGCCGCAAAACTTACCCTTCCAAAAGAAGCTTGAGACTCCATGTAAGCTTCCCGCTCAATTATGTTCCTGATGACTGGGAGAAGACCGTCAGAACCTTTGAAGTGCCTGAGAATATGAGCCATTCCCTCCGGGTCCTCCACGATATGGAAGTCCCTCAAGTTCTAGAACTCCCAATGGAAATGGCGACTTCTGTTTGACCCACCAGATGAGTTTGATCTCGCGCCAGCCTCGTTTGAGGTCCCACAATGTCCCCTACCCGTCCTCTGACGCTTGGGCTGAGGACCTTCATATTCTTGGTGCACAACGACAAAGCACACAACCAAAGCCCCCGACACCAGAGCAGCAGTCTCCATGCCAGTCACCACTGGAGTTGTCTCTACAGCCCGTTAAACATCGCCTCCAACCTCGTGAGCTGCCATCTGAATATCACCTCCGCCAACAGCAGGCAGAGGAGCTGAAATTACCTCTTCTTAGAGATGATGAGTGGGGCACTGAGCGCCACATTGATTACTGACACCACGTCAGTGGACCGGACTCTCCCTGAGCCCACATAGGTCTCCCTCGTATTCTTTCTTAAACGGAATGACGGTCTGACTAAACTGGCCATCTGACGCGGAATGGTTGTTGAAGAGTTAGAATCGAATTGTTCGGAAACATGAGCTTCTTGCAGACATTACAGAAAATCCGCCAGCTAATCATAAATCACATCCCAACTGAAACAGTTCATAAAAAGCATACCTTTCTTTGGACGCAAGTGATCTAAACAATCTTCGATCTCCAACGCTTGCTTGAGGAAGAAAGTAAACACAAGGACCAATTGATGTCACGTATCTGCTGGATGTCAAAGAGTCCAACGCGCTTGTTGGTAAGCGGAGATTCCGTAATAGTGACTGAAAAACAAATAAAAGCGAAAAAATTAGTTATTAAAAGATGCTAAGCATAATACGGTTATAAGAAATCTACTAAGTGCCAAATCTAACCAGCGCCAACACCTCACACATGTCGGATCCTTCCAAACCCAAACCCTCTGACTTTGATGGGCTGATGCGGAAAATGAAATACTTTTCGTGCCAATCGCCGCCATATCACGTCGGGTCGCCAACAAGACCCAGCGATCAGGACGAGGGGAATCACATAAATTTCCCGTGTGTCTCATGTTCCTCTTCTCCAACATTATATGGTAGTAATCGGAGACAGAAAAGGTCGGCGCATCTCGAGCCTCTCACTTGGAGCCCAATAATTTGTTTTAGCAGAGGAGGGCACATCTGATGAAAGCCAGTTCCAAACTAGCCAGCACCTCCAACATGTAGTACGAAATCAAGAAGGTGAGTCCGCACGCTTCAAATTAATTGTGTAAGAATAACGCCAAACCGGATGAACCGACTTCGGATTCTAGAAGTGGTAAGGGATGTTGACATCTATTCGCCTCTCAAAATTTTGGATCCTCCTCATATCTTCAAGGTTTGTCTTAGTTTCCCTCGACGGTCTGTACGGCCCGAATATCAACTCTCTCATCACGCCGGAAACCATCTCCTTTTCATTGGTTTAACGCCATGAGAATAGAAGAATTAAGTTGGAGTGAAAACGGAAAACGAGGGAAGAAGCCGAGAGAGGAACGATTTTTGCAAAGAATCAAATTGCGAAAATCTACTAATTGCGAAAATCTACGGGGTCTTTCAGTGAAAATCGAAACTATATCCTAGAATTTCTCATAAATATAAACAATTTATAAACTCGATAAAAACACTTAAAGAGTTTGAATTGAGGTAGCATGCATATTCCATTAATGGGAGACGTGTTCAGCTTTTTTAAAGCCGAATGGCTGCGGCGGTTCTCAGATCTTGCGGATCTCTCGCCAAAATTAATCATAACCATCAAATTACTATTAAAAAGATATATCCATTCATGATTCCGTTTCAGTAACAACTTTCGAGATCGCAAGGATCTCACACCTCCCGCGGATCTCAACTGTTGGATTCAAATCTCTCCTATTTCAAATCATGTATGCTTCCCAGATCGCGTAGATCTTCCATTTCGGAAAATATCGACCGTCCGATGAGAAATCAATATGGATTTCGAATCTCGGCATCCATGGGTTGACGTCAGCATATTGTACCTCCGCAGTCGGAAGGATTGTTAGCATTTCCGCAAATTAATTATTATATTAAAATAATTAATGGGTTGGGGGAAATTGTTGGTACTAAAGTCTGCACCTGGATATCGCCTTATCTCTCAAACATGTAACTATTTAAGACATCACTCCTGCCCAAACCGAAGCATGTTTCATCTCTGCCTCGCCAACTGGAAAATAATTGCGTATCAAGGAAGGATGTGCCCAATATTTAAGTCAACCGTCAAGCTTATTTAGTCAAAATGGATCACTCCGAGATCAGCTAAACAGTTCGGAGATCGAAAAGATTGTTCGAACAAGAGCATTACGAGATATGCGGATGAGAGCTCGTCAAGAAGGCTATAGAAGGACTTCAATGGCTTTAATTCAAGGACGTTCTTTTCCATTCATTTTTTACACACAAAACAGCTCTACGAATTTCATCAATACAAGATAATTACGAAACCTATTATTCGTTTATATAGTTCTTTGACCATGTGATTTTTGAGGTTCTAACCCTTCGACAATCCTCGTTATAAATTACAAATCTATATTTGTAGATTTCTGGATCCAAAATGACATCAATCGAAGGACCTTCTTTTCCATTCACTTTTTACACACCAAAACAGCTCCATTGTAAACTCTTCTCTTGAGTCTCTTTGTAATTTTTTCATCACTATAAGATAATTACGGAATATATTGTTCGTTTTAGATAATTTTGAAGCATTATATTATGTGATCTTTGAGGTTATAACCCTTTAACAATCTCCATTCTAAATTACACTTCTCTAGAGTGGATATCCGGATCCACAACATTATTTTTGTATTTCCTACACTAAATTCACGTATTCACATAGAATTATAATACAACTGGAATATTGTAAATATTTCTATAAAAATGAGGAAAATAGTTTTTTTTGTTAAGTTTTTACACAAAAATGTCAGAAATGCTGGATGTCCTAGTATTGAAAGATCACATAACTAGTTTGAGCATAACATAATTATAGCAAACCATAATCCTTAGAATTTGAGAATGTTTATTTGATGACAAATCCTCATTTAATTCCACCGATCATCTTGAGGTGCATGCAGCCATCACATAAAATTTCCGACTAAGAATGTGTCTAATGCAAATCGATTTCTGATCTGCGATTTCTAGTACCAAATCGATTTCTTATCTGCGATTAAAAGTAGATCATATTAGTTCTAGAAATTTATAATCGTAGCTTTTTTTAGATGCATATAACTATTGTCATAATTTTTCGAAAGTAATTAGATGTCACAATGTGTTTGCATGTGGTGCACTCTATCATTTGTTTTTTCTACTACAAATAATAAACTTTTAATTAGAAACGAAAAAAAGTATAATATGAAAACGCAGGTGAGGCAATATAAAGAGGAGAAAGTAAGACACATAAAGTTTATTAACCGTGTTTGGTTTTTTTCTACTTTTCGGGACCCCGTCCAGATTTCGAATTCACTTAAATAAAAAGTAATCCCACTAATTACAGACGAATAGAGAAAATCCTATTGATCTACCGCTCTATCCAATACAAGAAATCTTCAGGATCAAACACCTAAGCTAAACTCTTTCTAGAGCCTAGACTTTCTTACAGATACAAAAGCCCTCTTGAATTTTTATTCTCTCAGCTCTTGCTTCTTTATAAGGCCACGCCTCTCCTCTTTATATAGGCTAAACTTGCTCTTCAAGTTTACTTAAATAAAAATATAACAAATATTCTTTTTGTTAAGATATTTCATATTCCACCTTTTTGTAACTTTTCTTTTTCTTCTTGAAACTTATTCAAAGAATAAGTAAACCACTCCAAGCTGCAATCTTCACTTCAAGATCTTCATTCAGCTCAGCACACAACCCATAAATTGAATCACATGATAAAGATTCGTTCATATCTCAACAATCGGACATATCAACGTCTTGAGTCACGTCTTGTACTACCACTTGTACTACGACGTGACTGATACATAAAATACCTCTTCAATCTCCCCCTTTTTGACTATGTATGTGATCTCAAAAACCCTAGCATTAAAGTCCTCGTCACTAGCAACATCCAACACCATTCAACACCAACAACACCAATCTCTCCCTACTTGAGTCACATCATATCAAAAACTAATACATGGTCCTCCTCCATATTGAGGATGAAACCCTACTGTACCATCTTCGAAGTGATTAACTTTCTTTCTCCAAATCTTCATGACACTTGTCCCTCCATGAGAAGCTTTTTGAACATGTCCTCTACCTTCACAACGATAACATATTGGACCATGAAATCTCACTCCATGAGCTTGCTCCATTCGTTTCTTCTCCTTCAGAAGAATCTTGGCCTAATATGCCCAACAATCCACAATGATGACAGACAGGATGCCAAATTCATTTTGGTGCACTCTTCACTTCTGGGATTTTTCTTGTTGCAGTCGCTGTAGCAGCTCTTGTACCAGCTCTCTTACCAGTTTTCGTACTAGTCTTCGTAGCAGTTGCAGACTTCATAACAGTTACAGTCTTTGTAGCAGCTGTCGATGCAACCATTTTTTCATCAGACACAAAAGCACTATCAGCTTTTGAAGATTCTACATTGAATCCAAGACCACATCGATCACTTTTGCCAATGGTGAGAAGATGATCTAACTTCTTTGTGCCATTATTCAGCGTCCTCACACCTTTTTGAGTCTCTTCAAGTTAAACTCTGGCTTGTTGTGCTTCTTCTTCTTTCTCTGTTGCATACTTTTGTACCTTAGCAACTTCAGCTTCTAGCTTAACTTTCTCCTTAGTCAATGATGCATTCTCCTCAACTATCTTACACCAATGCTCATACAAGGCTTTTTAGTTCTCAGAGAAATTCTCATCATCACTTACATGATCGTCATCACTTTCATCCTTGTCACTTCCAATTGCACACCTTGTTGCAGACGTTGACGCAAGTTCCATCGCAGACGCTGATGCAGATCCTATTGCGGATTTCGTTGCAGAACTAGACTCAAAGGTTGTGAATGCCACAAAGTTCTTTATTCCTTCATCATCATCTGAATCACTTCCAGAATCATCCTGGACATTCTTCTTCTTCTTATTATGCTGTAAATTTGCACAATCACAACTAAAATGACCAAATCCATGACATTCATAGCATTGTATCTTCGATGATGAGCTGTCCAAATTTTCTCTTTTATTTCTCTTGTCTTCCTTCATCTTCAGATACTTAGAAAAATTTCTTGACGGCATTGCCATAGGATATTCAGAAGATGAAACCTGTAGAGCAACTTCAACATCAACATCCTTCTTCTGAGCTAGTTCCTCATATGCTTTATTCAACTTTAAAGCTTGAAGTATCCCAACAAACACATCAAATGCCATCTCATCCAGATTATTAGCTTCTTCAACATCAGAGATTTTTGACTCAAACTTTGATGGAAGAGATCTCTTCAGCTTCTTCACAAGCTTCTTATCCTTGTAACGCTTTCCAAGAGCGAATGACTCATCAGATAATTGAGCCACGGTTTCTCCTTCATCAATCCTTAGATTCTCAAATTTAGATGCTAACATATCCAGCTTAGTCCTCTTGACACTTGTGGTACCTCCAAACATGTTCTTCAATGTTTTCCATGCATTTTGAGCTGACACACATTGATAAATCAACTTGAAGTAACTTGCATCAATTGCATTATAAATTGCAGTATTGGTCTTAGAATTGCAACTTGATGTCTTCTTCTCTTCAGCATTTCATTGATCTCTAGGCTTAAGAATTTCAAATCCTTTATCATTAACAATCATAAGGGGATTCCAACCAATCTCAATCGAATTCAACAATCCTCATCAAGACCACTAATGAAAGCTTGCATACGAACCTTTCAATATCCATAATTTGAAGAATCAAGCCGTGGTGGTCTGGTCATAGACGTTTCTTCTTTGTGAGACTCCATCGAACCGAACTCTTTGCTATTTCCTGAGCTACCTTCTGATCCTCACCTTAGATCTGCCTGAAACAAGACTGAATCTCTATTAACCACCCGCTTTGATACCAATTGAAAACGCAGGTGAGACAGTATAGAGAGCAGAAACTAAGACACACAAAGTTTGTTAACCGGGTTCGATTTTTTCTATTCCCTGGGACCTCGTCCAGATTTTGAATTCACTTGAATAGAAAGTAATCCCACCAATTACAGACGAATAGAGAAAACCCTATTGATCTACTGCTCTATCCAATACAAGAACTCTTTAGGATCAAACACCTGAGCTAAACTTCTCCTAGAGCCTAGACTTTCTCACAGATACAAAAGCCCTCTTGAGTTTTTATTCTCTCAGCTCTTGAATCTTCATAAGGCAACGTCTCTCCTCTTTATATACGCTAAACTTGCTCCTCAAGTTTACCTAAGTAAATATATAGCAAATATCATTTTTGTTAAGATATTTTCTATTCCACCTTTTTGTAATTTTTCCTTTTTTCTTGAAACTTATATAAAGAATAAGTAAACCACTCCAAGCTGCAATCTTCACTCCAAGATCTTCATCCAGCTCAGCACACAACCCATAAACCGAATCACATCATAAAAATTCGTTCATATCTCAACAATTGAACATATCAACATCCTAAGTTACGTCTTGTACTACCATTTGTACTACGCCGTGACTGACACATAAAATAACTTTTCATAATCAACTCAACAAATACTTTTTCAGCCAATATATATAGAGATAAATTCATGAATCTATAGATACTAATTCTGACATTATACGTAGGTTGCATTGCATGGCGAGGGATATGATTGCATTTCATATGGACAAACCGTTCATCATTGTCTGCAAAATAAGACATAAATAATCAAGCTCCCACGTTACAAATGTACGATACATAGTTGTATGTCTTTCAGAAAAGCTCAACAAATGATTTCTTAGGAAGTGTAATGAAATAGAAAAAGAAATAAATTGTATTAAGATATTGTAGAGATTAATGGATTATGAAACTTTAATCTCTAAAAAAATGTGTAGTTGTTTTACATTGAAAATTAAATAAACTTTAATTAATATATAAGATATTTGCGACAATCCACTTATTACCGATTTTTTAAATTAGAAGTCTAGAAAACGTATTGGATTGTACATGAAATTACTTGAACTAACATTTTTGATGTATCGGTATATTCATAGCTTTATATGTTGAGAAAACTTTGGATGATATATATTCGAAAATCAGTATATATACATCGTACGAGCAACAACTGTATATATCAAATAAGATAAGTCGATCTTTAATTCCAATAAAATGTGTAAAAGCACTTAGTTGATAATTGTAACAGAAAACATTAATTCGGTTGATACGAAGTGGTATTATTCATACTGAATTATGTGTATGGCATTTTTTACAACATGCAGTTTCGTACATTAACCAAAGGTTTGGTATTATAGTGGTAATATAAGTGGGTTAGTTTTTTATACCCCAAATTCAAACTACTTTTAGTATGAAAGTTTAATCTATAAATCAAATTATCTAAAGGTCGATTCCAAATTTGTGTAAACATTATAATCCTATGATCCGAAAATTTTAGTATTAAAAAAAGCTTTTGTAAATTAGAAATTTTTTTTATTATTCGATTTTTTTATTTTTTAAACTAATCGATTATATAATTTTTATTCCCAAAAATGAAAATTTCCATTATTCAAGTGATTTTTGATATAGTTATTACATCAGTTATATGTTCCAAAATAATTTCAAGGGAGTTTCAAATATATTTTAATAGTTAAAGAGGATTTACATGATAATAATTTATTTTATTTTTGAGAACTACATGAGAATACGACTGTAATTTATATATCTAGATATTTATAAGTATTTGTTTCAAAGTAATAGAGTTGATGATAGATCTATAAGAAAATATTTTAGTGATACTTATATAAACATGGAAAGATGCGTTTTTGGAATACAAAGACCGGCGGATTAACGGAATATCCCGGAAACATAAGTCCATAAAAGTTGCTAATCTTACAACTATAATAGAAATAGATCGAAACAACCAAATACTGACAATAACAAAAATAGCTTGCACATCTTGACATCCGCGAAGAACAAAGAAGTGAGATAAATCGTTGTTGTCCACAGTCCACTGAACGATAACATCAAACACCTGGAGACTCTCAGAGAAACACTCTCTAGACACATAGAACAAGAACTAAGACTTAACAACCCGACAAGAAAGAACCTAAGAAAGTTTTCCTAAACTTCTTCGGATACGGTACTGACACAATTCTATGCGCCCGGAAACACCTAGATAGAAGCCCAAAACTAAACTCAAATCTCCATCGAAACCTAACCAATCCAAGACCGAAAAGTCTAAACGAAACCATAAAAACCAGATTAAAAAGCACTCACCATGAAAACCACGAAGAACCAAAACGATGCAAGCTAAGAAGTTAGAACAGAAATTTGACCATCTATCTACCCACATAGCAGAGGAAAAAAAAAACAAACCCCAGACTAGAAGCTAACCAGCAAAACTAGTAGTTCATAAACTAGGCGGTTTAAACAAACTAAACCAAATTAACTATACTAACTAAACCCTAGCCCAAACCAGAAACAAATCACATCAACCCGAAACCTCTGTAAACGAACAAATCGAGCCATGGAGCAGCTCGACTCGAACCACCTTCGTGTAAAATCAGCCGGACGAAGCGACAAACGATTTGAGTGGCACCATCTCTAGAAGGCGACCGGAGCAGAAGCCTCACCAGAAGATGCCGAAGAAGGACGTGGCTGCTGAGGACGATGGACTCCGGCAAACTGAGAAGGACGGGCGGCGGCGTATCTGCATACAGAGGAAAAAGAGCGACAACGAAGATGAACCGGTGAGAGATGACAAGGATGACAATCCTTTAAGCTAAGCTCGAGGCGGAATCCTCTGGCGGCATTTGCACTGGTCGCCGGATGCCGGAGAGATAAAATCGATTGGAGAACGGCAGCTTCGGAAAGTATGCTTAGAAGAGCTTTTAAGGCGAACACAAAAGTCTATATGGTTTATTTTAGATCTATAAAATTATTAAAGAAATAAAAATGGAATGAAATAAAAGAAGTATCTATCGAAACTTGCATTGACTTAGTGGATTGAATCATATGCACTTCTGCAGTGCATGCATGGATCGTCTGCTTTCTGTAGAGATCATATCTCTTGAACCTCCAAAGTTTATTTTCTTTTAATAAAAAAATCCAATCCAGTATCAAAAGCATGCATGAATCAGTAACAAGACCGACGATAAAACCTTAACAATCATTAAAATGCTAAGCCTATCTTTCTCTCTCTTTCCTATTTATATTTGTTTGATGGTTGACATGAATGCCACTATAATTAGTCACGCCAAAACAATGAAACCCTAGTGTAAAACTGTAAAAGTCTATTTTTTAAAGGGATAACTAGCAAATCTAATATTTTTTAAAAATAACATTGTACAAGCTAACATTTTTAACTTTGTATTAAACAGTGTAACACCTTTTCACTGTTCAAAATAATGAAACCGATAAAGCCCTTCAGGTGCATTTCACCTTTTAATCTAAAAGCGTGAGCTGATGGCATGAACAAGCCGCACGTGCAGTTCACCCATTATTGTGGTGCGTGATAAGGCGAGTACATGATGTAGCTATTAGATATTTTTTTTCGCGTCAAGCTCACTTCATTAAATGATAATTAAGGTTAATGAGTGTATTTAAATATTGATAGTGAGTTAACTTAGGAGCTCATTTCATTAAAAGTACATCTAGTTTTATCTCTTTTGGACCTTGTTGAAGATGGAAGTTGGAAATTAATATCATGTGGAATATATTGCCAAATTCTATACAAAAACATGGATTCCGATTTATTTTTAGTTTTCTTTAATGGTTTTGACGGTTTCCAAATTTTGTTGGTTTTGTTGGTTAAGATTCGTTGCAGTTGAAGAAACAACAAACACACTAGATAAATCTAAGATTTTTTTTTCATGGCCGAAATATTGTAAAATATTTTTTCCTGTGACTTGGAATAAAATATTTGTTACATTAAATGTATGAACGTATCTTACTTGTGTACAGTGAGTATGAACGTATTTTATATTGTGTTATGTATAGTTATGAAAATATATCATTAGGTCTAAGCTTAAAATGCCATGGAATAACTAGACGGACTATGTAACCTATTATGAAAATATATCCTGAGATTTGAGTTATGAAAATATATCTTGAGATATGAGTTATGTAAATATATCATGAGATCTTATGAACGTTCATGAGTGCGAAAACAATTAATCTGAATGTTTCACTACAAGAAAACAGCGTTTGCGACTGGACCTTGCGACTATACTTGTAGTCGTAACATTTGGCCACTGCTAGGGGACAATAATGCTACTATTTTGCGACTGCAGATATATGGACGTGTATTAGCCGCTTATATACGACTAAAAATGATTGTCACCAATTTAATCGTTGATTTACGACAGATTAACGACTATTGTCTAGACCAGAACCAGCGGTCGCAGGCTAGTCGGTGATATGGCGACTATTTTTGCGTCTGATACTCAGAGTCACAGGACCATTCGCTACTTCGAATATGGTAGTAACCAAGTCGTTTGTTTGTCGATATTGATACGGCTAATATTCAACTCAATATTCGTGTCGTAAAATAGTCAGGTTTGAGTCGTATCATATAGTATTTTTGCATTTAGTAATAATAATATGAGAGTTTTTTATACGTGCTAATAGTCTCAAATGGTTATCAAACTTGGTATATATATATATATATATCATTATTAAATGAGAATGACCCATAAAGGCATACTCTTTTCATGTTTAATATAGTATTTTAGATATAGTAATTAATAATAATATGAGAGTTTGGTTATGTTTCACCTGTTTGTGGTAGGTGTACCGGTTTCATGCGCATGCATTTATGAAAATTAATGGGAGTGGCCAATTATGTCTACATAGTCGAAATGCAGCCCGTTCTCCGGATTCATTTGAAAAAACACAAAGAATTTGGAAATCTAGTTACATGGCGGGAGGCTACAAAAATTATAGCAACCATCGGGAGTGGATGTAAAATAGGATCGATGATGCCACAAATAATTTCTCAATAGCCTCACCACGGGGGTGGCACAACTTATAGATCGTGCCAAAAACCAGCCTTTAGCTCTAAGTAATGGAGGTAAGTTTCTCTGTCCTTGTCGTTTATGCAAGAACGAAAGACCGGAAACCACTGAACCAGGAATTTGGAGTCATCTGTTTACTTACGGATTTATTCCTGATTCTTGTGTTTGGTATAAGCATGGAGAAAAAATCGATTTGGATTTAGGAACGAGTTATGTTGATCCGAATGGTCATAATAATGTAGAAGATAGATATGTAGATATGGAAAATGATGCATTTCGTGGTTACACGACTAATAGTGAAGAACCTGTACGTAATCATTCAAATTTTTATGACATGTTAGAAGGAGCCAACAATCCTTTATATGATGGTTATCGTGAAGGTCACTCCTAGTTATCATTGGCTGCTCGGGTCTTTCATAACAAGGCAAAACATAATATGAGTGAAAGGTTAGTGGATTCGATATGTGAAATGATGACAGAGTATTTACTAGAAGGAAACCATGCAACAAGTTCACACTACGAGACAGAGAAACTGTTGCGCAATTTAGGCCTCCCATATCGTAAAATTGATGTTTGCATGAATAATTGTATGATCTTATAGAAAGAAGACGAAAAGGAAGAAGAGTGCGGTTTTTTGCTAAACCAAGATGGAAGCCCAACGAGAGACAAAGTAGACCAGAGTATCCTACAGTCGTATGTGGTACCTACCAATTGATGACAGACTGAAGATAATGTATCAAAGCGAGAATCCTGCAGCGGCAATGAGATGGCATGCAGAGCACCAAACGAAGAAGGGAGAAATGTGTCATCCGTCTGATGTGGTGTAGTGGAAATCATTTCAAGCTCAACATCCTCGGTTTTCCCAAGAACCTTATAACGTTTATATTGGATTATGTACATATGGGTTCAATCCATTTGGCATGTCTCATAATTATATGTTGTGGCCCGTGATTTTGACTCCATATCATTTACCCCGTGATATGTGCATGAATACAAAATACTTGTTTCTTACAATTCTGAATTCTGGGCCACATCATCCACGCGCTAGTCTTGATATCTTCCACCAACCTCTTATTGAGGAGTTAAAAGAATTGTGGTCTTCTGGAGTCGATGCATATGATGTGTCATTGAATGAAAACTTTAAACTAAAAGCAGTGCTGCTGTGGACGATAAGTGACTTCCCAACATATGGGATGTTATCTGGATGGACGACCCATGGTGGATTGTATTGTCCTATTTGCATGGATGATACAAAATCTTTTTATCTGCCTAAAGGAATGAAGACGTGTTGGTTTGATTGTCACCGAAGATTTCTTCTATTGAGTCATCCATTGAGGAAGAATAAAAAAGAATTCTTGAAGGGAAAAGACGCCTCGAAAGAGAATCCACCTGAGGTATTGAGTGGTGAGCAAGTTAATAGCGAGCGAATGCAAGGGGTAAATCCACCGAAAACAAAGGACGTCGGTGGAAAAGGTCACGAAATTAAGAAGCCTGGCTGTGGAAAGTTGCATAACTGTCACAAGGAAAACATATTCTGGGAGATCCCTTACTGGAGGGACCACACTCTCCGACATAATCTTGATTTGATGCATGTAGAGAAGAATTTTTTTTGACAACGTCATGAATACTCTTTTGAGTGTGAATGGTCAATCCAAAGACACCATCATGTCAAGAATTGATATAGAACGATTCTGTTCTTGGCCACACCTACATCTTGATGATTAGGGTAAAGCTCCATTTCCCACGTACAAATTGACAAACGAGGCCAGGAAAAATTACTAAAATGTGTAAAACATGCAGTATAATTCCTAGATGGCCATGCGGCCGACTTAGCTACTTGTGCTGATATGGATAACGATAAGTTTTTAGGGATGAAGAGTCATGACTGCCACATTTTCATGGAGCGGCTACTTCCGTTTATCTTAGTCGAACTCTTAGACCGGAACGTCCACCTTGCGTTAGCAGGGTTTTTAATATTATTTTACTCAATATTTGATAATTAAATATGAGTATAGTATTTTATATTTACCAACAATATCAAAAATATATATTGTAGGGGTTGGAAGTTTTTTCCGTGACTTATGCTCGAGAACTTTACAAAAAGTCGTCTCCAAATTCTCAAAGAAAACATTGTTTTAATCATATGCAACTTGGAAAAGATATTTCCACCATCATTTTTCGACGTGATGGAGCATTTGCCTATACATCTCCCCTACGAAGCTGAATGTGGAGGTCTGGTGCAATTTAGGTGGATGTACCCTTTTGAAAGGTATTTCAAAAAGTTGAAAGGAAAAGCAAAGAACAAACGATATTCGGCAGGATCGATTGTTCAATCGTATATCAATGAGAAGATAGCATATTTTTCAGAGCATTACTTTGCTGCGAATATAAAAACAAATTCAAGGTAAATGCGCTATCACATGTTTATTTTTTCCTTTATAAGACACATACATGGTAGTATATTAATTAATTATAAATTTTTCTAAACCAATTGACTTGGTCAGGTTAACCAGTTTCACTAAAGGTGATATCCCCGTATATCATGTCTATGTTCCTGATATAATTACTCAAGCTGGTCGTCCAAGTGGAAAAAATGCAAGAAATCAGGCTTTTAGAGGCAGACTACAGACGCACACATGTTTATGTTCTGCAAAACTGTGGATATTTTGAGCCACTAGAGATGTATATATATAGGCATGTCTTATATTTCAGTTTCTCATATAAGTTTTGGTTCAAATTAAAGTATGTCCGAAGATTATCTGTCCACAAAATATTCAGAACTCTCCGAAGAAGAGGTCTCCACAATAAAACCCGAATAATATCGAAGTTGGGTGGAAGATTATGTATGTGTAAAATTCTTTCTTACCTATATATTTATTTGAATTTATTTTTGCCAAACTCTATATTTGATATTTTCTTTCTATGTGTTGCATGTTACTTATTGGAAAAGACATATAAATTTCCTGATTGGGTGCTAGAGTTAGTGCATGGACCCGTGCATAAGGCTAAAACCTGGCCCATTTATTATACAAGAAGATATTTGTTTCATACAGAGAAACACGGCGTGGGACGGAAGACATGTAACTATGGTGTACATGTTAAAGGAGAGAATTATGCTGATGCATATGATGAGGTTGATTTCCACGGGATTTCAACTGATATCATACAGCTTGAGTATGAGGGAATTGTGAATTTAAGAATCACACTATTTAAGTGTAACTGGTACGACCCTATGATCGGTAGAGACACTCGGAAGAGTAATGTTGGTGTTGTAGACGTTATTTCAGCAAGAACGTACGGTAAAGGCAAACCATTTTTCCTAGATACGTTAGTTCCATACATGTAAATCTTATAATGCCTTTAAATATATGTATATAACTCCATTCAGTACATAAAATTTGCACAGCCTCACAAGCAGATCAAGTTTGTTATATCCCGTATCCATACACGACGAAACAAAAGAGGGAGTGGCTAAGTGTTGTACAAGTAAACCCGCGGGGAAATATTGTAGGAGATTATAGCGATATGGAACAAATTATTTTGCAACAAGAAAATGATGATCCTGTGATGATGACTAGAATCGAAGATCTCGTTACCGAGAACTTGGTACAAGGAGGAAACACAATAGATCTTGATTACGAGGTTGGGGATGCGGAATCAGAAGATGAATTCCGTTGTAATTTATCATCTTCAGATGATGAGGGTCAAGATGACAATGAAGAGCAGGATGAAGAGCCCTTGTAATATGCCTTTTGACTTTGTCGAGGTTAATGTGGTCAAGGTATTCACAAATTGTTGGTCCCACAATATATTCCACTAGAAATTACAAATATGAAATACAAGAAGAAATCAAATATGAATGATAATATAGTAACTTAGTGTAATATCGCAAATACTGATATTATTACTAGTCGAACTAAGAAAAATACTTAGATTTAAACTAATTTCTTAAAAGACAAGTTCTTGTTTGATTGTTGACCGCTTATCTCAACGGTCAATGTTGCAAATGGATTCCTCGCTGCTGCTCAATATCTAACACTGAATTCAATCCACCAAGCTATAAACAGAAAACGCCAGGACTTATAAGTGGTAGATATTGAGCAGCAGCGAGGAATCCTTTTTGAAACAAGTTCCTCGAAAGCCAAAGCTTGAGTTGTGATATATATGCTTCTTTCCGCCAGAAACCGAACAGCTATCTCGACCGACGATTGAGTTGTCTTCTCTCAGCAAGGCCATCGATGAGATAGGAACTGTTATGAAATCATTACCTGAACCAATATTCTCCTAAAGATAAAGTAACCCAAAGGCATCAATCACAAACAATCATCCCGCCGCCTAGTGCTTTAGCGAAAGACCATTTGGTGGTTTAACCTTGCAAAACTCGTAGGTGACTTTATCTATAGGAGAATACTGGTTCCGGTGTTGTTCATGCATGACTCTGGAGGTCGACACAGAACCGAACAAAATAAAACAAAATAACATGTCAACATATTTAAGGAAGAACTTAAGATAAAAGGTAGAAGATGAAGCGAGGCTCTGTTCAAACTTGAACCGAAGGAGAAGTTAGAAGTGAGGATGGGGAAGAATGATGAAAAGAGGGGGTATATATTGACTTAGGGGAAGAAAGATCGGTTATCGAACCAATCCTGATTTAAAGCGACACGATCTTCTAGTCACGCCGAACTTATTCATTGGTGGAAGAAGAGACGTCTTAAATGTAACCCAAAAATTCTTAATATACAATTAGGAAACCAGAAATAAGTCCAAAATTTTACTCTTGCTTATCTACGGCTGATTTTTCCTCTTTTTTATAATGAAATAATTATTACTCGTATATGTGTTTAATTTCTACCTCGGTCTAATATTAATCATTCTTATAAATCGAAATTTACATTTCCAGTTGTATTAGTATTCATTCTCATTAGTTAAGATTACAATTTACAAATATTAGTCGATTTCTTAATCCTAGTCAAAAAAAGGTATTGACTTGGAGAGGCGTCTTACATATAATAATAATACGAACACAGTTTACAAAATAAAAAATGTTAAATGAGTCTTTTAATTTTTTAATTTGAAGATTACAAAATAAAGTTGTTGAAATCAGATATTTTACAAGATATAAATTTATTTTAGGACTAAAACTAATAAACTATATAATTACAAAGACTAGTATGTAAGAGAAAAGATGAAACCTCAAAAATGAGGTTTTAAGGTTTCTTTCGGAGTGAGAAAACGCACATTATTGAGCGTCTCTTTCTTCCGGTTCTCAGTATTTTTCTCACATATAAACCGATTTGACGATTACGTTTATCGAACTAGTTTCAAATCACAAAGGTTTAATGCATGGGACAAACTAGCCGTCGATCTTAAAACCCAAGAAAGATAGTATTACAGTTTCACGAATTGTCACCTCCCTAAGAAGCAACCCTGAAAATCCTTTCCTTACATACTCGATGGCCCCATACCGCAAGCACATAGAGAAGTTGAGGTTCCGAAAATCTGACGAAAAACAGAGAGAAGAACTCACCCATAACCATCAAACACATAAAGCATGGCCAACAGGAGATCGACTGTCTCTCTGCAACAACTCTCGATCGAAGTCGTCACCAATATCGTCCAATAAGTCGGCAAAGTTTCATGTGCCGATTACTGCAACCTTAGAGCAACCTGAAAAATAATGAAAGAAGCCTCCAACAGTCCTCCATTCTCTATGACTCTCACCGCTTGTGAAGAAGCCTCTCCGTGCGCATCAGCACTCGGCGATTCTGGATAAATGCATAGAGCATGAGAATTGCGCCGCATTCTTCGTTCAAGGTATTCTCACTTACTTCATTGAGAGTGATGAGGAAAACGGAATGTTGTATTTACACAATGCCGCCATTGGGGACGGGGACGATGAGATTTTGGAAGTAGCTTACTTGTATGGTGTTCTGCGCTTCCTCCATGGCGACCCTCTAAGTGGTCCCTATGGTAAAATGGCCTTCAAGAACTGGCGAGAAGATGAGGAGGATTTGGTGGCCCGAGTTTGGAAGAACTTGAGGAAGACACTGCATTGAATCACTGTCCGGAAGAAGCAAGTTTATGTGCAATCGATGAAGAAGAGCAAGCCCGATAGATCTTTCCATGTTCTCGATATGGAAATCGACTGCCTCGGCTGCTTTATGTTCAAACGGTTTTTCAAGTTCTTCTACATGAATGGAATTGTTGCCCCTGATCTGGGTGTTTAATTTCTTTTCTCGTACTCAGTTTTTTGTTATAATTTCTCGGCTAGTAGTACTCTTTTTTTGAAGAACTTCTGAGAAGTACTCTTTTTATATAAAATATCGTCTTTTGTATCTCTGGAATGTAACGTGGAGTGTATATTCTCGCGACCCCAATCAAATCAATTAAACATGGTTGAATATCTTGGTTATATCATGGTTAAAAATTATACATACCGTACATTGGGTTTGTCTTTTGTTCTAGTGTAGCCCCTGAGCCCTTGAACCGTATTCTGATTTGTCGTTTGCTTTGGTGTAGCCTCAGAGACATAGAACCGTGCACTGTTTTTGTCTTTTTGTTCTTCAATCTTGTTCTAAACGTTTCATTTGGTAGGATTTTTCTTTTTGATTACACATTAAACAAGATACAAGGAGAATATTCAATGTTTCTCTCAACCGATATTATTAAATTTCCTTAATATGATAAGTTCGTATATAATCCCAAAAAATTAAATATATTTAGAAAGATTCATAAAATCATAATATAATTTCTTGACCACCTCATCTGGCTATATATGTTTGATTAAGATCAGTCGATGAGACGAATCCTCAAATTTTAGGTTTTATCATCTCCAAAAGAAACCTCAAAACCTCATTTTTGAGATTTGGCCCACTCCAAAAGAAACCTCAAAACCTCGAATTTGCGGTTTCGTCTTTTATTTTGCAATGTAGTGATCTGTAATTAAATATTTCATTTGTAATTTACGGTTCCTTTTTAGGGTATATCGTTTTGTTCATTCCAAATGAAACCCTAAACCCTAAAATTCTAAGGTTTCGTGTGTGATTTAACATTCTAGTCTGAAACGTCACACAATCATAGTGTAGTCTCTCTAATTAAGTATTTCATTAATATAATAAATATAGGGTTTTGTTCATTCCAAATTAAACCCTAAACAATATACCCTAAACATATGAGGTTTCTTATATGCTTCAACCGTCCGAAACGTCACAATATCATAAGTCTATTCTCTCTAATTAAGTATTTCATTAATTACATAATATAGGGTTTTGTTTACTCCAAATGAAATCCTAAACCCTAAACCCTAAAAATCCAAGGTTTCGTCTGTGCTTTAACATTCTCGTCTGAAACGTCACAAAATCATTTCAAATGAAACCCTAAGCCCTAAACCGTAAACCCTAAACCCTTAAATTATAAAGTTTCGTCTGTGTTTAACATTCTAGTCCGAAAACTATTTCTTAAATCTCGTTGTGTACATATTTTTAATATGTGTGTTACCAATGATACAAAAACTAAATTTACTTTCATAAAACATGTCTTCAATCGTTCTTTATACTGTGAGCAAACTTATTCTGATCTTAATAAAGTAAAATGGTTAGTTAAAATTTTAAAACAGAGTCAATAAAAAATGATTATATTACGACCACGTTACGCCTATAAGTGTGCAAAAATCAAAATATTTGCCAAATAAATCCGGGAAACCTAAACCCAATTTTAAAGCCCAAAACATTTCAGTTACCCGCATATACACAAGAATTTTCAAAAGAGTTCCGAGAAATCATCAAATACGTCAAACCCTGATTTTCTTTTGTTCTTCCCCTTTTCAGACATCTCCTTCGAATCATCTCTCTAATCCCTCCACGAACCCTCTTCTACGTCCAGCCATCTCAAAATGATATCACTTCTTTGAATCTCTTATTCGAAGCTTTCCATTTCATAGCTAACTTTGACCGAAACCCTATCGATTCTCTCTCTTCTTCGTCTCCGTGAATCGATGCCTAAGGGTACAAATAGCTATATCGTTTGTTTGCTTCTGCTTTGCATTGCTTTCGAAATAGGACAATCTCTGAATCTGATTATTTTTTACAATTAAATTTGGTTCTACATGTTGTAAACGACTCCTATACTTCACAGTTTGGGTAAGTTGGTAGTTTTTTTTAATGAGTGTTTGAGGAGTTAGAGTTTGATTGTTAGTATGTTAATCTTATAGTTAGCACGCAATTGAAGATATCAATCTCTGCTTAACTCATTAATGTGTTCTTCTAAGTTCGAGTATCTGAGCGCTTACAAGATAGTTTTGTATCATTTTAGGCGTTCTCAAACCTCACATAACTTTATTCTAATTTTTTTTGAGGAGATATATCAACGACGAATGAAAGACATAGTTAGCATAATAAATGACTGTAGAAGCACTACAAAAAACTGCGACCTCGTGAGATATCAACAGTTGAAGATAACCCCATATTTCCTGAGGTAAAGTAAAATTTTTCTTTAAAGATGGTGTTTTCACTTACTAATTGTTACAGGCTCTGAGAAGGATGGACGAGTAAATCCTTATGGAGTCGAAAGCCTTTCAGCGTTGTCGCCACCAAGAGCAACTGAAGGACACTACAAGAAAAACTGGAAATAACCACGACCAAGCCACATATTGGTCATAGCTATTTCATTCCAGCCACGGATAGCCACGAAATAGCCACGAATTTCAAATTTTGGATTTTGTGGCTATTTCGTAGCCATTCGTGGCTCTTTAGCCACGAAAATACATTTGTGGTTATCCGTGGATAATTAGCCATGAATAGCCAAGAACTAGTCGTGGAAGAGAATAGCCACGACTGGCCACAAATATTTTCATGGCTACATAGCCACGACTTGAAATCGTGTGGAAGAGATTAGCCACGAATTGCTACAAAATTATTCTTGGATACTTAGCCACAAACATTTTCGTGGCTATCTTTAGAGAATATATCCACAAATTTGGAGATAGCCACGATTTTATTCTTGCCAATTCAAAACTGTAAACCCTAAATATACCCTAAAACCCCAACACTAAACCTTAAACTCTTAATCATAGACTATAAAATCTAAATACAAACCATTAATTATATATACTTAAAACTATTATTTTCAAATTCAATACAACAATATTTATATCCTAAATTAAATAAACAATATATATATATATATATAAAACCTTAAATTATAACCAAAAATCTAATAACTAAAACTCTAAATACTATAATATATCTAAATTATGATTAAAAACTTACAAAAAAAAAAAATTATTCCCAAATCTACTATTTTCAAACTTTAAACTTAAAACCTTAAATATAACCTTTCAAACCTATACCCTAAACCATAATCAAATTCTAAACCTTAAACTCTTAATCATAAACTATAAAATTAAAATACAATCCATTAATTATATACATAAAACTACTATTTCAATTCCAATACCATAATATTTATATCCTAAACACCCCCTAACACCCCCTAAACCCTAAACAAACCCTAAAACACTAAATTAAAAAAAAAATCTAACTAACAAAACTCTAGTTCCTATAATATATCTACAACTAGAAATTCAATACTTACAAATTTCATAACTCTAAACCCTAAACATACCCTAAACCCTAAACAAACCCTAAAACCCTAATCTATAAACAAAAAACTAACTAACAAAAATTTAACTAACAAAAATCTAATTCCTATAATATATACATAACTAAGATTCAATACTTCATCAAAGTTGCCTTGTTTGGGCTTAGGTATGTCCTTCTCAGAAAGAGTCTTTGTTCTTTTTGAAAAGTGAGTTGAGTTGGGAAAAACATTTACCCGGAGTTAATTTCAACCACTTTTTAGCATTTATTACTCTTTTAGCTCGAATTCACACGGCTCCACTGTGTTAGAGTTAATATTATTCCCAGATCCCCTTTCTCTTTCATCAAGTACTATTCATCTTTGTTGCCATTTCCTTGGAGAAAAGTGATTTCGGGGTAATTTTTACCGATTAGTCATCGTTGTGAGAGAAGGTACCAAGCTATCTGAAGTCAAGATTTGGTTTGGGTTATCTTTGCTAGTTCATAAAAGTTTTTTTGAGTTCGGTTGTGATGTCTGCGGCGATGGATAGAGCTCTGATGGCGCTTTCTCTGGATGAAGATGAAGCTCCTTTCGTTATGCCGTGTCTACCTGGTTTTTCTTCAACTGAAAGAAATCATTTGAGTATCATTGGAAGAACTCTTAACCCAGAGTGTCAAAAGATTTCTAGGCTGCTTCTTCACATGCCAAACAAGTGGCAGAAAGAAGGCAGAATCCAAGGTGTTGCTCTATCTAAAGAGAGATTCCAGTTCTTATTCACGCACGAACATGATCTACATGAAGTTTTGGACAAGGGCTTTCAAACGTACAATGAATGGGGTATGGTGCTTGAGAGATGGTGTGAAGCACCGACTGATTCCTTTCTACAATTTATACCACTGTGGGTCCAGAATAGTCAAATACCATTAAACCATTATACTTTGGAGGCAATCACGGCCCTGGGTGAATTAGTGGGAGAGGTCAAAGTCGTCGCTTTTGATCCAACTAGTACCATTGTTTATGATTTCGTTCGTATGAAGGTCATTTTCGATGTTTCCAAACCACTAAAGATGGCGAGAGTGGTGCAGTTACCAGATGGTTCGCTCACCAAAGTTCATTTTCACTATGAAAATGTGCAAAAGAGATGTTTCTCCTGTCAGCGGCTTAATCACGAGAAGGATGATTGTCCTCTGGTTTTGAAAAAAAACAAGATGATGTGACTGAAAGAAGGAAGAAAACAGAGGAGATGCGTAGAGAAAAGGATGATCTGATTTTAAAAGTGGGAGATCCCTTATTTGGTTTGCTACAGGAGGATCAAGTGAAGGTGAATCCTGATACCGGCCGACCCAAAATAGCAAAAGAAGTCTTGGATGAAATGAGAAACTATCTTTTATTGGCAAATGGAGATGATCTCATGATCAAAATTGAGAGGGTGCGATCCTCGGTTAAGGAAGTTGAAGGCAATTATATGGTGCAACATTCAATTCTTCAACTCCAACCTCCTCCCATAGTAACTTCAGACCTCAACAAAGGAAAAGGTCGAGTTTTTGAATATGGCTTGAATGAGCTTATGGAAATTGGGAAAGCTCCCTCTCATAATCATGAAAAGCTGTTAAGCTCGGCAATCAAAGCTGGAGTGAGATTTGATTCAGAGATGATGCAACATCTTGAAAATCTTGGCATGGTAAATCCTTTTGGACAGGAAACTCAAGACTCTCCTAAGTCCTTATCAACGGTTTATAGGGTGGGGCTCGAGCAGCCTAGCTCTTCCGGATTGGGACAAAGGAAGTCGAAACCATGAAAAAGACCTGACAAGAGCAAAAGACAGACGAGTAAGCTCAACATCAGGGTAAATGACAGTAGCGGTTATTTGACAAAAGGTAAAGCTAAAGAGCAGCTAATGCCGCGAAAAGGAAAGGGGATGAGATGGAATTTGAAGCTGAAGGTTTGCTGAATCCAAAAAACCTTAAGGTGATCCCACATGAGGGATTGCCCGAAGCTTAATGAGCATCGTGAGCTGGAACTGTCAGGGCTTGGGCCATGCACTTGGCTTGACAGTTCAACGCCTAAAGGAAGTGCGTAGCAAACATTTCCTGGAGGTATTGTTTCTTATGGAGACGAAGAGTAGTAAGAATTGTATAGTGGATTTGCAAGAGTGGCTTGGGTACGACCGCGTACATACGATTGAGCCTAGGGGTTTGAGTGGTGGCTTGGCCTTGTTGTGGAAGAAGAATGTACAGCTTGAGTTGAAGTTTGCGGATAAAAACCTCCTTGATGTCCATATTCAGTTTGGGGAGGTGTCTTTTCATTTGTCTTGTATATATGGTGAACTTTCTCATTATGGGAAAAACATAGTTTGGGAAAGGCTGCTCAGGATTGGGATTAACAGAAAGTCCAGTTGGTGTATCCTTGGTGATTTTAATCAAATTCGTAATAATAGCGAAAAGGAGGGTGGTCCTAGGAGATCTGATGCTTCTTTCAAACCCTTTAATGATATGCTTGATGGCTGCAGACTGGTTGAGTTAGTTTCCCATGGTAACAGGCTAACCTGGGGAGGAAGAAGAAGTAAGAAATGGATTCAGTCTTGTCTGGATAGGAGTTTTGGAAACAAGGAATGGTTCAAAATGTTTCCTGCTTCTAATCAGAATTTTCTTGAGAAGAGAGGGTCAGATCACAGGTTGGTTTTGATCAAGCTAATGGAATCCCAAGACTCATATAAAGGTCATTTCAAGTTCGATAAACGCTTCCTCTTTCAGCCGCGTGTTAAGGAAAAAATCACACTAGCTTGGAATAGTTCTGCTGTTTCCTCAAATGATACCGTCGCTGGACGGCTCAGAAGGTGTAGGAGAGTTTTAAGCCAATGGAAGAAAGCAGAAGGGTTCAATGCTAGAGACAAAATTTCCTATTTGGAGAATCAGCTTGAGTGGTCACAATCACAATATTATGGATGTACTTTCAGAACAAATGAGCTGAAAAGAGACCTATGCAGAGCATATAAGGAAGAGGATGATTACTGGAGGCAAAAGAGTAGATCGAAAGGGCTGAAACATGGCGACAAGAACACAAAATTTTTCCATCACTCAGTCAAAGCAATTCGGGCTCGTATGAGGATTGAAAAGCTTAAAGACAGAGATGGGGTAAACAGATGGACGGAAGCAGCAAAAGGTGATGTCGCCATTGAGTGTTTCTCTAATCTTTACAAATCAGCCAATCCAACGAATTTCTCAGAATGGTTTGTGGGTTTTAATAGAAGAGTGTCAGATGATATGAATGAGGTTCTAACAAGTGCAGTAACGGATGAAGAGGTTAGAGAAGCGGTTTTCTCAGTTAAATCATCGAGTGCTCCTGGTCCGGATGGGATGACTGGACTGTTTTTTCGGCATTATTGGCCTACCATTGGACCGCAAGTAACAAAGTAAGTCAAGGAATTTTTTGAGCATGGTGAATTTCCGGTGGAATGGAACTATACACATCTTTGTTTACTGCCCAAAACAACTGATCCGTATGAGATGGCTAACCTCATACCCATTAGTTTATGCGCGGTCATTTACAAGATTATTTCTAAGCTATTGGTTAGAAGACTTCAACCTCTCCTTCCTCACATAGTTTCAGTGAACCAAACAACATATGTGGCTGAGAGGTTAATTTCTGACAACATTTTGCTGGCTCACGAAGCCATACACGGATTGAGAACTCACCCACTGATTTCCATGGAGTATATGGCGGTAAAAACCGATATGTCCAAGGCGTACGACAAGCTTGAATGGTGTTATCTCAGAGGTGTGATCCTTGCCTTAGGTTTTGCTGAAAAATGGGTGGATTTGGTGATGAAATGTGTATCAACTGTTACATATTCAGTGTTGATAAATGACCAGCCCCATGGTCTCATTTTACCTCAGAGAGGATTACGCCAAGGAGATCCTTTATCTCCATTTCTCTTTGCTTTATGTACGGAAGGACTGTCTCATTTACTCAACAAAGCTGAGGAAAGAGGGGATATTGATGGGATACACTTCTCGGATGCTGGCCCTTCTTTGCACCATCTTCTTTTTTGCCGATGACAGTCTCTTTATGTGTAAAGCTAATATGCAGCAGAGCAGAGTTTTGAATGAGATTCTAAAGGTGTATGGAGATGCAACCGGTCAAACGATAAACCTTCAGAAGTCGACGATTACATTGGGTCTAAGATAGACATAGAAACTCAAATATCCATCAGGGATTTATTGGATATTGAAGCTGAGGGTGGAGTTGGAAAATATCTTGGTTTACTGGAATGTCTGAGTGGCTTAAAGGTTGAGATGTTTAATTTTGTTAAAGACAAGGTTAAAGGGACTACGGAGGTTTGGCATCTGAGGTACATCTCTCAGGGAGGCAAAGAGATTCTTCTAAAGTCTGTGGCCTCTTCCTTATCGGTGTACGCCATGTCCTGTTTTAAGTTGCCAAAAACAGTGTGTACAAACATCACCAGTGCGATGACGAGTTATTGGTGGAATGCAAATAGCTATCAGAAAAAAATCCATTGGGTATCTTGGGATAGAATGTGTGTGCCTAAGAAGCAGGGTGGTTTAGGTTTTAGGAATGTCATGGGTTTCAACCAAGCTTTGCTTGCGAAACAAGCCTGGAAATTTATTAACGAACCCGAGAGCTTGGTGGTGAGGTTTCTCAAGAGCAGATATTTTGCCAATGGGCCTTTTTTAGAGGCAATGAGTGGTGAGAGACCATCTTATGCTTGGAGGAGTGTTCTTTTTGGAAGAGAACTGATGGTCAAAGGCATCCGTAAGAGAGTGGGGAATGGGATGACGACTAAAGTATGGATTGATCAATGGATTGAGGATGGGGATGTCTTGAGGGCCCCGTGGAGGAAGAATTACACTTTTGATGTAAATTTGATGGCATCTTCCCTAATTGATCCCGTCTCTTTGTTATGGAACAAGTCAGCCCTTGATGCGATTTTCTATCCACATGATGTTAACTCGATCATGAAAAATCAACCCTTGGCTGGTAGAAACGATTTCTGGACATGGAAGCTCAACAAAAGTGGAGCCTTTTCGGTCAAGTATGCTTATTGGCTTTATACTCATGAACATAAAACAGAGGCGCTCATTGAAGCAGAAACTCTTCCATTGGCAAATGAGGTCAAGGTTAAAGTCTGGAAAGTGTGTACAGCTCCAAAGATCAAAAATTTTCTTTGGAAATCCTTATCTGAAGCTTTGCCGGTAGCTGATCTCATCAATGGAAGAGGTATGAAAGTGGACAACAGGTGCCAAAGATGCGGAAACGAAGGTGAATCGGTTAATCATGTTGTTTTTGTGTGTCCTGTTGCGAGACTCCTTTGGGCATTATCAAACACTCCATCTCCGGTCAATGGGTTCCATATCTCTTCTCTGCTTGTTAATTTCCAGTTTCTGTTTTCCTTGACAAGAAACAAGCTAGCAAGCAGTGAGTGTAAAAGAATGTGGCCTTGGGTGCTTTGGTTTCTCTGGAAGAATCATAATCTGTTGAATCTATCGCTAAGATCAGAGATGAAATAGAGATGTGGTTCATGGCTCAGCAGGTTGAAGAGGAAATGGAAAGAATAGTGGATGCGCCGGTTGTTCTTGCGAGAGATATATGGAAGCGTCCTGCTTCAGGTTGGTTAAAGTGCAATATCGGGATTGATTGGAACAAGGATTTGGGCCTTGTTGGTGCATCCTGGGTTGTTAGGGATGCAGTGGGTGAGATTCGGATTCATAGCAGAACTTGTATGGTTGATGTCTGGACCAGAGAGGAAGCCAGATTACAGGTTTTTGAATGGGCCATTACGAGTATGGTCAGTCTTCATATCGACAGAGTCGTGTTTACAAGTGATTTTAAGGACTTAATTTGTGCTTTGAGTAGACCGGCAGCTTGACCATCTTTTCAATGGCAAATTTCAGCTCTTATGGTGTCTTTGTCGCGGATTAGCAACTGGATGCGTGTGGTAGAATCAGCCAATTCAAACAAAGGAGCAACTACCATAGCTCAAAGTGTCATCAGTAAAGGTTTGTATCAATCATATGTGGCTTCTGGTGCTCCCAGATGGCTAAGTTCAGTTTTTGAAACTGATAAAAAATTATCATTTTCTTGATGTTTGAGGGTTACCAAAAATTTGTATTCCTTTTTGTTTTTCTGGTGTGGCGTTTAATTGGCTGGTAAATTTTTGGTCCTCGTCTGCGAGTTTCGTATGATGTAGGAAGGTGATGACCTAAGTGGTCGGAGTTAGAAAGGAAAAGATTTCCATTGTCTTTTATGTTATAACAGAGTTATGGCTTTTAATGAAATATATATATCTTCAGATGAAAAAAAAAGATTCAATACTTAAAAAATATTATTATTTTCCAAATCTATTATTTTATAACATTATCTTAAAATCTTAATCATATTCTTTCAATTACCATAAACCACAAACACATTCTAAACTTTAATTTTTAATCATAAACTATAAAATTAAAATATAAAAATTAATTATGTATACAAACAATAATATTTAAACCAATTAAATATACATTTTACATAAAATTAATTAAAAGTTATTTTAAAACAATACATTATCGGAAACACCTAAAAGAACTCCATCTATGCTTTTCGCCTAGTTTTCTTTTTTTTATCGGAAACAAAAAACAATTTCTATTTTCTGCAAGATCTGCAAGTTTCACTCTGATATGAGCGTGTTTACACCGTCGAGCCAATAGGCCGGAGCGGGGGTTTAGCTCTTTTTTATATGAATGAACCTAATGTTTTTATTAAGTATTCAGACGAGCACATGATTGACATCGAAACTACTCTTGAAGGTCAAAAAATACTAATGACATTTGTGTACGGAAATCCGGTTGTAAAAGGCCGCGAGTATGTATGGGAAAGACTTACAAGAATGAGTCTTAATCGGCAAAATGCCTGGCTTATGATCGGAGATTTTAACGAAATCATGGGCAACCACGAAAAACGTGGTGGAAGAAGAAGATCAGAAGCATCTTTCCTGCCCTTCTGCACGATGATCGAAAATTGCGGTATGATTGATTTTCCTTTCAAAGGAAACTCCCTTTCCTGGATAGGAAGGAGAAAATCCGGAAAAGTGAAATGTCGCCTCGATAGAGCAATGGGTAATGAGGATTGGCACATGTTATTCTCCCACACTATTGTGGAGTATCTGAAAATTTGGGGATCAGACCACAGACCAATACTAGCTAGTATACAAGTGACCCGCAGAAGACGGAGAAAAAACTTCCGTTTTGATAAACGTTGGATAGGGAAACAAGGACTCAAAGAGACAGTGAAAACTGGATGGGATGAACCGGTAGGAACCTCACGTCGAGACTTCCACAGACGAATTGTTTCATGTCGAAACCACATCTCCAAATGGAAGAAAACCTTGCCGACAAATACTGCAAGACTTATTGAGGAACTAAAAACACAGATTGACCTAGCCCAAGACGATGACAATACAACTGTGGAAGAGATAGAGGATTTACGAAGACAACTCTGCATAGCGTTTAAAGAGGAAGAAACTTTTTGGAGACAGAAAAGCAGAGTCCAAATTCACAAAGATGGGGACAATAACACAAAATTCTTCCATTCGTTTACCAAACAAAGACGGGCAAGAAACCGTATCATATGCCTCAAGGATGACAATGGGCACTGGGTAGAGGATACAAAGGGGATCGAGAAAGTCGCCACCAATTACTTCAATGACCTCTTCAATTCATCTAACCCTTCAGACTTTAGCGAATCACTCCGGTACTTTACCGAGAAAGTTTCAGATACGACGAATGCCAATCTTATTAAAGACCCTTCAGATGAGGAAATTCGAAAATCCCTTATCGACATAAATCCGGATAAGGCTCCAGGACCAGATGGAATGACGAGTAGATTCTACCAACAATTCTGGCCAATTGTCGGCCAAGATATCATAAGGCTAGTCAAGGATTTTTTTACCACTGGAGAGTTCGACCCACAATTGAATCAGACCAACATCTGCCTTATCCCCAAGAAAGATAGACCAAGAGCTATGAAAGAGTTTAGACTAATTAGTCTATGCAATGTGAGCTACAAGATAATCTCCAAAATCCTATGCAAGAGACTAAAAACCCTCCTCCCGAACTTGATTTCGGAGACTCAATCAGCCTTCGTGGCTAGACGCCTCATCACATATAATATTTTTCTGGCACAAGAGAACTTCCACGCCCTTCGCACAAACCCAATGTGTAGATCCAAATTTATGGCTATCAAAACGGATATGAGTAAGGTTTATGATAGGATTGAATGGGATTTCCTTGAGGCCCTATTAGTAAAGATGGGTTTCGCTGACAAATATGTCAAACTCCTGATGTTTTGTGTATCCTCGGTCTCTTACCAAGTCCTAATTAACGGAGAAGCAAGGGGAAGGATTAAACCCTCAAGAGGACTTAGACAAGGAGACCCCCTATCACCATTCTTGTTTATCCTCTGCACGGAAGCCCTCATCTCTCTCCTGAATGGAGCGGAAGCAGAAATCGGATCACATGCCTAAGGATAGCACGGGCTAGCCCCAGTATCTCTCATCTTCTCTTTGCGGATGATAGTCTTTTCTTCTGCAAAGCTGATGTCCTGCAATGTGCAGAGATAGTAAAAATCATCAAGACTTACGGCGATGCGTCAGGCCAAAGACTAAACAACTCAAAATCATCGATTGTATTTGGAGATAAAGTAGACCTAAACATCCGACGTGACATTAGAAAAACTATTGACATCACAAACGAAGGGGGAGTGGGGATGTACCTAGGCCTCCCAGAGCAGATTTGTGGACCAATGAAGAAGGTTTTCGCCTTTGTACGGGATCGTTTAAATGGTCGGGTTAATAATTGGAATTCGAAACTCCTTTCCAAAGGAGGGAAAGAGGTCCAGATCAAATCAGTGGCACAAGCAATTCCGACATATGCGATGTCATGCTACTTACTCCCCAAAGATACGACAAATAAACTGAAAAGTGCCATCTCTAACTTCTGGTGGAGCTCAAAACAAGATAGTCGAGTCCTCCAGTGGATCGCATGGGATAAGATATGCATTCCCCAGGAAATGGGAGGCTTGGGTTTCAGAGATCTGAGAGATCACAATCTGGCTTTACTTGCAAAACAATTATGGAGATTAATCCAATACCCATCATCCCTTCTAGCCCGTGTACTACGTGGGAGATATTATAGACAATCAAACTCCTTAGAAGAACGAGAGGTCTACTCCCCATCTTTTGGGTGGCGCAGTATTACAGCTGCACGTCAGACACTCCGACAAGGGTTACGGAGGACGATAGGCTCAGGATACAATACGAGGGTTTGGGTGGATCCGTGGGTCCCGGATACTCAGGCACGCCCACCAAGAGGACGGGACAACACGACTTATAGAGATCCGTTACTTCGAGTACATACCTTAATACGAGAAGATACCAAAGAATGGAATGAACAAACACTCCGAGAACTCTTCCACCTGGACGATATCCCATTGATTATGGGCATCCGACCTAGTCGAGATGTTATGGTCGATAGTTTCGTTTGGAATCATACAAAATCCGGAAACTATACTGTTAAGTCGGGGTACGAACTCACCAGGAGTCATAAACTAGAAACACCGAACCAGGAGATCTTGGAACCTTTGAGATACGGGATTCACACTAAGAATTTGTATTCGTGGATTTGGACTTTAGGATATAGAAATGGTATAGTTTCCTATGAATCAAAGACTTTATTGAGACTGATCGTCGAGATATAACAAACACAATCGAGAAGAGAGAACAAAGTATAAAATCGAGCTATCTAATCGAAGTGTTCTTAGCCTAGGTTGGAATGTCTTGAATGAGTCGCCACTTCTTCTTTTAAATAGTCTCGCCCGTGGCCTCTTCGTTCCGATATTTCGGCCTCGTCGTCGTAACGATCTCCGAGATTCCCGCGGATCAGTTGAACTTGACAAGACCGAGTTGCTCTATCTCCACGTCATCTTCTGCCGAGCTCGAGCTCGATCGTTTCCGGCTTCGACATCGTTCGGGCCTTGTCAGGGCGTTTATTCGCTTGGGCCCAACAAAGGAGTCGGCTTTTCCTCTTTGTCTTTGATTCTGGAACGGACTTGTAATAATGGGCCTTTGTATTGTCTGTTAATGGGCCGGATTTCCTAGAGGGAAATCCAGTACCAACAATAGCCCCCCAGCCCATTGATTTCGAGAGGTCGAGGTTAATGGGCGGTGGACGTTCTTGGGAAGACGCGTGCGTGACTCGGGCGTCGAAAAATCTAATGATTATTCTCGCCTCGTCCGTAGATCTTGTTTTGACGGTCGAGATCGCGAGGAACTGTAGGATCCTAACTGTCTCAATCTTTTTCGTAATCATTTACAAATTTCGAATTGAGCGGTTGGGATTGTGAGATACGAAAGATCCCACGGATCTCGAGCACGAGATAGTTTAAAAGGGGAAGTTACCTAGCACGATTCCCATTACTGCTCGTACTACAAATCGTCAAGGTAACTTCTTCTCCCTCATTATATCCCTTTTTTTTTTTTACCTCTTGCTCTTATTCCTTTTGCCGTTGCTCTGAGACTTCCTCCTCCAGAGATTTCGTTTTTCTTCTTTTCTCAAAAGAAATTTCCGATATACCGAACTATCATGGTTCGAAAGAGTACAGCCAGGGCAAGTCCTATTGTGGCGGCGGGACCGGTTGGTCCTCATCCACCGTCCAGTCTGACTGTCGACCAAATACGGAAGTTGCGTACGAAGTGCCGGATTCCTTCGGAGGTGGAGATACTTATCCCATCACCGGACATGTCCCTGGAAACTGTCGTCGAGGGTCATTGCTGTGCTTCTTATACCTATTTCAATAAATGCGGATTGTTTTTTCCAATCCCTCGCATTATCTCATGGGTTTTAGCTCAGCTCCAACTTGCCTTTCACCAGATGAATCCGAATTTCGTTCGGTATGTCATCGGGCTCGGGGTCAGAGCCGTCGAGGAGGGCATCGACTTTGGGATCGAGGAGCTGATGAGGGTTTGTTCGGTAAAACATAACACTCGTTTTCCCAGAACCTACTACCTCTCTCCTCGCCATGGGAAGATCCTTGATGAGATCCCGACGAGGGATGTGTGGAAGAGTAAATACTTCTACTTTAGGATCAATCACCACTCGGTCGAGGATTTTGATTATTCGGTTATCCCGACAAGATGGGCGGCCAGCGTTGGTTAGCTTATAGGGCTTACTAGTTTCTCTGGTGTCCTTCATTGACATCGAGCTGTTTGCTAATAACCTTTTTGGTTTCTTTGCAGAGGCTCCTGAGTTATTACCTTTGAACCCAAATACATCGAGTTTGATAGCTCACCTTCGGAGAGGGGATATCCGCTGGTGTAACTTTATGGACCAGCGAATCCGAGCTGCTTTAGGTCCTGCGGCCCGACAACCTCTTTCATACCAACCTCGTCTTTCGCGAGACAAATCACGCCTCCCTCGCCAGCCCACTTCGACTCGAATTGTTCAGGCTCCGCTTCAGATCGTCGAGCGGACCGAAGAGAGTAAGTGTTCTGGTTAGTCTGTCCGAGGGTCGTCGCGTCATATGCCCTTCGTTTGCTGGTCTGACCCGAATCTGTTTTGTTTGCAGATATACCTGTTTCGGACGATAGTTCTACCGCAAGCACCCCTTCTCTCGGAAAGATGTCGCGAAGATCCAGCAGTCGTTGGAACGGGAAGGATCCCGTCGATCTGGCGAAGAAAATGAAGGCTGGCGACTTGAGCCACGCCCTTCTTTTTGCTATGGACGAGGGGCCTCCTCCTCCTCCCTCGATACCTCCTCCAAACCCTGTTCAGGTTTCTCTCCCCGAGATCGCAGGGTCCGGAGAGGCAAACGTGGGGGTGGAGAATTTACCTCCTCTTTCGATCGGTCAGGAACCGGTTCAGATCCCGTCTGGAGAGCCCGCTTTGCGTACCTCCTGGTCAAATGGTTCGAGGGGATCGAACGGTCGAAGCCGGGGTGGTCCTCCTCCTCCGGCGGCGAAGCGTCAAAGAACCGACGCGGAGGTGAGTTCGAGGAGATCGAACCAGAGTGCTGAGGCGAGACCTGCTTCTTCCGGGTCTTTCAACTGGCGCTTCAGGCACCAGAAGGAATGTCCGATTGCGGATGACCCGAAGGGTGTGGCCTATTTGATGAGGCATTTTAAGCCTGCAGGTGTTCAGCTCCCGGCTGTTGGGGATATGGCTCTTGGTGAAGTTTACACCGAGATGATGGCAGCTTCTGGGAAGGTAAGAATTTCCTTCCTTCTCTTTTTGGTATGTTTTATGCTTAATTCTCGTTTTTCTCGTAGGCCTTGGAGGCTGCGAACAGGTTTGCGGCTAGGGCCGAGCCAGAGCTGCGGGAGATACCACAGGCGAGTGAGCGCGATACCGTCGAGAAGACGGTCAGGGACCTGAGAGCGCAGTTGCAGGGGCCTTGGCCCGAGAGGAGGAGTTACGGGAGAAGGTGGGCGACCTGGATGCGCAGTTGCGGGGTGCCTTGGCTCAGGTTTCGATCGCGGAGGAGGCTAGTCGAACCGCCATCGAGGCGGGCCGGGCTGCGGATGTGCGGGCTGCGCAATGTCAGGGCGATCTGGACAAGGTTCTTGCTGACCGAGAGTTTGACGTTAAGGTGGTGGCCCATGAGGCGAAGAAGGGGCTAAACGGTGAATACCTCAAGATTCTCGAGGGGATCGCGGCGAAGGAGAGCCAGAGGAAAGTCGCCGTGAGCGCTGAGATGAGGCTCCAGGAGGCCTTGGCGAATATTGCGCTTATTTCCGAGTTCGCCTCTGGCGAACTGGACCTGACCAAGGAGGTGATGGATTTGGCCGAGAAGAAGAGATTGGCCACGGAGGAGATGAACGCTGCGGCGGTGTCGGACTTCAGTATCAGCAAGCTTAATTTGCCGGTGATGTCGGACGATTCCATGATCCTTGCGCGCCCCTAAACCAGGCGGCTACTCGTCTTGATCAGTATGGGTCGAACCTCCCGACCGGAGTTAGCTCGCGAGTTAGCGATGAGGTCGAGGGTCAACTCGAGGAGGACAGGGCGACCGATGGTCAGACGGAGGATCAAGACGAGGCTTCCTCTCCTTCCAAGCATTTCTAGTCCTTTTCATTTGTTGCCGCCCAAGAGGGCTTTTAATTCAGACTTTTCGTTGCCCGAGGGGGCTTTTAATTTCTTTTCAGACTTTTGTTGCCCGAGGGGGCTTTTAGATTATAAACTTCGAGGACGTCGTGTCCTCTACTTCTTTTTATGAACTGCTTTTTAAATCTTTCATGCCTTGGCATAGATTTTTATGTTTTTATGCCTTAACATAAGATTCAAGCCGTTGCGGCGATTCGAACTTCTCCAGGGGAATCGAGCAGATAACTTATTTTGAGTTGCCTTAGGTAGTTCTTTGCGAACTTTTAAGTCTCTAACATTCGAGCTCGAGCTCTTTGCCAGGAATAGTCTGAGGCGCGACTACTTCGTGATGTAAGATTCAGGCTTAATCGCTGAATTGAAAAAAAGAGAAGTATTAAGTATGAAAGCGAATCGAAGTAAACTTACAAAGATCCGACTTGGAGTGTGTAGAGGTTGCATGCTTGAATAGCTGTCTTGACCTCGTTATTTTGCTTGAGGGGTGGGGTAGCCCCCCGATTCTTTTAATCCATATAAGGTTTAGAAGAATTGTATTTTTTGGAAAGATCGTTCTGGATTTCTTTCTTTGGGACGATCATTTCAGCTCTTTCGAATCGGGAGGACCGTTTCAGGTCGCTTGTTTTGGGACGATCATTTCAGTTTGGAGGGACCGTTTTAGGCCGCTTTTCTTGAAGGGATAATTTCATATCACTTTGACTTTGGGAGAGGCCATTTCGGGTCGCTCGAAAAGGGATAATTTCATATCGTTTGATTTGCAGGAGGCCATTTGAGGTCTCTTGGAAGGGATAATTTCATATCGCTTGCTGTAGGAGAGATAATTTCATATCGCTTTAGCTTTGGGAGAGGCCATTTCAGGTCGCTCGGAAGGGATAATTTAATATCGTTTTGTTTTTAGACGGGATAATTTCATATCGCTTGGTTTTGGAAGAGGCCATTTCAGGTCACTTGGAGAGGATAATTTTATATCGCTTAATTTTGAAGAGATAATTTCATATCTCTTTAGTTTTTGGAAGAGATAATTTCATATCGTTTTGCACAACGTAAAGGCTCTAACTTTTGCGACGGGAAGAGACGTTTGATTGGGAGACTTATTTTGATTTCACAAATATAAGCTAGTAGGACTTCGCTTGAAGTTATTGAGCTCGGTAAGAGCTTTGTGTTTGGGGGGCGGCTGCGCTCGAAATCGAGCTGCCTACGTACCCTTTTTAAGGGGATCAAGCCATTTCGTAGTTCGATTATGTTGATGTACTCCTAGTGGAAATACTTTTTGAGGTTGATGATGTTCCAAGGTCGTAGTTCAGGTTTCTGGGTTTTTACCGATTTAAGTCGGTAGACCCCGTCCTTCACGACGTCGGTGACCTGGTAAGGACCTTCCCACTTTGCTCCTAATTTTCCAGAGTGTTCTTCCTTTTTATGGTCGAACACTTTCCGCAAGACGAGCTCTCCTACTTGAAACCTTCGAGTTTTGATTCGGGAATCATAGTAGCGAGCTGCGGCTGTTGGTAATTCTGGAGTCGAGCTAATGCGAGATTCCTTCTTTCGTCAACGAGGTCGAGCTCGTCAGTTATCATCTTGTTATTAAGTTCCTCTTGTCGTGGGAATTCTTCCTTGCGAATGCTCGACACGAGAATTTCGGCTGGTACTACCGCCTCGATTCCGTAAGCCAGCGAGAAGGGAGTCTCGCCAGTGGATTTGCGGGGGGTAGTCCGGTAGGCCCAGAGTACGGCTGGGAGTTCGTCACTCCAGGTTGTTTTGCACTCGTTGAGCCTTTTCTTGAGACCGTTCATAATCGCTTTGTTAGCTGCTTCTGCTAGCCCGTTCCCTTGAGGGTAGCGTGACGTTGAGTAAGTCAGCTTTATGTTCCAAGTTCTGCAGAACTCTTTGAACGTGTTTGATATGAACTGAGATCCGTTATCGGTGACGATCTCGTGGGGTAGTCCATGTCGGCAAACGATGTTTCGCCAGACGAACTCCTTAACGTGAACGTCCTTAACTTTCTGGTATGACTCTGCTTCAATCCACTTGGTGAAGTAGTCCGTCATCACCAATAGGTGTGTAGCTTTCTTTTTACCGGATGCGACTGGCGGTCCCACAATGTCCATTCCCCATCGCATGAATGGATATGGAGATGAGATAGAGGAGAGTTTATCCGACGCTTGGTGGATAATTGGAGCATGGTTTTGGCATTTGTCGCACTTGTTAGAGAAGGACTCGCATTCGGTGGCCATTGTCGGCCAGTAGTAACCTTGCCTCTTGATTCGCACGGCCAATGCTCGTCCCCCGGAATGGCTTCCGCAGGATCGTCATGCGTCTGTGTGATCACGGCTAAGGCTTTCTTTTTGTCCAGGCATTTGAGGTAAGGTCCGGAGAGGCTCCTTTTAAAGAGCTCTCCTTGCGTGACACAGTACCTTGCGCTCTGTGCCTTAAGTTTCAGCGCCTCCCATTTGTCGTCAAGAACTTCGCCATTTGTGATGTATCGAATGATCGGAGTCCTCCAATCTTCGTTGTCGTTAGGCTCAGGTCCCTGACTAGTGGATGCGGTTTGAAATGGTCCGTCAGGGACGTTCGCGACGTACACGGCGTTTCTAGGATCGAGATCATCATCGATCTCAATGATGTTTCTACTGGTGCCCCCATGACATTATTTGTGATTGACATCGTCCTTCACAGCGGGCCCGTCCTCTTTCAAGGACAGGGCTTTAAGGGCTATGTCGATGCTTGGTTTTTCTATCCCTTCGACTGGTATGATCCTTTTGAGGTTAGGATCGGATGTCGATGCTAATGCGGCTAGGGCATCGGCTGCAGTGTTTTCCCCTCGTGGGATTCGTGTTAGATAAAAGAACTCGATCTGTTCGGCCAGTGTGTGGACTACCCGTAGGTATGCTTCCATCCGTTAGTCTTTGGCCTCGTAGTCGCCATGGTATTGGCTCGTGACTAGTTGGGAATCGCTGAAGGCATTTACTTCCCGGGTTCCTATTGCTATCGCAAGTCTAAGCCCGACTATCAGTGCCTCATATTCTGCTTCGTTATTTGATGTGGCGAAGCCCAGTCTGAACGATTGTTCTAGTACTTCGCCGGTTGGGGAGACTAGTTTTACTCCGACCCCGGATCCTTGCCTCGAGGAAGCTTCATGGACGTAGAGTTTCCATTTCTGGGCCGAGGTCGGGTCAAGTTCTATAGTCGGAGGGAGCTCGATTACGAAATCTGCCAGCACTTGTGCTTTTAGGCACGTTTGAGCTTTGTATTCTATGTCGTACTCGCTAAGTTCGATAGCCCATTTGACCAACTGACCTGACTGGCTTGGACTGTAGAGGATGGTTCTCAGTGGCTGAGAGGTCATCACTATGATCGAGTGCGATTGAAAGTACGGTCGGAGTTTCCGAGCCGATGTCACTAGCGCTAAGGCGAGTTTTTCCATGGCGGGGTATCTGGTTTCAGCGTCGATCAAGGTCTTACTGATGTAGTATACCGGCCGTTGAAAGCTTCTTCGCACTTCTCGTCCCAGAGGAACTTTTTGTTTGCTTTGAGCAAGTGATAGAAGGGTAGACATTTGTAAGTCGACCTTGAGATGAAGCGATTCAGAGCAGCTATTTTGCCAGTCAGGCTCGCTTCTCGCGTTGTTTTAGGAGATTTCATCTCTATGAACGTCGCAATCTGTTTGGGGTTCGCTTCGATCCCTCTTTCGGTCAATAAGTAACCAAGGAATTCTCCTGAGGGAACCCCGAAGGTACACTTTGCGGGGTTGAGTTTCATCCCGTATTTATTGAGAATGGTAAAACATTCTTTTAGTTGGGGGATGTGATCCTCATACCTGGAAGATTTTACCAGCATATCGTCGATGTAGACTTCCATGGTTTTGCCTAGGAGTCCTGAAAACATCTTGTTGACGAGGCGTTGGTAAGTTGCTCCTGCGTTTTTCAGTCCGAAGGGCATGACTTTGTAGCAGTACGTGCCTCGATCCGTTATGAACGAAGTCTTTTCTTGGTCTTCAGGGTTCATCAATATTTGATTGTACCCTGAGAATGCGTCCATAAAAGACAGTAGCTGATGTCCGGCGGTAGCCTCGACCAGTCGGTCGATGTGCGGGAGTGGGAAGCTGTCCTTTGGACATGCTTTGTTGAGATCCGTGAAATCTACACAGACCCTCCACTTTCCGTTCTTTTTCTTAACCACCACGGGATTGGCAAGCCAGTCGGGGTACTTGACCTCTCTGATCGATCCGATTTTTAATAACCAATCGACCTCATCATTGACGGCTTTGGCCCGCTCAGGGCCTAGTTTTCGACGCTTTTGTCTTACCGGTTTGTAGTTTGGGTCGACATTCAGCTCGTGGCTGGTTACGTCGATATTGATCCCTTTCATGTCTGCTGAAGACCAGGCGAAGAAGTTGACGTTCTGTTTGAGAAAAGAGACCAGTTCATTTTTGACTGGCTCTGATAGGTCGATTCCGACGCCAACGAGTCTCTCGGGTTGAGCAATCGTCTATACAGACTTGAGTCGTGAGGTCCTTTGGGGGTCCTATTTGACTTGGGTCGTTCGACCTTTTGGTCTGCAAGGTGGCGAGCTCCTCCTCTTTCTGTAATTGCTACGCAGGGGATTTCTCGATTTGCTTGTATCCGTTAATGTAGCAATGACGGGAAATCTTTTGACTTTCGTAAATGGTTTTGATCCCTTTGGGAGTTGGGAATTTTACGCATTGGTGGTAGGTCGATGGTACCGCTTTCATGTCGTATATCCATGGTCGACCTAGGATCGTATTATAGGGAGCTGGCCGATCTACTATGACGAACTCCGTCATTCTTCGAACTCCTCCAGCGACTACTGGGGCGAAGACAGAGCCCAACGAGTACGTCGTTTCGCCAGCGAAACCTACTAGTGGTGTCTTTTCTTCCACGATCTCGGAGTCGTTGAAGTCCATCTTTTTGAACGCGTCGTAAAAGAGGACATCTACCGAACTTCCTGTGTCAATCATTATCCTTGAGAGTTCGACATCTCCCACTACTAGACAAACGAGGAGGGCGTCGTCGTGTGGTTTGTCGAGATTACTTGTCTCGCTTTCGTAGAAAATGATTTCGTGGTCTGGACCCAACATTGGGGTTTTCCCCCCTCTGTCGGTCTCGACTCTTCTTTGAAGAGCTTTGATCGAATTGACCGAGTCGCGGCAAAGCTTGGAGCCACCGAAGATGAAGTCGATTCGTTTAGGGGGTATAGCCCGTACACCCCCCCCCCCCCCCCGTAGAGACGAGGGAGATTGATTCTTGAGCGTAAACTTTTAGCAGGAGCCGGAGGCGGGGATAGCGCCGAACCTCCCGGAGTGCCGCTCAGGTTGAGCTCTCCGAGGATGAACTCGACTCGCTTTCGCGACCCTTGAGGGAGTGTTTCGGGAGATTCCGGCTCTTTTGACCGTTCCCGTTTGTTCTGAGAAGGCTTTTTGGAGTTCGACTCCTTGGTCTGTTTGTTTTCCTTTTTATCGGGCAGAGTTTCTTCCTCGACTTCGGAGTCTTGTTTACTTTCGGACTCTCGCTTTTGAGCCTCTGCTTTAGCTCGAGTGTAGCAATCCTCGGTCGAGTGTCCTCTTTTATTGTGGAAATCACAGAATTTTTCCTTGTCGAACTCGAATTTCTTCGAGCTCTTTGGGCTCTCGACCGTGTTGACGTTCCCTGATTTACGGGAATCCTTTTTCGAGTTCGAATTCTGCGAGCCCGACGGGTTCCTTTCTTTCCGGTGTTTTTCCCTGAGGGCCGTGGTTTCGTCCTCGAGGCGAGCAAAGGACGATGCGCGATGGAGGGCATCATCGAGCGTTTGAGGTTCGCGGACTGTTATTTCCTCGCGGAATCTGGTTGAGAACCATAGTCCCCGTCTTAACGCTTCTATAGCTACCTCGTCTCGTGGGTTCGCGATTTTGGATTTTATTTCCTTAAATCGGTCGATGTACGAGCGAAGTGTTTCGTCGGGTTTTTTGAGAGACGCCAAATAGGGCTGCCTCAGTAATCTTTTCCTCGATGAAAACGGAGTATTGCTTGAGGAAATCCATCATGAGCTGGGTGAAGTTGTCAATGGACCTTTCTTCCAGTCCGGCAAACCATTCTAGGGCAGAGTCCGATAGGTTTTTTTGCGAAGAGCCTGCAGAAGGCTGACTCCCTCTCCTCATCGGTAAGGTACACCCTTGCCATCGCTAGTCGGAATGCCCTGATGTGGGCTTTCGGGTCCGATTTCCCAGAGAATTCTGGAAACTTAGTTTTCTTGATCTCTCGGATCCTTGCAAACGCGATCCGATCTGTGAACGGTGTTTGTTGTGTTTCTTCGATCACTCGATCGATGTCAGGAGCCGCGCTTGTTGCCATGTGAACTTTCGAGCTCAGACTGTTGAACTGGGCCTTAGCCTGCTCGATGTACTGTCTAAGCATATCGTGTTCATTGCCCTCTGCGGGTGCGAATTGGGCTTGTGCCTGTCCTGACGTTTGTTCCGGAAAAATGGGGTCGAGGAGATCGATCGTTGGGACCGACCTTGTCTGGTCGACCTGGGGTGTTCTGAACTGAACTGAGTTTGATCCGTTAAGGAGTCCCGAGCTCGAGGCGAAGGCAGAACCTCCTAGTTACCTCGGTCGGATGTTAGAGTTATTCGGGAAAGGTGGTGGTCCGGGTAATGGTCGGTTTCTTGATCCGGTTGGATATGTGACCATTGAACTCGAACCAAATGGGGTCAGTATCGCGATAGGGGTCATTGTAGGGCGGAAGCCGCTATTTGACGTATTACCGAAATTTCCCGACATTCCCGGAGGAGTTACTACCTGGGAGAAGTCCAAGCGGGTGCACGGTGGAGGACTTGTGGGAGTTCGCGTTGGTCTGCCCCCTTGGTTTTGACTGGCGATCTCTTCAAGACGGGCGTTCAGGCGCCGCTCTTGTTCGTCGAGCTGCGCTGCCAGAGAACGGTTCGCGATCTCTTGGGCCTTTGTGCTTGCCTCGTTGTTTCTCGTTCGATCTACCAGCAGGCTTAGCATCGAACGGATATCGGCAAGATCGCTTGGCCCTTGTCTCTGTGGAGCAGAAGGTAGTGGCGAATTAGGTCTGGTTACTCCAGATCCACCTCCTGGGGTGGGTATTGAGTCGTTTCTCATCCACACCCAATTTCTGCTCGGATCATTAGTTCCTGACAAAACATTTGTCGGAATCTGGCTCGTCGTGATTGTTTGAGCGACTGAGCCGGCTGGTGCCGAGGTCGTGGAGACTGAGGCAGAGCTCATCAACACGCCGTCAGTCTGACCCATGTTTCTTACCCCGGTAGTGTTCTGAGGAACGTTGTCGACCGTTTGAGGGCGGTCAACTGGTGGTGTGGCGCTGGGAGAGCCAGTTTGGTCGGGATTCATCTCGATCTATCGGATCTAGGATCTGATTCTTAAGATAGGAAAGGCTATAGAATGTCCCCACAGTCGGCGCCAAATGTGAGATCCGGGATTCACACTAAGAATTTGTATTCGTGGATTTGGACTTTAGGATATAGAAATGGTATAGTTTCCTATGGATCAAAGACTTTATTGAGACTGATCGTCGAGATAGAACAAACACAATCGAGAAGAGAGAACAAAGTATAAAATCGAGCTATCTAATCGAAGTGTTCTTAGCCTAGGTTGGAATGTCTTGAATGAGTCGTCACTTCTTCTTTTAAATAGTCTCGCCCTTGACCTCTTCGTTCCGATATTTCGGCCTCGTCGTCGTAACGATCTCCGAGATTCCCACGGATCAGTTGAACTTGACAAGACCGAGTTGCTCTATCTCCACGTCATCTTCTGCCGAGCTCGAGCTCGATCGTCTTTGGCTTCGGCATCGTTCGGGCCTTGTCAGGGCGTTTATTCGCTTGGGCCCAACAAAGGAGTCGGCTTTTCCTCTTTGTCTTTGATTCTGGAACGGGCTTGTAATTATGGGCCTTTGTATTGTCTGTTAATGGGCCGGATTTCCTAGAGGGAAATCCAGTACCAACAGAACCTAGAACTACTTGCCTGACAAGCCATGTGTGGAAAACCCAAGCTCCGAGGAAGATCAAACACTTCATGTGGCAGGCATTATCGGGATGTGTGTCAACATGCCAACGCCTTGCTTATAGACATTTAGGGACAGACCCCTCATGTCCCAGATGTGGAGCTCAGGAGGAAACGATAAATCATCTTCTTTTTGAATGCCCCCCTGCTTTACAAGTATGGGCTCTTTCGGACTTCCCGTCCATTCCGGATTGCTTCCCGTGCACATCTTTATTTAGCAATATAGATTTCCTCTTCTGGAGGACAAAAGACGTGGGTCTCCCTGACCCACAAAGGGATAACTTCCCATGGATTCTATGGTATATTTGGAAAGCCTGAAATGGCAAATTTTTCGAAGGAAAGGAAGTCTCCCCCAAGGAGTCACTCCAACTAGCAATAATAGAAGCGGAGGAGTGGAGAGAGGCAAACACGACAGAAACTGGCGATGTAGAAGATGTCAACTTACGGACTCGCACGCTTGGTGACCGCCGACTAACCACCACGGCTGATACCATCCTGACATGTCAAGTTGACGCGTCGTGGGTGGCAAACGGTCTGACAAGTGGTTTAGGATGGTTTTATAAGGACCCGTTCGGAATTAGATCCACGGGAGCACTTGGATGTAGGCGGAGCCTATCACCCTTACTTGCGGAACTGGATGGGCTACTCTGGGCGATGTCATGTCTACTGGCGGGGGGAATCTTATCGGTGAGAATCGAGACGGATTGCTCGGATTTGCTAGCTATGACAGAGGAACCTCATGAATGGCCGAGTTTTAGGACCAAGTTGGACTTTTTCAACTCCCTTAGAACCCCATTCGTGGTTTTTTATTTAATTTTAATTCCTAGGAAAGACAATGTCCGTGCCAACTCCCTTGCAAAAGGGGCGAGAGCACGGGGTATTTTATTTTCCCATGTAAGTCAAGACGAGTTGGATCGGGTAACTCTCCGGAGGGACAATCCGATCCAAGCAATTTTGAATTAATATATGGAATACTGTTGACAAAAAAAAAAAATAATACATTAAAAATCTAATGATTTTTTCTTCAAATTTACTAATCTTTTTAATACTATTAATAAACAAAAAAGTCTTAAACAACAATTTAATTATTTTATATACTCAAAATAAAATTTAACAAATTTAAAATAAATAAAATTAATATAAACCAAAAATAAAATCAAATTTAATCATTTTTAGTTATTATATATAATTTTTATTATTTTTAAATTATTTATCAAATTCAAAAAAATTTAATGTTTTATAACTTACAATTTCAGATTTTTAATTATAAAAAAATTATTTTAACCATTTATATTATTTTTAAATTATTTTTTGATTATTAGATGTTATTTATACTTTATTAAATTTTATTGGTTAAAAATCTGTCACATCGATCACTCTTGTGAACCATTAGATCTCCAACTATTTTAATCCCAGCCATTGATTTATTTAAACCTAATTAATTAATGTGTCTTCTTCATCTCTTCTTTTCCTGAGTTTCCTGCGCCGTCTTCAAGCTTCCTCTTCACATTTTTTTTGTATCCACCAACAAATTGAGGAATCGTCAATGATGTGAGGTTGATGAAGATGAAGTGAGTCTGTGAGACAAAGACGAAGACAAATCGGTGTCGAGGCGGCGCAGGGTCACAGCTTGTCGAGGCAGGTTGTCGAGGCGCGCAGGGTGACGGCTCATCGCCGGAGCTTTAGTTAAAGACCACGAAAACGTGTTGCGGTGGAGTCGTGGTCAGTGATGGTTGAGACGAAGACGTGTTGCGGTGGAGTCGTGGTCACGGCAGGTCGAGACGAAGACATGTTTAGGTGGAGGAGGCTACGGGTCACGGCTTCTCGATGTACTCACTCGCCTTCAAGATGTCTTGCCGGAAAGAGCAGCGATGGTTGTCTGTGGAGCAGCACGGTGCAGCGGCAGTGGTGTAGCAACGGTGGTGCTGGAGATGACGGTGGATGTGGTTCGGCGAAGGTGGTCCATGGTGCCTCGTCACTGTTGCGCTTCTCCGTCTTTGCCTCGCTCGCCGTCGATGAAGAACCTGGAGTAGAGGACGGTGAAGACGATTTAGGTGGTGGAGGTGCCGGCGAGATATCACGGGAGCAGAGGGCGGAGACATCCCCGCAGCAGAGCATCCCGGCGATGAAGAACAAAATTTAATTTATGTATTTTGATAAATTATTTTTTATTTAATTTTAAAAAAATTAATTAATATTATATTAAATTACTTTATTTTTGTAATTTTTTTAGATAGCCACATAATATTTCGTGGAAATTCGTAGCTAAGGCCACGAAAGCTTCGCTGCTATTCATGGCTATATAGCCACGAACTAATTAGTGGCTATTCGTGGAAGCGTAGCCACGAATTGACAAGCCATGAATTGACACGAAAACCCGATAGCCACGAGCCCATAGCCAACAAATTTTTTCCATGGCTATCTGTGGCTATGGCTAAAATAGCCACGGATTAAGCCCCATAGCCACGAATAAATCAGTGGCTATGGAGCAATTTTCTTGTAGTGGGAAGCCCAAAATAAGACAACAACACCATCTGATTTGTAGGTTACTTTATCATTGTCTCTTCCACTTGTTAATTTATTAGTATAAGATTTGGCAACTCTTAAATGCTAGAGTTTGCGTATGTAGGTTGTATTTGTCTACATGTTACCAATGTTATTTTGGATGCAAGTGTTTGTTACATTTGTTGTACCATTCAAATTACGGCATCACCGATAACCAAATCGAAAATGAAATTAATCGAAAATCTTAATTCTACGAATAAAAGCCACTAAACAGTCGTCAACTATTCGCACTACACACACAAACTGGTCGCTAAATATTTACCATCAGTGAATCTGGATTTTACGAAAAGTCGCTTAATAATCGTTATCTAGTCATTACACCGTCGCCAAGTAGTCACCATTTCTTACGACTATGTTGTGACTATATTAGACAGTCAGATAGCAGTCGGCCAGACAGTACCATAATCGTATCTGGATGTTTCGTTTAGACATTGCATAGTCGTTTAACAGTCGACAATTAATAGCAAGATGTTTACAATAATCATATTTGGATTCTCCACTTAATCGTCTTATAATCGGTAAATTAGTCAATAAACAGTCGCCAAAAAGTCACCATAGTCTACGACTGAATCGTAACTATACTAGTCAGTCACATAACAGACGCCACATAGTGGCGAGATCATAACCATAATCGTATATGGATGTTCAGATTAATCAGGGGATAGTAGTTAAAATGGTTGTTACCCAGTCGCTCCATAGTAGCTAATAGTTACGACTACTTCTCGACTATACAATACAGTCGCATATTAATCGCCTTATGGCCACCTCAGTTAACGACTATTTGATGACAACATTCTCCGACCGTATCTGGACTCCCTCTATAGTCGCACAATTGTCGGTACAATAGTCGCAGTTTAGTCCCTATATCATGTGACGACTCTGCGTCTATTTTAAGATTACCTTTGTTGGTCGTATAAATAGTCGTAACTCGCCGACTAATAATACAACTATGAGATTTAGTGACTATGGATTGCCGACTACCATATTTAGTCGTATGGTTGTCGTAAAACACCGATTAACCACTATTCAGCGATTAATAGTGCAGTCGTGAAAATGTTGTTTTCTTGTAGTGTATGTTTAGATTTTATGAAAGTATGTAATGAGGTATGAGTGTATGCTAACGTAAACCTGTTGTATTATTTTGTTCAGGTTCAGCATGATCCGGTTTACGTGTGGCAGGGAAGTGGAATCGTTCCACAACAAGATGATAGGTGTCAGGTTTTATCCTATATCTAACTGCAAGTGCACAGTTCAGTAGTCGTAGTATATAGGTATCGAATCCACAGGGACTCCGTATTCAATAGCTCAAGAACAGGAAATTAAACTAGGAAGAAAGCAATGTGATTGAATTGAAAGCAATGCAAGAAAGTAAACAGAAAGCAGAGATTGTTGGTTGTGAAAGCAAGTTATTAAGAGCGCTAAGTCTAGGGCGTTCTCAGGAAATCAGACAAGCAGACAGTTCATTCAGCAAGGATCTAATTAAGCACAGTTCTAGAACTCAAAACACAGATATAGAATTAACCAAATTCCTTTGCGATAATTCTCTAAGTCTAAGTGCAGCAAACCAAACTTTCGTTTGCGAGAACTAACAGATTAAACTAGCATTAATTCCAAGTTTGATATGTTCACAATTATCCTAAACCAAACTTTCGTTTGCGAGAAGTTTAATTGCTCAACCTAATCAGTTCAGATCCTTAAACCCCACTTCCGTGACGTATTTAGCAACCTAAGATCTAGATTCTAATTGATCAGGTTAGAACTAGCTTTAAGCACAATTAGATTGAAGAACAGATATAGTTATGAATCCTTAACTGAATTAAACAAGTCTAGCAAGTCATGAAATCCTATGTGAGAAACCCTAAACCTAACAAGGAATCTACTCAGACATAGATAATGAAAACATAATCATATGATGAATAAATTGCATAGAAGATAAAGAATAAAAGGGGTTCGAAATCTTCTCCAAATACAGATGAAGTAAAGGTTCAGATCAGCCCCAAAAGCTCTAAAAATCCTCTGCTCTTAATTATGAAAGCGTAAGTAAATAAAACACCAAAAACTTAATTATATAGGTATAATCTCGGCCAGGGGCTTCTTTGTAAATATCAGGAACTTCTGGACCAGAGTGCAATATCTTGACTTCATTAAACCGCCGAGTTTCGGCCCATCTCGCTGGTGCAACGATCGATGCTAGAGTGCAACGATCGACGCATTCCTCTGTTTCGGACAGTGAACTCTATCTCTCGGCCAAACACTCCAAAAATCTCCAAAAAGTGCCATAATCACCAAGTATGCTCCAAACCTGATTATACCTGTAAAAGACTCTAAAAGAACACAAAAAGACACTAAAACACACTTATATCATGGTCTAAAACTAGTAAAAACCATGATATATCAACTCCCCCACACTTAGCCTTTGCTTGCCCTCAAGCAAAACAGAGAACTAAAGCTTGGTGAAGAGGTTTGAAAACTCTTCAGAAACTCATTTCATCCTAGAAGCTACAATACTCAGATTCCCCTTAGTAAACCACTGAAAGAATCAATCACAGGATATCAAGACCACAATGTACTTCCCCCACACTTAGCAACTGTCCTAAGTAAACTCCACAATCACTTTCAAGTATTCAAATTCTCCCTACTGACTTCTGCAAGTATTTAAGTGCGGTCTCACCTAAGGAGTATCGATCAAATGGCACATGGATTCTTACCTTATCAGCTCTAGACCACCATACTATCTTTCTCTAGTCCCTTTCTTCTCTTTCCCTTCTTTAACAACTGATTTTTCCCACATTGGGTATCATTTTATTTTATTTTATCAGTGTTCTTCCCGTTATGGGGTGTACTTTGGACACATTCCATGGATAGCACAGGAGATAATAGGGGTCTCTACCATTCTTGTGACCACTTCGGAGTTACTAACTCATCCTCAGTTTATTATTATTTTTTTTTTTACTTTATAGAAGGGGAGAAGGGAACTAAATAGGATAGGTTGACAGGCTGTGTCAGAACTAACAGGGAATCCGACACAGAGTATACCAAGCCCTTAGGTGAGAAATCTAAGTCAGTATTAGGGTGAAGTCAGTAAAGGATCCTCTGATACCTGAAGTGATGTGGGTGTTCCCAGTAGGTTGATCTGTAATGGGGTTTTCTAATAGTCATAGATAGATCCTGCAACTTCATCCCAATGGTTACTTAAGTTCCTGTAAGTCTTGTAAATCTTCTCAGAAAATCATAGTTTCTTACTTAAACAATTTTGACTCAATAAAACAAATTTTTTTGAAAAATGGACTGACTCTTAAGAAAACAGAAAGATAAACGTCAATATCACCTCCCCCACACTTAAGACACACTGTCCCCAGTAGTGTCAAGCGAAGGATCGGTAAAAAGAAAGAAAAATTGTTAAAGTTCTGTTGAGTTCTGTCGGGTTTACCTCTGTCGCTAAGCATCGATCGTTGCACTAAGTGCATCGACCGTTACTTGGCGATTTTCGTGTATGGTCGATCGTTGCTCAGAACTGCAACGATTGCTGCAATGCGATTACGATCGTGTTGTGACAATCGACACAGAAGTGCGTCGATCGACGCAACGCGAATCTGTCCGAGACCTGCAACCAGAAACTCACCAGAAACAAAAACAAACGTAAAATCCTAACAAAAACACCAAAAATTAAGTAGAAAAACACCAGTACCTAATGGTGGGTTGCCTCCCACCCAGCGCTTGTTTAAGGTCAATAGCTTGACCGGACGGGCAAGATTTTTCAGGCACCAGGAGATGCCAACAGAGACTTTTTCTGTCTCTGTCCAAGTCTCCTCATCCAAGGTGGCGAGTAGGCTGTTGCAGAATGCTCATGTCCAAGAAAAGATGGAGTAAAATGTGCTCCAGGATCTAGAATCACAGTGTCATTCGGCTGCTCATCATCTGCATCCATGATTGTAAATGTCTGCCCATCTATCAGTGGCTTTCGCAGCTTCTCCATCTCATAACGCAGCGGCTCATCTCCCACGTGGAGGTCTATTAGACTCTGTCTAACATCTATCACAGCTCCTGCTGTAGCCAAGAATGGTCTTTCAAGCAGCAATGCTTCATCAGGATCGCAGTCATACTTCAGCACAAGGAAGTCTGTCGGAACTAAGTAGTTTCCAACTCTCACTGGAATGTCCTTTAAGAGTCCTTCCGGAACTCGTATAGACTGATCAGCTAGGACAAGAGAGGTCCTAGTGGGAGAAAAATCCAGCATCCCCAACTTCTCTGCCACAGAATAGGGCATCATACTTCCAGCAGCTCCTAGGTCACACAGAGAACGTCTAAAACTGTCCTCAAAGATTGAACAATCAAGCACAAAGACTCCAGGGCCAGGCAGTTTCTTCGGGATCTTGTTTAACAGAACATCACCAATATGCTGAGGAACTATAACCACCCAGTCTCTCAGCTCTTCATCTAGAGGCAGCATCTTGTTCAAATACCTCTGCACACATGGATGATAAGGTGGATCATCAGAAGTTGGAATTTCTTCCAATTCTTCACCAATCTCCTCTAGCTTCTTAAGCTCTTCAATTTCATGCCTAATCACTTCAGACACTGAGGAGTATTGTCTAACAATCTGCGCATAAATCTCCTGTTGAGAGTTCTCAGAGACTCCAGGGAATAAGCTATCAATCTCCAAGTCTGCATCAATACCATCATCACTCAGCGAATCTGTCTGTTCCCGACGTGCATCGATCGACACTAGGTGTGTGTCGATCGTTGCAGCTCTGCAATTTCCACCCGAGAGTTTTCACTAAAATCCAGGATTTCTCCTTCCTTCACCAATTCAGCTGTACTTAGCTCAAATTTTTCACCTAGGTGAGATCCATCATTAACGTACACAGACCAGGCCTTAATATGAGTGTCTGCTAGCCCTTTTCCCTTTATTAAGCTGAAAATCTGGTTTACCTGAGTATCCAACTGCTTCATGTGAGTGTTCAGGGACTCAAACTTCCCATTGAGGTCTTCATAGACAGCATCTAACTTCTTGTTGCAGTCCACAGAAATCTTGGTCTGACTCTCCATTAGTTGTTCCATCATAGCTTCCATTCTGCTCTCATGAGCTGTAGGTGCAGGAGGAGTCTGGTAAGATGAAGTGTTGGGAATGTCCTGAAATCTACTGTACTTGCTCTAATTGAAAGTCGTATAGTCGAGATGAGACAATCATATAACACTAGGTAGTCATAACACTTTGCTAGAAGCCACTTATGATCAATGAGTTGAGAACTCATTGCTAGTGTTATATGATCCTACAGGGTCACACACCTAAGCAAACTGGGCGTCATAGACGAGGTTGATCATTAATGTAATGATCCAATGAATGCATATTTGATATGCATTCAATATCAATGTTCTGGGGAAGCATCGATCGTTGCAGTAGTGCATCGATCGATGCACTCGCGGATTAATCAGATTAATTCGGTTTAATCGTTGGTTAACTCCGTTGTGGTTTAAGCCGACATATATAAGATATATGGTCGACCTAAACTCGTCCCAAAAAAACCTAATTCACAGCCACCAGAACATAGAAAGAGACCTCTCTGGAGATTAGATCTCTGTAAGGCACTAGCATCCCTGTGGTCCAGTTTGTGTGCGTGTGGATACCAGTAGAGGCGCAGCATTTAAGGCGCTTCGTGATCTCGATTATCTGCAAACACTTCCGCTGCATATTCATCAGGTAAATCTGAGATCCCAATAGATTCAATTACATGAACCTTAGATCCTAGGCTCGGAATTCAGACTAGGGTTGCTAATCCTGATTAGAACTGCTAGAAATTCCTTCAGTGGTATCAGAGCTTTAGGGTTCCATTGAATCTGTAGCATGATGATTAGATTAGTTGAATCTAGATCTTTGTATAAATGATACAAGCATGCTAAAATTCGTTTTCCTGAAAACCTAGTTTAGGGTTCTGATCGAAAACGTTTATGGGTTTTCTCGCATGGTGTCGATCGATGCCAATCCGGCATCGATCGATGCAGGGCGAAAAACCCGAATAAATTTTAGGGTTTTTCCGCATGGTGTCGATCGATGCCAATCCGGCATCGATCGATGCAGGGCGAATACCCGAATAAACCTAGTTTTCGCCTAGTGACGATCGACGCAATTGTTGCATCGATCGACACAGCCTTGCGAGATTGTTGGATCGGTTCAATTGGATTGGACCGGTTATCGAGCTTGGTTAATAATGGCCGAACACTGTGAATGGTTTAAATGCGATTGGTTTGATTAGGTTGGCATCGACCGATGCTAATGTAGCATCGATCGACGCTGACCGGTATTCAAAACCGGATCAATTGGATTGATCGGTCATCGCGGATTAATTATAAGAATTAAAACATAGTAAAACTGAACGTTTTAAATGGTTCCGTTCCTCAACCAAATATCAAGTGATACTTGATGTCTTTCCAATCTTGTCAACTGTCAAGAACCATTTAGTTGTGTGATAGACTTGCAGTGCAAGATGTTCACAATTTCATGAGTAAGGCAGAGGTAGTCGTGTTGATGGACTTGCAGTGCAAGACATCAACAATTACGTGACTGAAGAGATTGGTTTACTTGACTGGGCCATCAAAATCGTTTTGGGCTCAGAGACATCAGGTGGATTGGACATAAGATGTCGATCCACAACCAAGAGTTATATTGGATATAACTAGCAAGGTTGTTGCTTACCTAAATAGCTAAAGTTGAGTGATAGCCAGTGGCTCACTTGAATTTAGTAAAATATGGGTCTTGGATCATTATATTTATCTGAGGAAGCATTGATTGAATATAATGCGAGTTTTCTTAAAAGTTAAGATTTCTCATTTCTTGAACATCATAACTAAACCTTTTTCTTTTCTATGTTCTCAGCTATGACTACTACTCATAATAATTAGTTCTCCCTGCGATCCGTCCTTGAGAAGGAAAGTTAAATGGATCGAATTTTCTCGAATGGTATCGGAACTTGAGAATTGTTCTCAAGCAGGAGAAGCGGGACTATGTCCTTGAAAATGTTCTCCCTGAAAAACCGAGAGCCAATGCTCCACATGCAGAAAGGAATGCTTGGGATAAGCATTCTAATGATGTGGTCGATGTGAATTGTCTCATGTTGGCTACCATGAACTCGGATTTGCAGAAGCAATACGAGAACGTGGAGTCGCCCGTGGAGATGATCACTAGCCTGAAAAATATGTTTCAGGAGCAAGCACGAACTGAGAGATACCAGACAGTTAAATCTCTCATTGAATGCAAGCTACCAAAGGACAGTCCAGTCAGTCCTCATGTCATTAAGATGATGGGTTATATTGATAACCTGGGGAAGCTGGATTGTCCCATTTGCCAAGAGTTGGCTACTGACATCATTCTGCAGTCATTGCCGTCAAGTTATGATCAGTTTGTTATGAACTATAACATGAATAACTTGAGAAAGACATTGACTGAGCTGCATGGCATGCTCAAGACAGCTGAGCCAAATATCAAGAAGGGCACTCCTAATGTACTTATGGTACAAGGGGGTAAGAAGTTTAAGAAACTTGGCAAAGGCAAGGGAAAGGGCAAGGCAGTCCCGGTTGAGAACCAGGACACGCCGGCGCCAGCCCCAAAGCCCAAGCCGGGCCCATCTGAGACTGATAAGTGCAATTACTGTAAAGAGCCTGGGCATTGGAAGAGAAATTGCAATAAATTCTTGGAAGAGAAGAAGAAGAAGAAGAAGACTTTCGAGACTTCATCTTCAGGTATTTATGTTATAGAAGTAAATGTTACTACTTCTGGTTCTACTTCTTGGGTATTGGATACCGGCTGTGGTGCTCATATTTGTACAAATATGCAGGGCCTAAGCAACAGTAGGAAGTTGGAAAGGGGACAAGTGGACCTGCGCGTGGGGAATGGAGCAAGAGTTGCTGCATTAGCCGTAGGAACATATAACTTGTCTTTACCTTCTGGTTTGGTTTTAAAGCTTAATAATTGCTACTATGTACCTGCTATAAGCAGAAATATTATTTCCATTCCTATTTTGGATGTGGAAGGATATCAGTTTTCAATTAAGAATAAATGTTGTTCTTTTGATTACAATGATATATTTTATGGTAGCAGCCCATTAGAGAATGGGCTTTATGTTTTAAACCAAACTGCACCAATCTATAACATTAACACCAAGAGATTCAAAACAAATGACACGAATCAGACTTTTCTATGGCATTGTCGTTTGGGCCACATAAACGAGAAACGGATTCAAAATCTCCATAGTGATGGGCTTTTGGGCTCATTTGATTATGAATCATGTGAGAAATGTGAATCTTGTTTACTGGGCAAAATGACTAAGGCCCCTTTCAACAAAATAAATGAAAGGGCCAGTGACCTATTGGGCCTTATACATACAGATGTATGCGGCCCAATGAGCACAAGTGCCAGAGGAAATTTTCGATACTTCATTACCTTCACTGATGATTTCAGCAGGTATGGCTATGTCTATTTAATGAGACATAAGTCGGAATCTTTTGAAAGGTTCAAAGAATTCCAAAATGAAGTACAGAATCAACTTGGCAAAAGTATTAAGGCTCTTCGATCAGATCGTGGAGGAGAATACTTAAGCCAAGAATTCAGTGATCATTTGAGAGATTGTGGAATTGTTTCACAACTCACTCCTCCTGGAACACCACAATGGAATGGCGTGTCTGAGAGGAGAAATCGGACTTTATTAGATATGGTTCGGTCAATGATGAGTCTCTCAACTCTTCCATTATCCTTTTGGGGATATGCTCTAGAAACGTCTGCGTTTACACTTAATAGGGTTCCGTCAAAATCAGTTGCAAAGACACCACATGAGATGTGGACTGGAAATGTTCTGAGTGTGTCTTTCCTGAAGATTTGGGGTTGTGAAGCTTATGTTAAGCGATTAATTACAGATAATCTCGAACCCAAATAAGACAAGTGCTACTTCGTTGGTTATCCTAAGGAAACCAAGGCATACTACTTTTACAACCAATCCGAGAACAAAGTGTTTGTTGCTCGGAACTGCGTTTTTCTTGAGAGAGAGTTTCTTTCCAAGAGAAACAGTGGGAGTAAAGTACAACTCGAAGAAGTTCGAGAACCGCAGGAAAATGCTCAACCTGTAGAGGAAGAGCAACAGTTGGATCTACAAAGAGTTGTAGAACCCGCGCCTGTGGAGCCTGAAATTCGCCGATCCGAAAGGATCCGTCACGAACCCGAGAGATATGGATTTCTCGTAACCAATTGTCATGATTTGTTAATCATTGACAGTGACGAGCCAGCGAATTTCGAAGAAGCAATGATGAGCCCTGACTCCGCAAAGTGGCTGAAAGCTGCTGAATCCGAAATGGGATCCATGACACAGAACCAAGTATGGACTTTGGTTGATTTACCCGATGGTGCAAGACCCATTGAGTGTAAATGGATTTTCAAGAAGAAAATTGATGTGGATGGAAATATTCAGATATATAAAGCAAGGCTAGTGGCAAAAGGTTTCAAACAAATTCATGGTATTGACTATGAAGAAACCTATTCACCTGTCGCCATGCTTAAATCCATTCGGATTCTCTTAGCAACAGCTGCTCATTATGATTATGAGATCTGGCAGATGGACGTGAAAACGGCTTTCCTTAATGGAATTCTGGTAGAGGATGTGTACATGACACAACCCGAAGGTTTCATCGATCCAAATGCAGCTAGGAAAGTATGCAAACTTCATCGATCCATTTATGGATTGAAGCAAGCATCTCGGAGTTGGAATCTTCGTTTTGATGAAGCAGTCAAAAAGTTTGATTTCATCAGAAGCGAAGAAGAACCATGTGTTTACAAGAAGACTAGTGGGAGCGCAGTTGCATTTCTCGTGTTGTATGTAGATGACATACTCCTTCTCGGAAATGACATCCCGTTGTTACAGTCTGTTAAGACTTGGCTCGGAAGTTGTTTTTCAATGAAAGACATGGGAGAAGCCGCGTATATTCTTGGAATAAGAATCTATAGAGATAGATCAAACAAGTTGATTGGACTGTGTCAAGACACTTATATCGATAAGGTCTTACACAGGTTCAGAATGCAAGATTCCAAGAAGGGCTTCATACCAATGTCTTATGGCATAAGTCTCAGCAAGAAGCAGTGTCCTGAGACACCTGCTGAGCGAGATCGCATGAGTCGGATTCCCTATGCCTCGGCGTTGGGATCCATCATGTATGCCATGCTCTGTACTCGTCCAGATGTTGCTTGTGCTTTAAGCATGACGAGTAGATACCAATCGGATCCAGGTGAAATTCACTGGACAACAGTCAAGAATATTCTGAAGTATTTGAGAAATACTAAAGATAAATTCTTGGTGTATGGAGGAAGTGATGAGCTGGTAGTAAGTGGTTACACAGACGCAAGCTTTCAGACAGACCAAGATGATTTCCGATCGCAATCTGGTTACATCTTCTGCCTGAATGGCGGTGCAGTCAGCTGGAAGAGTTCCAAGCAGGACACTATAGCAGATTCCACAACTGAAGCTGAGTACCTCGCTGCTTCTGAAGCGGCAAAGGAGGCTGTTTGGATCAAGAAGTTTATCACTGAACTTGGTGTGATTCCTAGTATTTCTGAGCCAGTGGCTCTGTATTGTGACAACAATGGAGCCATTGCGCAAGCAAAGGAACCTAGATCACACCAGAAATCCAAACACATAGAAAGGCGATATCACCTTATCCGTGATATTGTGAATAGAGGAGATGTGAAGATCAGCAGAGTCCCTACGGATGAGAATGTTGCTGATCCACTGACCAAGCCCCTCCCAAGGCCTAAGCATGAGTTTCATACAACTGCTGTAGGCATTAGATTTCTTAAGATATGATCTTGATTTCAGTGGGAGTTGTATTTGTTTTAGTTATGACATGATGTTCACAAAGACATAATAGTTATGTTAATTTTAATGAAATTGTTTCAGCATTATTTCATTGTGTTAATTAAATATATATATTGTCCCAAAGTAATTTATGACATTTTATAGGCCATCAAGTATGTGACTTGATCATGAAACCCTATAAGCAATAAATGACATAAATTATAATGGTCCCTGGTCGAGGTTGTTAACGTGGGACATTAACAACCACGTGAGACTAGTATGTGAGGTGACTGATGACCATGTTTCATGGAGTCATTAATAAGTGTATTAAAGTCAATCACATAGATATGTGTTAGAGAACACATAATCGGACTTGGCCCGTTAATGAGGACTCTACAAGATGTTATATGAGTGTCATAAGAGTTTCTCATTACGACTAAAGAGAGTAGTCCTTAGACCTGAGTTCATCATGTCCTCTCTTATATGGATTGGTTCGTCTTGACTTTGTCAAACGTCAGCCGTAACTGGTGATCATAAAGACACTGATTAGGCGTATCATGAAATATAAAAGAGACATGGATGGAACAAGATGGGATTTGTACCTCCTATATAACAGGAGTTAAATATCTCTGGGCCTATCGAAGATTTGATACTGGAAATGCGTGGCCGCGCTCAAACGAGGTGATTGTCAGTCGTTTGTTTTTCATCAGTACAAATCGGGATTCGATAAACGTAATCTGGTTGAATAAGGATGACACAGTGCTTGCCTTATGCTAGATTGAGATATAGCTACAAAGGGATTAAAGGAATAGATGATTCCAGTACAAGTGGGAGATTGTTGGGAATGTCCTGAAATCTACTGTACTTGCTCTAAGTGAAAGTCGTATAGTCGAGATGAGACAATCACATAACACTAGGTAGTCATAACGCTTTGCTAGAAGCCACTTATGATCAATGAGTTGAGAACTCATTGCTAGTGTTATATGATCCTACAGGGTCACACACCTAAGCAAACTGGGCGTCATAGACGAGGTTGATCATTAATGTAATGATCCAATGAATGCATATTTGATATGCATTCGATATCAATGTTCTGGGGAAGCATCGATCGTTGCAGTAGTGCATCGATCGATGCACTCGCGGATTAATCAGATTAATTCGGTTTAATCGTTGGTTAACTCCGTTGTGGTTTAAGCCGGCATATATAAGATATATGGTCGACCTAAACTCGTCCCAAAAAAAACCTAATTCACAGCCACCAGAACATAGAAAGAGACCTCTCTGGAGATTAGATCTCTGTAAGGCACTAGCATCCCTGTGGTCCAGTTTGTGTGCGTGTGGATACCAGTAGAGGTGCAGCATTTGAGGCGCTTCGTGATCTCGATTATATGCAAACACTTCCGCTGCATATTCATCAGGTAAATCTGAGATCCCAATAGATTCAATTACATGAACCTTAGATCCTAGGCTCGGAATTCAGACTAGGGTTGCTAATCCTGATTAGAACTGCTAGAAATTCCTTCATGAAGACCCATAGGTTCTCTGAGTACCTTGTCCAAAGGTCTTCTGAAAACCACTAGTCTGTCCAGAATTAGATGAGCTGCTGTTGAAAGCACTTTTCTGTCCTCCATTGAAGAATCTGTTTCCCTGTTGATTACCAAATCTATTACCTTGGAATCCAGAACCTTCTATGTAATTCACATCTTCCTGCTGAGTGTCCTCCTCAGTTTGAATTACCTGTACATCTTGGGCAAAATGGACTGCTTTCTTACCTGCTAGGAGATTGCAAACTGTGTCCAGCCTAGATCTAATATCAGCTATGTCAGAATTCTCTACACTTCCACCAGATTTCTTCCTCCTCTCATCCATAGTCTTGCAGCTATTGCTGCCTATTAGATTCTCAATCAATTTCTTAGCTTGTGTAGGAGTCTGGGTGTTGAAGTTAGCATTACTGGAATTGTCCAGCGCAGTCTGATATGGAAGATCTATGCCTCTGAAAAAGATGCCAATCAACTGAACCTCAGTGAATCCATGGTGTGGACAGTCACGCTGATACTGCTTAAATCTCATCCAGGCAGTCTTTAAAGGCTCCACAGCTCCTTGTGAAAAGGTGAGTATGTCCTGTCTGGACTGGTCTGAGCGCGCATCATCATAGAAGTGACACAGGAACTCACTCTTTAAAGCTGCCCAAGTAGTATACTGAGCAGGCGCTAACTGCTTCAGCCATGCACTAGCGTCTCCAGCAAGACTGTGCGGAAAGAGCTTAAGGAACAGATAGTCTGGGCACACTCCATCATACTTCATGCCAGTGACTACGTCCTCAAACGAATCAATGTGATCCATAGGCTGCTCCGTTGGGTAACCATGAAACGCATTCTGTCTCATCAGCGAGTAGTAGATGGTTTTGATCTCAAAATCATTCCTCTCAAAAGCAGGAAGCACTAAAGCTGACCGGTTTCTATGAAACTCATCCGGTCTGTTGTAGTCAGCTAAAGTCCTCTCATGTACAACCATCTCTCTACCTTGGGCCTGTCCTTGACCCTGGTTCTGCTCCTGTTGCTGTTGCTCAGGAGGATTAGGGATGACATTCCCTTCAGCATCAACCCGATGCCCAGCAGCATTGTACGGGTTATTATCTCGGTCCCTCAGGGTACCTTCAGCATCTGGTATCAAGATCAGACGTTCTAGCACCATCCTTTCTCTTCTTTCTCTTCTGTTGGCTCTCTCTAAACGTCCAAGTTCTTCAAGATCGAGATTAACTAAGTCCAAGTTCGGATTACTTCTAGTTTTCTGCGTCTGCATAAACTGTCTGTAATCGTCCGGCAACGATCGATGCTATCAGTGCAACGATCGTTTCAATCTTTGAATCGCCTAGTGACGATCGATGCTAGAGTGCAACGATCGACGCAGTGAGATATTAGTACCTGCGACAGAGAGAAAAACAGAGAAAATCAGCAACTAAAAAAACAAAATTAAAAACGAAAAGAAAACGAAAAATCCTAGTAAAACCCTAAGTTCTAAACTATCGAAGACTCAAAGAATCCCCGGCAACGGCGCCAAAAACTTGATATGTGTCAGGTTTTATCCTATATCTAACTGCAAGTGCACAGTTCAGTAGTCGTAGTATATAGGTCTCGAATCCACAGGGACTCCGTATTCAATAGCTCAAGAACAGGAAATTAAACTAGGAAGAAAGCAATGTGATTGAATTGAAAGCAATGCAAGAAAGTAAACAGAAAGCAGAGATTGTTGGTTGTGAAAGCAAGTTATTAAGAGCGCTAAGTCTAGGGCGTTCTCAGGAAATCAGACAAGCAGACAGTTCATTCAGCAAGGATCTAATTAAGCACAGTTCTAGAACTCAAAACACAGATATAGAATTAACCAAATTCCTTTGCGATAATTCTCTAAGTCTAAGTGCAGCAAACCAAACTTTCGTTTGCGAGAACTAACAAATTAAACTAGCATTAATTCCAAGTTTGATATGTTCACAATTATCCTAAACCAAACTTTCGTTTGCGAGAAGTTTAATTGCTCAACCTAATCAGTTCAGATCCCTAAACCCCACTTCCGTGACGTATTTAGCAACCTAAGATCTAGATTCTAATTGATCAGGTTAGAACTAGCTTTAAGCACAATTAGATTGAAGAACAGATATAGTTATGAATCCTTAACTGAATTAAACAAGTCTAGCAAGTCATGAAATCCTATGTGAGAAACCCTAAACCTAACAAGGAATCTACTCAGACATAGATAATGAAAACATAATCATATGATGAATAAATTGCATAGAAGATAAAGAATAAAAGGGGTTCGAAATCTTCTCCAAATACAGATGAAGTAAAGGTTCAGATCAGCCCCAAAAGCTCTAAAAATCCTCTGCTCTTAATTATGAAAGCGTAAGTAAATAAAACACCAAAAACTTAATTATATAGGTATAATCTCGGCCAGGGGCTTCTTTGTAAATATCAGGAACTTCTGGACCAGAGTGCAATATCTTGACTTCATTAAACCGCCGAGTTTCGGCCCATCTCGCTGGTGCAACGATCGATGCTAGAGTGCAACGATCGACGCATTCCTCTGTTTCGGACAGTGAACTCTATCTCTCGGCCAAACACTCCAAAAATCTCCAAAAAGTGCCATAATCACCAAGTATGCTCCAAACCTGATTATACCTGTAAAAGACTCTAAAAGAACACAAAAAGACACTAAAACACACTTATATCATGGTCTAAAACTAGTAAAAACCATGATATATCACAAGACAATGGGAATTATCCATAGATTATGAGGCATATGGTAGGTGCATAACACTACACAGTGATGATTCGGCGGATTCATATATGTCGAGAGTCTTGAAGGAGTTCGACGTTGTACGTGGCACAAGTTGTAGGCTGACTTATGTGGCACCGGCGAGGATGAGCTCAATTGCAGCATCGAAGATGCTGCCAGTTTTTATTGAGAGTGGAGATGGTTTGGACACTTTCAAAGTGATAAGAAGGAAATAAACGAGGGTATTTGCTTGTACGCGGAGTTTGAAGAAGGGGATAGCGTGGCAGTGAGAAGTAGTATACCAAAACAATTAAGAGGAAGTACCATGGATATACCTCCAAAACTTAGTCAAACTCGTGAAGATGGTACTTTCCAGCAGTTGCTTCTAAGTCAAAGCGCGAGTAACATTTTTTGGAGAAGATTGTTCAAATGGTATTTAAACAAATTCATGTAGCATGGGAGGCATTTGGGCCTTTGTTGAGAAAGGGAAAGTTTTGATTGATTCAGCTCTAGATGCGGTGGAGGATCATGGAGATATTCAGACAATTGAGACATTTGTGAAAGAAACACAAACATTTGACGCACTTAGCTCTAATGGTTAGGATGAGTAATCTGAAGATGCAATAGGTTTGAATGGTTTAGATGAGGATTTTAGAACCATTTTTCCTTGTGAAACTGAGAGATCGTCGAGTAGATCATACGATATAGAGGGGTCAGCTAGCGAAGATGAAGATGAAGATGAAAGGGAACAAACATCAGCTGATGCAAGTCTTGGAGGTGACTGTGAGAGTCTCGATCCAACTCAATGGACACAACAACTTAACAAGGTGTTCAAAAATGTTTAAGAACCTTCTAATGAGAAATCCTCGGGTAATGAACAACTACCAATCGTATCGCCTTATACTCAAAACACAATGGAGCCCACATCATCTGGTGGTATGTTGCTGAGCCTACAAATTATTTATGAAGATCCATGATCAAGTTACCATGTTTGTGAAAGATGCTCCACCAATGTTTGTTGATGAGATAAAATGTGGGAAAGAGCTTGCTGATATTGATATAATAGTGGATGATGATGTCATATATAGTGAGTGGTTTTCAAAACGAAAAAGGATTTATAGGTAACGATATATGTTTTTCCCATAAAGAGGTTGTTTGACTTTCGTATTCCGCGGTCGACACGTAAGAAGATAGTTATGCAATGCGTATACCAATGGTGTGATTGGAGGGTATTGGATAAGGATATACCCCTTTCTTCTTATTTTGAGATAATGAAGGTGTCTTTGTACCACTCTTGCAATATTATGTCAAGATCCAAGAGCAGAAAACATGCTACGTCACGAGTAATATCAGAGTTGTTGAAGAAACATTTTGAGAATGGGAGAATTGGTCCTAGGCCGAGGAACTTGCCGCTAATGTTGATGGAGGAGTTGTAAGTTACAGAATTATATTGGAAATCGTAGAGAACATGAGAGATGGATATTGAGGCAACACACGTATCCGCAGAGGGCAGCTACAGTTTACTTCATGCTTATCTCTATTTGATGCAAAAGGTAAATCCATGAATGGTATATCATCTCTAGATAATAGATAAAGAAGATGATGTCAATAGGTCTCAATATCTATTTTCGCATTTGGTGCTTGTATTGAAGGTCTGATGTGGATACGGTAGGAGATTGGTGTGGATGGGATGCAATTGTGGGGGTAAATACATAGGGTGCATGATGATCGTCGATGGTGAGAGTGATGCATCATAGGAGTTGTTTCTTCCCAACTTGGCTGAGATTGTCCCTTATTTGTGTGATCTGTTCATTTTCTATGATCGTCATTCATCAATTTACACGGTCATTAAGTAAGTCTACCCCCTGGCCAACCACGGAGCGTGCGCTGTTCACTTGTAGCGGAATGTAAACTCAAAGTTCAAGACATACACATTGACAAAACTAGTTTCAAATGTTGCGCGGGTATTGAGGAGCGGATACTTCCTCGGGGCTTTGGATAGACACATTTACGCAGTGCTAATTATGAAAAATTGTTAGAAGATATGGGTTTGAGCACTGGATTCAGGTCCATGGAAGTGGGATAGGTACTGAAGATGCAACGAGCTGGAGGTTGAACAACGACATCATCTGGATCAGTCAAGCTGTGAAACAACACTTGCATCAACGACATAGATAGTATGGGACGTGAGCTGGAGTTGAAGAATATGGAAGCTAAGGAAGCTAGTAGCTGACTAGGAAAAAACCAAAGGAGAATAGGTGAGATGGACAAGAAGATCAAAGAAGAGCCACATGAAAGATACACTTGAGAAAGTTTAGAAAATAAGCTTTTTCCTAAACAAAGATTAATGGAAATATTCCTAAATGTAGTTAGGAAAGTTGTAAGATTGCCTACGAAGTATAAATAGGTCATCTAGGGCATATGTTCTTGGTGCGCCGTTAAGAGAGAGATTGCTTTTAACAAGGGTTTCAGAGTTCTTGTAAGGGAATTAAGATTGGGTGTTAAGGGTTAATCTAAGGAGCATTGAGATCATTGTTAGATCGAAAAGTAGGTAAGATATTGGGTTGTTAAGGTGAAACTATCAATTTGCTTTGCAATAAAAGTCTTTGGAAAGAATACCATGTGTCACATTCTGATTACGTAGCTCTCGCATTTTCAATTGGTTTCAGAGCGGACACTTGTTAGTTAATATATATACATGTGAGATTATGTGGAAGAAATGGAGAAATACCATGAGCTAATCAATAGCTCTAGAGTAATACTGGATGCGACCAACTATGGCTTTTGGAAAGCAAGAACAAGATCGCAAATCAAAGGCATTGACCCACTTGCATGGAAGATAATAGAATCAGGTTGGACAGCTCGTACTACGAAGAATGATGAGGGAGCTGATGTACCTAAATCAGAAGAAATCTGAACAGAAGTAGAACTCAAATTGTCCAAATACAATTCCAGAGCTCTCACTGTGATTCACTGTGGTGTAGCCATGAAGCAATCAGAGTTGCTACAAGGGTGTGAACTGGCAAAAAAAGCATGGGAAATTCTTCAGATACACTTTGAAGAAACATAGAAGGTACAAAACTCAAAAAATGATCTTCTGGCTACCAAGTTTGAGGACCTGAAAATGGAAGATGATGAAACATCCTCTGAATTTAGTGCTAAAATTAGCTCACTAGCTCAGGAGGCATCACTTATCGGTAAGAAGTACAAGGACAAGAAACTGGTCAAAAAATTTCAAAGGTGTCTACCAGCTAAGTATATGCCATACAAGGCAGCACTAAATGTGTCAGCCAACACTGAAAGTATGGGTTTTGATGAGTTAGTTCGAATGCTGCAAGTTCACGAACTAGAACTGGATGGTACCAAGAAGCGTAAAATCATTGCCCTTGTCTCACAACCAAAGGCTAGTCAAGAAATTGATGAGGATGGCCCAATAAGTCTCATTGTTCGGGGATTTGATCGTGCTCTAAGAAGGGTAGAACAAGGACAAAGCTCAAACAAGTATAACAAGAAATCCTTTGATGGTGTGAAGGCAACTAAGAAAGCTGAAATGCAGTGTCATGAATGCAAAGAATTTGGACATTTCAAAACTGAATATTCAACAGTCATGAGATGAGAGATGAAGTGTCTTGGATGCAAAAGAACTGGACACACTCATCTGGAATGTGTTAATGATCAGAAATGAAGACAAGAAAAATCAATGCTGGGAGTAAGCAATGATGAATCCGAGGACGAAAGTGATGAAAAAGAAGTAAACAACTTTGTAGCATTCCTGGGAATCACCAAAGTTGAAGATGATGAGTCTGAGTCAGATTCAGAACCCAAGGCAGTTCTAGCAAGCAGCTACAAGGAAGTAAGAGATGCTCTAATTAAGATTGGATTGGAAAACATGGCGTTGATACAGATGAAGCAACGACTTGAAGCTCAAATTGAGTCTCTACAGGATGAACTGAAAGCTGAACAGAAACTCAGTCAAGAAAGTGTTACATTCATAAGGGAAAAGTTGACACTAGTAAAGAAATCAAAAGAGTTAGAGCTGATGTTGAGGAAAGAAAAGGAAGTGACGAAGAAGCTTCAGTCCGAGCTAGATCAACATCACCGCAAAATTCACATGTTTGCCGGAACTAAGCAACTGGATAAGATTTTGAGTTATGGAAGGACTGAGAACATCAAGTCATGACTTGGGTATACTGGACGAACTGTAATGAAACCGAGTAAAACAACATTTCTCCAGGAAAATACAACAAGCCTAACTTAGAGGGTGTATGACATATCTGTTGGAATTATGTCCAGTAATCTCTGTACTGTCTCTAGAAAGTAAGAGTATGTCAATGATCAGACATAAGTCATATAATACTGGGGGTCATGATGGCTTGCTAGAGTCCGCTCATGATCTATAAGTCTTGGACTTATTGCCTTTATTATATGATCCCATATGGGTCACACGCCTAAGCTAACAGGAAACTATGAAGGAACGGTTCAGCAGATGTACGGTAAAAGTGCTAGGCATTTACTGTGCTTGAAGAGATAGAAGGGCCTGATTAAATCCAAGGGATTTAATCAGACTGAGAATTGGGCCCAAAAGCCCATGAGAACTAAAAGGAGTTTTAATGAATAAAACTTGACCTAGCTCTCTAATTCTCCTAAGCCTTCTGCGCCTCTCTCTCTCTCTTCTGCGCCTCCCTCCCTGTGGTCTAGCAGCCTTCTTCCTGTTGGTGTGCGTGTGTGAACCTTTGGAGGAGCTATCTCTTGGTGGTTCTGCTGATCTCTGACAATACCTCTTCTTCCGCTGCATAAACAAGGTATTAGGTGAGATCCTTTATGATTCTGCAAAAGAACCTAGATCCAAGCATGTTTAGTAGGATCAATCAATGAGTAATTGAATCAGGATCAACTAAACAATCCTTCAGTGGTATCAGAGCCATTGGTTCTGTTAGGTTTTCTTGTTTAGAATCATGTTTAGGTTGTTTAGAAGTGTTTGAATCAATCTATTGATAAGAAAAACACTTAAGAAACAAAGAATTAAAACCTAAACTAAATAAAATCGCATGATCCAATCTATATTGAATTGGTATGCGTCGGAGTGTTGATCGGAAAGGATCACACGTCCGGATCGGTCAAGACGCACGAACCGATCGCGTCATGGATCGAGTTGCGTGGTCGGATCGATCAGCTGGTGAACCGCGAGTGAGGAACCGATCGGCCGAGCCGATCGCATGTATCGATCACGGATCGATGGCATGGATCGATGCGATCGCATCCAGCTCTCGTCGCGTCTCGACCCGACCACCGTCCCGTCCCGTCTCGCCATCGTCCCGATCGATCGTCAGCGTCGCAGTTGTGATCGAGATGGACCGATCCCGGATCGCGTCCCGTCCCGTTCGTGCATCGCGTGATGCTTGCGTCTGGCCGATCGTGTCTCGTCTCGATCGCGAAGCTAGGTCACGACCGTGATCGGTTCGTGACCAATCGGTTCGGTTCGGTTAATGGTTCGGTTTAAAATTTATTAAAACTTAAACGTCACGGTTTAATAATTACAGACTTAATAAATTTATTAAGATCTGGTTAAACCGTGATAAGAAATCCAAAGTCGTAAAATTAGATTTAGTGCCTAAACCAGTGGTTTTCTAATTTGATTTGGTTGGACCAAATAAATTGAGAAAATCCGGTTTAGTAAATAACCGGTTGACAATTGTGGTCATCGTAGTAATTAATTTTGGTTAGACCAATTTTAATGAACCAGACCGGTTATGTCATTTAATTGGACAATTGGGTTATGTCTTGGACATAGACCAATTCTTGGGCCATGGGCCAAGAAGTTAAAACAATTGGGCCAATTATTTGAGTCTTATTCTTCAGATTATTTTAAAATTCATTTAATAATTAAAATTTGTTTTTAAAATTAATCAGTTTCCAAAATTTCAAATTAGAAAGTTTCTTAGAATAGAAGTTTCTAGATTTGCATGTTTTGGATATTTAGGAAATTTCTATAGTTAGAAAGTTTCCAATTTTAGAAAGTTTCCAAAATCAGTAGGTTTCCCAAAATGGAAAGTTTCCCAAAATAGTAATCTTCTATTTTGGGATGAAATTTTAAGAAAAACCTACAAACCTCAAATAATATCAAGCGTTGGATGTCTTGTCCAGATTATGTCAGCTGTTGAAGCCCATTCAATCGTACACACGGCCTTACAGTGTGAGGGTGTCTATCTTTTGCGTGGGTAAGACAGTTTGTGATTCATTGATGTCATTGGGAGTCCCAGACATTAGTGATTACATGACTGTATAGTCTGGTTTTCTTGACTAGGCCATCGGGAGTCCCGGGCCTTGAGACATCAGAGTGGATTGGGCCTCGGGCCCAGATTCACAACCAAGAGTTATATCACGGATATAATTAGCCGAGATAGGGCTTACCGATATAAGCTAAGGTTGGGTGACGGCCAGTGGCCCACTTTGATCTTAGTTATATGTGGATCTTGGAATCATTATATTCTATTGAGGGTAACTGATGTTATTGAATATAATGAGAGATTAATCATATTAACTATAATGCGAGATTAATCATATTGAACATATTAACTAAAATCCTTTTATCTTATATTTTAGCTATGACTACTACAAGCACACAAAACACATTCTCAATCCGGTCTGTTCTCGACAAGGAGAAGCTGACTGGAACGAACTTCCTGATGTGGTCAAGGAACTTGAGGCTGGTCCTCAAGCAGGAGAAGAAGGAATATGTCCTTCGTGATCCCCTCCCCGAGAGGCCTCCTAACAATGCCGCCAGGAATCTGCATAATGCTTGGGAAAAGCATTCGTCAGATGAAAATGATGTCTATTGCCTGATGTTGGCGACCATGACTGCTGAGCTGCAAATGCAGTTCGAGAGTGTGTTGTCGCCCATCGAGATAATGGCAAGCCTGAAATCGCTTTTTCAGGAGCAGGCAAGGACTGAGAGGTTCCAGACAGTTAAGAACCTCTTAGACTGTAAGTTGGCTGCAAATGCGGCAGTGAGTCCTCATGTCTTGAAGATGATGGGTTATCTCGATCATCTTCAGAAACTCGACTGCCCTATCAGCCAGGAACTTGCCTGCGACATCGTTCTGCAGTCTTTACCTGCAAGCTATGATCAGTTCATCATGAACTTCAATATGCATGGCTTGAGTAAGACATTGCCTGAGCTTCACGGAATGCTCAAGACTGCAGAGCCCAACTTGAGGAAAGCCAAGGACCCCAATGTGCTTATGGTGCAAAAGGGCAAGGGCTTTAAGAAATCCTCTGCCAAGGACAAGGGAAAGGCTAAGGCTGTTCAAGTCTCGGACAAGGACACGCCAAAGCCCAAGCCCAAGTCCAAGGCTGGGCCTACTGACATCTGCAGGTTCTGTAAAGAACCAGGGCATTGGAGGAGAGAATGTAAGAAATTCCTGGAAGGTCTAAAGGAATTGAAGAAGAAGACTTTGGAGACTTCTTCATCAGGTATTTTTGTTATAGAAGTTAATACAACTACTTCTGATAATACCTCATGGGTTATGGATACTGGTTGTGGGGCTCATATTTGTACTAATATGCAGGCACTCAGCAACAGTAGGAGGCTGAAGCAAGGACAAGTGGAGCTACGAGTTGGGAATGGAGCGAAAGTTCCTGCACTAGCTGTAGGCACATACTTGTTGTCTTTACCTTCGGGATTGGTTTTAGAACTCAATAATTGTTATTTTGTACCTGCGATAAGCAGAAATATTATTTCAATTTCATTGTTGGATTTGGAAGGTTATGATTTTTCAGTTAAGAATAAATTATGTTCCTTCAATCGCAACAATTTGTTCTATGGTTGTGCCCCTCTTACGAATGGGCTTTACATACTTGATCAATCCGCGCCAATTTATAACATTAATACCAAACGGTTCAAACCTAATGAGGAGAACCGAACGTTTCTATGGCATTGTCGTTTAGGGCACATCAGCGAGAAACGCATTAAGAGGCTCCATTCGAATGGACTTCTTGGCTCATTTGACTTTGAGTCATGTGAGAAATGCGAATCCTGTCTGATGGGCAAAATGACGCGGGCCTCCTTTAATAAACCTAACGAGAGGGCCATTGACTTATTGGGCCTGATACACACAGATGTGTGTGGCCCAATGTCCACAAATGCAAGAGGAAACTATCAGTACTTCATTACCTTCACTGATGATTTCAGTAGGTATGGATATGTTTATTTAATGAAACATAAGTCTGAATCGTTTGAGAAATTCAGAGAATTCCAAAATGAAGTACAGAACCAACTTGGCAAAAGCATTAAAGCTCTTCGGTCCGACCGAGGAGGAGAATACTTGAGCCAAGAGTTCAGTGATCATCTAAGAGAGTGTGGGATAGTTTCCCAACTCACTCCTCCTGGAACACCTCAATGGAATGGTGTGTCTGAGAGGAGGAATCGGACCTTATTGGATATGGTTCGGTCTATGATGAGTCACACAGACCTTCCAATATCCCTTTGGGGATATGCTCTGCTAACAGCAGTGTTCACTCTAAATAGAGCGCCATCAAAAGCAGTAGCAAAGACACCATATGAATTATGGACTGGAGAAGCTCCAGTGCTGTCTTATCTTAGAATTTGGGGTTGTGAAGCCTATGTCAAGAGATTGATCTCTGACAAGCTTACACCAAAGTCTGACAAATGCTACTTCATTGGTTATCCGAAGGAAACCAAGGCTTATTACTTCTACCTACGATCCGAGAACAAGATCTTTGTTGCCCGGGATTGTAATTTTCTTGAGAGGGAGTTTCTCTCTAAGAAAAACAGTGGGAGTAAGGTACTGCTTGAAGAAATTCAAGATGAACAGGATACTGCTCAACCTAATGAGGAAGAGCAGCAGGAGGACCTACAAGAAATTGTAGAGCCTGAACCTGTGGTACCTGAAGTTCGAAGATCCGGGAGGATCCGTCACGAACCCGAGAGATATCAAGGATTTCTCGTGACTGACTGTCATGATCTTCTGATCATTGATGGTGATGAACCATCGAACTTCAATCAAGCCATGATGGGCCCAGATTCCTCTAAGTGGCGTAAGGCCACTGATTCCGAAATGGACTCCATGTCGGTCAACCAAGTGTTTTCGTTGGTTGACTTACCCGCTGGTGTAAAAGCCATCGAGTGCAAATGGATCTTCAAGAAGAAGATTGACGTGGATGGAAATGTCCAGATTTATAAAGCCAGGTTGGTGGCAAAAGGTTTCAGACAAGTTCACGGTGTGGATTATGATGAAACCTATTCCCCAGTGGCTATGATGAAATCTATTCGGATTCTACTAGCAACTGCAGCTTTTCATGATTATGAAATTTGGCAGATGGACGTAAAAACCGCCTTCCTGAATGGTATTCTGGAAGAGGATGTGTATATGACACAACCTGACGGTTACATAGATCCAAAGAATGCTGGGAAAGTATGCAAGCTTCATAAATCCATTTATGGATTGAAGCAAGCATCGAGGAGCTGGAATCTTCGTTTTGATGAAGCGATCAAGCAATTTTACTTCATCAGAAACGAAGAAGAACAATGCGTGTATAAGAAAACTAGTGGGAGCAAGATAGTATTTCTTATTATGTATGTCGATGACATACTACTTCTCGGAAATGACGTACCAATGCTGAAGTCGGTAAAGGACTGGCTTGGAAGTTGTTTTTCCATGAAAGACATGGGTGAAGCCGCATACGTTCTTGGAATCAGGATCTACCGGGATAGATCTAAAAGGCTGATAGGCTTGTGTCAAGATTCATACATTGACAAAGTCCTGCATAGATTCAGCATGGCAGATTCCAAGAAGGGCTTCACGCCAATGGTACATGGCACAACGCTAAGCAAGAAGCAGAGCCCTACGACGGCTGCTGAGCTTGAGCGCATGAAGAATATTCCTTATGCATCTGCAATAGGATCTGTCATGTATGCCATGATCTGTACTCGTCCTGATGTTGCTTATGCATTGAGCATGACGAGTAGATACCAGTCAAATCCAGGTGAAAACCATTGGATTGCCGTCAAGAATATCCTGAAGTATCTAAGACATACTAAGGATAAGTTCTTGGTGTACGGTGGAAGTGATGTGCTTGAAGTCAGTGGATTCACGGACGCAAGTTTCCAGACAGACCAAGATGATTTCCGGTCACAGTCCGGTTATATCTTTTGTCTGAATGGCGGTGCAATTAGTTGGAGAAGCTCCAAGCAAGACACCGTTGCTGATTCCACTACAGAAGCTGAATATATCGCCGCTTCAGAAGCAGCGAAGGAAGCTGTTTGGATACGAAAGTTCATTATTGAACTAGGTGTGATACCAAATGCGGCTGAGCCTCTGGCACTGTTTTGTGATAACAATGGTGCTATTGCTCATGCAAAGGAACCAAGATCACACCAGAAATCCAAGCATGTGCTAAGAAGATTTCACTTGATACGTGACATCATTAATAGAAAGGAAGTCAAGATCAGCCGAGTTCAGACATATGATAACGTCGCTGATCCATTGACAAAGCCACTCCCAAGACCTAAGCTCGAGTTCCTGACTGTAGCTGTAGGCATTAGAGACATTGAAATGTAATCTAAATTTGAGTGGGAGTTTGAGGGCTTTATTTAGTTATTGATATGTTCTTGTAAAACATTTTAAGATGTTTAAATAAAATTATTATTTCAAGATTATTTTAACTGTGATGAAATAATCGTTCCAAAATGATATGAACCATTTTATAGGTCATCGAAGTAAGTGACTTGATCTTGAGTCATCAAAGTCATTTAGCTTGATCATGAGACCCTATATTTGATAGATGGCTTATATCATCCTGTCCCTAGTCGAAGGTTGTTGAAATTGGAACACCAACAACCGCGTGAGACTAGATTGGTATGTGACTTATGACAAAGTCTCAGGATGTCATAGATGCACGGCATCAAAGTCAGTACATAGGTGTATGTTGGGGTACATACGACCGGACAAGACCCGCTTATAAGAACTCTTCAGGATATTTATATCTGTGTCATAAGAGATTCTTACTACGACTATAGAGTATAGTCCTTAGACCTGATTTCGCATGCATGTGACTGCACATGAACTGATGCACTTTGATCATTGTCTAACACTGTCGTTCAGTGATAGTTATAAGGACCCTGTTTGGGTGTATTATGAAATGAGTAGTTTACAGTGATGGAACAAGACGGGATTTGTCCCTCCAATATAAATGGAGTGAATATCTCTAGGCCAATCGGAGATTTGAATACTGGAAAATGCATGGCCATGCTCAAACGGACTGTCCCGAGTCGTTTGGATTGTCAGTATCAAATCAGAGTCCGATGAACATGATTAGGCTTTATAAGGATGACACTCATCTTGCCTTATGACTAATCGAGATATTGAGACAAAAGGAATATGAATACAGAGATTCCAGTACAAGTGGGAGATTGTTGGAATTATGTCCAGTAATCTCTGTACTGTCTCTAGAAAGTAAGAGTATGTCAATGATCAGACATAAGTCATATAATACTGGGGGTCATGATGGCTTGCTAGAGTCCGCTCATGATCTATAAGTCTTGGACTTATTGCCTTTATTATATGATCCCATATGGGTCACACGCCTAAGCTAACAGGAAACTATGAAGGAACGGTTCAGCAGATGTACGGTAAAAGTGCTAGGCATTTACTGTGCTTGAAGAGATAGAAGGGCCTGATTAAATCCAAGGGATTTAATCAGACTGAGAATTGGGCCCAAAAGCCCATGAGAACTAAAAGGAGTTTTAATGAATAAAACTTGACCTAGCTCTCTAATTCTCCTAAGCCTTCTGCGCCTCTCTCTCTCTCTTCTGCGCCTCCCTCCCTGTGGTCTAGCAGCCTTTTTCCTGTTGGTGTGCGTGTGTGAACCTTTGGAGGAGCTATCTCTTGGTGGTTCTGCTGATCTCTGACAATACCTCTTCTTCCGCTGCATAAACAAGGTATTAGGTGAGATCCTTTATGATTCTGCAAAAGAACCTAGATCCAAGCATGTTTAGTAGGATCAATCAATGAGTAATTGAATCAGGATCAACTAAACAATCCTTCAATATCGTCAAAGGACTGTTACTTTGTTGAAAGAGTGGTCACTTTAAAGCATATTGTTACATATTCCAGGAAAGAGTGAGACAACTCAGATAATTAGGAAAATTTAACTGGGATAAGGACATATATCAGATCTGGGTCAGAAAAATAGATTTGTATCAGCATGCAACAGGGAGTAGTACAAAGGGTACTACAACAGAACATGTCCAGTGCAGTATGGCTTTTGTACTTAATGAACAGGAGGACACAAGTCAGTGGTATTTTGATAGTGGCTGCTCAAGGCATATGACGGGTACAAGAGACCATCTTTAAGAGATCAAGGTGATCAAATCTGTTAAGGTTACATTCGATGATGGAGGACATGGGGCAACACAAGGAAGAGGTAAGACACATGATTCAGATCCACCTAAGCTAATGAATGTCTATATGGTCAAACGTCTCAAGGCGAATTTCATCAGTGCTATGTGACAAAGGATCAATGGTGTGCTTAACAATTTATGACTTCAAGGCAATAGGTGAGACTGGTGATGTCATTTTACAAGGGAAAAAGTCTGATAATAACTATTACATGTGGGAGAACAACACTAAATGTCTCAGTGCAAAGGATTTTGTTCACATATGGCACCAACGTCTTGGTCACATGAATGAGAGAAATATAACCACTCTAGTCAAGAATGAGATAGTCCGAGGGATACCACACTTAAAGAAAGGAACAAGATGGTGTGTGGAGCATGCAACAAGGGCAAGCAAGTCAAAGTACAACACAAGAAAGTGCCAGATGTTCAGACAAAACACAAATTGGACCTGGTCCACATGGACTTGATGGAACCAATGCAATTTGAAAGTGTGGCTTGTAAAAGATATGTGTTTGTCTTGGTGGAGGACTACACAAGATACACATGGTTAATGTTTATTTAGGATAAGTCTGATAGGGTAGACATCTGTTGGATTTGGGCACTTCAGTTAATCAAATGAGAAAGGTGGAATCAAGAAGGTCATAAGTGATCATGATGGAGAATTTCAGATTGAAACCATGAAGGTGTTATGTGAAGATCATGGAATAACACACAAGTTCTCAGCACCAAGAACACCACAACAGAACGGAGTAGTAGAGAGAAAGAATCGGACACTCCAGGAAATGGACAGAGCCATGATCCACAGAAATGATGTACCATTGAAGTTTTGGGCTGAAGCAATTTATACAGCATAATACATCATCAACCAAGTGTATGTAAGGAGAGAAGAACTAAAACACCATACGAGATGTAGAAAGGAAAGACTCCAAAACTAAGCTACTTCCATATCTTTGGTGGGAAGTGCTATATATTGAATGACAAATATTATCTTGTGAATTTTGACTCACGGCGTGATGAAGATATTTTCTTGGGTTACTCATGGACTAGTACATCCTTCAGAGTGTACAACACAAGATCTCGCATGATTTTTGAATCAGTTAATGTGGTATATGATTTTTGTCATATGAAACCTACTGATACAACTTCAGACAGTGACTCAGAACAAGGTGAGCAACACAAGCCCACATATGAAGGAACATTGGAGCAAGAAGAAGCTCCAAAAGCAATTTAGTCTGAAGAAGTGAAGTCACCAGAAAAAGTAAAACCAAGCAGAACTCAAAAGAATCATCCTATCTCAAAAGTTTTAGGGGATGTGAATGATGAGCGAATGACTAGGAAAGTCAATCTCAACTTCAGAGAAATGGTGCGATTTGCTCGCTTTTTCTCAGTCATAGAACCCAAAACACATGTTCGTGCCTTAGATGATGAGTTTAGGATTGTGGCAATGGAACAAGAGTTAGAGCAGATTGTACGCAATGATGTGTGGGAACTTGTACCACGTCTTGAAGGAGTGAACATTGTGGGAACTAAGTGGATTTTCAAAAACAAGATTAATAAGAATGGAGTGGTAGTTCAGAATAAATCTCGACTTGTGGCTCATGGGTACTCTCAGATGAAAGATGCTAATTTTGAGGAGACCTTTGCACCTGTAGCACATCTTGTGTCAATAAGGTTGTTTCTTGGAATGGCGTGCATCATGAACTTCACTGTGTACCAGATGGATGTGAAGAGTGCTTTTCTGAATGGTTTTCTCCAAGAGGAGGTGCATGTCGAACAACCAAAAGGATTTGAGGGTGCAATGATACCTGGATATGTGTACAAACTTAAGAAATCTCTATACGGTCTGAATCAAACACCTAAAGCATGGTATGAACGGCTCACAAGTTTTCTTCTGGGGAAAGGATACACAAGAAGAAGTGTGGACAAAACACTCTTTGTTCTGGAACAAAAGAATGGGATTATTATAGTACAAATCTATGTAGATGATATTATCTTCGGAGGTACAACTCAAGGGCTGGTTGATACGTTTGTACATGACATGACTAAAGAGTTTGAAATGAGTATGGTAGGAGAACTGAAGTACTTTATGGGATTACAAGTTAGTCAAACCAGTGATGAAGTGTTCATCTCTCAGAGCAAAGAGGCTAGGACACCAATGAGTACCACAACCAAGATGTCAAGAGATGATGATGGAACATATGTGGATGTCAAGTTGTATCGAGGAATGATCGGCAGCCTATTGTACCTAACAACCAGAAGACATGATATGTGTATGAGTGTAGGGATATGTGCAAGATACCAAGATAAATCGAAACAATCACATCTAGAGGCAGTTAAGAGGATCATCAAGTATGTAAAAGTAACAGTCAATCTGGGAATTTGGTATTCAAAAGTATCCAATAAACACATTGTTGGCTACTGTGATGCAAATTGGGCAGGAAGTTTGGATGATAGGAAGATCGTTAGTGGAGGATGTTTCTTTCTTGGGAATAATATGATTTCATGGATGAGCAAGAAGCAGAATTCTGTGTCACTATCTACAACAGAAGCTGAGTATATTGCAATGGGAAGTTTTTGTGCTCAGCTCCTCTGGATGAAACAAATGCCAGCCGACTATGGAATCGATTCAAGGCCACTTCTAGTACACTGTGACAATAAGAGTGCTATAAGAATCTCGTAGAATCCAGTTTAACACTCTCACACAAAGCATATTGACAGAAGACACCATTTCATCTGAGAGCTAGTGGAGGAAAATAGGTAGTGGTTGAATACATAGTTACTAATTTGCAACTAACAAATTTCATTACAAAACCTCTTGATTTTAACCGTTTTATTACTCTAAGAAACTCAATCGGTGTTTGTGAGATGTAATGGTTTATCGAGTGTACAGGACTGATACATGCACTGATTCATAAAGTACATCAAGTTCTGATTTAGTTTGGAGTCAGGAAAACTAGTGGAAAAGAGCTGCTTGTTGTGATGTCTTGTCTCATGTACAGTACATGTTTCTCAAGTGAGATCCAAAGCCAGAAATAAAGAAAATATATGGGTTATCCTGAGAACTCAATTGATAGAATCAACTCCTGCAATAGCTCAATTACTGATTCAAGAAAGAAAAAATCAATGAATGTGGCGATCTCACTCGAAGGATAAATGTTGAAAGTTGGTTGAGGCAGAATAAAAGCATGAGAGTGTGAAAGCTAGCCACTAGGAGAATGATGGCCAAAAGCAAAGAATCATATGAGGAAGAGTGTGGACTGAGTTATGTGAAGTGTCAGTTCCTGACACACACAACACTAATTTTGGATTCAAATAGAGAAAGATATATTTTCTTATGTATAAGAAGCCAGTGCATCATTAAATATGTAGGCAAGTCACTCGGGTTAATTCTTGTTGCTTTAAAATGTGGTTGATCTTATATAGTCATATGTATATAAGTGGTTCTAATAAATCATGTGAGTGATACAGTGAATAGGAAATGTGGTTCAAGTCGATTAGCATTGGTTCGGAGTTGGTTGGCAAGAAAAGGAAATTCGAGATTCGTGGGCACTAAAGAGGAAAAGAAGATTTGAATTTTAAAATTCAAAATCTTTGGAAAATCTATCTCCCAATTAAATCACATGCAATAAGGAAAAAAAATCTCTGACACAGATTCTGCCTCAGCTATTAAAAGAGAGAAAAAATAAAAATCAAGTTTTCTCTAAAATCAGAACTTCGACGAAACAGTGCTTCTGCTCCGTTCAAGCTCTCTCTGTTAAATTTTAGAAAAACCACCATGGTGCATGCGACCAGAATAGGTAAAGTGGGTACAAGCTCGACTCATCAACAAGCTCAGGCTCAACCGGAATAGAGACCGCCGCAGCTGATTGACGACTCAAGCTCTAAGGAAGAGGAACCGCCACCTAGAAACCCTAATCTTGTTTCTGATCAGATTCAGGGTGAGAATCAATAGACTAGCACGAACTCGTTTGCAACAGCACAAGAGGCGGAGGTAACAGATATGGTGGAAGATGGTATATGAGAAAGGGGATGACAAATCTCAGTCAGGTCGTATCTCAGAGCCAGACAATCAACAGCCCAAGACGCTGTCTGGCCCTAAAACAGAGGAAATACAGTCACAAGAGTCACCTAAGGATGGTAACAAGGAAGTTGAGTCAGTTCTTCAAGATGACAAGGCTGAAAAGGGAATGTCTGAGGAGATAGACGAATAGGAAAAAGAAGCAGTCGATGGCTTATCTTCTCTGCTCACAGAGAAGAATCCCCTAGTTGTGGTTCTTGCTGTTCAAGTTGATGAAGCATCAACAAATGCGGATTTCCTTGAGTAGAAAACAGAAAACGAGCAATCTGAGCCAGTAATAGTGCCTAAGAAGAGGAAAGACAAGAAGCAAGTAGGACCCCTTCCTGACCTGAAGAAGTCGCGTACTGAAAAGACATAAGAGGAAAAGCCGGTTCAGAAGAAGAAGAAGAAGAAGTATTCTAAGACAGTTGGTCCTTCTACCTCAACTGGTGCGTCAGTCCGTGCCAAAATGGTTTTTACTTCCAAGCGCTTTCCTTCCAGAGAGGTCAAAGCCAGGTATGATCTGTTCAAGGAACGTGGAATCTTAGTTGAACGGATAGTAGACTTTGACGAAACAGATAAGTGGGAGTATCTATGACTGATCAACATAGGGATGTTGAGAAGTACTGTTGATGGACTGATTGGATATGTTCTGGAGATTGTGAAGGAGTTTTATACCAATCTGCCTGAGTATAACTCGTCCTCCTCAGATAAAGGAGTCATAGTCTTCTTGCGTAAAAGTATTTATGAGTTTTCTCCTGCGCAGATTAATGCTTGCCTGGACTTAGCTACTTTGAGCAGTGCTGAAGTCAGAGCTGATGAAAGCATTGATGCAGTTTCTCCTGACACCTTGGCCAAGTATCTGACTGAAAGGCAAAAGAAAACCTGGGCAGGAATGAAGTCGGTGTATCTTCCTTCGAGGTATGCAGCCTTGATAGTTCTAGCAGCGTCAAACTGGTTTCCCTCAACTCACAAGAACCACATCTCAGAGGATAGGGCAAGACTGATCTACAAGCTAGATCATGGAATTCAAATTGACTTTGGCAAGCTGGTCTACAAGCATGTAAATGAGTATAACCACTAATTAGCAGAACGATCGTCGTTGGTTGATCTTCCCTAGAATTACCGCAGCTGTTCTGGAAATGCTACATACTCCTCGTACGTTTGATGGTGAAGAACTGGTTGGGCATGTTCTGTATAAGAAGAACCCTCGGAGTGGAGAAGCCTTTCTAAAGAAAGAGGTTGAGAGGAGGAAAAAAAGAGATTGCATATGGCAAGCACAAAGTCTCCTAGGCCAGTACTTCAGCTGCTCGATATGGGTCTTCTGAGTCTACTCCAGCTGATTCAGTGGAAGTCATGCAGCTTGGAATAGTTTGAATGCCAACCATGGCTGGTGTAACTCAGGTGTCAGTTCAGACAACGCTTCAAGACATTGCTGAAGGACTTCAGAATATGACTGAAATTGTGTTCAACCTCCGTGACAGGACCCAAGGTACGTTGAACACTCCTCTCTCTGCTTAGTATTCTGATATATCTATTTTTAACTTGTGTTCTCTCAAGCAGGGAGAGAAATGACTGAGACAATGATTGAATACTCGGAAAAGTCAGATCATGGAGAAGAGTCTCTTGATGGAGATGATGACTCTGATGAGATGACCTCGAGCGATGCCTAGACTGTGTGTGTGCTTGAGTTGTGAGGGAGTGAATAAATGTTTTTTTGTTGAGTGCTAAAATTCAGGGGGAGTAGATTTTTTTTTTGATGTTTGCTTTCTTTAAACTTCTCTCCTTTTGTGTTGAACTTATGCTATATTTCTAAATGAAGTTTTACTTTATGATGGATGTTGTCTAATGAGTTGGGTGATGATCATAATTCTTGAGCTTTGGCTATGTGCATGTGTGAGTTTACTGATGTATAGGTACTTGAGAGGCACACAAAGCTAAAAAGGGGGAGATTGAAGATGCAGCAAGCTAGAGGTTGAACTACGACAGCAGCTGGACTAGTCCAGATGTGAAACAACACTTGCATTAATGACAGAGATCGTATGGGACATGAGCTGGAGTTTAAGAATATGGAAGCTAAGGATGCTAGTAGCTGACTAGGACGAATCAAAAGAGGATAGCTGAGCTAGACAAGAAGATTAAAGAAGAGCCACATGAAATATGCACGTAAAAAAGTTAAGGAAAATAGGCTTATTCCTAAACAAAGATTAATGGAAATATTCCTAAGGGTAGTTATGAAAGTTGTAAGATGACCTGTGAAGTATAAATAGGTCATCTAGGGCATATGTGCTTGGTGCGCCGTTAAGAGAGAGACTGCTTTTAACAAGGGTTTGGGAGTTCTTGTAAGGGAATCAAGTTTGAGTGTTAAGGGTGAATCTAAGAGCTTTGAGATCATTGTTAGATCAAAATGCAGGTAAGAGACTAGGTTAAGGTGAAACTATAAGTTTTCTTTGCAATAAAAGTCTTTGGAAAGAATACCATGTGTCACATTCTATATTACGTAGCTCTCGTATTTTCAGGTACATCCTGATGAGTAGAAATATTTCCGAGTAGTTAAAATGTTGTGCTTGCGAAAGGGAATGATTTCCCGATTCATCGTTGGTTGAGTTCATATGGACTATGCTAATGTGGTGGTTTTTTCTGAGACAAAATATGGCTGCGAAAAGTCAAACGATAGTGACCCCGAAGGTGGATTGATTTCTTGTTACGTTGGCTGAGGATTCATCTAAGGATCGGTTACGCAAGCTTCATTGTGGAGTGTGCTAGTTACATCCCTCACCAATCGACAGTACCATGTTGTCTTAGACGGCATGCAATGCACCTGCAAAGTTTTCGACAAGCTGAAGCTTCCTTGTTGTCACGCAATTGCCGCAACGAAATTTCTCAAACTCAACCCCATCACATTGGTTCACCAATACTATGTGTTAGATACATGGAAGTGCACTTATGCCGGCAACGTACTAACTGTACCAAACTCCGCATAAGCTGATGAGTATGTACCTGATGAGCTGAAAAATATGGAGCTGATACCACCGCTTACGAGGAGACCGTTTGGTAAGCTGCCTGAAAATAGGAAGAGATACGCATTCGAAATACATATAAGTTTCTAAGATTTTTTTAGAAACTGTGTTTATGATAATGTGTAACAAGGATTGTTGTATATCCTTGTAGGGGGTATGCCAACCAAGAGAAAGAAAGCCAACAAATGTGGAAGATGCCGCCTGGAAGGACATAACAAGACGAACTGCAAGAATCCTATATGATAAGGGTTGACTGGTTTGGAAATTACTAAGTATGAATATTCACGTTTTTGGAATATATTTGCATACACTTGTTATGAACGTTCACATATCAGAATAATATTAACTTTTTATTCAACAATACGGATTTGTAATATTGCTACATATGAATACCTCAATTTTTTAGAATGGACGTGCATAAACTTGTTATGCACGTTCGCATATCAGAACGATCTTCACTTTTTAATATCATTGTGAATTTATAATATCGGTATAGTATGTGACTAATGTTTTAGTAAAATTACCTTTTCCATCTTATATTGTCAATGTTATAGGCACGTTCATTTAATTCACGATTAAAATAGTAAGGTAGAACGTTAAGACATAATGTCACCTAGTTGAGGTTGATAAGGTAGAACGTTAAGACATAAGAACAAACATGTAGGAGACACATAAAACGTAGAAACTCAAACAATCGAGATTTCCGTCTGGTCAGAACCTACAACCACCACATGATAGACTTGGAAAAGCGTAGGATGATAGAACGATCCTACTATACGTGGTCCCAAATCGCTAACAGCCTTTATTATGCATCATTCTATGTCAGCCGAGCGTTCAAAATTGTCGCACCAACACATGTTCTTTAAACGTTGTAAACCCTCAACCCAGTTCCCAATTAAGATTTTACACATCCCTTGCGAGAATATGATGTACGGACAATCTTGAGGGGCTTACTCAAACAATTAGAGTGCTTGTCGCATATCTAGCTATGAAAATAATGTCTGGAGGCCCTCCAACAACAAGGCGGTGGGGTTCTTTGCAACCAAACACCTTCCCACATGTACGAATAACATACAAGTTAGCTCTTAAAACCATACCATACCAGGTATGTAAGGTTTGTACGTTCACATGTAACGGAGTTGTTACTAACCTTCAATATTCAACTTTACTTATAGTCGAGTTGGAGATTGTGGGGGTTGGAAGTGGGTGTAAAAGCAGTAAATGATTATAATTACATAAGAAATTTAATTCACAGAGTTGTGGTTAGGCATTTAATGAATTTGAGTTATCCTTAAATATGACTATGCATGTGCCACAAAGACAGACTTTTAAAACATATTACATTTTCATTTCATATAAATACAAAGGAAAGGGTGGCCAACTGCTTTAAGAGGCATAATAAAAGATTTTACTTGTAAACGTTCCATAGAATAAAATACATGTTCACTAATAACCGGGATATCTCCAAAATACAATGAATAATGCAAATGATAACTTTTACGTCATAGTCATTAGCTGGTAGGTGACGCTGCGTGCGAAACAGTGTTCGCAGTTTCCCCATTGAGATCAAATCCGCATTCACACTCGCACCTGTGGTATCGAGGAGATTTGAAAGTTTTGAAGAACCCAACATATCGAGTCATAGGCAACCCCTCCCTCATATCCCTAAATGCGTGAAAAATCCAACGTCCAACACACGCCGCAAATTCTAAATCCATCGCACCAACGCAAGGTCTCTAAGATATCGAATCCCTTGCCGACCTTCCGATCATTAAGTGGCACATTCCCGTAGCTAGTATGTTGTAAGGACATGTAGTGAGGCCTCACTATAAAATGTTAATTAACCTTTTGCAATTGCGTTCCACAAATCCAACACTTATTCCTTCCATGAGCAATGCTGTTGTATTTCCCACGTCTAGGCACCTATCACATGCATATAGTTTGCGTTATGAATATAAGAACAAAAAAAATCAGGGCAGAAATGCACTGCCTGTGCTTTCTATACGAACGTATTCGGCTTTGAACATGACGTGGTCTATGTCGGCCACCTTGAGTACCTTCGGTAAACGCGACAACTCAAACAATATTTTACTAACGGAACCAATAGATAGGAAGTCAAAATGTCTCTTAATCGGACAACACGCTGGAGGAGATCAACTTGAAGTGACTGAGGGAGTTCGAACATGATTTCTAACTCACTGTGACTTAGAAATGGATATAAGAGAGTTAATGCATGACAAAATGGCTACTAATCCAACTTGTTATTTATACTAAAGTCTGATTTGACATTTAATCATAACGCTTATTTTGAAATAATTAAACCACACAATTAGTTACCACATTAATGGCTCTTTTATGACAAAAGAGAAAAATTAACAAGTACTAATCCAGCTTGTTATTTATACTAATATATGATCTGATATTTAACAACATCAACAAAATTAAACCACATAATTATTTATCATATTAATGTCTCCCTTATGAAAAATCTAAATTAACAAGTAGTAATAATTATTGATGTGATTTTGAACCACTAAATTAAATATTAAATTATTGAGAGATTTTCTAACCACTGCATTAAGTACTAACAAGTATCCATAGTTATTGATGGAGTTTCTAATCGTTAGATTAAATACTACGAAGTAATTATACGTTTGTAGTAACTAAAATGACATATCAAATGGTGGTATATATGAATGGTCGTAAATGATAAATGAGCGTTCATTAAAATCATAGGAACGCGCGTACAAATAGTTAGCATGCTAATAATAAAATAATTATAAACCCTGACAAATTATGACCATTTACTAAAGTTATTTTTTATAATATTGCAAAACGCAAGTGCCTCAATTGTCTAGAAGCACTCTTCGCACATATTTGGGTTCTTCCACCCATCCACCAACTAATACCGCCAGTTATATATGTTAGCACATTTACATTTGCGAACCTTGTTGAGATCGAGAAGACCTTGCTTCTCAAAAAATATATCACACGATTTCTCCGTCCAAACCCGCATGTCTCGCGCGAAAAATTTCCAATGGTTTTTGCATGCAAATTTTAGCGTTAATGGTAGTCCTATATTCCCAATCTCAGATGCCCCATAGATGACCCCCAACATGCATGGAATATGCATAAATGCTTGATATCCCATCCGCATTCTGCGGATTTATTCATCAGTTCTCCTGCTTCATGTTGACCATTGTATAAGAATTCAGACATACCTTTGAGGAGAAGGGCCAAGGGGTTACTGTGTTCTTAAGAAATGTTTATGAAGTCCTTTGACAGCCAGTTCTGGTAGAAGGGCAACGTTTTGTTAAAAGAAGGGCTTTGTGCTATGTTCCTTAGTGCATGGCATGTGGATGTTGCCCTTACGAAATATCCAAAATCGTTGTGAAAGAGCATAAGAAGTATAGTAAGCAACATGTCGTCTGGAACTTGAAGAATCTACATAGTTTTGGGATTGAGTGAGTGAATTGTAGTCCGAATGCTTTGGAATTTATAATGAAATTATTATGGTCCAACTGACACGACTACTTTTTGGAGACCCTTCAAAATTAAAAAATAAATAAAGTAGAAATTATTTCTCCTTTTTTAGAAGGGGTCGCCAAGAAAAGACTTTGACTCTTCAAAATATGAACGTTCGTATATGATAAATGAACATTCATCAATTTCATATGAATATGCGTACTAAATAATATGAACTCTAATATGTAACCTGCAACTATAATTCTAAGAAACATAAATAGACCCAACTTAAAGTGCTGGAAGAAACTAAGGATCTGAAGTTATTATAAAAGCACACATCTAAGTTAAAGTTATCATTATAAAACTACTTACAATGGGGAATTTTTCAACTGTTGAATTATTTATTCAACTTTTGAATTACTTACAATGGTTTGTTGAAAAGAAAAAATGTGATGTGGATTAAACACAGTTGAATTGTTTCAACGGTGTTGAAACTTGAAGGTTGGGGTATTTTTTACCATGTGGCATATATTTATCGGTTAGAAAATTTTATTGTTTCGTTATTATATAAATAGAGATAAATGTTGTGTTTTTATTGGATGATGATTTTTGACATATTGGTTTTCACCTCTTACTCTTGTGAGATCAATTATTTTATAGAAAATTATATTTTATTTTAACTAATTATATATCAAAATTTATAACTTTTTATACTCTATAAATTGAAATTTGTTTCGTTTGATTTGGACACACACAAAAACTCATCTTTTCTACTATATTTTTTATTATCTTCTATATTTTTCGTCTTTATAATTTGTAATTTTTAAATATATATAACATAAAAAATATTATTTAGCTCCTAATTATTTAAATTTAATTTTATTAATAATTTTTATTAAAATATATAATCACAAAATATAAAAAGTGGGATATAGTGTTATAATTTTAATAATCAAAACTATTGTAAAGGTTAAAATTGAATAGATGTTGAATTGTGAGATGGAAGAAGAGAAAATGAGGTGGAATAAAGAGAAAATGAGGTGGAACGAATATAGGGTGTTGAAACTTTTCAACCAATGTACATAGTCTAATACTGAAAAAATAAAACATAGATGACACATACCAAGCAGTAACATAGCGTGAGTAACATTACAAATATACTTATAACTTATTGTCATGGTAAACCTCATGGATTAGCAAATTCAATAACTGTGTTGAGCAGATCACAAGAATATATCGCACGGATTTGAAGAATCTTGGCATCATTGATAAACCGCATCTCTTCCAGAGCGCAGTTGATGCTGAAAATCTCAAGATACTTGATGATAACCGTTCCGCTATTTCCTCCGGCTTTGTCCGCAAAACGTAATCAGCTACCTTGAACTTCCATGTTTCATTGGTTTGGTAATTTGTTTTTCTTGGCCTATCCGGTTCATTAGGTAAGCATCATCATAGTGATTGGAGCCATCATCTCGGCAATCTCTTCTTTGTCACTGTATCATGCCTTGTATCCAATAAATCGACCGTTTTAGACACGATATGGATAACCAGACCTACCCACTTATCATCATCCCACCACATGGGCATGTAAATGGTATTGGCATCTTTGGACCAACGGAGCTGCAGTAATCCATTGCTCTGTGTGTCCGATACATATTCAACCAACAAAATATCTCACTTGAATATTTCCTCGTATGTACCAAATCCAGATTAAAGTACCCGATTTTGAAGTCATCAAATGTTCTCGCCAACGTCTCCGAGAATAGAGAATCAGCCATGGTTATTTTTTTAACGTATAATTCTTCACGTCTATTCCATATAAGCGACAACAAAAGCCTCAGTTGATGTGTATATACCAATAACGACATTTTATGAATGCATAAGAATGTAGGTTGGAAATCTGACACTGTGTATTCTGCCACATTGCAAAACTCACCTCGTAATCAAGATTAATTCTCACCGCGCCAAGTTCATTGAACACCGTAGTATACAAACTTGTCCCATCCTCTGGGTGATTTGCCTGAAAAAATGGTTCTTTTGTGCATCAACGAAAAAAGAGTTACACAATTAAATAAGTAAAGATAATGGTTATTATTAAATTAATCTCTCACTAGCAGCCTTTCCGCAGACTTAATAGCAAGATGCGACTCATTGTACGTAAGATCGCCAAAAGGGTGAATCGTTTGTGAACCCAAAATCTTCGGGGCAAACAGATTCAGGAAATTGGAGTCATAATACGAGTTCTGATTCTTTACTCTGTCTCCTCTCCGAGGGTATATATTCTGGAGCGTATCGTGACTAAGAAAATTGCACTACAGGGGAGTACAAGTTTGCCGCCTCATGTCTCCTCTGGTATTCATTATCGGCTACTGTATTAAGGGGTACGACATTAACGGGTATTGTATTCTAGACCGGCAAACGATAAGAGGAGTCCTACTGTGTTGCACTTGTCGAAGTAGAACCACGCTGGAAGCCTTCATAGGGTATACGGAACTGTGGATGCTTTATGAAAATAAAACATAAAAACAAGTTTAACTTTATTTACGATTATGTTCATAAATTAACCGTAAATGTTCATGTTCTTAAAAAAAAAATACTCACTCAAATTTTTAAATGTTCACCAACCTTTGGAACTGCTGCTTCATCTGCCTTAGCCAATACTTTTTTTCCTTCCCCTTCAACACTACCAGCCTCTTCCATTGGCTCCTTTACGATATCCTCGTCATTTCCGCCAACTGGTTCATTTGTGTTTTGGGCTCCACCGTCAGTTGTTGTGTCCTCCACCTCCTCCTAGAAAGTTGTACCATATGTTTTTTCGCCTTCCCATCATGTGCCAGAGATTTCCTCGCCATTGCCGCCGAGTCCACCCTTCGCTACTCTACCGGTCTCCTCCTTGGGCTTCTTTACTATTTCCTCGTCATTGCCTTCAACTTGTTCACTACTGTTTTGGGCTCCACGGTCAGTTGTTGTGTCCTCAATCTGCTCCTGGACAGTTGTACCAGCTGGGTCCTGCAAAATGAATGTTAATATATAGATAATTATACGTTCACAAATAGTCTTTATCGTGAAAAAAATATAATTTAAGTCCATACCGTTTCCAACCCACCATCGGCAGAAGCTTTACCTCCCATGATTTCCTCCCCCGCAATAGTATGTTCTTCGAGCTCCTTCTCCAACGGTCCACTTTCGTTTTCTTTCACAACCGGTTCATCCTGATGAAATATATAGGCTTAACAATCGCTCTGGTTGTAAGAATATAAAACTGAAACCCTACCTTATCCAACGGCTCCTTAGTCACCTTCTTCTTCTTCGTAGGACTTCAAGACTTGCGTTGCTTCCGATTTAGAGCCGGCTTCACAGCCTTAATTGTTCCCCCACCTTTACCCACCTTCTCCATAATTCCAACAAGTATTTTAGGATTGGGCTCTACATCTTCATCCGAAGAGAGCTCTTGGGGTAAGGGATGAAAGATTTTATAAGAATAAAATATCGCAAGTTTAGACTGAATTAACTATAAATGTGTGTTCATATACGAGTTAAGGGGATCACAAAACATTCATAATCAATGACAAAACCGTAAGTACTACCTTATCCAATGGCTCATCTATTGTTTTGGATTAGACTCTACATCTTCATCCGAAGAATAATATGAGGGTAAGTTAGACGACGGCTCCTATAAGAATCAAAAATCGCAAGTTTTGACATGAATTAACTACAAATGTACATTCATATACAAGTTAGGAAGATTTACAAAACATTCCCAATCATAATCAAACTGTAAAACCTAACTTATCCAACGACTCATCTTGTTTTTTTTGGATTAGACTCCACATCTTCATCCGAAGGAACCTCTTTGTGTAAGTTAGATGACGGCTCTTATCAAAATCAAACATCAACACGTTTAGACATGATTAACTACAAATGTACGTTCATAAATATGTTAAGTTATTCACAAAACATTCTCAGTTAAAATATAAATCTACCTTAAACAACGGCACATCTTCATCCGAAGGTAACTCGACTGGAAAGTCAGATGAAAAATCCTTAGTCACCTTCTTCTTCTTTGTAGCACCCCAAGACTTGCGCTTCTTTCGATTTGGAGCCAGCTTCGCAACCTTACCACTTCCCTCACCTGTACACACCTTCTCCACAATTCCAACATGTGTTTTGGGATTGAGAAATTCATCCGAAGAGAGCTCTTTGGGTGAGTTTGAAGACGGCTCCTATAGAGCTCTCTTCGGATTAAGTATCGCAAGTTTGGACATGAATTAACTATAAATTTACATTCATATACTGGTTAAGGAGTTAACAAAACATTCCAAATCAAAAACAAAACAATTTACTTGTTGCTTCTTAGCCTTTGGCTTACTGGTACCTTCTCGGGACTCGGTTACTCTCGCAGATGGCCTCAGAGGGAAAACTTGTCTTCCGCTGCCGCTTCCACTCACTCTTTCAGAAGGCTATCTAATTGGACTGTCGCTGACTCTAACGTTCTCACCGCCTGTTTTCTCTTTCATGGTGGCCTCTTTTGTATGAAACTGTGCCCGTTTTCCAGTTTTTTTCTCACCTCCAACAGGGTCTGAATAACTTCCTATGTAATCTCCCTCTTGTCATACTTCCCCTCCAAAACTAACTTGTGTTTCTTTAAAAGTGTCTCAATTTTATCCTTAACAATTGCCTCTACCCACATAGATTTGCTCTTTCCAAAAGCCTCAACAACAACTTCATTAATCACCGTCTCCCGCTCCTCCACCTATCCTTCATCCCTTTTTGAGAAGGTCCTCTCCGCAGCAGGACCTATGTCACCATCATCATCTGCGCCCCTTGCTCTCTTCTTTCCTTTCTCCTTGGGTTCATTCTGCGCCCCTTGCTTTCTTCAAATGTTGTTCCAGCTCATGGGTTGTTAGCACCCTTGGCCACGTTATGTCTCCTTCGGACCAGGACATACGCGTGAGATGTAGAGACACATATTTATCTTTAAGAATAGCCTCCATAAAATTTATCTTCTCATCCTCCTCTTCATCATCACTCCATTACCAAGTTTTAGGATCCATTTCTTCATCATTAGCATGAAGAATTGAATCAACAGTGAGCTGCAACAGGTAACATAACTACATCACTGGACAAAGTTAATAACACTTAATATATTCTTATACGCTGCTATATAAATTGACTATGTATATACGTTCACACATACATATAACGGACTTATATACGCTCATAGCCCGAAATCAAAATATATATACGCTCTCACAGAGAACTACATCCATACCTCTATAAGGCTCTTTACTCTCATCACATATTTGTAGTCGATGGTTTTCTTTTAATATAATCCGTTGCAGGAACGCGGAGTGAAATCTAGCAGAGCATACGCACTTGGGATCTTCGCTCATAGCTGCTTGATTGTTTCTAGGGCAAGAAGCTGGATTGCTATATGAAATCCTCGCATGCTTCTCGAGGAATTTTTCACCATATCCTTCATATCCTTCTTTTTAATAATATCGGTAAAGTTTTGGATGGTTAGCTCAAACACCTTCCTGCCCATGTATATGCTAAAAAATGCCCACATCTTTCACAAGCTCAACAATTGTCTTTAACACATTTCTGTACTGATTCTCTACAACAACCACACCGTCCGCAATTATGAAAAGCGCTAGCTGCAATCTTGTGTCATGTTCCATGTTTTCCTCCGTTTTAAGTGCATTATGATCTGATAGTTATTTCCTACATTGTCATTCCCAGTCAGTGTGTCCCAATATGTTGGAGCAGCTCTTTCAAGCCAGAATCAACAAATAATGAAGTGAGTAATCTTCCAACAATTACTCTAAATTTAATTTTTACTAAACATAATATACTCACACTTACCTTGTGTTTCTTCTATGGGTTGTTCGTCATTATGATTCACGTCATCACTCTCTGCTGCATCTACTCCGGTTTGTGCCTCTTATGACGTTGTTTTCTCATAGGGATCACATTTCAATCCGGTTACTAGAGCAAACTCTCTTAAAGAGAACTTGATCGGTTTAGGGCCGAACACAAACCAAGCCTCATGTCATCTCGCACATTGCAGTTAATGTGTCAGTAATGCATGTACGAGTTGCGCTAACAATGCGAGTCTCCTCAAAGGTATATTGAATAACTTACCAAACTGCGAATTCAATATTCTCTCCACCATTGTGTCATGATTTTTCAGAGCAAGTGATAATTCAACTAAATAATACGTTTTGGAGTATGAATGATGTTTCCTTCCTCTTGGATAGTGATTCCGAATGAACCACCTCTCCGGTAAGTGACGGTCGCACACATCATCATCATACTCGAATGGTGGGATGCAGCCTTCATCAAGGTTACCTGTGTATGAGCAACAACCCATAGAAGTCAGTTAACCTATAATGAGCGTTCATACAGTATTGTAAGGTTCATATATTGACTTTAAACATTTGTTTTGACCCAACTTATTTCATTCAAACTAACTACCAATGAAACGAGAAACAAAAACTAAACACAATAACCAGAAGCAGTTTCTCAGATAAATAAACTATGTCGGTTAATTGGAGCAATCTCGCATGCAAACACACAAAATAAACCCCACAACTAATTCTCCCAAATCGAATTCCCATAAAAAGTCTAATCCGAAAGAAATACTTAGTTATCGATTCAACCAATAACCCCAAACAGACTTACCAAACCCTAAAATGAACAGCCTAATCGGCAAAACCCCAACAAATTATGGATTTTTCATACTTGGCTTTCGATTTCACACTTAAATCGAGAGAAACCCTAACTGTACATATATTGAATCGCTTACCTACTTCGACGACGTCGCCACCGTCTTCGTCGTCCTTCTTCCTTTTCGCCATCGTGTCACATGCAACACCTTTTAGTTCCTTCGCGACTGTTCTCTGACGAATTCCGATTTCACCTCTCCGACGAGAACCCAATGGACGTTTCAATAACTAATAAATGTTTTCAATTTTCTTTACAGTTAAAAAGTAATTGTGTTTTACAATTTTCTTACAATTAATTAATTGTGTTTTCAAATAAAAATATATGTTCCATTTTTTCTTTACCACTAAAAAAGAAAATTCCTTTCCCTAAATTTACTTTAACCACGCGCAGAAAATGAAGGAGAGAAGGAGATGAAAGGGCAATCTGAAAATTACACACAGAAAATATTACTTCGTTCCCTCTTACACACAGAAAATATTACTTCACTAAGTGGGAAGCTAAAATTAACTGAAACGCCAAAAAATTAGTAAAAATTTTAGGGTTATGAAAGTCACTTTTCATTTTCCCTCTTAAATTCTCATTTTCCCTCTTTCTCTTTGTCTTAGAACCCTAACACAAAATCATCCCAGACAAAAAAAAAAAAAATTCCTCTCTTCGCTCTCTCTCTCTCTCTCTCAAACCCTAAACGTAGTTGTACCTTCTTCAATCTCTAGCATCGCTCCTACACTCTTCCCTCTCCTTACTCCTCAAGCTTTCTCTTGTCAATCTCCTGGTAACCTCTGCCTTGTTTCCCTGATTACTTTGAAGTAAAGGAGGTCAAAGATCGAAGCTTGCTTTGTTGGATGTCTCGGAATTGGAGAGAAGAGAAACCAGACCTAGCTGTGTCGTAATTGGAGAGAAGAGAAACTCGATCTCACATGCACATAAGGTATTCTATGAAACTACAATGAATTTATCCTCTCTCGCTTTCTTCATCTCCTCTCTAGCTTTCTGCATCTCCTCAAGAATTCGTAGTATTTGTGAGGCTCATAATGAAACTACAATGAATTTCTCCTTCACTGCATCTCCTCTCGTTTTCTTCCAAGTCTCCATGGGAGTTTTGCCAGTTTGAAGATTCAGTCTTTAATAATTCATGTTTATTGTAATAATGAGAAGGGTAATTTTGAAACAAGTTAAAAGATTTCTGATTTAGTTTATGAACACTTTGTTTTGAAGATGAGCCTGGGAAGCAAGTCAGGAGCGCCATTAAGATTAAGAATACGAGCAAGTCACATGTAGCCTTTAAGGTTTGTACTAAATCTAAAACGTTTTGAGCTTACGTCTGGTTGTTGTCATCATGGGATCTGTTTCTTTCAGTTTCAAACAATGGAACCAAAGAGTTGCTTCATGCGTCCTGCTGGTGCTATTCTTGTTCCTAGGGAAGAAATTATTTCAACTGGTATTTGCTTTCTATTCATTATGTTTTCCTGATGAGGTTATTTCAAAGCATTGGTTTCGAGGATTATGCAGTGACTGTTTCTATGTCTTGATGGAAATTCTTTTAGTTTTCAAGTTTATCGAGTCTCCTGAGAATAATGAAAAGCCAATGGAACAAAAGAGTGGGGTTAAGTTTAAAATCATGAGCTTGAAGATGAAAGTCCCAACGGACTCTCAACCTAAACATACAGATCTAGGTTCTCTTGATTAGAAACATTAGATGATCTCACCTTTTACCTGTTTGTTGCAGCGGAAGGAATAGAACAGGTCAGAGATCAGATAGATGCACCGAGGGATGAATCCTCCAAAGGTTCACACACGCGATCACAGGAATGGCTGCTAGACCGCGAGGAGAGAGGCGCAGAGGGAGAGAGGATTCGCGGCTCGGGTATTAGGGTTGGGGAGAAAAGACTTGGCTTTTAGTCATTAAAAGCCTTCTCTTTCCCTTTTGGGCTTTTGGGCCCAATCTGATTAAATCCCATTTAAGTCATTAAAAGCCTTCTCTTTCCCTTTTGGGCTTTTGGGCCCAATCTGATTAAATCCCATTTAATCAGACCCATTAATCTTTCTCTCTTAGTACGACAAATGCCTAGCACTTTTGTCGTACTTCTGCTAAGCCGTTCCAACACATTTTCCTGTTAGCTTAGGCGTGTGACCCATATGGGATCATATAATAAAGGCAATAAGTCCAAGACTTATAGATCATGAGCGGACTCTAGCAAGCCATCATGATCCCCAGTATTATATGACTTATGTCTGATCTCGACATACTCTTACTTTCTAGAGACAGTACCGAGATTACTGGACACAATTCCAACAATCTCCCACTTGTACTGGAATCTCTGTATTCATAATCCTTTTGTCTCAATATCTCGATTAGTCATAAGGCAAGATTGGTGTCATCCTTATAAAGCCTAATCTTGTTCATCGGACTCTGATTTGATACTGACAATCCAAACGACTCGGGAAAGTCCGTTTGAGCATGGCCATGCGTTTTCCAGTATTCAAATCTCCGATTGGCCTAGAGATATTCACTCCATTTATATTGGAGGGACAAATCCCATCTTGTTCCATCACTGTAAACCACTCATTTCATGATGTACCCAAACAAGGTCCTTATAGCTATCACAGAACGATAGCGTTAGACAATGATCAAAGTACATCAGTCCATGTGCAGTCACATGCATGTGAACTCAGGTCTAAGGACTATACTCTATAGTCGTAGTAAGAATCTCTTATGACACAGATATAAATATCCTGAAGAGTTCTTATAAGCGGGTCTTGTCCGGTCGTATGTTCCCAACATACACCTATGTACTGACTTTGATGCCGCGCATCTATGACACACCGAGACTTTGTCATAAGTCACGTACCAATCCAGTCTCACACGGTTGTTGATGTTCCAATTTCAACAACCTTCGACTGGGGACGGGATGATATATAACATCTATCAAATATAGGGTCTCATGATCAAGCTAAATGATTTCGATGACTCAAGATCAAATCATTTACTTCGATGACCTATAAAATGGTTTATATCATTTTGGAACGATTATTTCATCACAGTTAAAATAATCTAGAAATAATAATTTCATTAAAACATAATAAATGTTGTTTCAAGAACATATCCAATAACTAAATAAAGCCCTTTAATAACTCCCACTGAAATTAAGACTACATCTTAATTTCACTTATCCTACAGCAACAGTCCGCGACTCGTGCTTAGGCCTAAGGAGTGGCTTCGTTAATAGATTAGCAACGTTCTCATTCGTTGAAACTTGCTGATCTACTTAACATCTCTGTCATTTATCTCGCGGAATAGGTTATACCTATCCTCAAGGTGTTTGGACCTCTGATGTGCAGCTAGTCTCATCTATGCTGTAAATCACATCAAGTTCAGTGACGAACTCTTCTTTCCAAACAACCTCTTTCGCGACTTCCCAAGCTGCGAAATTTTCAGCTTAAGTCATGGAGTCAGCAACAGTGCCTTGCACCGCCAGATAGACACAAGATATAACCGGACTGTGATCGGAAATCATCTTTGTCTATTGGAAACTTGCCTTTCAGACTCTACCGACTTGTAGCACCTCACTTTCTCCGTAACTCAAGAATTTATCCTTAGTTATCCTTAGATACTTTAGGATATTCTTTACGGCAATCCAGTATTCTTTGCTGGATTTGACTGGTCTTTACTTGTCTTGCTTAACATTAAAGCAACATCAAACAAGTATGTTTCATGGCATACATGATAGATCCAATTGCCGACGCATATGGAATCTCATCCATGCATTTAAGCTCAGCAGTTATCGTAGGATACTGTATCTTGCTTAACTTAATGCCATGTGACATTGGCATAAAACCCTTCTTGGATTGCTCAAAATGTGTAGGACTTTGTCAATTTAAGAATCCTGACTTTGTCCTACCAGCTCTTTTGGATCTCTATCTTTAGATCCAAAATCCAAGAACTACGTGGCTTTACCCATGTCAATCATTAAACCAACTCCCAAGCTAGTCCTTTACCGACTACAGCGTTGGGACGTTATATCCGAGAATCAGTATGTCATCGACATACACTTTGAGAAATGCAATATCGCTCCCACTAATCTATTAGTAAACACACAGTTCCGCTTCGTTCCTGTTCAAGTCAAAACCTTGACTACTTCAACAGAACGAAGATTCTAACTCCGATATGTTTGCTTCCATCCATGAATGGATCGATGAAGCTAACTTACATAAAATGTAATTTTTCGGAGTCCGGGCTTACTTTCGCTTCTTTGAATTTCGCAGATTCGTCGCTTTCAATGATCATCAGATCATGCGAACTTTCAATGATTATCAGGTTCAACTAATGACGAGAAATCACTCTCTGATTAGTAACTGATTCATTCATATCTGCGAACTTCAGGCTCTACAGGTGTAGATTCTACAGAAATCTGTAAATCATTCCGCTGCTCTCCCTCAATAGGTAAAGCAGCCTCCTGTATTTCTCGAATTTCTTCGAGTTGTACTTTTACTCCCACTGTTCTTCTTGGAAAGTAACTTCCCTTCTTAGAAAACAGAATGGTCGTAAAAGTACCGAGCCTTGGTTTTCCTAAGAAAACTTCGAGTTATGCTTTTACTCCCACTGTTCTTCTTGGAAAATAACTTCCCTTCTTAGAAAACAGATTGGACGTAAAAGTACCGAGCCTTGGTTTTCCTAAGAAAACTTCGAGTTATGCTTTTACTCCCACTGTTCTTCTTGGAAAATAACTTCCCTTCTTAGAAAACAGATTGGACGTAAAAGTAACAAGCCTTAGTTTCTCTAGGACAACCAGCGAAGTAGCACAACTACAAATACTCAGTAAAGACAAATTTGGATCGATTCCAATCCACATTAACGTGGTGTCTTTCAACCGATATTTGTGGAACTATTTCAGCGTAAACTTAGATATTTTAGAGCGTTATTCTTAAATAATATCATGGAAGATTCGTGTGACTCATCTTTAATCATTTCTAATAAGATCTGATTCTTTCTCACAGAAACACCTTCAGGTTTTCAGGAGAAATGAGCTGTGAAACGATTTCACACTCATTAAGATGATCACACAATCAATGACTTAAGTATTCTCACTCGTGATTTAATCCAGAGTCTTAATACTTTTGTCATTCAGATCCTATACTTCATTCTGGAACTCTTTCGACCATGTCAAAGAATTCCGACTTGTGTCTCATCAAATGAACACAGTCACACTCACTGAAGTAATCAGTAGAGACAATGAAGTACAGGAGATTTTTCTCTGGCATTACTGCTCATTGGGCCACATACATGAGCATGTTCCAGGTCCAATAAGCCTTTGGGCTTTTCTCTAGCTCGGCTAAGATAGGCCCTTTATCTTTTGGTCTAGTAAACAGAATTCAAGTCTCATAAGATATTCATTCAAATGAGCCCAACAGTTCATAACTATGGGATTTCTGAATCCGACTTACTCTCTGTGACCAAGACATTTATGCCAAGAAAAATCAGGTTTAATTCATCAGATTTAAACCAATTTGGTATTTATGTTACATTTAGGCATTCTTTGGTTTAAGATATAAAACCCATTCCTTGAATAGGGTGCTACAATTAATATTTCATTAAGATCAAAAGAACAAAACTTGTCTTTTATCAAAATGAAAAACATTCAAATTCTTTACAAGAAAATGAATAACAACTCTGCTTAAAGCAGGTACATTGTAGCAATTACTTAATACAAAACCAAGCCTCGAAGGCATCTACAAGTGAAAAACCCTATGACTGAGGCAGCATCCATAGCTCCTTCCAGACATGCAGTTCCACTTACCCTTCCTTCAACGTTCTACTGTTGCTTAGGCTCTGCATATTACAACAAATATCAGTGCCACAACCAGTATCCAATACCTATAAGGTAGAACTTGAAGTAATAACATGAATACCTGAGGAAGTAGTCTCATACATTAACTTCAACTCCTCATCATCTTCCATGAATTTAATGCAATTTCTCTTCCAATGCCCAGTCTCTTTACAGTAGCAGCACTTATCAACGTAAGAGGTATCTGAATTGGGCTTGGAATACACACGCTTGCCATGATTCAAAATCTGGATAACTTTGTCTTCACCCTTGTCAATACTAGGTTTAGTAAACCTACCCTTCTCCTTCATGAGATTATTCAGGGTACTCTTCACGTTTGGCTCAACTGTCTTGAGCATATCATGCAGTTCAGTCAGCGTCTTCGTTAAGCCTTTCTTGATATAGTTCCTTCTGAACTTATCATAGCTTGACGGCAGTGACTGCAGAATGATTTCAGTTGCCAATTCTTGGCTAACTGGATAATCCAGTTTCCTCAGGTTATCTATATAACCTATCATTTTACTGATATGAGGACTTACTGGATGATCATCTGGTAGCTTGCAGCTAGTGAGAGACTTAACCAACTGGTATCTCTCCACTCGTATTTGCTCCTGAAATTTCAATTTCAGGCTGCTGATCATCTCTATTGGCGACTCCATGTTCTCATATTGCTCCCGCAAGTCTGAGTCCATGGTAGCCAATATCAGACCACGCACATCTACCGCATCATTATAATGCTTATTCCAAGCATTATATACTGCATGGGAGGCATTGGACCCGATCCTTACGGGGAGAGCTCTCTCAAGAACATAGTCCTTTCTCTCCTGTTTGAGGACTAGCCTCAGGTTCCGCGACCAAGTCAAGAAATTTGATCCGTTCAGTTTGTCCTTCTCAAGAACAGACCGGATCGAGAAAGTGTTTTGATTGTTTGTGCTAGTCATAACTGAAAATTAAGATAAAAGGATTTTAGTTAATATGTTCAATATGATTAATCTCGTATTATATTTAATATGATTAATCATGCATTATATTCAATAACATAAGTTACCCTCAATAGAATATAATGATTCCAAGATCCACATATAACTAAGATTAAAGTGGGCCACTGGCCGTCACCCAACCTAAGCTTATATCGGTAAGCCCTATATCGGCTAATTATATCCGTGATATAACTCTTGGTTGTGAATCTGGGCCCGAGGCCCAATCCACTCTGATGTCTCAAGGCCCGGGACTCCCGATGGCCCAGTCAAGAAAACCGGACTATACAGTCATGTAATCATTAATGTCTGGGACTCCCAATGACATTTATGAATCACAAACCGTCTTACCCACGCAAAAGCAGACACCCTCACACTGTAAGGCCATGAATGCAATTGAATGGGCTTCGACAGCTGACATAGCCTGGACAAGACATCCAACGCTTGATATTATTTGAGGTTCGTAGGTTTATTTAAAAAATCATTCCCAAAATAGAAGATTACTATTTCGGGAAACTTTCCATTTTTGGAAACCTACTATTTTTGGAAACTTTCTAAAATTGGAAACTTTCTAAAAACGGAAACTTTCTAACTTTAGAAATTTCTTAAAAATCCAAAACCCGCAAATTCAGAAACTTCTATTTTAAGAAACTTTCTAATTTCAAAATTTCGGAAACTTTAATTTAAAAACGACTTTATAATTTTATAAAATAGATTTTAAATTAATCTGAAGAAAGACTCAAATAACTGGCCCAATTGTTTTAACTTCTTGGCCCGAGGCCCAAGAATTGGTCCATGTCCAAGACATGACCCAATTGTCCAATTAATTGACATAACCGGTCTGGTTCATTAAAACTGGTCTAACCAAGTTTTAATTACTACGATGACCACAATTGTCAACCGGTTATTTACTAAACCGGAATTTCTCAATTTATTTGGTCCAACCAAATCAAATTAGAAATTCCTGGTTTAGGCACTAAATCCAATAATTCTTTCGACATTGGATTTCTTATCCCGGTTTAACCAGATTTAATAAAATTATTAAATCTGTTTATTAAACCAGAACGAATCAATTTTAATTAAGTTTTGAACCGAACCGAACCGAATGGTCACAAACCGATCACGGTGTGACCTAGCTTCTCGATCAAGTCACGATCGTCCAGCCGCAAGCCGCACGATCCGAGATCGAGATGACCGGACGGGATGATCGTCGAGATCGGGACAGCCGGGAAGCTCGGGACGGGACGAGGCGATGCACAGCCGGGACGCGATCGATCCTTCGATCGGACGATCCGATCCGCCCGCCTAAGCCCACGATCGATTCGATCCAACCGGACGACGCAGTCCATGCGATCCTTACGGATCCATGCGACGCTTGCCTCGCGGTCGATCGAACCGGCCATACCTCTCGGCCGTGATAACCAACCGGCCAAGCCGGTCGATCTCTCCTTGGCCGATCAACAAAACCCGAGTCATATAGCTCGGTTTTGTGATTTCAAACGTTTGTTCAGGATTCAATTCAGTTTCTTAAGTGTTTTTCTTATCAGTAATGGATTCAAAACACTTCTAAACAGATTAAACAACCTAAACAATGAATCTAAACAAGAAATCCTACAAACCAATGGCTCTGATACCACTGTTGGGGATTCGTTTAGTTGATCCTGATGTAATTCACAGATTCATCTCAACCTAAACATACAGATCTAGGTTCTCTTGATTAGAAACATTAGATGATCTCACCTTTTACCTGTTTGTTGCAGCGGAAGGAATAGAACAGGTCAGAGATCAGATAGATGCACCGAGGGATGAATCCTCCAAAGGTTCACACACGCGATCACAGGAATGGCTGCTAGACCGCGAGGAGAGAGGCGCAGAGGGAGAGAGGATTCGCGGCTCGGGTATTAGGGTTGGGGAGAAAAGACTTGGCTTTTAGTCATTAAAAGCCTTCTCTTTCCCTTTTGGGCTTTTGGGCCCAATCTGATTAAATCCCATTTAAGTCATTAAAAGCCTTCTCTTTCCCTTTTGGGCTTTTGGGCCCAATCTGATTAAATCCCATTTAATCAGACCCATTAATCTTTCTCTCTTAGTACGACAAATGCCTAGCACTTTTGTCGTACTTCTGCTAAGCCGTTCCAACACATTTTCCTGTTAGCTTAGGCGTGTGACCCATATGGGATCATATAATAAAGGCAATAAGTCCAAGACTTATAGATCATGAGCGGACTCTAGCAAGCCATCATGATCCCCAGTATTATATGACTTATGTCTGATCTCGACATACTCTTACTTTCTAGAGACAGTACCGAGATTACTGGACACAATTCCAACACGGACTACATGCCTGAGCTGGTATGTGAATAGGGTAGTTGTTGTTCAGAAATCTGAAACACAAGATAAGATTATGATGAGACTTTTGCCATTGGATTCTAATAAAATATTGGTTGCTTTTGTATTTATGCAGTTTGAGGAGCATAAAGATCACATCTCTGAGGAGCAAGTAATACGTGTGGTATTCTTGGATCCCGAAAACCACCCTAACCCTGTAAGTCTTTCTTTCTTCTTCTTTTGGTTCTTGTCGCCATCATGTGTGAACTTATTGTGATCATGTTGCATCTCTGTCTCTCTCATATTATCTGCAGATGATGGAGAAACTGAAGAGTCAATTAGCTGAAGCGGATGTCTATCCAACTTTGAGTTAAAATTAATATTTGACTCTGTTTTGCAGGATTTTGGCTGAAAATAAGCTAGAGGGAAATGTTCCAGATGACTTACTAAGGGATGGAATCACCGTGTATGTATATTTCTAGATTTGCAAACTGCTTTTTTCATAAGAATATGAATCTAAGTTTTGTGTAGCATTACATCTCCATTTTGATGCCAATTCGCTTGTTGCTGCAGAGTCCTAAAAGTCCTTGTCGGCCACACATGTGGTCATGTTTTCTTCTTCAAATGTCCTCGATGTAAGTACACTTACTTACATGATTAGTGTTGATAGATAGTTTCACAGTACTCTCTCATCTGGATTCCCTTACTAAATTTCCTTTATACTGTAGACTGTCGATATTGTTATCTCTTTGTCTTGTTATCATTATTTAAAACAAAATGTTGATGTAGAAAACTCTCACGCTTATTCTCTCTCATTTATACACACAACTTACTCTCTGACCCTCTTTTACTTCATGATGGTAGATATTATGCTAATTGAGTTTACTGTTACTTCAACAAACCGCTTTGACGACCAAGAAAGAGTACGGGATTGGAGAAAGAGAAGCTCAATGTGCCAATATTCAGAGGACAATGCACTGTCAGCAGCCAAAGAAGAAGTCAACATATTCCCAAAGAAAGGAGTTAACATACAGCTATATAGGATTTTTGGGTGAGCTGATTATCCCTTTTGGTTTTGTTTGTACAGTGTTAGTTTTACTTTGTTTAACTATGTAAAAATTGTTTTTCATTAATATAATATTATTTGTTATGTATGTTGATGATTTATAAGAGAAAAATTATATAAATAATAAATATTTTGCAAAACAAAACTCAAATAAAAATAATAAATATTTGCGTAATATATATATATATATATATTCTTATTAAATATATTTATATAGCGATAAAAATATGCTACAACATTAAATAAAATAGCACTAAATATGTGTTATAAAAAATATTAAAACACTGCTATAATAGAACGAAGGTATAATAGCATGTCAAAACGCTATCGTATGGGTGACACCTACCATAGCTGCGGATGACATAGCATTTGTGAAAATGCTATGTATGTCATACGATAGCATAATTTTCGCGCTGGCAATGTATATATTTGTTGTAGTGCGGTATTTTGTTAGAGTTCAAAAAATTGCAAGTTATTTTTATTATGAAATATTTTAGATTGATGAGATTTAGACCCGGATAAAATGTATGGTTGATTGACTTATTTCCTCTTCTTCTTCCCCCTCTTCTTCTTCTTCTCCTTCCACCGCTTCTTCTTCCTCTATTAATTTGTATGTGCTTCCAACTTAAAACCAATTGGTAATGAGTGGATTGGCTCTTACCCTATATATATATTAGTTAATTATTTCTCCAACTACCGATGTAGGACTTACTTTTCATTAAAATTTCATTAAGGGTAGACTGATAATTAACCTCGTGAGAATGAATCTGGTGCATTCTCACTTCACTACAAGAAAAATAAACATTCATAGCACACGATACAAGCTATGGTATGTAATAGATAGCGTTTCCACAAACGCTCTGACAGCGGCAGCTATAATAGACCCCCCCTACCATAGCATTTTGTTCGTGCTATGTTAGTAGTGCAAATAGATAGCGTTAATTTTTTATTGCTATGTTTGGTGCAATCTATTATAGCATCGATGTAATGCTATATTTTGTAACCGAGCCTAGCCGAGCCGAGCCGAGCCGTATTAAATTATTAGTATTATTATATATATTTTTGTATCAATTGGATTTATATAAAAAAAATTATATTTGAAACTTGATTTACAATATGATTTTATTAATAATCCAAAACATGTTTTACATCAACATATATCATACCAAAAAAAGTCTAAGTAAACATCTTCATACACTAAACTAGAGCTTTAAAAGATGCTTCAAGCCTCTCCTTGTAAAACTCATTGTACTCCTCCTTTTCGACTGCCTTTGGCTTTTTTGTGACATGCTCTTCTCTTGTGATACGGTGCTGGTTCTTTTAAGCTCGGACCTGTAAGAAAAGACCAGAAAAACAGATGAATATTGCTTTAATTGGATCTGATTCTAACAGTAGTCGAAAATCAAAGTTTTTGAGATAGTCCTTTCATGAGGGTAAGTTAATCCGCACTAGGACTGTTACCAAGTCTTAATCAAAGGACAGTTTCTATTCGAGATGTGAGTAATTTTAATATACTTCTCTGTTGCTTAACAATTGAAAATGTGACAAATCAAGTAACTCATACCAAATGCAGAGAAGAAAGCCGTGTATGGAGGAGTAAGGACACTTCTTCCGAGCAGAGAAACAATCCTTGGAAGCAAGACAAATCTAGCCAACATAAATAAAACAAGAATCTAGAATCAGGTTATCGAGCGAAAATAAATCTAATAATGCATGTTCCCACACTCTTACAATTTAGTGCTACATCTGGGTAAGTGATCAATGCTGGTTTCTCTTGGTCTCCATAGACTACAACTGAAACTAAACCATGACAAGTTTTGACATGATGCTCCTGCAAAAGATGAAAAATAATCACGAAATGAATCAGTTAATCAAAATAATGAGAAGAAAATAAACATTGCTACAAGCTTGATTACCATATACACTTTGATATGACCATCGCCATCAACATCAGCTTCTCGGATCATCTCATCAACTTCCTCATCAGTCAGCTTCTCCCCAAGGTTTGTCATCACATGTCGAAGCTCTGCCGCAGAGATGAAACCATTCTGGTCTTTATCAAAAACCCTAAAGGCTTCCTTCAGCTCTTCCTCTGAATCTGTATCCTTCATTTTCCTCGCCATCAGGTTAAGGAACTCAGGGAAATCTATGGTACCGTTCCCGTCTGCATCAACTTCATTGATCATGTCTTGAAGCTCGGCTTCTGTTGGGTTTTGCCCTAGAGATCTCATCACGGTTCCGAGCTCCTTGGTGGTAATGCAGCCTGCAACCAAATCCAGGTATAAGCTTTGAAACATCTGCAACCCCCATGCCCATTATATAACAACCCAAATCTCAAAATACGAAATTTCATTGATGCACCAATTATTCAAATCTCCATTGTTAACATCTAAGATTAGCACAGACTATGAAATACGAGAAAAGAACCAAATCAAGCAAGCAAGGAAGGTAACAAACACCGCATATACACACACCATTAGTCTCAGTCAAATTCAGCTTGGAAACCACAATAATCTTCAATTTTATTTTCTTTTAAGCAGATGTAAAACCGGATCTTGCCACAGTTAGTGAAGAAATCTAAAGGATGAACCACAAATTAACCAGAGGGTTAAACAACAAAACAAATTGCAATCAATCACTGAAACCATTTAGGAAAATCTCAGCCACCGCGACGTTACCTGTTCCTCCGTCACCAACGATGACGAGCTTGAAGCTAGGGTATCACCTGTACCACCGCCTGAAAGATGCGTTGTCGGCTTCCTCCGTGTTGAGCCACCGCGAAGGAGGAGATGAAGCCCTAGCCTTGCCGATCTGAGCCACCGCGAAGGAGGAGAGGAGTAGAGGTCGAGTCAAAAACCCTAACCCCTTTCGATGGTTTCTGGGTGAGCTGGGTCGGGAAACACCGGTGGAGGAGGAGGCTGACGGGAAGGAGGGTATGGAGATTCGGTTAGTCGGAGATGGTAGAGGTGTAGATCGGCGGAGAAAAGGTGAGAGGAGAGAAAGATGTTGATTTTTTTCCTTAGTATAATGAAATATTAGGTTTTTTTTTAAATGATGAAGATACTTAGAAAATTTTTTTACTTCCGCCAAAACCAAATTTTTCGCTCTAAAATGTTACCGCCCATAAATTAGGCTCCAAATCACATTTTTCGCTTCCCGCTCAATGAAAATACGGCTTAGCATTGATTTAATGCTATTATAGAGTTACCAAAATTAAAAAATTATCTTCGATAGCACTTCGTGAAACTGTGCTATAGTGAAATGCTATCAATGCCCTTTTTTTTGTAGTGCTTTTCTCTTCTTCTTTCGCTTCTTCTTCCTCCTCTTTTTCTTCCTCTTCTTCCGCTTCTTATTCTTCTTATTCTTCCTCTTCCTCTTCCTCTTCTTCTTTCTCCTCTTCCTCTTCTTCTTCAGCTATCCTATATATATTAGTTAATTATTTTTTCAACTACCGATGTGGGATTTACTTTTCATTAAAATTTTATTAGGGTATGCTGGTAATTAACCTCGTGAGAATGAATCTAGTGCATTCTCACTTCTCAATTATATAATTATATAAGTACTTCAAAATACAAAATTGAAAGTCTATCTACTTTCTATTTGGGAAGGAAAGAAGTTCAGATCAAAGCAGTTGCACAAGCAGTTCCCTCATATGTAATGTCATGTTTCCTACTGCCCCAGGAGATTACAAAGAAACTAACCAGCTCAATTGCGAGACTCTGGTAGAGTACAAAGGAGAATAATCGTGGCATACACTGGATAGCTTGGGACAAAATTTGCTTACCACTGGATAGAGGAGGCTTGGGATTCAGAGACCTCTGTGAAATGAACCTGGCCTTGCTTGGCAAAAAATTATGGCGGATTCTGAAGTTCCCTAACTCTTTGATTGCGAAGACCTTCAAAAGACGATATTACCGTCACTCAAACCCGTTGACAGTCAAGAAGGCAAATAACCCATCCTATGGATGGCGCAGCATAATGGCTCAGCTCCGATCATTAAAAACGGGCTGCGACGGACGATAGGCAATGGAGAAGACAGGAGTGTATGGACAGACTTATGGATCCCTGCTTGCACCCCGAGACCGGCTACTCGCCTTACTCCGATAGGCAGTCACGAGAATACCATGGATATGGATCTTAAAGTTCACCATTTGATAGATTTTGACATGAAAGAGTGGAAACAAGACCTTATCCGAGAGATCATAGCAGCTGAAGACATTCCACTCATTCTGTCCTTAAAACCCAGCCGGTTCAACCGCAGTGATAGTTACAGCTGGAATGGCACTTCATCAGGACAATATACAGTGCGAGCAGGGTATTACGAGGCAAATATACAACGAAAAGCTTCAGCATCTCCACGGGACTATGCACTCGTCACAGAACCAAGCACGACCGCACTTCGAAAAGAAGTCTGGAAAATTAAAGCCCCGAGAAAAATTAAAAACTTCTTACGGCAGTCTTTATCTGGAGCCCTTCCTGTTGGGAATGTCCTGAAATCTACCGTACTATCTCTAGAAAGTATGATAAGTGTCGAGATCAGACATAAGTCATAAATACTGGGTGATCAAGATGGCTTGCTAGAGTCCGCTCTTGATCTATAAGTTTAGGACTTATTACCAGTATTGTATGATCCCGAAGGGTCACACACCATAGCTAACGTGAAAGTTAAATGGAATAAATACGGTAAGATGCATTGGCATTTACTGTATTGGATCAGAGAATTGGGCCAGACAAAATGCAGGCTTTTGCCTGATTTGTGTCTTGGGCCCAAATGATTAATGAGCCATTAGTCAAATGACTTGGGCCCATTAATAAGAGAGGAAGAAATCGAAACCCTAGAGGATTGTCCAAGGCTTGCGATTTTTCTCCTTGTGGCCGCGAGTTTGCCTCTCTCTCTAACTCTCTCTTTCTGATCTGATCCATCTCTTTGGTCTAGCAGCCATCCCGGCTTGTAAGAGTGTGGATACCAAAGGAGGAGCAGGTTGTTCATCTGTTCTAACTGATCTCATCATTACCATCAATTATCCGCTGCAATCTGAAAGGTAATGATCCAGGTTTGGTTGGTTTTATGATTCGTTTTGCAAGAACCTAGATCTGTTTAAGATTATGTGTTAGGTTGTAATACGAGAATTAAACCTTGAACAAACACCATAATCCATCAGTGGTATCAGAGCCCAGGTTTTAGGTTTCTTGTAAATTGGATCATATGAATGTTTAATGTTTTAGAATTGATTTGAAAGAAAATTGATTAATAAAAACATTAAACGCTAAATCGGCTGCTTGAATTTGGCCGATTGATCTTGTTAATAATTGAATGCCCATTCTATTATTAAACCCTAATCGCATGTTGCCATTAAGCCGATCGCTTGTGATCATTGTTAATAATCGAATGAGTTGAGCCGATTATCAAACCCATTATCGATCGCGTGTGTTGCATGACACGATCGAGTGTTGCCTTCGACCGAGAGACCGCATGATCACGTGACCGAGAGACCGAGTGATAACGTGATCATGCGTGATCATTGAAGGGCATAACGTGGTCCATGGCAAGCGATGATCGCGTGTAATGCCCTAAAGCCGAGATCGATCATCTGATTGTGAGGCTGGCAAGGGATCGTGCGTGAGTCGTGGTGCGTAATGCGTGAGCCATGATGCCGAGTGCCGAGCGTGATCATGGGTTGCGATGATCGATCGTTTGCGATCGTGAGCGACCGCTGTTGGATCATGGGCCTCGGATGGATTATGGGCCACAAATTGCGTTAATGGGCCGAGTTGGATCTTGGATCCGATTGTTTGGCCCGTTAAAATTTTACGTCCCGCGAATAGTCAATCGGTTAAACCGAGCTTCACGGTTCGTTGCCCAAAACCACACCGATTTAACCGGTCCATTTAATAAGCGGTTAATTGTGTGTTTAAAAACTTAAACCGCAAGTTAAATCAAATTGGCTAAAACACTAGGTGTTTCTTCCCGGTTTTGGATTTAACTGAACCGATCCAATTTAATTGGTGGTTCAAGCGGTTAACCCGAATCGCGGTTTGCTGGAAATTATTTAATACATGGTATTATTTAATTTCTGGTTAAACCGGATTGAAATTCAAAAATTGAATTTTAACCTAAACCGAAGGCTGGTCTAAGTTTGATTTGGTTGGACCAAATAATTTAGAGCTGGTCTGGTTTAGTAAATAACCGATGGTTTTGATAGTTAATTTGGTCTTGGACCAAAATTAATAAACCAGATCGGTTATGCCAAATTATTGGGCCAGCTGGAATTCTATGGTCTTGGGCCAAAGAATTGGGCCTATAATTTGTGACCCAACCCAAAATATTTATAAAATATTAAAATTAGAAATTTCTATTTTTAGTAAGTTACTAAATTTAGAAAGTTTCTAAAAAATAAGAAAGTTTCCCAAAATAGTAATCTTCTATTTTTGGAAATAAAACTTAAAAATCCTCAAAAACAATATCAAGCTTGGATGTCTTTCCAATCTTGTCAGCTACTTAACGCTTATTCGATTACAGATATGGCTTACAGTGTGAGGTGTCTGTTTTCGCATAAGTAAAGTAGTATATAGTCACTAATTTCATTGGGAGTCCCAGACTTTAGTGATTATTTGGCTGTAAGAGATTGGTTTCCTTGACTGGGCCATCGGGAGTCCCGGGCCTTGAGACATCTGGTGTTTTGGGCCTTGGGCCCAATTCACAACCGAGAGTTATTGGTTATAACTAGCTGTGTGTATGCTTACCAAGTAAAGCTAATTCCGGGTGACGGCCAGTGGCCCACTTTGGATTTAGCTGAACATGGGTCTCGGAATCATTGCATTCTTATGAGGTTAAACAAAGAAATTTTGAATGCAATGCGAGTTTTCTTATAAGTTATTAAGATTACTCTTTTATGAACTAAATAACTAAAACTCTATTTATCTCTAAATTTCAGCTATGACGAGCACAAACAATCAAAACACTTTCTCGATCCGGTCTGTCCTTGAGATGGACAAACTGAACGGATCAAATTTCTTGACTTGGTCGCGGAACCTGAGGCTAGTCCTCAGGCAGGAGAGAAAGGACTATGTCCTTGAGAAAGCTCTCCCCGTGAGGATCGGGTCCAATGCCTCTCATGCAGTATATGATGCTTGGAATAAGCATTATAATGATGCGGTAGATGTGCGTGGTCTGATATTGGCTACCATGGACTCAGATTTGCTGAAGCAATATGAGAACATGGAGTCGCCAATAGAGATGATCAGCAGCCTGAAATTGAAATTTCAGGAGCAGGTAAGAGTGGAGAGATACCAGTTAGTTAAATCTCTCACTAGCTGCAACCTACCAAATGATCATCCAGTAAGTCCTCATGTCAGTAAAATGATGGGTTACATTGATAACCTGAGGAAACTGGATTATCCAGTTAGCCAGGAATTGGCAACTGAGATCATTCTGCAGTCACTGCCGTCAAGCTATGATAAGTTCGTAAGGAACTATATCAAGAAAGGCTTAACGAAGACGTTGACTGAACTGCATGATATGCTCAAGACAGTTGAGCCAAACGTGAAGAGTACCCTGTACAATCTCATGAATGAGAAGGGTAGGTTTACTAAACCTAATGCTGACAAGGGTGAAGACAAAGTTGTCCAGATTTTGAATCATGGCAAGCGTGTGTCTTCTGAGCCCGAGTCAGATACCTCTTACGTTGGTAAGTGCTGCTACTGTAAAGAGACTGGGCATTGGAAAAGAGATTGCATTAAATTCATGGAAGATTATGAGGAGTTAAAGTTGATGTATGAGACTACTTCCTCAGGTATTCATGTTATTACTTCAAGTTATACCTTGTAGGTATTGGATACTGATTGTGGCACTGATATTTGTTATAATATGCAGAGCCTGAACAACAGTAGAACGTTGAAGGAAGGGCAAGTGAAACTGCGAGTCTGGAAGGAGCTTGGGATGCTGCCTCAGCCGTAGGGTTTTCACTTGTAGATGCCTTTGAGGCTTGGTTTTGAATTAAGTAATTGCTACAATGTACCTGCTTTAAGCAGAGTTGTCTTTCATTTTCTTGTAAGAATTTGAATGTTTTTCATTTTGATAAAGACAAGTTTTTTGTTCTTTTGATCTTAATGAAATGTTAATTGTAGCACCCTATTCATTTAAATGGGTTTTATATCTTAAACCATAAAGTGCCTAAAATGTAACATAAATACCGCAATTGGTTTAAATCTGATGAATTAAACCTGATTTTTCTTGGCATAAATGTCTTGGTCACAAAGAGTAAGTCAGATTCAGAAACCCCATAGTTATGGACTTTTGGGCTCATTTGAATGGATATCTTATGAGACTTGAATTCTGCTTACTGGACCAAAACACCAAGGGCCCATCTTAGCCGAGCTAGAGAAAAGCCCAAAGGCTTATTAGACATTGGACATACTCATGTATGTGGTCCGATAAGCAGTAATGCCAGAGAAAATTTCATGTACTTCATTGTCTCTACTGATTACTTCAGTGAGTATGACTGTGTTCATTTGATGAGACACAAGTCGGAATTCTTTGACATGGTCAAAAGAGTTCCAGAATGAGGTATAGAATCAAAGTGACAGAAGTATTGAGACTCTGGATTAGATCACGAGTGAGAATACTTAAGTCATTGATGGTGTGATCATCTGAATGAGTGTGAAGTCGCTTCACAGCTCATTTCTCTTGAAAACCTGGAGGTGTTTCTGTGAGAGAGAATCAGATCGTATTAGAAATGATTCAAGATGAGTCACACGAATCTTCCATGATATTCTTTAAGAATAACGCTCTAAAATATCTAAGTTTACGCTGAAATAGTTCCACCAACATCAGTTGAAAGACACCACGTAAATGTGGATTGGAATCGATCCAAATTCGTCTTTACTGAATATTTGTAGTTGTGCTACTTCGCTGGTTGTCCTAGGGAAACCAAGGCTTGTTACTTTACGTCCATTCTGTTTTCTAAGAAGGGAAGTTACTTTCCAAGAAGAACAGTGGGAGTAAAAGTATAACTCGAAGAAATTCGAGAAATACAGGAGGCTGCTCAACCTGTTGAGGAAGAGCAGCGGATGGATTTACAGATTTCTGTAGAATCTACACCTGTAGAGCCTGAAGTTCGCAGATCTGAATGAATCAGTCACTAATCCGAGAGTAATTTCTCGTCATTAGTTGAACCTGATGATCATTGAAAGTTCGCATGATCTGATGATCATTGAAAGCGACGAACCTGCGAAATTCAAAGAAGCGAAAGTAAGCCCGGACTCCGAAAATTACACTATGTGTAAGTTAGCTTCATTGATCCATTCATGGATGGAAGCAAACATATCGGAGTTGGAATCTTCGTTCTGTTGAAGTAGTCAAGGTTTTGACTTGAACAGGAACGAAGCGGAACTGTGCGTTTACTAATAGATTAGTGGGAGCGATATTGCATTTCTCATAATGTATGTCGATGACATACTGATTCTCGGAAATAACGTCCCAATACTGCAGTCGGTAAAGGACTGGCTTGGGAGTTGGTTTTGTAATTGACATGGGTAAAGCCACGAAGTTCTTGGATTCTGGATCTAAAGATAGAGATCCAGAAGAGCTGGTAGGACAAAGTCAGGATTCTTGCATTGACAAAGTCCTACACGTTTTGAGCAATCCAAGAAGGGTTTTATGCCAATGTCACATGGCAAAACGTTAAGCAAGAAGCAGTGTCCTACGATAACTGCTGAGCTTGAATGCATGGATAGGATTCCATATGCGTCGGCAATTGGATCTATCATGACACGTACTTGTTTTGATGTTGCTTTAATGTTAAGCAAGACAAGTAAAGACCAGTCAAATCCAGCAAAGAATCACTGGATTGCCGTAAAGAATATCCTAAAGTATTTAAGGAATACTAAGGATAAGTTCTTGGTTTACGGAGAAAGTGAAGTGCTACAAGTCGATAGAGTCTGAAAGGCAAGTTTCCAGTAGACAAAGATAGTTCCCGGTCACAGTCCGGCTATATCTTGTGTCTATCTGGCGGTGCAAGGCACTGTAGCTGACTCCATGACTTAAGCTGAACATTTCGCAGCTTGAGAAGCGACGAAAGAGGTTGTTTGGAAAGAAGAGTTCATCACTGAACTTGATGTGATTCCCAGCGTAGATGAGACTAGCAGCACATCAGAGGTCCAAACACCTTGAGGATAGGTATAACCTATTCCATAAGATAAATGACAGAGGTGTTAAGTAGATAAACAAGTTTCATCGAATGAGAACGTTGCTAATCTATTAACGAAGCCACTCCTTAGGCCTAAGCACGAGTCGCGGACTGTAGCTGTAGGATGAGTGAAATTAAGATGTAGTCTTAATTTCAGTGGGAGTTTGTAAAGGGCTTTTCTAGTTGTTTTGAAAGGTTCATGTAAACATAATATTTTATGTTTATGAAATCTATGATTTCTGGATTATTTTTAACTGTGATATAAAATAATCGTTCCAAAAATGATTCATGTCATTATATATGGGTCATCGAAGTACATGAGTAGACTTGATCCTGAAACCCCATATTTAACGAAATGACATAAATCATAGTGTCCATAGTCGAAGGTTGTTGAATTGGAACACCAACAACCACTTGAGACTAGATTGTGTTGAGACTTGTGACCAAGTTTCGAGGGGTCATAGATGCGCGGCATCAAAGTCGACACATAGGTATATGTAGGGGAGCATATGACCGGACATGGCCCGCTGATGAGAACTCTGCAAGATATTAATATCTGTGTCATAAGAGGTTCTCATATACGACTATAGAGTATAGTCCTTAGACCTGAGTTCGCATGCATGTGGCTGCACATGGAGTAATGCGCTTTGATCATTGTCTAACGCTGTTTCGTAACTGGGAGCTATACGGACCTTTGTTGGGTGTATTATGAATTGTGTAGTTCATAGTGATGGAACAAGATGGGATTTGTCCCTGCCGTTTAACGGAGGTAATATCTCTAGGCCAATCGGAGATTTGATAGCTGGTAAGAGAATGGTCATTCCCAAACGGACTTGCCCAAGTCGTTTGAATTGTCAGTATCAAATCTGTTCCGATAAACATGGTCTGGCTATATAAGGATGACACGCATCTTGCCTTATGCCAGATCGAGATATTAAGACAAAAGGACTAGGGAATGTAGGATTCTAGTACAATCGGGAGATTGTTGGGAATGTCCTGTGTAGGATTCCAGTACAAGTGGGAGATTGTTGGGAATGTCCTGAAATCTACCGTACTATCTCTAGAAAGTATGATAAGTGTCGAGATCAGACATAAGTCATAAATACTGGGTGATCATGATGGCTTGCTAGAGTCCGCTCTTGATCTATAAGTTTAGGACTTATTACCAGTATTGTATGATCCCGAAGGGTCACACACCATAGCTAACGGGAAAGTTAAATGGAATAAATACGGTAAGATGCATTGGCATTTACTGTATTGGATCAGAGAATTGGGCCAGACAAAATGCAGGCTTTTGCCTGATTTGTGTCTTGGGCCCAAATGATTAATGAGCCATTAGTCAAATGACTTGGGCCCATTAATAAGAGAGGAAGAAATCGAAACCCTAGAGGATTGTCCAAGGCTTGCGATTTTTCTCCTTGTGGCCGCGAGTTTGCCTCTCTCTCTAACTCTCTCTTTCTGATCTGATCCATCTCTTTGGTCTAGCAGCCATCCCGACTTGTAAGAGTGTGGATACCAAAGGAGGAGCAGGTTGTTCATCTGTTCTAACTGATCTCATCATTACCATCAATTATCCGCTGCAATCTGAAAGGTAATGATCCAGGTTTGGTTGGTTTTATGATTCGTTTTGCAAGAACCTAGATCTGTTTAAGATTATGTGTTAGGTTGTAATACGAGAATTAAACCTTGAACAAACACCATAATCCATCACTTCCCTCTGCAAGTAATCTAAAGAAGCGACATTGCAGCCCCGATATGGTATGTCAACGTTGCGGAGCAGAGGAAGAGTCGACGAACCACTTACTTTTCGAGTGTCCACCTTCGCTCCAGTGTTGGGCTCTATCGAGCATACCCACACGTCCGGGGACTTTCCCTTGTAGCTCCCTTTATGCGAACATGGATCACCTACTGTGGCAAGCCAAGGAAGCTAGAACCCAAGTAGAAGATGTTGAAATATTTCCATGGTTGTTGTGGTACATCTGGAAGGCTCGTAACGCAAAAATCTTTGAAGGAGAAAATGTTAAACCGTTGGATACTTTAAATATTGCTATCCGCGAAGCTCAGATATGGAAAATAGCACAAGAAATGCCAACAACAGACATACAGGAGGTAGAGGACACAAGGCAAGCACAACAAGAACTGCGTACAAATCGCTCCAATCCATCTTGGCGGTGTCAAGTGGATGCGTCATGGGTTGTAGAAGACCAGATTGCAGGTTTAGGTTTTGTTCTACTTAACGATGACAACATCATCATGACAGGAGCGAAAGGCTGCGACAGGATAGCGACGCCACTCCATGCTGAGCTGGAAGGCCTCCGATGGACAATGGAGACGATCAGCACACGGGGGTTCACCTCATTGTGCTTCCAATCCGACTGTGCTCAGCTAGTCCGAGTGATAGAGAATCAAGAAGACTGGCCATCAATTGAACCAGAGTTGGATGATTTTCTTTACCTTCGATCTAAGTTTATTTCTTTTGATTTCGTTTTCGTACAACGATCTATGAACTCCCGTGCTGACGGGCTTGCGAAGGGAGCACGATTACGTGCCAACCTTTCCGCCATTGTAGTTCCAGACGATCAGGCTTGGTTAGCATCTAATGCTGACCACTCTGCCTTTATTTAATCGGAAAATTTTATTTGACGCCAAAAAAAAATGGATTTGATGTGGGTTAAAAGGACAACATGGTATTTTGATTGTTCTAGCCAAAAATAAAATAAAAAAGATTATTTTGAGAAAAAACGGAAAAACAAAATGTCAATTTCGTCCTTTAAAATAGGACACTGAAAAGCCTGTGTCGCCACATCAGCGTCTCCCCTTCTAGTAATTTAATAGTGAGTCAGGGTAGGACTCCTTGTATTTGCTTTGACCAATCACTTTTCACTGTTACTTACTTGAGTTTTAAACATTGCAAAAGGTTTCAGTATTTTGCAACAATATCATTTTTTTTTGTTTCTTTGATGGCAAATTTTGTTTTTCAAATAAGTTGAGAGATGAAAGCCCAGTAAAGACAAGTTTTTTAAAAAACTGAAATTAGACGACGGTAAAGATTCATCCCTTAAATTACGAATTAACATGCTAGTGATTTTCGCGGCTTATAGGCTTTTAAGCCCAACAAATTTCAACAGCGCATCAGATATTAATGGTAAATAAATAAATATGTGTCTCTAAATACGATTCACTTTTGCTTTTTCTATTTCAAAATTTGGGTGATTTATGTATGAAGTGAACCAATGCCATTTTTTTGGGTTTGGATGTAAAATTTTGGCAAATTAATGTTTCAGTTTAGCAGCACATAAAACTAATTAAAAATTACAGTTTTAGGGACTAATTATATAGATAAAACCAAATTGCATATCATCCTAATGGAGATGATATGACAATGAGTGATCTCTTATCTGTGGAAATATGAGAATTTGCGGGCCCATTAGAAACGAATTCTAAATCAGTTTGATTCAGATTTTCTGGATTAATGGTGTGAATGCCACGATTTTTTTTAAAAGAGCGTTAGAGCATCTTTAATGGTGGAATTCTTATTTTGAATTTTTAAATATTAAAATACTATTATTTCTAATATAGCTAAATTTTATATTTAAATTTTAAATTAAAAAAAAAATGAATCAATTAAAAAGTGATAAGGGTCACAAGAGTATTTTAATAAAAATTCAAAAATTCTTATTTAAGAATCAATGGGTTCTTATTAAGATACTCTTTCTAATTTTTATATTATATTATTATTAAATTATTTAGATACCCACCTAAGAAACTATCATTAGAAATGCTCTTAGAGCATATACATTGGTATTATCCATTATGGGTTTTTTTTAAAAAAAAATTATTAATTTTTTTTTTACAGATGACAAAAAAAGGATTAATCCCGGCTCGTTACGTCATGTGAACAATGACGAACCGGGTTCTTAAAGTATCTTAGCTAAGAAACTATTGGAGGGGTGGGGTTCTTAATTTTGCCTAGAAAACCACACTAAGAACCCCATTTTATAACCGATGGAGGTGCTCTTATGGGCTTAAACTCTAAAATATCCTTGACGACGAAAATGCTTTATTTGCTCCTCTACTTTTTAATAACAAAATTAATACTCGTAAAACTGATTTTTTTATTACTAAATAATTATACTGTTATTTAGTATGTATACTAGGACAGAAGTACGGATTTTGTGTTAATTTTAAAATTTTTAAGATATTTTTTATTTTTATTTTGAATATCAATATATATATATATATATATATATATATATATATATATATTTATTTATTTATTGTAAATTTTGTATTTTTGTGATCGTAATAATTTGTTGGATAGAACAATCAATATATTTTACATGTTTTATTGCTATTTTTAGTGAGTTTTTGGTTTTGTTTAAAAAAAATATTATTTTTTTCTATATTTTTATCATCAATTTAATATTTTCATACAATACTTCGAATATATTTACTTGTTATTTAAAAAATTTCATTCATCCAAGTTCTAATATTACATAATAAAATATGTTTTTATTTATCATTTTGAATTTCGTTAGTTTCTTTAAATATTCATTAATTTTACTTTTTCTTATGTTCTTATATTTTGTATAAGTTTTTTGTTTTTATTCTAATTTTATATAATTTTATAATATTTTATTTATATTCTTAATAATCATTATTTTTTGTTATATGGTTTTTCGTTCTAATTTTTAATTATGTCAAAATATTATTACATTATTTTAATCTTATAATATGGTATTTTATTTGTATTAAAATTTAATTATCTTTGTTAATTCATTGTATAAAATATGAAAGATGTATTAAATATTATAATATATAATTCTAAGGTTAAATTTCAATTTATAATTATATTTATGTTTTAATAATTTTAACTAACTAATTTCAAATTAAATGAATATAAATTAATTTTAATGAAAATGATAATGTGGAATTTTTTTTTTTATACAAACCAATAAAGAGAAGCTAATGTATCAAAAGAGAGAACCCCCTTCAACCTTTATAATTTTACTTTTACTATGAAAAATAACATTAATGTATATAAGTTATAAATTTTAGCTAAAAATTGCCCCTTTTTGATTGGACGTAAGGTTCCCAAATGTTGGGCACGCCTTTAATTATTTTGTTTTTTAGTGACCTAAAAGGGTGATAAACCCGATTGAAAACTGTTTCAAAACGTTTCCAAAATTGTTTGAAATCCGAGTAAAAATTGTTTATATGTTTGCAGTTATAATCCGTTAGATATTATAAAACATGAATAAGTTTCTTTGAGTTAAGAATGTACGACCAAAAATATTAAACATTATGAAAGTGATACAAACACGATGAATACATAAACGTTAACAAAAGTGATTTTCTAATAGCATTTGAAAGGAGATTTGAGTAAAAAAATAAGACGATAAACGAACGGAAACGAGACTATAAAAATTTTCCTTAATTCAAAGAATCACCTGTAATGTGACAGAAATTTGTGATTCATGCGTTCCTGGATACAACCGAGAGAAATCGTTTCGCAACACTCGAAAACTACTCTTACGCACTATATACCTATAATACTCTCGAGATTACTTACTTTTGCTGTAGGGGATCGAAAGATTATTTGTCGTACAAATAGGAAAAGGAGATAATCTCATAATCCTCACGACAATAACTCTTGAGGTACAAAATCCATGAGGCATTACGAAAATTTCGTAATTCGTCGTGTCCGGCGGAGAAAATGTTGCGATGTTCCGAAAGTTGATTGGATATTCAAAAATTCTTTCAGATTTTGAATATTCCCTTTTTGATTCCTATTCTTAAGAGAATCAAAATGATCAATTCAATAAACTGATCTAAAATTTAGGGATTTGAATAATACAAATCAAAGACTAAAAGACAATAATGAAAGGGAAAATCTTGTCTTTATTAGATTGAGAATCAAAATCGAATTGATCTCTTGCTATAGGGTTTGAGTAAATGTGTGAACTTAGTCTTTTTCCGCGCAGGGGAAGGATATTTATATCAAGAAAATTAAGTTTTTTTTCCCCTAGATTCTCTGTGATACGATCATGTAAATCCGAACAACATAGATTTTCTTTCCAATTAGGCGATTTGTGTTTATCTTCTTCTATTTTGTAAATATGTTAGTTTGCCATTAAAATATTTATCTTATTTGGTGCATGTCGGCCGGGCTGTTGTCGCCGAGCTACGTCATGTTGGGCCGACTTATTCTTCAATTGGCTTAATCTTCGATGGGCCTTTCAGCTACTGGGCTGGGCTAAAGAGGGGTGCTAAACCTAACTCCAACAGTAATCCCCCAGTTCGGCGCACCGAGCAGAACTTAGGTTGGCGAATTTTATCATTGCTTGGTGCAATAGTTGGGTCGGCGCATTCACACCTCGCCGGGTTAATCTCATTAATTGTTGTTTGACCAAAAAATCCTTGAGTATCTCAGTCATTTAATGTGCCTCTTCTTTCACTAATGAATGCGTTTCGCGTGCATGTAATGTCGTGTTACTTTAAATCCATGTTTGTACTCGTCGCGTCGCTTAGATAACTAGTCTTTCTTCAATAAATATAGCCCCTCCTTTCGCCATTCTTCATCATCTCCACTTCCATCTTCTCCTTTTGTTTCCACCATATATTTGATTCCTTTTCTCTCTTTTGTCTTCTCTTTTTCCTTGAAGGTGATTACAAATTGTCGCCTCTCCATTGTAGGTTTGTGCCGACCCCCAGAATTACGTCTGATCGAGCTCCTCGATGAGCTTGTGCTCTTTTTGCTAAATGGTAGCTCGTCGGTACCTGAATTTATGTTGATGGTTACTTTTGTTTGTCTCCTTTACCAACTTAAAGGCGACGCTCAGGTCCTTTGTCTGGATCGATATGATGCGTCGTTAATTTCAGTAATGTGCTCTAGTCTGCTCCTTCAGGGATCAATTTCTTTCCGCGTAAGTCACTTCTTTCCCTTTATTTTTGTTTTGAATGTTTGTAGCTCGGAGCCTTGATCGTTTTTTATTTTTGTAGAGCAACTGATGGTACATCGGAGCGGACCTTTCCTGGAAGACATGGGCAAACTACTCTTTTGAGCAAGCTATTTAGCGGAGCTCGGTTGGCAGCAAGATGGGCGTCTTGGAACGGTTAGGTCGGCGCTTAAGAATTATTATTACCCCAAGAAGATCCTCTGTTCGACATTGATTTCATCATGGTTCTTAATTGTGCAACTGACTATCAGGGATGAGCCTTGCAAGAGACATGCGACAGAATCATTTTTCAAGAAAGGTATCTCGGCGGTGAGATGACTGTCTAAGATTGGTTCCTTTGGGTTCCTTTTATCTTCAGGAGAACATTGGTTCCGATGTTGATTCCATAACCGTTTCTTTCTCATCGGCGGCCTTGCTGAGAGAAGACGACGCAATTGTCTTGTCGAAAAGCGGTTCAGTTTCTGGCGGGAAGAAATCGATCCTTCAACGTGAGCATCAGCTTGGACGAAATTTTCTTTCAAGAAATTATTTTAGCTTTCTTTTCTTTTGTAGCTTTAATTGTAATAATGTCTTTTGAGGATAAATAAAACAAAGAATTTTCCTCTTTTCTCTTGATTCCTTTCTTTATTGTTGTACTTCGGCTTATGTCCTCTTCTTTGATAAATAAAACAAAGAAGTTGTCCTTTTGTTTCTTTTATGAGACGGTTGATGTCAACTTCTTTAGATGTAGATTGTCTCGATCTGACAGATCTCCTTTGAGGAGGTTCGATCTATATGCTTTCGGTGTAAATGTCTTACTGAGTCCATGAAATGTCGATGCGACTTCTTATCTTGCTGACATAATTTAGACTTTTCGAAGTAATTGAAGGTTTTTAATTTCCTTCTTTTAATATTTTTTTTGGGCCGGGTTATACATCGGCGGGATTGTAACCCTCTTGTGGACTACGCTTGTGTAGTTGGTTCACTGTTGTTGTGAAAGAGAGGGGGTGAGGGTTCTGAGGTGTGCCTTGGCACCCTTTTTGTGATGCGAGTGGGCGCAAGCGGGGCGATCCCGACTTTACCTTTTGCAATGTGGCTAGAGTTAGAAATTTTCGCACATAATGAAGGCGTGGATTATTTCACCACGACACTCGAGGAGCTCATTTTTGGATCGGTCATCTGGCTAGGATGCCGACGTAGAAGACATATATTTGTGCAAGATGTAATTTTATTTAAGGTATAGTTGAATCTGCAAGGAAGACTGCCTACGTACCCCGTATATAAGTTAGTTTTACATAAGTGCTATCTCAGTGAGCATACTTTTTTTGAAACTAGAAAATCACGTATACGAAGCGTTTGAGGTGCATCAAGTTCCATGAGAAGTGCACGGGTTTTCCATTCAACTCTGAAAGCTCGTAACCCCGGGATTGAAGACCCTCGTCACTTGGTATGGTACTTCCAGGGTATGTCGAGTTTTACGGCGTTCTTTTCTTTTGTTCCTTTATGAACTTCGCATAAGACGATTTCTCATTTTCTTAGATGTCGACCTTTGATCTTTTTGTAGTAATATCGAGCTGCGAGGTGCTGATAATTTTTAATCCGTAATAGGGCTTCGTCTCTCTGCTCTTCAAGCGAATCAAGGTTGTCGAGAAGCATTTTGTTGTTTAGTTAGGGGTTCTGGATGATCATGGATCGCCGAACGGTTGGTAAGATTATTTATGCCGGTGACATTGCTTCTACTCCATGAGCTAGGGAGAATAGGGTTTGATTTGAAGGACGCCTCGGGTGGTTCGTTGCGACCACATTAATCCATCTAACTCATCAGCCCAATTTCCTTTATGTTTTTCGAGCCGCTTTTTCAGCCCAGCGATGATAGTTTTGTTTGTGGCTTTTGCCTGACCATTTTCTTGCGGGTAATATGGCGTTGATCTGCCCAACCCGTTGTTCCATTTTTGGCAGAATTCACTTAATAGGATCGATGTAAATTGTTTTCCGTTATCGGCGAAGATCTCATATGGTAGCATGTGCCTGCAGATGATGTACTTCCACAGAAAGTTGGTGACATCCCGAGCTGTTACCGTAGGGTAGGCTTTGGTTTCCACTCATTTGGTGAAGTAGTCGGTCTGAATCAAGATGTGTTCATTTTTCCCAGACTTATGCATTGGTCTGACTAAGTCCATGGCCCATCGCATGAAAGGATATGGTGATGTAATGGACTACAACATTTTTGTGGGCTCATGTATGCTCGTGGCGTGTTTTTGCATGGTTCTCACCTCGCGGCATAATTTTCACAATATTTTACCTTAGTTGGCTAGAAGAAACCGAGTTTCATAATCTTCAATACCAATGATAGCCCTCCGGCATGATTTCCTCCCACTCCTTAATGAGTTTTCTTAATTACTTCCTTGATCTCCTTTTCTTCTACACACCGCAACATTGCTTCGACAACGTTATAGCGGAAGATATCATCTTCCATCATGATGTATCGGGCTGCTTTTGCTTTGAGTTTGCGGGCTGCCATCTATTGTTGGGTAGATTTTTGTCTGATATATATGCTTTTATTCTCGATGTCTAGTCACTCTTTGTACCTCGTCAGCATGAACTTGATCCTTTGTGAAATCTTCATTGTATATGTGTCCGTCGATAACATTGTAGATATAAGGAGGATTGATACTTGGTTTCTCTATGAGTTTGTTGTCTTAGATGTGCGTCTAAACTCGAGGCTAATGCTGCGAGGGAATCTGCCGAAGTATTTTTCTTTCTTGGGATTCTTGTTAGGTTGAACAAATAGAGGTCATCTGTCAATTCCCTGGCTATACCGAGGAAGGCATCCATTTTTTCATTTTTAGCTTCATATTCTCGTTGAATTGGTTCACAAACACTGCGAGTCGCAATAGGCTTGGATGCCCTTTGCACTGATGGCTTTGGCCAATTGTAATTTGGATATCAAGGCTTCGTATTCGGCTATGTTATTTGAAGATGTAAATCATCTCCTTAACGATTGCTCGAGTACTTCGCCAGTCCGTGATTCGAGCTAAATTCCAATTCCCGAGCCAGCCTTTGACGATGATCCGTCTATGTGTAGGCTCCAAATCTTTTTCTGTTTGATCATCTTGTGTCAACTCGGGAGAGAGCTCGACAATGAAATCTTCCAAGGATTGGGCTTTTACGCTGGTTCGGCCTTTGAATTTGATGTCATATTCGCTTAGTTCTACTTCCCATTTGGCTAATCTTCCGGACTGAGTCGGGCTGTGTAAGATCGATCGCAAGGGCATGGTTGTCAGGACGATGATTGGGTGTGATTGGAAGTAAGGTCTAAGCTTTATGGTTGGGTACCGAGACTCTGCTCCATCCAAGGTTTTGATGATGTAAAAGATGGCCTTTGATCACCGTGATCTTTCCTAACCAAGACGTCGCTTACGACCGCGCTAGACACTGCTATATAGAGGTAGAGCATCTCTCCTTCTTCTGGTTTTTCCAATATCGGCGGTGTTGTGAGATATTATTTTAATTTTTGAAATCATACTCGCACTTTTTATCCTATTCGGATTTCTTGTTTCCTCTTAAGAGTTGATAGAACGGAAGGCACTTTTCGGTTGACCTGGAAATGAATCGATTGAGTGCGGCAGTTCTGTCTGTTAGCCTTTGCACCTCGCGAGTTTTCGTCGGGGAAGGCATGTTCATTATCGCAGTAATCTGCATCAGGTTAGCCTCGATTCCACGTTTGGTTACGATGTATCCCAAGAACTCTCACGGGGTGACCCAAAAGTGCACTTCGCTGGATTTAGCTTTATGTCGTAGTCGTTCGGGATGTCGAAGTATGTCTTCAGGTTCATTACATGATCCGCTGCTATCGATGATTTTATGAGCATGTCGTCGATATAGACTTCCATAGTGCGATTGAGGTACGTTGAAGAGGCGTTGGTACATTGCTCCTATGTTTTTTAGTCTGAACGGCATGACCTTGTAGCAGAAGGTTCCTCGATCTCTTATGACCGATGTATTTTCTCTATCATCTGGTTGGGTCAGGATTTAGTTATATCCGGAGAAAGTGTCCATGAAGAGCTCATTACCGGCGGTTGCTTCGACTAGACGGTCGATATGCGGAAGAGGGAAACAATCTTTGGGACACGCTTTGTTTAGGTCCGTGAAATCCACACAGTCTCCACTTGTCGTTATTCTTCTTGACTACTACTGTATTGGCGAGCCATTCCGAGTTTTTTACCTCCGTGATGGACCCGGCTCCTAGCAGTTTCTCTACTTCGTCGTTTACCGCCTTCACTCTTTCTGTTTTGAGCTTCCTTTTTTTTTATTGGTTTGAATGTCCTGTCAACATTGAGTTCGTGACTCGCAATGTTTGAGTCAATTCCTATCATGTCCTTGACCGACCACGCGAACGTCGACACGTTTTGTTTGAGGAAGTTTGTTAGTTCATCTCTGATGGCAGGGTCGATGTAATATCCCGATCTCGAAATGTGATAAAAATATTATTATTAAATGTAATGATATTTTATTACCAATAAAATGGATTATCTTTCTAAGAAATTCATCACAATTATTTTTGGAAATTCTTGTGAATTTTCATAAATAACCGGTTTTACCGAGAAATCAACTAAATGATCGGGTGAGTCGGAAAACCCTCTAAAGTCCACCAAAATTATGAAATTTTGACCACAGATCTATTAAATTATGTATAAGCTATAGTTAGAAGTATTTAGCCATATTTGATCCCAAGATTAAGTTATAAATTTTAGACCATTAAGGGGTACTTAATGGCTAGAAATTCAAAATAAAATTTTGAGGGCTTGGATTTGGATGAAGAAGGTTTGGGCTAAGAGATGAAGTGGTTTTGGACTTAAACCAAGCCCAAGAATGAGCATGGGCCTTGAAATTTTTCTATAAGGAAATAGACCCATTGTTTGTGAAGTTAGATGTATTGAATGAATGTTATGGTGGCAACCATCCAAAGGGCTTCTAGAAGAGAGTTACAAGTGTAGGGTAAGGAGTGAAATGCATTGTCTTTGTCTGGATATTTTGTAGATCGTGGAGATCACTCCATTTTTGCTATAAAGGGAGGCCTTCCCCATCCATTTTTCCTCACACCAAAAACTCCAAGGAGTAAAGAAAGAAAGAAAGAAAGAATAGAGGAAGGAGGATGAAAGAAGAAGAAGGAGCCAGAGAGAAGAAGAAGAAGAAGAAAGAAAGAAAGTGAAGTAGAGAGAGAAAGTGATTAATAGATGCGATGGTGACGAAGGAGTGGAGAAATATTTACTAAGCGTAGATTTTCAACGTTCATCCCACGTACCGACTTTCTCTTCCATTGTAGGCGGTTTTAGTAATGTTCGTAGGCGTTCGGTCCGGAGGTTTATGTGGTGAAACTATCAACTACCGGGGTCAACCACAACAAATTATTGGTGAGTTTGGGTTAATTTCTTGACTAACATGTTACCACGCAGGTTCCCGACACTAAGTTATGATCTTTTGGGATGGCTATGACTAATGTCGGTTTGATTAGTATATAGTTATGTGTGATATTGTTTCTATGATTATACTCGGTCTGATTGTGGGGTGATATTGATGTTATGGTTATTATTGTCTATAATATGGCCCACTTATGATTGATAACCGAGTAATGAACGAATAAAATACGGAAAACTACAAAGTATAGAGATAATGATTTGTGCATGATTGGTTTGAGATTATCCTTGATTGATGATTATATTTCAGGTGATATTATTGTTGTATTATGATATGACTAATGGTTTGATTATTGTGTTAGTGACATTGTATTATAGTGGGCATATCGACTTCCCTACCCGATGGATCCTCGGGAGCTTACCGGTCAGTTCACGTACTCTCGGGTCGTGGTTCTGGCAGGTGTTAACCTACTGGTGACGCCGGTAGGTGTGTGGTCCAGAGAATACGGGGTCATGTCCTAGGGCCAGACTACATGGAAGCTTTGGCTATCTAAGGATAACCCGAGTCGCCGTGTATCGATGGACGGAGAACAGTGTCTTACTTGTGGTACTCCGTGTTTATGAGTAAGAGCCGAGGGATTTATTACCATGGGACTATATGGTGACTGGATAAGTATTCCAAGGGAATGACGATATTATCGGGGCCTATAGCATGCATATAGTTTAAGTATTGCTATAATTGCTTCGGCTATTTATCATTGTTTGTGTAACTTTCCGTCATTGCTTGTGTTTGAGGTTGGGTTGGGGAGACTTTGTTAGTTGGGGAATCTCAACTCACTGGGTCGATAATAGATCGCTCACCCCTCTCCTTTAAATCTTTTTTCAGGTAACCCATAGGAGTAGTGGATCGCAGGACGTTAGGCTGCCGGTATAGTGTTGACGTCTCTTTCGCAACGATAATTTTAAAGTAATGTTTGTTTAATATTTAGATAAATATTGTCCATGGACCTATTTGTATTTCCGAACTTTTCGTAATAATAAATAAATGAAGTTTTATATGCGTGAAGCATGTTGTTTATATTAGATTAGTCTGGTCTAATATAACTATCAAAGTTTATTACGGTTGGAAAGCCTTAATTAAAAATTTGGAAAACGTGTAATCGAATAACTCGGTTTAGTTTGATGATGAAAGTTTTTAAGCCAAGCTAATTTAATCAAACACGGTAAAAATGTGACGGCTCTGGTCCCGACTAAGGAAAACCGGTGATCATGTTCTTGTTTGATTGTTGGTCAACCGTAGACTAAGGTCAAAGCGGAACAGGGGCGTTACATTCGAGGTTGGCTCTGATTCCAAAACTTCGTTCGGATGTTGATCATCGATCTTGACGTTTACAATCAGCTCCAATCGAGGATTGTCTCAATCGAATTCTTTTGGAGGCGTCTCCTTCTTCTGTGCCGTAACCGGTTTTCGTTCATGACTTTGGTGACGATCCATTAGCTGTGCCATCTCACTTACGGCTTGCTGGGACGAGTCAGACCGGAATCATTCTTCTCCCACTGCGTTGTTGGTGATGTCTCCGGCGTTGCTCGCTCCTCATGTCTCCTACGACAAGAGTTGTGTTTCGGTCATTGCCGATCTTCCCTTTAATGGTACGGATCCCCACTAACAGCGCCAATTTTATATTCGTAGAATTACAACGATTAATTCATTAAACTAATTTAAAATTTAGGGACTTGAATAATATGAATCTAAGGACTAAAAGGCAATAACGAAAGGGACCACAAAATCTAGTCTTTATTAGAATGAGAGTCGAATCGAATTGATCTCTTGCTCTAGGGTTTGAGTACAATGTGTGAACTTGGTCTTTTATCACAAAGGGGAATGATGTTTATATCAGGAAGAATTAGGGTTTCCCTAGATTGTCTCTGATACGATTATGTAAAATTCGAACAACATACATTTTTTCCATTTAGGAGATTTGTATTTACCTTCTTCTATTGTGTAAATATGTTAATTTTTCATTAATATATTTATCTTATTTGGTGCAGGTCGGCCGAGCTACATCATGTTAGACCGACTTATTTTTCAATGGGCTTGATCTTCATTGGGTTGTTCAGCTAATAGGCCGGGCAAAAAAGAGGTGCTAAATCCACCTCCAACAACCACCATATTCATAAGATTTTTTTCTACAAAAAAAAATTCATGTGTGGAGGGCAAAGGACACAAGGGCCTGAGCCAGCCAAACCATGAAATTCACTCTCCTTTGGAGAGAAGACCCCTCCAACAGGAATCGAACCCATGTTGCCGGAGATCTACTAGCGGACCTTTACCAACTGAGGCGTGGGTAGCACTCGTCGTCCGCTTAGGCTCCGCTTCAGCGGATGAACCGAATATAGCGTTGTTGAGTCGGCACCCTTGTTTTCTTGCTCTATCCTAGGCTTCGCCTTTCGCGCAGCTTCTAATATGGCTGCTCTTTTCCGCCTCCTCTCGGCTCAGCCTTAATTCCGGCGCTCTGGGGTATCTCGGTCTCTACCTCTCTCGGTGGCGGTGTGGTTTTTGGCGGTGTGGGTTCACGGCTCACGTTTGGGGTTTTCTCATGTGCTGTGGCGGTTCTCCTCCTTTTGTCTAGGGTTTCTGCTCTTGTATCAGGCCTCTTTTGGGTGTGGTAAGGTTTTTTAAGATCCGGGCCCATTTGGGGTTTATAGAATTGGGCCGAGTTTGTAATTTTCATTGTTTTATGTTTTTTTATTTCTTGCTTTTCTTGTAGTAAAAATAAACTTTAATATGAAAGCCCTTTAAAAACGTTTTCTTGTCATCTCTGACCTCGGTGGAGTTTTCGGTGCATCCTGGCAGCCTCTCGCGGTGGTTCTTCTCCAGTGTGTGTGTGTCGTTTGCGGCTCCTCTGGTGGTGTTGATTCTGTGTGGTGGTTTGGGCTGGGTTTGTTTGCTTCTTATTTTCAACTGAAGGCGTTGCTTTCTGCAACGGTTCAAGATCCGGTTTTGCGATCAGTCTAAAGGTGATGAGGTCATCAGAACCAAACCAAACCAGGCGCTGACTGACTCAACCACTACGTCAAGCAGCGCAAGGAGATCAAGAGAAATCAAAGCCACGATGAGTTCTGATCCAACACAAGGCATAGGAATGATTATACATCCAACAATCAATCCTAAGAAGACATATGACCCAGGAGGAATCATAACACATGGAGAAGAGATTATGGAGTCGAGAAGATCCCACAAGGCGTATGAGCTTATCTTAGCTCAAGTGGAGATCAAGGTCAAGACATCTAGCTCAGCTCATCATCAACATGCCACTAAGGAGAATCATTCCCAAAAGATGACACAAGAAGAAGATACTGAAAAGGAGCTAACCATATGTAGCATCGCAGCTAGCTCAGGAAGTAGCATCGGCACTAGCTCAGCAGACTTGCCATATATGGAAGCATTCACATTTGGAAGGTCAATTCAGCACCAAACGTTTACCTATCAAAACTACAGTGTTTTGAGCTCCTTTTCATCAAGACCAGACGTCCTCAGCTGCACAAGACCACACAAGATTCTCCATAACTTCAAGAAGTCATACTTACCATTTTTGGAGAAGAAAGAGATCAAACACCAACGGCTTCTTTCCAAGAATAAAAGCTGCGACTTCTATGGCCATAAAGATGTTCCAGATATCCTCACTTATCCCTTGAAACCATCCAGATACAAAGGGGACAATCAAGAGCATGGATCCTTGCCAAAATCGGCCTAACGGCTAGTTTCCTCTAAAATAGCGATTTCTTGTTCAAGGTCAATATGACCGTTAGTTTAAGTCCTATAAAGTCTCATTGTATTGTTCATTTGTAAATCACCTTTCAATCAACTAAGTTTATACAAAAGAATTCAGTTTCTTCTTTTCAAAGAGTGTCTTTGAAGTTTCGTATCTTAGGATTCATTTGTGTGATTCAAGTGTCTCCAAAGATTATTGGATTAGGATTGCTTGTGTGATTCAAGCAGTACTGATTCACCACCGATTGAGAGAGTCAATCAGCCCATCGAACAAGCGAGTTGTTCATCTCATCCATTCCTCTTTCCATTTAATCATCTCAACGTCCTTCCTAAGGAGTCTAGAGACCCACGGTTGGATCCATCTCACCACATCATCACTCACGATCTAGAAGAGAGCGACCTCAGTCCCTGTTCTAAGTCAACCCACGCTTCCATCTTGCATCATCTGGTATCAGAGCCGAAAGGTTCCTAATCAGGTGTTATCTATCCTTACATTTCGGTTATTTCTTAGTTTATATTCTCTGATTTGTTTTGTTATTGCATCTAGTTTTTGTTTCATTTCATCTCAAAGAAAAACCATAAAAATCGTTTTGTTTTGCATTCTTAATCAAAAGCCAAAAAAAAAATTGTTATTTCCATATTAGTTTTTGTGTTTTCAAATTTAAAAAAAAAAAAAGATTTCGAAATATTTAGATCCTTAAAAGATATTCTAGTTTCTATATTTGTTTAAATCTTGTTTTCAAAAAAAAAAAAAAAGAAGATCCGAAACTTTCTAAATATTTTCAAACTTCCTAAAGATTTTCTATATCTTCCTAAATCGGTTTTCAACTCTTTCGAAAAGTTTTGAATCCTAAAATTGATTTCAAGCTGTTTAGAACCATGTGTTAAGTGTATAGTTGCTTGTGATTCGAACAATTGCAACTACTTGTTCAAGAGCTTAAGATAACTAACTTCAGAACATATTGATACACTTCTAGCTTATTGTTTCAGGTATTGAATCATTGACATGAAGGATAGAGAAGATTCAGAAGCAGGCATGTATGGAGAGTACCATCCATCTAGGCACAAGAGTGCATTCAAGAACCATGGAGTTACTTCATACCATGTACCAGCTCAACGACAGCTCACTGGTACAAGGAATGCTACAGCCCAACAAGCGAACACAAGGCAGCCAACCACCAGAACAAGAGGTTCCCTAATCTACTCAGGAATTAGCAAAGATCCTGAAGCATACTTGCAATGGGAAAATAACATGGAGAAATGGTTACAAGTTAACAAAATTCCAGAAGAAAGGAGGTTAGTACTAGCTGTCTCAGCCTTCACAGGAAAGGCTTATAAATGGTGGCTAAAAGAGAACACACCAACCATCTTTAAGAAGCCAGTACTGGATTGGAGAGATCTCAAGTCCAGGATGAAAAAGGAATTTGTGGGAAAACTTCAAACCACGACCAAGAGAGTGAAGATTGCATCCAAAGCACAAGCTGCTCCTAAGCCCAAGTCTGATTGCTATCAAGAATCTATGGAGACTCTTCAAGCAAGGCAGGATCAGCAATGGCAGAAGATCATGGATATGTTACGCCCAAAGAAACCAGAGAAGAAGCACAGCCGCAAAGCTTCACCTGATGCAACCGTAACTAGCTTTGATGCCTCACTCAAGTTGCGAGACACGCCAACACAAGGTAAGTGTTCCAACTTTGCAAATTCCAAAGAGCCAACATGTTATAGGTGCCATAGAAGAGGGCATTTTGCTGCAAATTGTCCATCTAAGAAGTTGTTAAATGATAAAACATTCGAGTTGAAATTGGAAGTAACTGACACAAATGATAGCTTTGTGCAATCTGATATTTTAATTTCCAATTCAAGACTCATGCACTTGTCTTTGCCAAAGAGTTTTGATCCAGGAATAAGACAAGAAGAAGAGCACACAAGTCAAGAAGACATCAACCGTGAGGTGAAGGAAAACAAGGAGAATATCATGTTCCAATTCACCAATGCAATCACTGTGAGTTTAAGTTTCAATAAATCTGTGCCTATAGTTCTAAACTCAGATATAATACACTTGCTCTTTCCCTTAAGAGTTGATTTAGGTACAGGTCTGATAAAGATCAAGAAGCGAAGGGCAGAAGGAGTCTTGAAAGAGAGACCAAAACCGAGTCATGTTTCCACACATGAGCCACAAGCAAACCAAAGCCTTGAAGTATATCATGCTCCAACCAAACATGAGGTTATTTCTGAACTTAAAGTGCCTAACACTGATTGTCAAGCTACTGGTATGATGCACTTGTTTCTTGAGTCAAGTGTTGAGACAGGAATTAGATATAAAGATAAAGCCAAATGGGAGATCAAGGAAAATTCACCAGACCAAGGCCATCACACTACATCCATTAGCATGGTAAGTCTTTCTTTGATCCATTTCATTTCCCATGACTCAACTGCTGTGTTAAAGGATTTGTTAAGCTTACAAGAGGACGAGATATCAGTAGCACATGAAGATGACTCTACGGAAAATTATTCAAACCGATATTTATTTGATAAGAGGCCCATAATGCACTTGTTTCTTTGCCAAAGTATTGAGAATATTTCAGGTCTTAAAGAGAGCAGAAGCAAGATCAGCAAAGGAGACGTCACACCAGCTCAAAGAAGAGGAGCATTGCAATCCTATTTGCTCAAAGAAGAGCCACCGGATGCTCCACAACTCAACCGGAATCAAAATGATTCCCAAGGTAATCTTCTAAACCCTCATTCACTTCACTGGACTAACTTGACTTATCTATATGCAGGTTATCAAGTTTTGAGGTCAAAACTTCTTGAAGAGGGAGGGTATGATGAGGTCATCAGAACCAAACCAAACCAGGCGCTGACTGACTCAATCACTGACTCAACCACTACGTCAAGCAGCGCAAGGAGATCAAGAGAAATCAAAGCCACGATGAGTTCTGATCCAACACAAGGCATAGGAATGATTATACATCCAACAATCAATCCTAAGAAGACATATGACCCAGGAGGAATCATAACACATGGAGAAGAGATTATGGAGTCGAGAAGATCCCACAAGGCGTATGAGCTTATCTTAGCTCAAGTGGAGATCAAGGTCAAGACATCTAGCTCAGCTCATCATCAACATGCCACTAAGGAGAATCATTCCCAAAAGATGACACAAGAAGAAGATACTGAAAAGGAGCTAACCATATGTAGCATCGCAGCTAGCTCAGGAAGTAGCATCGGCACTAGCTCAGCAGACTTGCCATATATGGAAGCATTCACATTTGGAAGGTCAATTCAGCACCAAACGTTTACCTATCAAAACTACAGTGTTTTGAGCTCCTTTCCATCAAGACCAGACGTCCTCAGCTGCACAAGACCACACAAGATTCTCCATAACTTCAAGAAGTCATACTTACCATTTTTGGAGAAGAAAGAGATCAAACACCAACGGCTTCTTTCCAAGAATAAAAGCTGCGACTTCTATGGCCATAAAGATGTTCCAGATATCCTCACTTATCCCTTGAAACCATCCAGATACAAAGGGGACAATCAAGAGCATGGATCCTTGCCAAAATCGGCCTAACGGCTAGTTTCCTCTAAAATAGCGATTTCTGGTTCAAGGTCAATATGACCGTTAGTTTAAGTCCTATAAAGTCTCATTGTATTGTTCATTTGTAAATCACCTTTCAATCAACTAAGTTTATACAAAAGAATTCAGTTTCTTCTTTTCAAAGAGTGTCTTTGAAGTTTCGTATCTTAGGATTCATTTGTGTGATTCAAGTGTCTCCAAAGATTATTGGATTAGGATTGCTTGTGTGATTCAAGCAGTACTGATTCACCACCGATTGAGAGAGTCAATCAGCCCATCGAACAAGCGAGTTGTTCATCTCATCCATTCCTCTTTCCATTTAATCATCTCAACGTCCTTCCTAAGGAGTCTAGAGACCCACGGTTGGATCCATCTCACCACATCATCACTCACGATCTAGAAGAGAGCGACCTCAGTCCCTGTTCTAAGTCAACCCACGCTTCCATCTTGCATCAAAAGGTGTTGAATTGCTTTGTCTTGGTTTGGGTGGATGCATATTTGTTTTGGTTTGAGTTTGGGATCGTGTTTGTTTTTTGGTCTTCCGATTCAATGCTCTCAAGTTCGTCGTTGTTTCTCTGGTTTTAGATGGTTGTTTTGGGTTTTGTTTGATATGGGGTTTCTTTATAAGCAGCTTTAGATTAAGTGGGTCTTGTCTCTTCTATTTTGGTTGATCAGCAGGTTCTATGGAAGGTTGATTTTTGGTCTCGATATGTGGTAGTGTTGTTCTTTCATGGTTCTAGGTTTAGAGGGTTTTTTCTCCTTTAGTTATGGTGGTGTTGGTTTGGGGGTTATTCCAGTTGATTTTTTTCGCCCTTTACCCAAGTTTGGTGGTTGGTTGTTTATTATTTGGTTCTGCTTCGGTTGTAGTTTCGGTTCTAGAGAGGAGAGTTGGGATTCGTTTAGCTGCTAGCGCCTGATGAACTTGTCCTTGGAGTTCTTTTTAGGATGAGACATAACTGCTCTAACTTTGCCTTCGCTTATATTTCTTCGTATATTATTAGCATTGGTCTCTTGCGGGTTAGCGGGGATTGGTTCTTGGTTTTGTTTGCTCGGATTCGGTGATTTATCTCATATCAGCTTCGCTTCTCCTAATAACCAGGTTTTTATCGCCTTCCTTCTTACATGAAGCTTAATATCATCGTAGATTTCGCAAAATTATATGGATAACTTATAAACTAACTATGTTATATATTATGATATATGTGTGATAGTTGAGTTGGTGTGGATCCTTCATCTTTTTCTTCAAGAACATTCACTGTTCATCTCGTAAATAATTGTTCACCACCTCACCATTATCCAACTTCGCCATCATCCATTCTATGTTAGCTACATGGCCACAATCACCATAAAAATTTGTGTTTACATGCTATTGTTATCATCACCACCTTCACCATCAACACCATCACTATCACCAGGAGATCTTCACCATTACCATACTTTTTTATTCTTTTTCTCTTCTTCTTTCGTCAAAGATGTTGATGAGAAAAAATAAAAATTGTAAATAAATTGTAAGATTGAGGATAAACTTGGTATATTCTTTTTAATAGTAATATTAAATAGTGTATGATGTGAGAGAACTAATTAACTTATTAGTTGCTACGGATTCATAACACTCTACTAATTTTAGTTTTAGTTTAATTATATCATTTAAATTTTATTTTAAAATAGAATTGTATCAATTAAAAAGTTACATTTGTCACAAGAATTTCTAAATAAGAAACCACAAGTTCTTAATGAAAACCTCCAATATCCTTCTCTCACCTATTTTTTTTCTTTTTTTTTTTTGTTATTATTCTTTTATATACTCTCTTTAAAACCTGCCGTTAAAGATGCTCTTTTACTTATTTTGCATGTACATAGTTTTATGTTCTTGTATTGTTAGGTAAATGTAAAAAACCATGCCCATGCCAAATCAGACGAAAAAATAGAGTAATAAAGTTGAACAGAAATGTTGTCCAAAAAAGAAAGAGTTGAACAGAAATAAATGTGAACGGAAATAATGACAATATTGGACGATTTTTTGTAAGAAAGTAACTTTATACTGTCAGAATTTTGTTCACAATATTTTCCTAATATATATTTTTCTAAATATATAGAGAAATTAAGTATTTGAAAGAAGGAAAAAAAATTGGCTTTTGGTTTGGAAAAGAAGAATATTGAAGCAAAATTTTGTTGCGCTCCAGATGGTGTATAAATTATACACATGATTATAGCACAACTATGCTGTAAGTCAGAGAACAAACAAAATCTTCCCGCATACAAAACCCTGCCAAAATTTATTCAAAAAATGGCTAATAATCGCGACGATGGGTCTTCCAAATTATTTGAGAGCACGATGGTATCTCTCAGCCTCGATGATCCATCTTCCAAGTGACTTATTTACACATAATTACATTTCTTTGAGTCATATTCCTTATACGTAAAATACATATATGCAGCAATATAGCATCCAAAATTATTTTAGTAATTACCTCAAATGTCCATTGTTGTTCATATATATGTTTTAGTTAAAAAAAAAAAAGAATTCAAATAAAAATAAACAAATAAATCTTTCCCTTTAAAGGCCTATAAAGGGACCAATCCACAGAAATACATCTTCTCTCAAGAACTAACAAAATCTCTCTTTAAAAAAAGTTACAGAGCGAAGCAGTCAGAGAATCTCTCTTCAATGGCGAGCGACGACTCCACAGACTCTCCATTCATGATCGTCGGATCTTTGGTTAGCTTCACATATATGAGGCTCGGCCAAGAGTACTACTACCTGGGAACTGTTGACTTTTTCAACCCAGAAAATGCTAGTTTCGGGATCGAGGAAGGTAACTTGATTTTCTTGCGATCGTATATACTGATTTGTGATTTTTGTTGTTATTGCCATTTTTGTATTCCAAAAGCTTTCTTTCTTAGATTAAGATCATTATGAGTTTTAAGTGTATTTGTGATTATACAGTATCGTGTCCGGTGGAGCATGGGGGTCATCATTGCCCCGAAGGGTCTGACCAGTTTTATCTTAAAGACATCAAGGTCGGATAGTTTACCTTTAAGCATCGATTTGATGTTCTAAGCTCAACTGTTTTCTTTTCATCAACAGGACTTGATGGTGCTTCGTGGGCCAATTCCAAAACCTGCTACCAACACTACCAAGGTAAATAAAAACCTGAAACCGGATCTCAATCAAAGACATGTTATAAAGAAAATGTTTTCAAGTGCTGTTTTATGGTTTTTTTCTTAGGATGATCAGAGGAGTGGTGCATCATCATCTTCCACTCCACCTGCAAAGTGACTCTGCATACTCATCGATTCATATTACTTCCCTTTACATATACTCATCGACCCACCAATATAGTCTAAAGTCTCTGTTTTCTCATCTCGTACTTACTTTTCCTGCACTTCTTTGTTCTGTTCTGTGCGGAGCAATGTTCATAACTAAGACTCTTCTTATTAGCTTCTAAAATCTTGGTTGTATTAGTTTGAATGCTTTTAATAATATCCATGGCGGATTGTTATGTTATGCCTTCAAATTTTCTGAAATGATGCATGTGTTGTTAATGAAGGCACTATCAGTTTCTCTTTTGTAGATGTGTTTCATTTTAAGATTCCACCAGAAAGATAATACTTTTGGACGCTTCTTTCTCTGCAACTTGTTAAATCATAATTTCATTATTAGTCACTGTTTAAAATTTGCAGTTACAATTCCGTATAAACATAAGTTAGTTACAATATTAAGGCTTCTTTAAAGTTTTGTACAGTATGATAAAAAAACGTCTAACGAAGCTATTGCATTTGGTATGAATTGCTTAAGGCCCAAGAAAATATTTGTATGAAGATGTGTTTTTGTTGGGTGTATGTATATATAGTAAAGTTTCTGTTGGCCTCATATGTGAAAACGCAGTTTTAGCCTTGTGATTTGTCATTTCAAAAAACAATTATCAAATCGAATTTGCAAAGAGAAAAGTCATAAAATAGCACAAAAAACATATCTTATCATAAATATAGCACCTAGGAAAATAATTCACATTTTTAGCACTATTTTAATTACAAAGACTTTTATAGCATTATATAATTTAGGGTTTAGGGTTAATTATTTATGGTTTAGGGTTCATTATTTAGGGTTTAGGGTTTAATATTTAGGGTTTAGGGTTTATTATTCAAGGTTAGGGTTTAGTATTTAGGGTTTAGGATTTAGTATTTAAGATTTAGGGTTAGGGCTAATTTAGTGACAAAACATGTTTTTGTGCTATTTTTATGATTTTTTTTCCTTGGTGCTATATTTTTGACAAGTCATGTTTTTTGTACTATTAATGCGATTTGCCCATTTGCAAATGATAACGTAAATACGGATTTACCTGTTAAATGCAAACGGTATCCTTTTGATTTTTAATTTCGGTTCATGCATAAACATAAAATAACTATATCTTGGTATTAAAAATAAAATAAAACAACTATATCTTCTAAACTATGTTAGTTTGAAAGTTGATACGATCCTGGCCAAGGGACATCAATCTCAGACATCACTTGGTAGGATCAAGCCTAGAATCGTCACTTGAGAGATGGGAATGGGGATAAGCCTTGCTGCAACAATCCAGAATCTCACTGAATCATTGACAAGGGATGTGGATCGAATGGTCACACAAGAACTGCGGAAAGACTCTTGATTCACCTCTTTGAATTCTTCAGATATTACACACTAAAGAACACAAAGGATTTTGCTGGATATGACACACCAACAAGATGATCTAGAAAATTCAGAAGGTTTTTGATAAAAAGACTAGATAGATTATAAAATCAGAAGTACAAGAGTTTAAAAAGGGAAAGCAACAAGGCTGCATGAGCAGCATTAAACACACCTAGGAAATAACACAAAGACTAGAATTAAACACTTATTTGAATCTGAAAAATGACCCTTGAGACTCCATTTTCGTAACTCTTCTTGGGCTGCAAATTATCAGCTTGTTTTGGGCTCTTCTTGGACTTGTAATGGTCATAAATCAGGCTGGACTTGATATCTCCTCCATTGGGTCGAATTCTGGATGCTATGACATGGTCTGGATCAACAAATGGGTGATTTGAATGTGAATCATTTGCCTCATTAAAAACCTTGTCAAGAAAACCCAGTGGGACAAAACTTGACAAGGGAAAAAGAGTACAAATGAGACACATGCCCATTTGATGATCATGTATCAAAACCAGTGAGGTTAAGATAACATCTTTTCCATACTCTTTCTCCGCTCTAAGCGCATCCTCTGGTTCAAGCTGCTCCTCAACTCCGAGCTGCTCCTCTGCTTCAAGCTTAGTTCCATCGGGTTCATGCTCCATGTATTTAGCTCCATCAGGTTCAAGCTCAGGTTCAAGGTCCATGTTTTTAGTGCTGGGCAGGATCACATCATCCCCTCTCTCTTGAAAAGGATTTGACCTCAAATCCAATTCATATGCAATGAAATGAACCAAGTCCGGTGGCTCCTCTTTCGTACCTGCAATGTAATCAACACCTTTGGCAAAAAGCAAGTGCATTGTTACAGTCATGGAATGATAAATATATGAACATGTCTCAGCTTGAATCATAACATTATCCTTTTCAGATTCCTCTTTTCCAAGACAAGAATTTGATCCCAAATATTCTTTGAACAAACCTAACTTTTTCTCAATGCTTTCTGGATGTAATATACTCATAATCATAGTTCCTATAGCATGAGAAGCAAATAGAGTCAAAGAAGTACTTATCTGAATAAGACTCTGGATATGTTTGTCACTTGTTCTCATCAAAGCTATTGGTGTTGGGTCTGGGGGTTCTTCTTGGATCATGGAAGAATCCTTGACGTTTTCATGCTCCATTGGTTCAAGGAAAACTCGTACAGCCATCTTCTTAAGCCACACATGGTAGAGCCACGTTTTTGGGGCATGGAAATTCAGCTCTACCTCCTGTATACTCATGGCAACAACTCGAGGCAAAAGATCATGGGTGCAAAAGATATAATCATGTCTACTAGCAAGCATTGTCTTACTTAGATCATCCAAAACATAATTTCCATGTTCAGCATGAGGATCTAAGTTCTTATTCATAATGCTATCATAGTAAACAACATCTCCAAAGAACAATTTAGCAAAATTCGAAACTCTAACAGCCCTAGTGAATTTATCAATACTCATCAAGACAAATTTCAGCAAGGAAACACTAGGTTCACACAACCTATCTCTATCAAATATGAAACCTCCATGCCTAAAGAGTTTCTTATGCTCAAACTTTTCACAATATAGAAACACATTCTTAAATTTATCATGGTAAAGCATTTCAAGTTCCAGCATCTCAGCACTAGGGACAAGAAGAGACGCATACCTTGGAATTATTGTATCAGCCACAATAATTTCCTTACCTTGCTCATGAGGAAATGTCTCAATGAGTGTTCCTGGGTCAAAGATAACCGGTTGTTTGGCTGGTGGTTTGGTTGTGCCGTCTGCATGGGTTTTGGGTGTAATAAGAACTTCCTCGGCAAGTAACTCCTCAAGTTCCTCCTTTGAACCTGCATCAATTCCCTTTGGCGAAGACAAGTGTATCAAACTAGAATTGAAAATTTCAAAACTTGATTGAGCTAGACTATCACTTTCTTTAGAAGGTTCAGGTTCCTGCTCTAGAAATGTGTCTTTCAACAATGGCCTAGATGGGCAAATTACAGCAAAGTGTCCACTCTTATGACATATATAACAGGTTGGTTCATTTAGAGTTTCAGAAGACTTACATTGCTTTGTCTTACCGTGGGGTGCAAGTGACTGTGTAGAGATCACCTTTTCACTTGGCTTTTGTTGAGTTAAATCTGCTAGCACAATATCGACCTTAGCTAGCTCCTTAACCTCTGGTGTAGCCTTGTCATCCAATAGTTCTTCCTCAACTGATTGGGTTTCTTCATGTTTTAACTCCTCTCCATGATCAGATTTGGAATATCTTCTTCCAATCTCTTCTTGAAACGTTTTGAGTTGATCTTCTTCTCCACAAATTGGTGGTAACTCCTTTGGATCATCTCCTCCTTTGAACGTGTCCTTGCATTCAAACTGGTTAACCTTTTGCTGAACATACAACTGATCTTGATGAATCTCATGAAGGGTCATTGAGACCAGATTGATCTTGCATCCTTGGTACTTGAAAGAGTATCGGTTTCTGTGACCATCATGGATTGCTCTTCGCTCATTCTGCCATGGTTTTCCAAGAAGGATGTGACAGGTTTCCATTGGTTGGACCTCACACAAAATCTCGTCTTCATACTTTCCAATGGCTATAGAAATCTGTACTTGGCGGGTCACTCTTAAGTTGTACTTATCATCAAGCCATGGGTGCTTTTTCACTTTCAGTCCTAGCTTCTTGACCATGTATTCACTAACCACATTGGCCTTGGCTCCTTGATCAATTTTGAGGCTGCACACCTTTCCTTGTACATGACATCTCGTGTAGAACAGATTCTCTCTAGTTGATCGGTTCAGCTTTAGCTCCTGCTTCATAGTTGCAAACTTATCATTCATCAGCTTTGACATTTGGTTTGTGAAGACTTCCATCACGAGTTTGTGGCTCCTCCTGCTACTGATTTCTTCCTCCTCTTCTTCAGACATCCTGAAACAAGTAATACAAACTCCAGCAGTAACTAGTTCTAAACAGAATCAAAAATGCAAAATAAATGCAAAAATCAGCAACAATGATCAGATAATGCAGAACAGAAAAATGAATGGACAATTGCAGGAAAAAAACTAAAAATATGAGATGCAGAACATGTCTAACAATACAAGATGGTGATAGAACAGGTTATGATCAAAAGAAATGATAAGGATGATTCGAAATTGATGCAGAAACAGAATGAAACAATCTGAAACAATCAAACTCCAAGTCTGAGATGAAAATTCGTAATAGAAGATGAAGGGACAGATTCAGAATGTTAAAAATGATGCTAACAATCTTAAACATGCAAAAGATGAGGCTAAATGGTTGCAAAACAGTATGTAACAACTTGAAAACTATCAGACTCAAACAGATTTATGCAGATCACATCTGAAGGTGAAGGGTCAATTTCGAATGATGAACTGATGCAACAACACATGAATGAAATGGATGATTAGAAATGGTTTATGCAATGGATTAAACAACTAGAAACAAACAAACAATGCAAAACAGAATGCAAATTCGAAATCAGAAGATGAACAGACAATAAGATGAAGACAACAACTGAAAGAAATGGACAGAACTAGATAATCTCAACCTAGATGTCAATTTCAACAAGTGCTGCATAAAATAGAAGATGAATAGATGAGAAAGATGAAGGATCAGAAACTACCCAAATCTCAAATGTTGCTCTGATACCACATGATACGATCCTGGCCAAGGGACATCAATCTCAGACACCACTTGGTAGGATCAAGCCTAGAATCGTCACTTGAGAGATGGGAATAGGGATAAGCCTTGCTGCAACAATCCAGAATCTCACTGAATCATTGACAAGGGATGTGGATCGAATGGTCACACAAGAGCTGCGGAAAGACTCTTGATTCACCTCTTTGAATTCTTCAGATATTACACACTAAAGAACACAAAGGATTTTGCTGGATATGACACACCAACAAGATGATCTAGAAAATTCAGAAGGTTTTTGATAAAAAGACTAGATAGATTATAAAATCAGAAGTACAAGAGTTTAAAAAGAGAAAGCAACAAGGCTGCATGAGCAGCATTAAACACACCTAGGAAATAACACAAAGACTAGAATTAAACACGTATTTGAATCTGAAAAATGACCCTTGAGACTCCATTTTCGTAACTCTTCTTGGGCTGCAAATTATCAGCTTGTTTTGGGCTCTTCTTGGACTTGTAATGGTCATAAATCAGGCTGGACTTGATATCTCCTCCATTGGGTCGAATTCTGGATGCTATGACATGGTCTGGATCAACAAATGGGTGATTTGAATGTGAATCATTTGCCTCATTAAAAACCTTGTCAAGAAAACCCAGTGGGACAAAACTTGACAAGGGAAAAAGAGTACAAATGAGACACATGCCCATTTGATGATCATGTATCAAAACCAGTGAGGTTAAGATAACATCTTTTCCATACTCTTTCTCCGCTCTAAGCGCATCCTCTGGTTCAAGCTGCTCCTCAACTCCGAGCTGCTCCTCTGCTTCAAGCTTAGTTCCATCGGGTTCATGCTCCATGTATTTAGCTCCATCAGGTTCAAGCTCAGGTTCAAGGTCCATGTTTTTAGTGCTGGGCAGGATCACATCAAAAGTAGTATGACTCTTGGAGCATCTCCAAAAAAAAAACTTTATTTTTGAAGTTTGTTCACTCCAAAAAAAATTTTATTTTTTATTTTTTGAGGTTTCATCTTTTTTTTTACATTGTCGTCCTTATAATTATATATTTTATTAATTTTTGTCTTTAAATAATTTTATATTTTATGAAAATCTCCGATATCAACATTTTTTATTTCATAAGCTTTGCATAAAAAATAAAAGACTCATTTATCATTTTGAAATGCATTAATTAATCATATTTGGAAGTATAACGAATATAAATTTTAATGAATGATTCGAATTTTGTTATAAATTCAGATTCTAATTTGTATTTTTTTTTCTTATTTTATGTAATTTAATATTTTAGTGTAATTTTATGAATTAATATTTTGTAATATTTTAGTGTAAGTTTTAAATTTTGATAGACATATAGACATCGGTGACACGTGCAACATCTTTTTGAAAGCCCAAATCTTTAAGCCCACTTAAGTCCATCATATTTAAAGTTAAAAACAATAAACTTATGTTCATTTCACCCATTGTTTTAAAACTCGGCCGCCTAGCCGCCTAAGCGGCCGTATAATCGCTGATCGGGTGCCTCTTGCCGCGATTTTGTCCAAATCGGACAAATTAAAGTGTGGTGTCAGCTTCAAGAGAATGATTAACATATACTTGCCTAATAGTACCGAAAAGTAGAAGCGGTGTGATCATAAAATATTGCTGACCTGCTCCTCCCGCGAACCAGGAAAACCTCTCGATGACATCCGCCTTAAGCTACCCATGTCATGTAGTGAAGGACATCTTGTAGCCGAGCTACGGTCCCTAGAGATCGAGAAAGCAAAGCACAATAAATATGGATGATCCTGTATAGATGAGAGACATTAAATTCTAGAGGGAAGATAGAGAGAGATTCCAGAAAGGCTTGAAGCTATCATTTTTGAGTCATCGTCCCGATATTGGCTTCAAATCTTTTGTTCTTTATTTGTATTCTCACTTTAATATTTATTCTCACATAGGAGCATTATAACTGACATATTTGATCGATAATAATGTACTTCTTTTCACAACGTTCACCGACCTAACACTCCCAAAACTATTGTCTTATTATATGTAGAGTCTCTGAAAACCTTTCCGCCATGTCACTTGCTCTACCAGACAAAATATCTTTGTTGAAGCAACCCTTCAAAAATTGGCTCCGTATGTGGGGAAGATGAGAAGATCTCTTCTAAACACAGAAGCCAATTCACCGATGATAGAACCAACGACCTTCGATGCAGCAGAAGTCCCATCCCCAACCCCCCCCCCCCCCCCCAAATCAGTCATGATGTCCCCAATATCCACAACACCATTCGCCTCGAAAGTCTCCGCAACAACGTCGACTAGAGACACGCTCTCACGGAAAGAACCCATTGAACGAGTCACGATCATGATATTGTCATGAAGAATCAAAATTCTGCATGGGTACCATTTAAAAAATTGCTGGAATATGATCCCAACGGCCCGCAATATTCGAGCCGCTCGGACCATTTACAAGATGGCATATGGACATCATAGGTCCCCTGCCTCGCGAGCGCCATTACACTTCTTGCTCATTGCAACCGACCACTTCACAAGAAACATCAAGATTTGGTCGTATACCTATCCCAAGAATATCGACACACAAATATTAGTTTGATAATGCATCATATGTCAATGATTATGCATCACCGACCACAACACCCAATGCTATTCAAGCACCTTTAGAACATTTTTGCATGATGGAATATAAAATTAGTTAGGTCTGGCCCAAGGGATCCATGGAAAATCAAACACACAAGAGAAAAAAGAAAGAGAAACAATCAATCAATCTGGAAATCTCTTCTTTAGAGAAAAAGGCATGAGCAGATGAATCAGACTACACGCTTGGATGCCGCATATCAGCCTACAATTCCTCCATCTTTCCTGGAATATCACGAGTTTGGTAGAATATATGTGACTGAAATAATCCAAAACCTCGAAATATTCTTCACGGCCTCAGATCAGCGCGTTACCACTTGAACCCAAGGCTATCAGTAGCAGACAATCCGCTATGATGATAACGATATGAGTGAGGGAGAATCCTCTGGAAGAGATATCATCTGGAGGAGAATGTTGGGAAGCACAATTGGAAGATATATGGGAAAATTCGACACTAACTAGGAAGGATCTTACCCAACCTTTGGAACGTCAGAGCCCGAGATATATGGACGAATGATGATGGAAAGATATAGTCTTGTAACAAAATATGTAAACAACCCATAAAAATATGCAACCATAGTTAAAAAAAAAATTAAGAAAAAGAGAGGCAAGTCAAAGCTCATCCTTTTAATAAACTTGCTTTCCAAAATCAAAAACAGATTAACATGAAACAATACATCTAACAACCGGACAAACTCCAACTACAATTCAGTCACCTAACAATTTGCACTCCTACCTCCTGGTCAAATGTGTAGTTTTTTACGCATTAATATAGCGATGAAATAGTTTATGAGTTTGGGTTTGACCTAAATACTTGTGCATATATATAATTTAAGAAGAAAGTAATAATTAAATTACATCCCTTTAGTAGAAAACTATAATTAAATTACGTAAAAAAAGGGTTCTATGCAAGTATGCATGTTTTGGAATTGACCAAAATGATTGATGAGGACAAAATCTAAACTGATTGGATACTGGACTATATAACGAGCTATTTAAAACATTTCAAAACTTCCACATCAACTATTTTGCATGGTAAACGTACCCTTTGACAAAGAAAGAAAAACTATTTTGCATGGTACCTAACACGCCATTTCAAATTTGTATTAGAAGTGGGTTTGGCACCCCTGATAGTGAGACCTATCTTGACAATTAGAGGCCCATCTAAAAGAAACCGATTAAAGATAATCCAAATCCAGTTCATGCCGGCTCGTCAAATTGTCATTATTACAATGCCGATCTGCGACCACGAACCCTAGCAGAGGACGACTTGTGGCAAGGAAGTTGGTGAACACCTACTCAAGCGATAGCTCGATGTTGTACAATTATTACCTTTGACTCACGGCGCATGACCGCTCGGACACAAGGTTTGAGATACCATACCGACAAAAGACACAAAGGCAAAACGTCGCTCCAAAATGGAGGAGATGTGACACTGTGATTTCTCCAATAATACTCCTAAAAGACCCCCATTATTGACACAATTTATTACTCGCAACTACCACTACACTTTGTAATCTCTTTTGCTTCTGCTTGGTCTCTCGAGCTCGGTTTAGAACACCGAACTGATCTCCCTTTGGAATCAGTTCAAAAGTCTAAATCTTTTCACGCTCTCACGGAAATATTAATACAAACACAGCTTACGGCCTACTCTCTACTCAAACATTGACATGTTCTTATTCTCTTTAATCTCGTCAAAGTCAAATCTTTCTAATTAAACAGGAAATCTCAGCCTAATCCATATTAAACATACTTAGTGATCCTCGAGACCAACAATTAGGATTAGAAGGAAGGGGTTCAGAGATTTCCTATACGCAAAAAAGGTACAAGGGCGTCGATATTACCAACCCATGAAACGCCGCAGCCTTCTAAGGAGCAACCGGTTTCCTAGCTTTTCAATGCCCGAACCCCCGCTCCTCTCCTAGCATCCGAAGACACCAATGGGATTACCAAGCTGCGACTTCGATTGCGTCGTATGGTGACGATTTCACCACACCGTCTGGTTACGGCCTCGCTCCCGCCGTCTGGCTACAACCTTGCTCAAAGCATCATCGCGACCTCACCTACATTGTCTAACCACGACCAAGCCTGTACCGGCTAAACCAAGACTTTTCCCGTTCTGTCTAAACTATGACCTCGCAAAGCGATGTCCTGCTATGGTCTTTGTTTGGATACCGGACAGGCCGCAACTCTCTAGACCTTCGGTAAAGGAAACCATCGACGCATCCAAATCATGATCAAAGCGCTGCAGTTTGAACTCTCGCCGACCTCAGCAGTTACGGTACCAAGCCATTGAGCTCGGCAATATCATACAAACCAAGCAACAAAAGTACGTGAAGATTCAACCAAAAAGAAGAATAGGGATTCGTAAAAGTCATTTTAGTTCTTCTCAAAAGTACAAGGGAATATACAACGTACAAACGAAAATGAGAAGAACCAAAAGCTAAACTAATTTCTTGAAATACACTTTCGTTCGAGGCCGAACCATGACTTTCAAGATCGATTTTTGCTTCAAAGGAGCCGACATAAGACAAAGGCAAAACCCCTTCAGCTTGAAGTAAAGGAGCGGGGTAAAAACCCACATAATCCTCCTCAGAAAGTTCGGGAATAACGATCAGCTTCAAGTCGGCCGTTAAATTGGCCTTGAATGCCTTATGCTCCTCGATCCAGTTAACACTAATATCCAGATTGTCCTCCCTCTCCATGGTCTCGAGACATTCCCACGTACCCATTACTTGAATCAGTTTCCGAAGTGGAGTATGCACCCTGTCCCGACAAGCCAGGTGAACACGGATCTTCTGGAACTGTGCTGCACATCTGCTTTGTAGGTCCGACCACCTAACCGCGACATCCTTTCTCTCTAGAACCAAATTTGCATCCATCTCCTCGACCGAAGGCTGAAGCTAAGAGTTCTCATGCAAAAAGTGTCCCTCTCAACACGAGCAGCCGCAACAAGCCCCAGTGCCTGAAAAATCCCTCATCCAGATTAGCCGTATTTTCCTTCAGCACGGAAAGTTGGGGAGCCAACATAGACAAGTTGCTTCTCTCGGCTTCATTATCGGCCCGAAGGGCTCCCACCTCGGCAGACCAAAAACGCTCCCTCTCGAGTTCATTCCTCAAGTTATCAAACTCGTACGACTGATGTATCTCCCTCTCAAGCGCTACCTTCATCTCATCAATTTGACGACAAAGTTGATATGAATCATCCTTTAACCGAAAGCAGCACCTGCACCAAAATAAGACCCGTCAATTCTTTTAAAAATAGGGAGGGGCGGAATACATACATACATGTACCGGCAAATGAGAAACATTGGCAAAACCCTCGGGTTTAACCATTTCCCCAGCAGCGTAAGGAGGCAAGTTACCAAACGCGAAAATATGGACCATATTGGCGCATGCCTTTCGCGCAGCTTCTAATCTGGCTGCTCTTTTCCGCCTCCTCTCGGCTCAGCCTTGATTCCGGCGCTCTGGGGTATCTCGGTCTCTACCTCTCTCGGTGGCTGTGTGGTTTTTGGCGGTGTGGGTTCACGCCTCGCGTTTGGGGTTTTCTCATGTGTTGTGGCGGTTCTCCTCCTTCTGTCTAGGGTTTCTGCTCTTGTATCAGGCCTCTTTTGGGTGTGGTAAGGTTTGTTAAGATCCGGGCCCATTTGGGGTTTATAGAATTGGGCCGAGTTTGTAATTTTCATTGTTTTTATGTTTTTTTATTTCTTACTTTTCTTGTAGTAAAAATAAACTTTAATATGAAAGCCCTTTAAAAACGTTTTCTTGTCATCTCTGACCTCGGTGGAGTTTCCGGTGCATCCTGGCAGCCTCTCGCGGCGGTTCTTCTCCAGTGTGTGTGTGTCGTTTGCGGCTCCTCTGGTGGTGTTGATTCTGTGTGGTGGTTTGGGCTGGGTTTGTTTGCTTCTTATTTTCAACTGAAGGTGTTGCTTTCTCCAACGGTTCAAGATCCGGTTTTGCGATCAGTCTAAAGGTGTTGAATTTCTTTGTCTTGGTTTGGGTGGATGCATATTTGTTTTGGTTTGAGTTTGGGATCGTGTTTGGTTTTTGGTCTTCCGATTCAATGCTCTCAAGTTCGTCGTTGTTTCTCTGGTTTTAGATGATTTGTTTTGGGTTTTGTTTGGTATGGGGTTTCTTTATAAGCAGCTTTAGATTAAGTGGGTCTTGTCTCTTCTATTTTGGTTGATCAGCAGGTTCTATGGAAGGTTGAGTTTTGGTCTCGATAGGTGGTAGTGTTGTTCTTTCATGGTTCTAGGTTTAGAGGGTTTTTTCTCCTTTAGTTATGGTGGTGTTGGTTTGGGGGTTATTCCAGTTGATTTTTTTTCGCCCTTTACCCAAGTTTGGTAGTTGGTTGTTTATTATTTGGTTCTGCTTCGGTTGTAGTTTCGGTTCTAGAGAGGAGAGTTGGGATTCGTTTAGCCGCTAGCGCCTGATGAACTTGTCCTTGGAGTTCTTTTTAGGATGAGACATAACTGCTCTAACTTTGCCTTCGCTTATATTTCTTCGTGTATTATTAGCATTGGTCTCTTGCGGGTTAGCAGGGATTGGTTCTTGGTTTTGTTTGCTCGGATTCGGTGATTTATCTCATATCAGCTTCGCTTCTCCTAATAACCAGGTTTTTATCGCCTTCCTTCTTACATGAAGCTTAATATCATCGTAGATTTCGCAAAATTATATGGATAACTTATAAACTAATTATGTTATATATTATGATATATGTGTGATAGTTGAGTTGGTGTGGACCCTTCATCTTTTTCTTCAAGAACATTCACTGTTCATCTCGTAAATAATTGTTCACCACCTCACCATTATCCAACTTCGCCATCATCCATTCTATGTTAGCTACATGGCCACAATCACCATAAAAATTTGTGTTTACATGCTATTGTTATCATCACCACCTTCACCATCAACACCATCACTATCACCAGGAGATCTTCACCATTACCATACTTTTTTATTCTTTTTCTCTTCTTCTTTCGTCAAAGATGTTGATGAGAAAAAATAAAAATTGTAAATAAATTGTAAGATTGAGGATAAACTTGGTATATTCTTTTTAATAGTAATATTAAATAGTGTATGATGTGAGAGAACTAATTAACTTATTAGTTGCTACGGATTCATAACACTCTACTAATTTTAGTTTTAGTTTAATTATATCATTTAAATTTTATTTTAAAATAGAATTGTATCAATTAAAAAGTTACATTTGTCACAAGAATTTCTAAATAAGAAACCACAAGTTCTTAATGAAAACCTCCAATATCCTTCTCTCACCTATTTTTTTCTTTTTTTTTTTTGTTATTATTCTTTTATATACTCTCTTTAAAACCTGCCGTTAAAGATGCTCTTTTACTTATTTTGCATGTACATAGTTTTATGTTCTTGTATTGTTAGGTAAATGTAAAAAACCATGCCCATGCCAAATCAGACGAAAAAATAGAGTAATAAAGTTGAACAGAAATGTTGTCCAAAAAAGAAAGAGTTGAACAGAAATAAATGTGAACGGAAATAATGACAATATTGGACGATTTTTTGTAAGAAAGTAACTTTATACTGTCAGAATTTTGTTCACAATATTTTCCTAATATATATTTTTCTAAATATATAGAGAAATTAAGTATTTGAAAGAAGGAAAAAAAATTGGCTTTTGGTTTGGAAAAGAAGAATATTGAAGCAAAATTTTGTTGCGCTCCAGATGGTGTATAAATTATACACATGATTATAGCACAACTATGCTGTAAGTCAGAGAACAAACAAAATCTTCCCGCATACAAAACCCTGCCAAAATTTATTCAAAAAATGGCTAATAATCGCGACGATGGGTCTTCCAAATTATTTGAGAGCACGATGGTATCTCTCAGCCTCGATGATCCATCTTCCAAGTGACTTATTTACACATAATTACATTTCTTTGAGTCATATTCCTTATACGTAAAATACATATATGCAGCAATATAGCATCCAAAATTATTTTAGTAATTACCTCAAATGTCCATTGTTGTTCATATATATGTTTTAGTTAAAAAAAAAAAAGAATTCAAATAAAAATAAACAAATAAATCTTTCCCTTTAAAGGCCTATAAAGGGACCAATCCACAGAAATACATCTTCTCTCAAGAACTAACAAAATCTCTCTTTAAAAAAAGTTACAGAGCGAAGCAGTCAGAGAATCTCTCTTCAATGGCGAGCGACGACTCCACAGACTCTCCATTCATGATCGTCGGATCTTTGGTTAGCTTCACATATATGAGGCTCGGCCAAGAGTACTACTACCTGGGAACTGTTGACTTTTTCAACCCAGAAAATGCTAGTTTCGGGATCGAGGAAGGTAACTTGATTTTCTTGCGATCGTATATACTGATTTGTGATTTTTGTTGTTATTGCCATTTTTGTATTCCAAAAGCTTTCTTTCTTAGATTAAGATCATTATGAGTTTTAAGTGTATTTGTGATTATACAGTATCGTGTCCGGTGGAGCATGGGGGTCATCATTGCCCCGAAGGGTCTGACCAGTTTTATCTTAAAGACATCAAGGTCGGATAGTTTACCTTTAAGCATCGATTTGATGTTCTAAGCTCAACTGTTTTCTTTTCATCAACAGGACTTGATGGTGCTTCGTGGGCCAATTCCAAAACCTGCTACCAACACTACCAAGGTAAATAAAAACCTGAAACCGGATCTCAATCAAAGACATGTTATAAAGAAAATGTTTTCAAGTGCTGTTTTATGGTTTTTTTCTTAGGATGATCAGAGGAGTGGTGCATCATCATCTTCCACTCCACCTGCAAAGTGACTCTGCATACTCATCGATTCATATTACTTCCCTTTACATATACTCATCGACCCACCAATATAGTCTAAAGTCTCTGTTTTCTCATCTCGTACTTACTTTTCCTGCACTTCTTTGTTCTGTTCTGTGCGGAGCAATGTTCATAACTAAGACTCTTCTTATTAGCTTCTAAAATCTTGGTTGTATTAGTTTGAATGCTTTTAATAATATCCATGGCGGATTGTTATGTTATGCCTTCAAATTTTCTGAAATGATGCATGTGTTGTTAATGAAGGCACTATCAGTTTCTCTTTTGTAGATGTGTTTCATTTTAAGATTCCACCAGAAAGATAATACTTTTGGACGCTTCTTTCTCTGCAACTTGTTAAATCATAATTTCATTATTAGTCACTGTTTAAAATTTGCAGTTACAATTCCGTATAAACATAAGTTAGTTACAATATTAAGGCTTCTTTAAAGTTTTGTACAGTATGATAAAAAAACGTCTAACGAAGCTATTGCATTTGGTATGAATTGCTTAAGGCCCAAGAAAATATTTGTATGAAGATGTGTTTTTGTTGGGTGTATGTATATATAGTAAAGTTTCTGTTGGCCTCATATGTGAAAACGCAGTTTTAGCCTTGTGATTTGTCATTTCAAAAAACAATTATCAAATCGAATTTGCAAATGATAACGTAAATACGGATTTACCTGTTAAATGCAAACGGTATCCTTTTGATTTTTAATTTCGGTTCATGCATAAACATAAAATAACTATATCTTGGTATTAAAAATAAAATAAAGCAACTATATCTTCTAGACTATGTTTTTTTTTTTTAAACTTATCTTCTAGACTATGTTAGTTTGAAAGTAGTATGACTCTTAAAACATCTCCAAAAAAAACTTTATTATTGAAGTTTGCTCACTCCAAAAAAATTTTAAATTTTTATTTTTTGAGGTTTCATATTTTTTTTACTTTGTCGTCCTTATAAATATATATTTTATTAATTTTAGTCTTTAAATAATTTTATATTTTATGAAAATCTCTGATATCAACATTTTTTATTTCATATTCTTTGCATAAAAAATAAAAGACTCAGTTATCATTTTGAAATGCATTAATTAATCATATTTGGAAGTATAACGAATATACATTTTATTGAATGATTCGAATTTTGTTATAAATTCAGATTCAAATTTGTATTTTTTCTTATTTTATGTAATTTAATATTTTAGTGTAATTTTATGAATTAATATTTTGTAATATTTTAGTGTAAGTTTTAAATTTTGATAGACGTATAGATATCAGTGACACGTGCAACATCTTTTTGAAAGCCCAAAATCTTTATGTCCACTTAAGTCCATCATATTTAAAGTTAAAAACAATAAACTTATGTTGATTTCACCCATTGTTTTAAAACGCTGCCGTATAATCGCTGATCGGGTGCCTCTTGCCGCGATTTTGTCCAAATCAGACAAATTAAAGTGTGGTGTCAGCTTCAAGAGAATGATTAACATATATTTGCCTAATAGTACCGAAAAGTAGAAGCGGTGTGATCATAAACTATTGCTGACCTGCTCCTCCTGCGAACCAGGAAAACCTCTCGATGACATCCGCCTTAAGCTACCCATGACATGTAGTGAAGGACATCTTGTAGTCGAGCTACGGTCCCTAGAGATCGAGAAAGAAAAGCACAATAAATATGGATGATCCTGTATAGATGAGAGACATTAAATTTTAGAGGGAAGATGGAGAGAGATTCCAGAAAGGCTTGAAGCTATCAGTTTTGAGTCATCGTCCCGATATTTGCTTCAAATCTTTTGTTATTTATTTGTATTCTCACTTTAATATTTATTCTCACATAGGAGCATTATAACCGACATATTTGATCGATAATAATGTACTTCTTTCACAATGTTCACCGACCTAACACTCCCAAAACTATTTTCTTATTATATGTAGAGTCTCTGAAAACCTTTCCGCCATGTCACTTGCTCTACCAGACAAAATATCTTTGTTGAAGCAACCCTTCAACAATTGGCTCCGTATGTGGGGAAGATGAGAAGATCTCTTCTAAACACATAAGCCAATTCACCGATGATAGAACCAACGACCTTCGATGCAGCAGAAGTCCCATCCCCAACCCCCCAATCAGTCATGATGTCCCCAATATCCACAACACCATTCGCCTCGAAAGTCTCCGCAACAACGTCGACTAGAGACACGCTCTCACGGAAAGAACCCATTGAACGAGTCACGATCATGATATTGTCATGAAGAATCAAAATTCTGCATGGGTACCATTTAAACAATTGCTGGAATATGATCCCAACGTCCCGCAATATTCGAGCCGCTCGGACCATTTACAAGATGGCATATGGACATCATAGGTCCCCTGCCTCGCGAGCGCCATTACACTTCTTGCTCATTGCAACCGACCACTTCACAAGAAACATCAAGATTTGGTCGTATACCTATCCCAAGAATATCGACACACAAATATTAGTTTGATAATGCATCATATGTCGGTGATAATGCATCACCGACCACAACACCCAATGCTATTCAAGCACCTTTAGAACATTTTTGCATGATGGAATATAAAATTAGTTAGGTCTGGCCCAAGGGATCCATGGAAAATCAAACACACAAGAGAAAAAAGAAAGAGAAACAATCAATCAATCTGGAAATCTCTTCTTTAGAGAAAAAGGCATGAGCAGATGAATCAGACAACACGTTTGGATGCCGCATATCATCCTACAATTCTTCCATCTTTCCTGGAATATCACGAGTTTGGTAGAATATATGTGACTGAAATAATCCAAAACCTTGAAATATTCTTCACGGCCTCAGATCAGCGCATTACCACTCAAACCCAAGGCTATCAGTAGCAGACAATCCGCTATGATGATAACGATATGAGTGAGGGAGAATCCTCTGGAAGAGATATCATCTGGAAGAGAATGTTCGGAACCACAATTGGAAGATATATGGGAAAATTCGACACTAACTAGGAAGGATCTTACCCAACCTTTGGAACGTCAGAGCCCGAGACATATGGACGAATGATGATGGAAGGATATCAAGAACTCTAGAATCTCATGCAAAAAAATACGGTACTACTAGCTCTTAAAAATAATGGAGGAAGAAATTATCCCTAGTTATTGTAATCCGAACTACGAATAGTTTAGTCGTGTAACAAAATATGTAAACAACCCATAAAAAAAATGCAACCATAGTTAAAAAAAAATTAAGAAAAAGAGAGGCAAGTCAAAGCTCATCCTTTTAATAAACTTGCTTTCCAAAATCGAAAACAGATTAACATGAAACAATACATCTAACAACCGGACAAACTCCAACTACAATTCAGTCACCTAACTATTTGCACTCCTACCTCCTGGTCAAATGTGTAGTTTTTACGCACTAATATAGCGATGAAATAGTTTATGAGTTTGGGTTTGACCTTAATACTTGTGCATATATATAATTTAAGAAGAAAGTAATCATTTAATTACATCCCTTTAGTAGAAAACTATAATTAAATTACGTAAAAAGGGTTCTATGCAAGTATGCATGTTTTGGAATTGACCAAAATGATTGATGAGGACAAAATCTAAACTGATTGGATACTGGACTATATAACGAGCTATTTAAAACATTTCAAAACTTCCACATCAACTATTTTGCATGGTAAACGTATCCTTTGACAAAGAAAGAAAAACTATTTTGCATGGTACCTAACACGCCACTTCAAATTTGTATTAGAAGTGGGTTTGGCACCCCTGTTAGCGAGACCTATCTTGACAATTAGAGGCCCATCTAAAAGAAACCGATTAAAGATAATCCAAATCCAATTCATGCCGGCTCGTCAAATTGTCATTATTACAATGCCGATCTGCGACCACGAACCCTAGCAGAGGACGACTTGTGGCAAGGCAGTTGGTGAACACCTACTCAAGCGATAGCTCGATGTTGTACAATTATTACCTTTGACTCACGACACATGACCGCTCGGACACAAGGTTTGAGATACCATACCGAGAAAAGACGCAAAGGCAAAACGTCGCTCCAAAATGGAGGAGATGTGACACTGTGATTTCTCCAATAGATACTCCTAAAAGACCCCCATTATTGACACAATTTATTACTCGCAACTACCACTACACTTTGTAATCTCTTTTGCTTCTGCTTGGTCTCTCGAGCTCGGTTTAGAACACCGAACTGATCTCCCTTTGGAATCAGTTCAAAAATCTAAATCTTTTCACGCTCTCACGGAAATATTAATACAAACACAGCTTACGACCTACTTTCTACTCAAACATTGACATGTTCTTATTCTCTTTAATCTCGTCAAAGTCAAATCTTTCTAATTAAACAGGAAATCTCAGCCTAATCCATATTAAACATACTTAGTGATCCTCGAGACCAACAATTAGGATTAGAAGGAAGGGGTTCAGAGATTTCCTATACGCAAAGAAAGGTACAAGGGCGTCGATATTACCAACCCATGAAACGCCGCAGCCTTCTGAGGAGCAACCGGTTTCCTAGCTTTTCAATGCCCGAACCCCCGATCCTCTCCTAGCATCCGAAGACACCACTGGGATTACCAAGCTGCGACTTCGCTTGCGTCGTATGGTGACGATTTCACTCACACCGTCTGGTTACGGCCTCGCTCGCGCCGTCTGGCTACAACCTTGCTCGAAGCATCATCGCGACCTCACCTACATTGTCTAACCACGACCAAGCCTGCACCGCCTAAACTAAGACTTTTCCCGTTCTGTCTAAACTATGACCTCGCAAAGCGACGTCATGCTATGGTCTTTGTTTGGATACCGGACAGGCCGCAACTCTCTAGACCTTCGGTAAAGGAAACCATCGACGCATCCAAATCATGATCAAAGCGCTGCAGTTTGAACTCTCGCCGACCTCAGCAGTTACGGTACCAAGCCATTGAGCTCGGCAATATCATACAAACCAAGCAACAAAAGTACGTGAAGATTCAACCAAAAAGAAGAATAGGGATTCGTAAAAGTCATTTTAGTTCTTCTCAAAAGTACAAGGGAATATACAACGTACAAACGAAAATGAGAAGAACCAAAAGCTAAACTAATTTCTTGAAATACACTTTCGTTCGAGGCCGAACCATGACTTTCAAGATCGATTTTTGCTTCAAAGGAGCCGACATAAGACAAAGGCAAAACCCCTTCAGCTTGAAGTAAAGGAGCGGGGTAAAAACCCACATAATCCTCCTCAGAAAGTTCGGGAATAACGATCAGCTTCAAGTCGGCCGTTAAATTGGCCTTGAATGCCTTATGCTCCTCGATCCAGTTAACACTAATATCCAGATTGTCCTCCCTCTCCATGGTCTCGAGACATTCCCACGTACCCATTACTTGAATCAGTTTCCGAAGTGGAGTATGCACCCTGTCCCGACAAGCCAGGTGAACACGGATCTTCTGGAACTGTGCTGCACATCTGCTTTGTAGGTCCGACCACCTAACCGCGACATCCTTTCTCTCTAGAACCAAATTTGCATCCATCTCCTCGACCGAAGGCTGAAGCTAAGAGTTCTCATGCAAAAGGTGTCCCTCTCAACACGAGCAGCCGCAACAAGCCCCAGTGCCTGAAAAATCGCTCATCCAGATTAGCCGTATTTTCCTTCAGCACGGAAAGTTGGGGACCCAACATAGACAAGTTGCTTCTCTCGGCTTCAATATCGGCCTGAAGGGCTCCCACCTCGGCAGACCAAAAACGCTCCCTCTCGAGTTCTTTCCTCAAGTTATCAAACTCGTACGACTGATGCATCTCCCTCTCAAGCGCTACCTTCATCTCATCAATTTGACGACAAAGTTGATATGAATCATCCTTTAACCGAAAGCAGCACCTGCACCAAAATAAGACCCGTCAATTCTTTAAAAAATAGGGAGGGCCGGAATACATACATACATGTACCGGCAAATGAGAAACATTGGCAAAACCCTCGGGTTTAACCATTTCCCCAGCAGCGTAAGGAGGCAAGTTACCAAACGCGAAAACACAGACCATATTGGCGCATGCCTTTCGCGCAGCTTCTAATATGGCTGCTCTTTTCCGCCTCCTCTCGACTCAGCCTTGATTCCGGCGCTCTGGGGTATCTCGGTCTCTACCTCTCTCGGTGGCGGTGTGGTTTTTGGCGGCGTGGGTTCACGGCTCGCGTTTGGGGTTTTTTCATGTGATGTGGCGGTTCTCCTCCTTCTGTCTAGGGTTTCTACTCTTGTATTAGGCCTCTTTTGGGTCTGGTAAGGTTTGTTAAGATCCAAACCCATTTGGGGTTTATAGAATTGGGCCGAGTTTGTAATTTTCATTGTTTTTATGTTTTTTTATTTCTTGCTTTTCTTGTAGTAAAAATAAACTTTAATATGAAAGCCCTTTAAAAACGTTTTCTTGTCATCTCTGACCTCGGTGGAGTTTCCGGTGCATCCTGGCAGCCTCTCGCGGTTGTTCTTCTCCAGTGTGTGTGTGTCGTTTGCGGCTCCTCTGGTGGTGTTGATTCTGTGTGGTGGTTTGGGCTGGGTTTGTTTGCTTCTTATTTTCAACTGAAGGCGTTGCTTTCTCCAACGGTTCAAGATCCGGTTTTGAGATCAGTCTAAAGGTGTTGAATTGCTTTGTCTTGGTTTGGGTGGATGCATATTTGTTTTGGTTTGAGTTTGGGATCGTGTTTGGTTTTTGGTCTTCCGATTCAATGCTCTCAAGTTCGTCGTTGTTTCTCTGGTTTTAGATGGTTGTTTTGGGTTTTGTTTGATATGGAGTTTCTTTATAAGCAGCTTTAGATTAAGTGGGTCTTGTCTCTTCTAATTTGGTTGATCAGCAGGTTCTATGGAAGGTTGATTTTTGGTCTCGATAGGTGGTAGTGTTGTTCTTTCATGGTTCTAGGTTTAGATTTCTCCTTTAGTTATGGTGGTGTTGGTTTGGGGGTTATTCCAGTTGATTTTTTTTCGCCCTTTACCCAAGTTTGGTGGTTGGTTGTTTATTATTTGGTTCTGCTTCGGTTGTAGTTTCGGTTCTAGAGAGGAGAGTTGGGATTCGTTTAGCCGCTAGCGCCTGATGAACTTGTCCTTGGAGTTCTTTTTAGGATGAGACATAACTTCTCTAACTTTGCCTTCGCTTATATTTCTTCGTATATTATTAGCATTGGTCTCTTGCGGGTTAGCGGGGATTGGTTCTTGGTTTTGTTTGCTCGGATTCGGTGATTTATCTCATATCAGCTTCGCTTCTCCTAATAACCAGGTTTTTATCGCCTTCCTTCTTACATGAAGCTTAATATCATCTTAGATTTCGCAAAATTATATGGATAACTTATAAACTAACTATGTTATATATTATGATATATGTGTGATAGTTGAGTTGGTGTGGACCCTTCATCTTTTTCTTCAAGAACATTCACTGTTCATCTCGTAAATAATTGTTCACCACCTCACCATTATCCAACTTCGCCATCATCCATTCTATGTTAGCTACATGGCCACAATCACCCATTGTTTGTGAAGTTAGATGCATTGAATGAATGTTATGGTGGCAACCATCCAAAGGGCTTCTAGAAGAGAGTTACAAGTGTAGGGTAAGGAGTGAAATGCATTGTCTTTGTCTGGATATTTTGTAGATCGTGGAGATCACTCCATTTTTGCTATAAAAGGAGGCCTTCCCCATCCATTTTTCCTCACACCAAAAACTCCAAGGAGTAAAGAAAGAAAGAAATAATAGAGGAAGGAGGATGAAAGAAGAAGAAGGAGCCAGAGAGAAGAAGAAGAAGAAAGAAAGAAAGTGAAGTAGAGAGAGAAAGTGATTAAGAGATGCGATGGTGACGAAGGAGTGGAGAAATATTTACTAAGCGTATATTTTCAACGTTCATCCCACGTACCGACTTTCTCTTCCATTGTAGGCGGTTTTAGTAATGTTCGTAGGCGTTTGGTCCTGAGGTTTATGTGGTGAAACTATCAACTACCGGGGCCAACCACAACAAATTATTGGTGAGTTGGGGTTAATGTCTTGACTAACATGTTACCACGCAGGTTCCCGACACTAAGTTATGATCTTTTGGGATGGCAATGACTAATGTCGGTTTGATTAGTATATAGTTATGTGTGATATTGTTGTTATGATTATACTCGGTCTGATTGTGGGGTGATATTGATGTTATGGTTATTGTTGTCTATAATATGTCACACTTATGATTGATAACCGATTAATGAACGAATAAAATACGGAAAACTACAAAGTATAGAGATAATGATTTGTGCATGATTGGTTTGAGATTATCCTTGATTGATGATTATATTTCAAGTGATATTATTGTTGTATTATGATATGACTAACGGTTTGATTATTGTGTTAGTGACATTGTATTATAGTGGGCATATCGACTTCCCTACCCGATGGATCCTCGTGAGCTTACCGGTCAGTTCACGTACTCTCGGATCGTGGTTCTGGCAGGTGTTAACCTACTGGTGACGCCGGTAGGTGTGTGGTCCAGAGAATACGGGGTCATGTCGTAGGGCCAGAATGCATGGAAGCTTTGGCTATCTAGGGATAGCCTGAGTCACCATGTATCGATGGACGGAGAACAGTGTCTTACTTGTGGTACTCCGTGTTTATGAGTAAGAGCCGAGGGATTTATTACCATGGGACTATATGGTGACTGTATAAGTATTCCAAGGGAATGACGATATTATCGGGGCCTATAGCATGCATATAGTTTAAGTATTGCTATAATTGCTTCGGCTATTTATCATTGTTTGTGTAACTTTCCGTCATTGCTTGTGTTTGAGGTTGGGTTGGGGAGACTTTGTTAGTTGGGGAATCTCAACTCACTGGGCCGATAATAGATCGCTCACCCCTCTCCTTTACATCTTTTTCAGGTAACCCGTAGGAGTAGTGGATCGCAGGACGTTAGGCTGCCAGTATAGTGTTGACGTCTCTTTCGCAACGATAATTTTAAAGTAATGTTTGTTTAATATTTAAATAAATGTTGTCCATGGACCTATTTGTATTTCCGAACTTTTCGTAATAATAAATAAATGAAGTTTTATATGCGTGAAGCATGTTGTTTATATTAGATTAGTCTGGTCTAATATAACTATCAAAGTTTATTACGGTTGGAAAGCCTTAATTAAAATTTGGAAAACGTGTAATCGAATAACTCGGTTTAGTTTGATGATGAAAGTTTTTAAGCCAAGCTAATTTAATCAAACAGGGTAAAAATGTGACGGCACTGGTCCCGACTAAGGAAAACCGGTGATCATGTTCTTGTTTGATTGTTGGTCAACCGTAGACTAAGGTCAAAGCGGAACAGGGGCGTTACAGTCGAGGTTGGCTCTGATTCCAAAACTTCGTTCGGATGTTGATCATCGATCTTGACGTTTACAATCAGCTCCAATCGAGGATTGTCTCAATCGAATTCTTTTGGAGGCGTCTCCTTCTTCTGTGCCGTAACCGGTTTTCGTTCTTGACTTTGGTGCCGATCCATTAGCTGTGCCATCTCATTTACGGCTTGCTGGGACGAGTCAGACCGGAATCATTCTTCTCCCACTGCGTTGTTGGTTATGTCGCCGGCGTTTCTCGCTCCTCATGTCTCCTACGACAAGAGTTGTGTTTCGGTCATTGCCGATCTTCCCTTTAATGGTACGGATCCCCACTAACAGCGCCAATTTTTTATTCGTAGAATTACAACGATCAATTCATTAAACTAATTTAAAATTTAGGGACTTGAATAATATGAATCTAAGGACTAAAAGGCAATAACGAAAGGGACCACAAAATCTAGTCTTTATTAGAATGAGAGTCGAATCGTCTCTTGCTCTAGGGTTTGAGTACAATGTGTGAACTTGGTCTTTTATCACAAAGGGGAATGATGTTTATATCAGGAAGAATTAGGGTTTCCCTAGATTCTCTCTGATACGATTATGTAAAATTCGAACAACATACATTTTTTCCATTTAGGAGATTTGTATTTACCTTCTTCTATTGTGTAAATATGTTAATTTTTCATTAATATATTTATCTTATTTGGTGCAGGTCGGCCGAGCTACATCATGTTAGACCGACTTATTTTTCAATGGGCTTGATCTTCATTGGGTTGTTCAGCTAATAGGCCGGGCTAAAAAGAGGTGCTAAATCCACCTCCAACAACCACCATATTCATAAGATTTTTTTCTACAAGGGCCTGAGCTAGCCAAACCATGAAATTCACTCTCCTTTGGAGAGAAGACCCCTCCAACAAGAATCGAACCCATGTTGCCGGAAAGCTACTAGCGGACCTTTACCAACTGAGACGTGGGTAGCACTCGTCGTCCGCTTAGGCTCCGCTTCAGCGGATGAACCGAATATAGCGTTGGTGAGTCGGCGCCCTTGTTTTCTTGCTCTATCCTAGGCTTCGCCTTTCGCGCAGCTTCTAATATGGCTGCTCTTTTCCGCCTCCTCTCGGCTCAGCCTTGATTCCGGCGCTCTGGGGTATCTCGGTCTCTACTTCTAATATGTGGTTTTTGGCGGCGTGGGTTCACGCCTCGCGTTTGGGGTTTTCTCATGTGCTGTGGCGGTTCTCCTCCTTCTGTCTAAGGTTTCTGCTCTTGTATCAGGCCTCTTTTGGGTGTGGTAAGGTTTGTTAAGATCCGGGCCCATTTGGGGTTTATAGAATTGGGCCGAGTTTGTAATTTTCATTGTTTTATGTTTTTTTATTTCTTGCTTTTCTTGTAGTAAAAATAAACTTTAATATGAAAGCCCTTTAAAAACGTTTTCTTGTCATCTCTGACCTCGGTGGAGTTTCCGGTGCATCCTGGCAGCCTCTCGCGGTGGTTCTTCTCCAGTGTGTGTGTCGTTTGCGGCTCCTCTGGTGGTGTTGATTCTGTGTGGTGGTTTGGGCTGGGTTTGTTTGCTTCTTATTTTCAACTGAAGGCGTTGCTTTCTCCAACGGTTCAAGATCCGGTTTTGCGATCAGTCTAAAGGTGTTGAATTTCTTTGTCTTGGTTTGGGTGGATGCATATTTGTTTTGGTTTGGGATCGTGTTTGGTTTTTGGTCTTCCGATTCAATGCTCTCAAGTTCGTCGTTGTTTCTCTGGTTTTAGATGATTTGTTTTGGGTTTTGTTTGGTATGGGGTTTCTTTATAAGCAGCTTTAGATTAAGTGGGTCTTGTCTCTTCTATTTTGGTTGATCAGCAGGTTCTATGGAAGGTTGAGTTTTGGTCTCGATAGGTGGTAGTGTTGTTCTTTCATGGTTCTAGGTTTAGAGGGTTTTTTCTCCTTTAGTTATGGTGGTGTTGGTTTGGGGGTTATTCCAGTTGATTTTTTTTCGCCCTTTACCCAAGTTTGGTAGTTGGTTGTTTATTATTTGGTTCTGCTTCGGTTGTAGTTTCGGTTCTAGAGAGGAGAGTTGGGATTCGTTTAGCCGCTAGCGCCTGATGAACTTGTCCTTGGAGTTCTTTTTAGGATGAGACATAACTGCTCTAACTTTGCCTTCGCTTATATTTCTTCGTGTATTATTAGCATTGGTCTCTTGCGGGTTAGCAGGGATTGGTTCTTGGTTTTGTTTGCTCGGATTCGGTGATTTATCTCATATCAGCTTCGCTTCTCCTAATAACCAGGTTTTTATCGCCTTCCTTCTTACATGAAGCTTAATATCATCGTAGATTTCGCAAAATTATATGGATAACTTATAAACTAACTATGTTATATATTATGATATATGTGTGATAGTTGAGTTGGTGTGGACCCTTCATCTTTTTCTTCAAGAACATTCACTGTTGATCTCGTAAATAATTGTTCACCACCTCACCATTATCCAACTTCGCCATCATCCATTCTATGTTAGCTACATGGCCACAATCACCATACAAATTTGTGTTTACATGCTATTGTTATCATCACCACCTTCACCATCAACACCATCACTATCACCAGGAGATCTTCACCATTACCATACTTTTTTATTCTTTTTCTCTTCTTCTTTCGTCAAAGATGTTGATGAGAAAAAATAAAAATTGTAAATAAATTGTAAGATTGAGGATAAACTTGGTATATTCTTTTTAATAGTAATATTAAATAGTGTATGATGTGAGAGAACTAATTAACTTATTAGTTGCTACGGATTCATAACACTCTACTAATTTTAGTTTTAGTTTAATTATATCATTTAAATTTTATTTTAAAATAGAATTGTATCAATTAAAAAGTTACATTTGTCACAAGAATTTCTAAATAAGAAACCACAAGTTCTTAATGAAAACCTCCAATATCCTTCTCTCACCTATTTTTTTTCTTTTTTTTTTTTGTTATTATTCTTTTATATACTCTCTTTAAAACCTGCCGTTAAAGATGCTCTTTTACTTATTTTGCATGTACATAGTTTTATGTTCTTGTATTGTTAGGTAAATGTAAAAAACCATGCCCATGCCAAATCAGACGAAAAAATAGAGTAATAAAGTTGAACAGAAATGTTGTCCAAAAAAGAAAGAGTTGAACAGAAATAAATGTGAACGGAAATAATGACAATATTGGACGATTTTTTGTAAGAAAGTAACTTTATACTGTCAGAATTTTGTTCACAATATTTTCCTAATATATATTTTTCTAAATATATAGAGAAATTAAGTATTTGAAAGAAGGAAAAAAAATTGGCTTTTGGTTTGGAAAAGAAGAATATTGAAGCAAAATTTTGTTGCGCTCCAGATGGTGTATAAATTATACACATGATTATAGCACAACTATGCTGTAAGTCAGAGAACAAACAAAATCTTCCCGCATACAAAACCCTGCCAAAATTTATTCAAAAAATGGCTAATAATCGCGACGATGGGTCTTCCAAATTATTTGAGAGCACGATGGTATCTCTCAGCCTCGATGATCCATCTTCCAAGTGACTTATTTACACATAATTACATTTCTTTGAGTCATATTCCTTATACGTAAAATACATATATGCAGCAATATAGCATCCAAAATTATTTTAGTAATTACCTCAAATGTCCATTGTTGTTCATATATATGTTTTAGTTAAAAAAAAAAAAGAATTCAAATAAAAATAAACAAATAAATCTTTCCCTTTAAAGGCCTATAAAGGGACCAATCCACAGAAATACATCTTCTCTCAAGAACTAACAAAATCTCTCTTTAAAAAAAGTTACAGAGCGAAGCAGTCAGAGAATCTCTCTTCAATGGCGAGCGACGACTCCACAGACTCTCCATTCATGATCGTCGGATCTTTGGTTAGCTTCACATATATGAGGCTCGGCCAAGAGTACTACTACCTGGGAACTGTTGACTTTTTCAACCCAGAAAATGCTAGTTTCGGGATCGAGGAAGGTAACTTGATTTTCTTGCGATCGTATATACTGATTTGTGATTTTTGTTGTTATTGCCATTTTTGTATTCCAAAAGCTTTCTTTCTTAGATTAAGATCATTATGAGTTTTAAGTGTATTTGTGATTATACAGTATCGTGTCCGGTGGAGCATGGGGGTCATCATTGCCCCGAAGGGTCTGACCAGTTTTATCTTAAAGACATCAAGGTCGGATAGTTTACCTTTAAGCATCGATTTGATGTTCTAAGCTCAACTGTTTTCTTTTCATCAACAGGACTTGATGGTGATTAGTGGGCCAATTCCAAAACCTACCACCGACACTACCAAGGTATAAAAACCTGAAACCATGGATCGCAATGAAAGACATGTTATAAAGGAAAAAATTTCAAGTGATGTTTTCTGGTTTTTTTCTTAGGATGATCAGAGAAGTGGTGCATCATCATCTTCCACTCCACCTGCAAAGTGACTCTGCATACTCATCGATTCATATTACTTCCCTTTACATATACTCATCGACCCACCAATATAGTCTAAAGTCTCTGTTTTCTCATCTCGTACTTACTTTTCCTGCACTTCTTTGTTCTGTTCTGTGCGGAGCAATGTTCATAACTAAGACTCTTCTTATTAGCTTCTAAAATCTTGGTTGTATTAGTTTGAATGCTTTTAATAATATCCATGGCGGATTGTTATGTTATGCCTTCAAATTTTCTGAAATGATGCATGTGTTGTTAATGAAGGCACTATCAGTTTCTCTTTTGTAGATGTGTTTCATTTTAAGATTCCACCAGAAAGATAATACTTTTGGACGCTTCTTTCTCTGCAACTTGTTAAATCATAATTTCATTATTAGTCACTGTTTAAAATCTGCAGTTACAATTCCGTATAAACATAAGTTAGTTACAATGTTAAGGCTTCTTTAAAGTTTTGTACAGTATGATAAAAAAAAAACGCCTAACGAAGCTATTGCATTTGGTATGAATTGCTTAAGACCCAAGAAAATATTTGTATGAAGATGTGTTTCTGTTGGCCTCATATGTGAAAACGCAGTTTTAGCCTTGTGATTTGTCATTTCAAAAAACAATTATCAAATCGAATTTGCAAATGATAACGTAAATACGGATTTACCTGTTAAATGCAAACGGTATCCTTTAATTTTTAATTTCGGTTCATGCATAAACATAAAATAACTATATCTTGGTATTAAAAATAAAATAAAACAACTATATCTTCTAGACTATGTTTTTTTTTTTAACTTATATTCTAGACTATGTTAGTTTGAAAGTAGTATGACTCTTAAAACATCTCCAAAAAAAACTTTATTATTGAAGTTTGCTCACTCCAAAAAAATTTTAAATTTTTATTTTTTGAGGTTTCATATTTTTTTTACTTTGTCGTCCTTATAAATATATATTTTATTAATTTTAGTCTTTAAATAATTTTATATTTTATGAAAATCTCTGATATCAACATTTTTTATTTCATATTCTTTGCATAAAAAATAAAAGACTCAGTTATCATTTTGAAATGCATTAATTAATCATATTTGGAAGTATAACGAATATACATTTTATTGAATGATTCGAATTTTGTTATAAATTCAGATTCAAATTTGTATTTTTTCTTATTTTATGTAATTTAATATTTTAGTGTAATTTTATGAATTAATATTTTGTAATATTTTAGTGTAAGTTTTAAATTTTGATAGACGTATAGATATCAGTGACACGTGCAACATCTTTTTGAAAGCCCAAAATCTTTATGTCCACTTAAGTCCATCATATTTAAAGTTAAAAACAATAAACTTATGTTGATTTCACCCATTGTTTTAAAACGCGGCCGTATAATCGCTGATCGGGTGCCTCTTGCCGCGATTTTGTCCAAATCAGACAAATTAAAGTGTGGTGTCAGCTTCAAGAGAATGACTAACATATATTTGCCTAATAGTACCGAAAAGTAGAAGCGGTGTGATCATAAACTATTGCTGACCTGCTCCTCCTGCGAACCAGGAAAACCTCTCGATGACATCCGCCTTAAGCTACCCATGACATGTAGTGAAGGACATCTTGTAGTCGAGCTACGGTCCCTAGAGATCGAGAAAGAAAAGCACAATAAATATGGATGATCCTGTATAGATGAGAGACATTAAATTTTAGAGGGAAGATGGAGAGAGATTCCAGAAAGGCTTGAAGCTATCAGTTTTGAGTCATCGTCCCGATATTTGCTTCAAATCTTTTGTTATTTATTTGTATTCTCACTTTAATATTTATTCTCACATAGGAGCATTATAACCGACATATTTGATCGATAATAATGTACTTCTTTCACAATGTTCACCGACCTAACACTCCCAAAACTATTTTCTTATTATATGTAGAGTCTCTGAAAACCTTTCCGCCATGTCACTTGCTCTACCAGACAAAATATCTTTGTTGAAGCAACCCTTCAACAATTGGCTCCGTATGTGGGGAAGATGAGAAGATCTCTTCTAAACACAGAAGCCAATTCACCGATGATAGAACCAACGACCTTCGATGCAGCAGAAGTCCCATCCCCAACCCCCCAATCAGTCATGATGTCCCCAATATCCACAACACCATTCGCCTCGAAAGTCTCCGCAACAACGTCGACTAGAGACACGCTCTCACGGAAAGAACCCATTGAACGAGTCACGATCATGATATTGTCATGAAGAATCAAAATTCTGCATGGGTACCATTTAAACAATTGCTGGAATATGATCCCAACGGCCCGCAATATTCGAGCCGCTCGGACCATTTACAAGATGGCATATGGACATCATAGGTCCCCTGCCTCGCGAGCGCCATTACACTTCTTGCTCATTGCAACCGACCACTTCACAAGAAACATCAAGATTTGGTCGTATACCTATCCCAAGAATATCGACACACAAATATTAGTTTGATAATGCATCATATGTCGGTGATAATGCATCACCGACCACAACACCCAATGCTATTCAAGCACCTTTAGAACATTTTTGCATGATGGAATATAAAATTAGTTAGGTCTGGCCCAAGGGATCCATGGAAAATCAAACACACAAGAGAAAAAAGAAAGAGAAACAATCAATCAATCTGGAAATCTCTTCTTTAGAGAAAGAGGCATGAGCAGATGAATCAGACTACACGCTTGGATGCCGCATATCAGCCTACAATTCTTCCATCTTTCCTGGAATATCACGAGTTTGGTAGAATATATGTGACTGAAATAATCCAAAACCTCGAAATATTCTTCACGGCCTCAGATCAGCGCATTACCACTCGAACCCAAGGCTATCAGTAGCAGACAATCCGCTATGATGATAACGATATGAGTGAGGGAGGATCCTCTGGAAGAGATATCATCTGGAAGAGAATGTTCGGAACCACAATTGGAAGATATATGGGAAAATTCGACACTAACTAGGAAGGATCTTACCCAACCTTTGGAACGTCAGAGCCCGAGACATATGGACGAATGATGATGGAAGGATATCAAGAACTCTAGAATCTCATGCAAAAAAATACGGTACTACTAGCTCTCAAAAATAATGGAGGAAGAAATTATCCCTAGTTATTGTAATCCGAACTACGAATGGTTTAGTCATGTAACAAAATATGTAAACAACCCATAAAAAAAATGCAACCATAGTTAAAAAAAAAAATTAAGAAAAAGAGAGGCAAGTCAAAGCTCATCCTTTCAATAAACTTGCTTTCCAAAATCGAAAACAGATTAACATGAAACAATACATCTAACAACCGGACAAACTCCAACTACAATTCAGTCACCTAACTATTTGCACTCCTACCTCCTGGTCAAATGTGTAGTTTTTACGCACTAATATAGCGATGAAATAGTTTATGAGTTTGGGTTTGACCTTAATACTTGTGTATATATATAATTTAAGAAGAAAGTAATAATTTAATTACATCCCTTTAGTAGAAAACTATAATTAAATTACGTAAAAAAGGGTTCTATGCAATGCAAGTATGCATGTTTTGGAATTGACCAAAATGATTGATGAGGACAAAATCTAAACTGATTGGATACTGGACTATATAACGAGCTATTTAAAACATTTCAAAACTTCCACATCAACTATTTTGCATGGTAAACGTACCCTTTGACAAAGAAAGAAAAACTATTTTGCCTGGTACCTAACACGCCACTTCAAATTTGTATTAGAAGTGGGTTTGGCACCCCTGATAGAGAGACCTATCTTGACAATTAGAGGCCCATCTAAAACAAACCGATTAAAGATAATCCAAATCCAATTCATGCCGGCTCGTCAAATTGTCATTATTACAATGCCGATCTGCGACCACGAACCCTAGCAGAGGACGACTTGTGGCAAGGCAGTTGGTGAACACCTACTCAAGCGATAGCTCGATGTTGTACAATTATTACCTTTGACTCACGGCACATGACCGCTCGGACACAAGGTTTGAGATACCATACCGAGAAAAGACGCAAAGGCAAAACGTCGCTCCAAAATGGAGGAGATGTGACACTGTGATTTCTCCAATAAATACTCCTAAAAGACCCCCATTATTGACACAATTTATTACTCGCAACTACCACTACACTTTGTAATCTCTTTTGCTTCTGCTTGGTCTCTCGAGCTCGGTTTAGAACACCGAACTTATCTCCCTTTGGAATCAGTTCAAAAGTCTAAATCTTTTCACGCTCTCACGGAAATATTAATACAAACACAGCTTACGACCTACTCTCTACTCAAACATTGACATGTTCTTATTCTCTTTAATCTCGTCAAAGTCAAATCTTTCTAATTAAACAGGAAATCTCAGCCTAATCCATATTAAACATACTTAGTGATCCTTGAGACCAACAATTAGGATTAGAAGGAAGGGGTTCAGAGATTTCCTATACGCAAAGAAAGGTACAAGGGCGTCGATATTACCAACCCATGAAACGCCGCAGCCTTCTGAGGAGCAACCGGTTTCCTAGCTTTTCAATGCCCGAACCCCCGATCCTCTCCTAGCATCCGAAGACACCACTGGGATTACCAATCTGCGACTTCGCTTGCGTCGTATGGTGACGATTTCACTCACACCGTCTGGTTACGGCCTCGCTCGCACTGTCTGGCTACAACCTTGCTCGAAGCATCATCGCGACCTCACCTACATTGTCTAACCACGACCAAGCCTGCACCACCTAAACCAAGACTTTTCCCGTTCTGTCTAAACTATGACCTCGCAAAGCGACGTCCTGCTATGGTCTTTGTTTGGATACCGGACAGGCCGCAACTCTCTAGACCTTCGGTAAAGGAAACCATCGACGCATCCAAATCATGATCAAAGCGCTGCATTTTGAACTCTCGCGGACCTCAGCAGTTACGGTACCAAGCCATTGAGCTCGACATATTATACAAACCAAGCAACAAAAGTACGTGAAGATTCAACAAACAAAAAAAAGAATAGGGATTCGTAAAAGTCATTTTAGTTCTTCTCAAAAGTACAAGGGAAGATACAACGTACAAACGAAAATGAGAAGAACCAAAAGCTAAACTAATTTCTTGAAATACACTTTCGTTCGAGGCCGAACCATGACTTTCAAGATCGATTTTTGCTTCAAAGGAGCTGACATAAGACAAAGGCAAAACCCCTTCAGCTTAAAGTAAAGGAGCGGGGTAAAAACCCACATAATCCTCCTCAGAAAGTTCGGGAATAACGATCAGCTTCAAGTCGGCCGTTAAATTGGCCTTGAATGCCTTATGCTCCTCGATCCAGTTAACACTAATGTCCAGATTGTCCTCCCTCTCCATGGTCTCGAGACATTCCCACGTACCCATTACTTGAATCAGTTTCCGAAGTGGAGTATGCACCATGTCCCGACAAGCCAGGTGAACATGGATCTTCTGGAACTGTGCTGCACATTTGCTTTGTAGGTCGGACCACCTAACCGCGACATCCTTTCTCTCTAGAACCAAATTTGCATCCATCTCCTCGACCGAAGGCTGAAGCTAAGAGTTCTCATGCAAAAAGTGTCCCTCTCAACACGAGCAGCCGCAACAAGCCCCAGTGCCTGAAAAATCCCTCATCAAGATTAGCCGTATTTTCCTTCAGCACGGAAAGTTGGGGAGCCAACATAGACAAATTGCTTCTCTCGGCTTCAATATCGGCCCGAAGGGCTCCCACCTCGGCAGACCAAAAACGCTCCCTCTCGAGTTCCTTCCTCAAGTTATCAAACTCGTACGACTGATGCATCTCCCTCTCAAGCGCTACCTTCATCTCATCAATTTGACGACAAAGTTGATATGAATCATCCTTTAACCGAAAGCAGCACCTGCACCAAAATAAGACCCGTCAATTCTTTAAAAAATAGGGAGGGCCGGAATACATACATACATGTACCGGAAAATGAGAAACATTGGCAAAACCCTCGAGTTTAACCATTTGCCCAACAGCGTAAGGAGGCAAGTTACCAAACGCGAAAACACGGACCATATTGGCGCATGCCTTCTTATAGCCCAACAAATACATATTAACCTTGTCACTTCCTGAGGATGTGGCGCCCTCGGCCCCCGTGAAAACCTCGGTTGCTCTCCCTGCATTTTTCATGCCGCGATTCAGCGATATCGTCCCCACACTATCCACATCAGGCTTCTCAACAACATCGGTTTCATTCCGTACTCCTAACCCCGAAGAAGCAGTATCAAGATGAAATTCAAGGTCGGCGGTTGAAACACCGCCCCGGCTTGCCACTGGTTTTATGACCATATTTTCTACATCGAGACTCACCTGAGGGGCTTGAGGGGGGGGGACACAACATCAGCGTATGCTGGCTCCTCAGACATTAAACCAACGTTTACAGCCTCGAGTCATAGCCTCATCAGTGGAGGTCTGACATGCCTGAAATGCCAGAAGAGGAGATGGGAATCCCGAACCGCTCTCTAATATCTGCAAAAGACTGAATCTAAGTAAAAACCGACATAAAAACCGCGACAGTTCGAAAACGCAAACTCATGGGACATAGCCACCACCCAGAAGCGAAGAACCACCATCCTAAGCACCGTAAGGATTTCGAGGTACTCATCCAGACAAGAGCCATTTAGGTGGGGACTAAAAAAATAAAACAAAGGTCCAGAAAGAAATAAATGAAACCTCCCTAAGAAATTAAAAACGCGTACCATGATGGAAGTTGCCGACAGCTCAGTAAGTTTTGTTTTCATCTAGGCCAAGGGCCTCAGAAACTTGAACAAATAAGTAACCTGACTCAAAAATTTCTAACTCGGGTTGACTCACTGGATAATAGCCCCAAATGAGGCTTAATGATGCATAGTAAGTCCCATTGGTTGATGTATTCGTCTTATGAATGGTGAGATCCTCGAATACTTGACAGCTCACCTCGATATTTCACTCCGTCCCCATGGTCAGCAACGCCAACATGTTCCAAACAATGATCGGATAGATCTGCGAAAAAAACAAATATCTCCTAAGACATTAGGACACGAAGATCTCGAGTAACGGAAACCGCAGCCCGCACTGCGTGAAAAAGTTTTCGTAAAAACAAACGAACCCCTGAGGAGGGGTCAAAGGACGATCTCTCGGGAGAGGAACAATGACTTCAACTCAGGCAAGAAACTTGAATTAGACACCATTGTCCTCAAAGAATTAAGATCGCTCAGCGTCAGAGAACAACCATCTTCGTGCTTGACCCGTGGTGGGCTGGTTCAATGTGCCCTGCTTCTACTCCGACAACTACTCTCGCCTTGATCCTCACAATCTGTATATCTCCCCCGACCAACGGAAGAAGAACCAGAATCAAACCTATTTCACCGACTACATCGGCGGAGCGGGACACACTCATCATCAACCTCCTCTCAGGAGAAACCAGAACACTCTGAATAACAATTGGAATCGGTGTCGGAGTCAATATCGATCAGCTGAAATTCGGAAGACATGCCAAGAATGAAGAAAATCCAACATATATGTTAGAATCTATAAGACGAAACAGTCGGTCTCACGAATAACCGAGAAAGATAAACCCCTTGATGAGCGATAGAAAGGCTGTGAAATGATGAAGAAAAGAATAGCCGATACGACACTAGTTGAAGAATGAAAAAAGAAGAAAGAAAGTACGAGTTTAAATAGAGACGGGAAAGGCGGAAAAAACTGAACTGATGCATGTCAGGGAGGGACGCTACGATCGATGATACTCTTTGTGTGCAGAAAATTGGCGTGAAACGTAACGATGATCAAGTGGTAACGTCACTTCAATTTCCACAACGAAAATCTAATTACGGGAAAACCCAAAATAACCCTTGACTCTCTAGCCTCCGGACGGAACGAGATGCTCCGAGCTAATCACAAAACTTAATTTCCGGACATTCACCAAAGAGCCTTATACACCGAACTGGGGAGGGGGCTTATTAATAGAGGTGGGCTTGGCACCCCTAACTAGCCAGGCCCATCTCAACAATTAGAGGCCCATCTAAAAGAAACCGATTAAGATAACCCAAATCTAGTTCATGCCGGCTCGCCAATCTGTCATCATTAAAACACCAATCTGCGACCACAAACCCGACTAGAGGATGACATGTGGAAATGCAGGTGACCTACTCAAGCGATAAATCGGCGTCATAAAATGATTACCTCTAACACACTCCGTGGGGCAGCTCGGGCACATGGCTCGAGATACCATACAAATAAAAGATACATAGGACGACAAGTTGCCCAAAAATAGAGAAGGTGTGACACTGCGATTTCTCCTATAAATACTCCTTAAAGACCCTCATTATTGTGGTAGTGTCCACAAATATTTGATACTGTCCATCTGAGCTCGTAAAACTGTGTTTACTAGGTACGTTTTCTCGATCATGTGAACTCTTGGCCACCTTTTGTCCATCAGAAGTTGTCTAACATATGATATGATCGTCCATATTATCAAGAATCCGTGTATAGAGAACACATGAATAAGAGACTAAATGTTCACATAGACAACCCTTGGCGGATAACGTACCTAGTAAACACAAGTTTAAGAGATCCGCTGGACAATATCGACTATTCGTGGATACTACCACGATCTTATGACATGCAAGACGCTTCCGTTGAACAGAACATGGCCAAAAGTTCACATGATCGTGAAAACTTACCTAGTAAACATAGTTTTATGAGTTCATGTGGACAATATCGACTATTTTGTGGACACTACCATGATCATATCACATGATAGATGCTTCTAATGGACAGAAGGTGGCAAGATTTCACATGATCGTGAATTCATAGATACACAGTACGCCGGGCCCCATTATCCCACCTAAAGAATTATTCGCGTGGCCACCTGCTATCCATTGGAAACGTCTAGCATGTGATATGACCGTGATAGTGTCCACGAATAGCCGATACTGTGAACACATAGTCTAGACTGTCCATTCGAAACTTCCATATTAAGTCCAAATTTTTTTTTTTTGAATTTCGGTACATCGACCAATTTTATTTTCATTCCGAAGATCTATATAGCCGGACACCTCACCTCTATCATCATATACACCGTTAAAAATGAGGGTGAAAAGAAAGATAAAGTAAGAAAGAGAATGAATATAAAATAAATTAAAAATTAAAAATATAAACAAAATAATAAAAGGATAGGATAACTGCATTTTCGTCTGTACAATCAATTTATTTTTACAAAAGATATAAAATTGCACCTACAGATCAAAATATACGAATTTGCAAGGAAAAAGATACAACCAATGCAACTTACCCTATTATTAGTCATTGTTTCAAATCTGCAGTTACAATTCGGGTGAATTGCAATCACTATATCTTTTACTCTTCTAAGTGCATTTTAATACATTTTTTATGTTTAGTATCATTTTGTATCTTTTTCAACTTTTATGTACTTTTGTCCAAAATGCCCTTAGCTTTTGTTAAAAAAACTTTAATCCACGGATGAACAGTACCCGTGGATGAACAATAAAAGCATATTTGATTTATGAGTAGCTTCTCTTGTAATACTTAAAACATGTGGACCAGATTGATTGGTGATTCCTAGCCACATGTTCTGATGGATAGCAGGTGCCCTGCCAGTGGACAGTGTAGACTATTCGTTGATACCACCACGGTCTCACTAACTCTATACGATTCTGATGGATATTAGGTGGCCAAGAGTTCACATATCGTGAAATCATACATAGTAACCACAATTTTAAGAGCTCATTTTGACAATATCGACTATTCGTGGACATTACCACGATCATATCACATGCTATACACTTCTGATGGACAAAAGGTGGCAAGAGCTCGCATGATCGTGAATCCGTGGATACACAATACGTCATGCCTTACTATCCATCTAAAAGCCAAGAGTTCATAGATCGTGAAATCATACCTAGTAAAAAAAATTTAAGAGCTCATTTGGACAATATCGACTATTTGTGGACACTATCACGATCATATCACATGTTATACGCTTTAGGTGGACGTAAGATGACAAAATCTCTTATGATCATGAATCCGTGGATACACAATACATCCGGCCCCACTATCCATCCCAAAGCCAAGAGTTCACAGATCGTGAAATCATACCTAGTAAACACAATTTAAGAGCTCATTTGCACAATATAAACTATTCGTGGACACCACCATGATCATATCACATGCTATACATTTTTGATGGACATAAGGTCACAATAGCTCGCATGATCTTGAATCCGTGGATACACAATACGCCAGGTCCCACTATCCACCCAAAAGCAAACTTCGTGTGGCTATCTGCTGTCCATTGGGTGCGTTTAGCATGTGCTATGATTGTGACAGTGTCCACGAATAGCCGATATTGTAGACACCTAGTCTAGACTGTCCACTCAAAACTTCAATATTAAGTGCGTTTTTTTTTGGATTTCGGTACATCGACCGATTATATCTCCACTCTGACGATTTATATGGCTGGAAACCTCACCTACGTCGTCCAATCCACCGTCAAAAAACAAAATGGTGAAATAAATATATAAAGTAGGAAAGAGAAGGGGTACGAAAGAAAGAAAATTAAAAATAAAAGAAAAAAAGAGGGGCATTTTCGTCTAAATGGCTTGAAATATGTTGCTACAAGATACTAAAATACTACGAATACAAAAGGCCTAAGGAAATTATTACTTAAGGCCCAAAAAAACTATTTTTAAGATGTGTTTTTGTTGGGTGTATATAGTAACGGCGTCCTTTTATGTTTACTCAGTTTAGGTGAGATAGGCGGAAAGCCCAAAACCCATTCCATTAACTCTAAACCTCTCTTCATAGGTTCTCCAGTTATCTTTTGTTCCTGGCTGAAGAATAATAGTCTAAGATCGTAGAATGCACTAAGTGTTTGATCCCATTGGATCTAGGGTTTGATATATTGAATGAAAACCAACCTCGTTCTTACCTTTCTGGCAGCGGAATTGAGATGGTGAACGAGATCAGTGGAGCAACGCAAACGCCTTGCCTCTATCAGATACACACGCACGCTCGCTGGAAACGGGATGCTAGTGCCGGATCAACGGGAATCGATTCTCTCTGGTGTGTCTACAGTTTCTGTCAAGAAAAGTGGACGGCCTACATATTAGGTCGAAACTTTAGAGTTTTATTCGACCTAAACGTGCTTAACGGGCCAGACTTAATTAAGCCTTAATTCGAAAAGCCTTTTCGAAAAACCCGAACTGTGTCGACCGACACACAAGCCGCGTCGATCGACACAACACCATTTTATCGATTATAATGTGTATTCAATACACATTAAGATGATCATTACCATAACGATCATTCCCATGTCGTAGCTTCCAGTTCGCTTAGGTGTGTGACCCTATAGGATCATATAGTATTGGCAGTAAGTCTATAACTTACAGATTGCAAGAGGCTTCTAGCAAAACATTGCAACCGCCCAGTACTATACGAATGTCTGATCTCGACACACAACTATATCAAGAGTGAGTACAAGTGTGATTTCAGGACACCATCCCAACAATCTCCCACTTGTACTGGAATCACCAATTCCTATAATCCTTTTGTCTCTATATCTCGATTTGGCATAAGGCAAGATTGGCGTCATCCTTATTCAGCCAACATCGTGTTTATCGAACTCCTGATCTCATACTGAACATTACAAACAACTGAACTACAGTTCGTTTGAGTGCGGCCACACATTCTCTCAGTATTCAATCTTCGATAGGCCCTGAGATATTTATCTCCCGTTATTCAGGAGGGACAAATTCCATCTTGTTCCATCCCTGTCTCAACGCATACTTCATGATATACCTGAACAGTGCCGTTATAGCCGCCAGTTACGGGTCGACGTTTGACAAAGTCAAAGTGTACCAATTCATATGCAAGAAAGCATGATGAACTCAGGTCTGAGGACTATACTCTATAGTCGTAATGAGAACCTCTTATGACACAGATATAACTATCTTGTAGACTTCTCATTAGCGGGTCATGTCCGATCATATGTTTACTAACATATATCTATGTGACTGACTGCGATAATCATATCATTGGCTCCATGAAACTTAGCCAACAGTCACCTCACAATCTGGTCTCTATCGGTTGTCAGTGTCCCAATTCTACAACCTCGACTAGGGACAAAATAATTTATTAACTTATAGGGTTTCATGATCAAGTCCTCAACTTGATGACCTATAATATGTCATAAACTTATTTGGGACCATTATTTAGATCACAATAAATAATGCTGAAATCAAATTTCATTAAAACACTTCCAAAAGAATGTTTACATGAGCATCTTATTATAACTAAAATAAAACTAAAAACTCCCACTAGAATCAAGATTACATCTTAAGATCTCTAATGCCTACAGCAGTCGTATGACTCTCATGCTTAGGCCTTGGGAGTGACTTAGTCAGAGGATCAGCGACATTCTCGTCCGTCGGGACTCGGCTGATCTTTACATCACCTCTATTGACGATATCTCGAATTAAGTGATATCTCCTCTCCACGTGTTTGGACTTTTGGTGTGACCTTGGTTCTTTTGCTTGAGCAATGGCTCCGTTGTTATCACAAAACAAAGCCACTGGCTCCAAGATACTAGGGACCACACCAAGTTCAGTCATGAACTTCTTGATCCAAACAGCTTCCTTTGCCGCTTCTGAAGCAGCAACATATTCAACTTCTGTTGTGGAATCAGCTACGGTATTCTGCTTAGAGCTCTTCCAGCTCACTGCACCGCCATTTAGACAGAAGACATATCCAGATTGTGATCGGAAATCGTCTCTGTCTGTCTGAAAACTCGCATCGGTGAATCCATTCACCACAAGTTCTTCACTTCCTCCATGCACAAGGAATTTATCCTTTGTATGTCTCAAATACTTGAGAATATTCTTGACAGCTGTCCAGTGTTCCTCACCTGGATCAGATTGGTATCTGCTCGTCATGCTTAACGCGTAAGCTACATCTGGACGAGTGCAAAGCATGGCATACATAATAGATCCTATTGCAGAAGCATAAGGAATCCTATTCATGTGCTCTCGCTCAGCCTGTGTCGCCGGACACTGCTTCTTGCTGAGACTCATGCCATGAGACACTGGTATGAAGCCCTTCTTGGAATCATGCATCTTGAATCTGTGCAACACCTTATCAATATAAGTGTCCTGGCACAATCCAATCAGCTTGTTTGCTCTATCTCTGTAGATTCTGATCCCAAGAATGTACGCTGCTTCTCCCATGTCTTTCATGGAAAAACAACTTCCAAGCCAAGTCTTAACAGACTGAAGCAATGGAACGTCGTTACCGAGAAGAAGTATGTCATCGACATATAGTACAAGAAAAACAATTCCGCTTCCTCTAGTCTTCTTGTATACACATGGTTCCTCTTCGTTCTTGATAAAGTCAAATTTCTTTACTGCTTCATCAAAACGAAGATTCCAACTCCGTGATGCTTGATTCAATCCATAAATGGATTTATGAAGTTTGCATACCTTCTTAGCGTTCTTTGGATCGACAAAACCTTCAGGCTGTGTCATGTACACATCCTCTTCCAGAATACCATTCAGGAATGCGGTTTTGACATCCATTTGCCAAATCTCATAATCATAATGAGCGGCAATCGCTAGAATAATCCGAATGGATTTAAGCATAGCGACTGGGGAATAGGTTTCATCATAGTCAATACCATGAATTTGCTTGAAACCTTTTGCCACCAACCTCGCTTTGTAAATATGTACATTGCCATCCACGTCAATCTTCTTCTTGAAGATCCATTTACACTCAATGGCTTTTACACCATTAGGTAAATTGACCAAGGACCATACTTGGTTTTCTGACATGGATGCCATTTCGAATTTAGAGGCTCCAAGCCACTTTTTGGAGTCCGGGCCCATCATAGCTTCCGTGAAGGTCGCTGGTTCGTCACTATCAATGATCATCAGATCATTTGAGTCGGTTACGAGGAATCTGTAGTATCTCTCGGGTTCGTGACGGATCCTTCCGGATCTGCGAACTTCAGGCTCCACAGGCGCCGGTTCCACAGAACTTTGTGGATCCAACTGCTGCTCTTCCTCAACAGGTTGAGCAGTTTCCTGTGCATCTTGAATTTCTTCAAGATGTACTTTACTCCCACTGTTTTTCTTAGAGAGAAACTCCCTCTCAAGAAAAGAACAGTCCCGAGCAACAAATACTTTGTTCTCAGATTGGTTGTAAAAGTAGTATGCCTTGGTTTCCCTAGGATAACCAACGAAGTAGCATTTATCTGATTTGGGTGCAAGCTTGTCAGAGATTAAACGTTTGACATAAGCCTCACAACCCCAAATCTTCAGGAAAGACAGATTAGGAATTTTCCCAGTCCACAATTCATGTGGTGTCTTATCCACTGATTTAGATGGCACCCTATTTAGTGTAAACGCAGGCTTTTCTAGAGCGTATCCCCAAAAGGATAATGGAAGATTAGTATGACTCATCATAGACCGAACCATATCTAATAAGGTTCGATTTCTCCTCTTTGACACTCCATTCCATTGAGGTGTTCCAGGAGGAGTGAGTTGTGAAACAATTCCACACTCGCTCAGATAGTCGCTGAACTCTTGGCTTAAGTATTCTCCTCCGCGATCCGATCGCAGAATTTTGATACTTTTGCCAAGTTGGTTCTGTACTTCATTCTTGAATTCCTTGAATCTATCAAAGGATTCTGACTTGTGTCTCATCAAGTAGACATAGCCATACCTACTGAAATCATCAGTGAAGGTAATGAAGTACTTGTAATTTCCTCTGGCAACAGTACTCATCGGCCCACATACATCAGTATGAACAAGGCCCAACAAGTCACTGGCCCTTTCATTTGGTTTGTTGAAAGGGGCTCTAGCCATTTTGCCCACCAAGCAAGATTCACATTTCTCACATGATTCAAAATCAAATGAGCCCAGAAGCCCATTACGATGGAGCCTTTGGATGCGTTTCTCATTGATATGGCCTAAACGACAATGCCATAAGAAAGTCGGGTTTTCGTCATTTGACTTAAACCGCTTTGTATTTATGTTAAAGACAGGCATTTCTTGATTTAAAACATATAACCCATTTTCTAATGGGGCGCTACCATAAAATGTACCATCACGATTAAAAGAACAAACTTTATTCTTAACAGCAAAATCAAAACCTTCCAAATCCAAAACGGAAACTGAAATTATGTTTCTGCTTATCGCAGGTACAAAGTAGCAATTATTCAAAGCTAAAATCATGCCCGAAGGTAAAGACAATTCATAGGTGCCTACGGCCAGTGCAGCAACCTTAGCTCCATTCCCGACTCGTAGCTCCACTTGTCCTTTCTTCAGCGTTCTACTGTTTCTTAGTGCCTGCACATCAGTACAAATGTGAGCACCGCAGCCGGTATCCAATACCCACGAAGTAGAACTAGAAGATATAACATTAAGTTCGATAATATAAATACCTGAGTCAGACGCATCATACGTCTTCTTCAGCTTCTTGTAATCTTCCTTGAACTTCTTGCAGTCTCTTTTCCAATGCCCCAACTGCTTGCAGTAGTTGCACTTATCCTCAGCAGAAGGCCTGGATTTGGGCTTGGGCTTGGGCTTGTCTTGACTTTCAGTCTCGACAACCTGGGCCTTTCCCTTATCCTTCTTAGGTTTCTTAAACCTTTTACCCCCTTGTACCATCAGGACACTGGGAGTAGCCTTCTTGAGATTCGGCTCTGCTGTCTTCAGCATACCGTGCAACTAAGTCAATGTCTTAGTCATGTTTTGCATGTTATAGTTCATGATGAACTGATCAAAACACGACGGCAAAGACTGCATAATCATGTCAGTGGCTAGCTCCTGGCTAATGGCACAGTCCATTTTCCCCAGGTTATCAATGTAACCCATCATTTTAAGGACATGAGGACTTACTGGACTGTCCTTAGCCAGCTTGCAATCCATGAGAGATTTAACCGTCTGGTATCTCTCTGTGCGAGCTTGCTCCTGAAACAAAGCTTTCAGGCTGTTAATCATCTCAATGGGTGACAACACGTTCTCATATTGCTTCTGCAGCTCAGAGTTCATGGTCACCAGCATTAGACAAGTAACATCTTTGACATCCGCTGAATGCTTATCCCAAGCATTCTTTTCTGTCTGCGGAGCATTGGAACGTGGCCTCTCGGGGAGAACTCTTTCAAGGACATATTCCTTGTTCTCCTGCCTGAGAACTATTCTCAGGTTCCGATACCATTCCAAGAAAATAGATCCATTTAACTTGTCCTTCTCAAGGACGGATCTTAGTGAGAAAGTGTTGATTTTATTTGAGACAGACATAGCTGCAATTAAAAGAGGTAAAGGTTTTAGTTATAATGCTCAAGGAAATGAGAAATCTTATCTAATAAGAAAACTCGCATTGTATTCATAACTATGTTTCCTCATATGAATACAATGAACCAAGATCCTCAGATCACCAAAATTCGAGTGGACGACTCGCCATCACCCAAACTTTAGTCATCCAGGTAAGCAAATCATTGCTAATTGTACCCAGTACAACTCTTGGTCGCAGATAAGACAATCCATGTCATATCCACTCCGATGTCTCTGGGCCCAGAACTTTTGATGGCCCAGTCAAGTAAACCAATCTCTTCGGTCTTGTGATCATTGACAGTCGCACTGCAAGTCTATCAATGATCACCTGCCTTACTCATGTAGCTGTGGATACCAAGGACTCCAAGACTATCCAATCAGCGAAACGAGTCTTGACAGTAGACAAGATCTGGCAAGACATCAAGATCACTTGATATTTAGTTGAGGAAAAGAACCGATTTATCTTGATGCATATCCAATATACATTCAAGGATTTATTTATTTATTTAAAACATTCAGTTTATTTAGTTTAGATTCATCTACAACTTTTGGGATTAAATTGTTCTGGTATATGCAAATATGTAGTCCAACTAGCATGTCTGCGAGCATTGTATCGATCGACGCCAACCATTGGTATCGATCGATGCAATCAAATTTAAACCGCTCTTCGATAACCGGTCTAACCGAATCGAATTTACATAACCGAATCAATCCAATTGAACCAGTTCGGTTTAATAGTCCATGTCGATCGTTACACACTGTGTGTCGATCGATATGACCAAACCAGAACCAATTTGGTTAATCAAAATTAACCGAGCGATACAACCTGTTCAATCCAATTGAACCGGTCTATCAACTTTCTTTGCCTGTGTCGACCGACACACCCAGTGTATCGATCGACGCAGCAGGATTACGGGTACTCGATCTCAGATCGAAACCCTAAAAATATTTACGGATTTTCGCTTTGTGTCGACCGACACACGCTTTGTGTCGATCGACACTTTGCGACAAACCCTAAATTTTATTACGAGTTTTCGCTCTGTGTCGACCGACACACGCTTTGTGTCGATCGACACCCTGCGACAACCCTAAAAAATTTTAACGCGTTCTGCCGCGGCGTGTCGACCGACACACGCTTTGTGTCGATCGACACAGTGCGTTTTCATCAATTCTTCGTCTTTTCAACAGGAACAAAACCGAGAATATAACATGAAAACACGATTTGAACATGCAAAAAGCAATTCAACAACATCAGGATTCGAATTATTTTGCATCAAATTCAATAGCTAAACCCTAAAACGCTCTGATACCACTGTTTGATCCCATTGGATCTAGGGTTTTATATATTGAATGAAAACCAACCTCGTTCTTACCTTTCTGGCAGCGGAATTGAGATGGTGAACGAGATCAGTGGAGCAACGCAAACGCCTTGCCTCTACCAGATACACACGCACGCTCGCTGGAAACGGGATGCTAGTGTCGGATCAACGGGAATCGATTCTCTCTGGTGTGTCTACAGTTTCTGTCAAGAAAAGTGGACGGCCTACAGTTTAGGTCGAAACTTTAGAGTTATATTCGACCTAAACGTGCTTAACGGGCCAGACTTAATTAAGCCTTAATTCGAAAAGCCTTTTCGAAAAACCCGAACTGTGTCGACCGACACACAAGCCGCGTCGATCGACACAACACCATTTTATCGATTATAATGTGTATTCAATACACATTAAGATGATCATTACCATAACGATCATTCCCATGTCGTAGCTTCCAGTTCGCTTAGGTGTGTGACCCTATAGGATCATATAGTATTGGCAGTAAGTCTATAACTTACAGATTGCAAGAGGCTTCTAGCAAAACATTGCAACCGCCCAGTACTATACGAATGTCTGATCTCGACACACAACTATATCAGGAGTGAGTACAAGTGTGATTTCAGGAAACCATCCCAACACTAAGTATAGTAAAGCCTCAATTGTAATTAGTCTTTGTATCGGTTTGATATGTTTCACCGAGGGTCGGTTATTGATCCGGTTAAGTGATCAAACCGGTCATCTCTGATCGAAGCTGAAGCGTGTGACCTGTAGACATCAAAGCTTGCATTCTCATTGGTCTATATAAGGCTAATTGAGAGTGTGTCGTCGTTATCCGTTAAGCTGGGCTGTAAGGTTGTTACAATCAATGGAAAGGCGATCGAGAGAGAGAATAGAGACGACGAGCTTGTACGGCGGAGATGGCCGTCAGTGTATAGTGAATTCTTGCTGGGAAACCAGATCTGATGAGTATAGCTCTCTTCCACACCAGAAGAGGAGGTGAACACCAGGTTACCAAATCGTCTTGTTCTGTGTTCGATTCATTGCTAGTTCTAGGTTGTTTGATCATCGTAGCTCATTCATTACTCGGATTGAAATCAGATTCTTATAGACTTAGTTCGAACAAAGTGGTATCAGAGCCAGGTTCTTGTATCTAAGTCTTGTAGATCCAAATATGACGACAACAAAGACAAAGGTTGCGATCTTCGATGGTGAGGGATACATCGGTTTATGAAGGAAACGGATGTTCACGAGCTTAAGCATTCCAGGACTAAAGGATGTTCTCGTCGAGAAATCAGTCTCCAAAGAAGAGACGGGTCCAGACCTTAATAAAAGAAGCTCGAATCGGAAGATACGAGGCAAGAACGATGTGAAAAGGCTATGAACCTTATCTTTCTTGTGGTTAGTGATCAAGTCCTAAGGAAACTTGATAAGTGTACAACAGCAACGGAAACATGGTCTAACTTGGAAAGGTTATACATGGTAAAGACTCTACCAAATAGAGTTCACGCTCAGTTACTGGTATATTCTTTCAAGATGCAGGTAACCAAGACAATAGATCAATATGTTGATGAATTCCTAAAGCTGATCGCAGACTTGAGTAACCTGAGTATAGAAGTTCCCGAAGAAGTACAGGCTATATTCCTACTAAACTCTCTACCTAGCAAGTATGATCCTCTGAAGGATACACTTAAGTACAGTAAAGAGGTGATCAAAGTTTAGGATGTGACTAATGTTGCGAAATCTAAAGAAAGAGAGTTTAAGAACTCATCTCACTCCAGGTCAGAAAGAGAAGGTCATTTTGTCAGAAGAAGATCTCCTACTAAGGGTAATCACTCTGGTAAGAAAAAACATCATAGGTCAAGGTCCAAGTCTAAAGACGGAAAGAGGGTGTGTTGGACATTTCAAGAAATAGTGTTTCAAGTGGATAGAAAGGAATAAGAAGACAGGACAGTCTCAAGAAAGAGGTGAGTCAGATCTGGCTAGAGATGATGCTAAGAATCTAGTAGGACTTCTTGCATCAGAAGTGAACCTGACCATGAATGATATCACCAGAGATGAATGGATTTTAGCCACATGTTGCTCATTTCACATGACATCAAGGAAATAATACTTCATAGATCTGAAAGAAACCAATAATGGAAGAGTAAGGATGGCAAATAACTCACTATCAGAAATAAAAGAAGTTGTATCAATCAGGTTTCAGAATCCAGACGAAACTACATTCATACTCAGTGATGTGAGGTATATGCTAGATATCTCAAGAAATCCCATTTCCTTGGGAACACTAGAAGAGAAAGGATGTGAGTTCAAGGGAGGAAATGGAATTCTCAGAGTAATAAAGGGATGTATTGTCTTCATGAAAGCTCAGCACAGAGAAACCTTGTGCATTCTTAATGGCCAAGCTAAGGTGGAAGAAAGCAATACTGCAGAAGTCAGTAATGCTCAGAATGATCAGATCCAGTTGTGGCACAGCAGGCTAGGACACATAGGACAAAAGGCATTGGATGTTCTGTATAAGAAAGGATACTTTAAGGATGGAAACGTCTCATCTCTAGAGTTCTGTGAAGACTGTGTTTTGGGAAAGACACAAAGAGTCAGTTTTGGTGCAGCTTAACACACTACAAAGGACAAGATGGATTACATACATTCTGATCTTTGGGGTTCACCCAATGTACCACCAAGTTGAAGCAATTTTCAATACTTTATCACTTTTACTGATGATTTTTTTCTATAAAGGTGTGTATTTACTTTCTCAGGTCTAAGGATGAAGCCTTCAAACACTTTGTGGACTGGAAGAATATGGTGGAAACACAATCAGAGAGAAAGGTAAAGAAGTTAAGAACTGACAATGGCTTAGAGTTTTGTAATTTGCAGTTTGATACGTTTTGTAAAAATGAAGGTGTTATGAGGCACAAAACATGTGCCTATACACCACAACAAAATGGTGTAGCAGAGAGACTTAACAAGACTATAATGAACAAAGTCAGAAGTATGCTGAGTTAGAGTGGTTTAGAGCAAAAGTTTTGGGCAGAAGCTTTATCAACAGCTATCTACCTAATCAACAAGTCACCATCTTCTGTACTAGACTTCAATTTGCCATAAGAGATTTGGAGTTCAGTAATGCCTTCTCTGAGTGAATTAAGGAAGTTCGGATGTGTGGCCTATGTACACACAAGTGATGGGAAACTAAATCCACAAGCCAAGAAAGAGATATTCACAAGCTACCCAGATGGAGTAAAAGGATACAAAGTATGGCTTTTAGAAGAACAAAAGTGTGTCATAAGTCGAAATGTAGTATTCAGAGAAGAAGTTGTCTACAAGGACATTAAATCAGACCGGCATACATGTAAGGTTTCTGAACTCTTAGATTCAACTAATGTCAGCTAAAGTTTTGATGTTTCCGGGGAACATGAAAGATAGTAGAAACACAGTTCAAGGTGGAGCCTTACCAGAAATTTCAGTACCTCCTGAGGCTCAAGATGACCAGTCAAGATGATACAGATGATGAGTCAGAAGAAGAATCTACAGAACCTGGAAGCTACCAGTTGGACAGGGATAGACCTAAAAGGATATTAAAACAATCAGTCAGGCTAAAAGACTATGAGGTATATGGGATAATCTATGCTGAGTACATTTGTGGTCTGACTGAGGATGCATGAAATCAAGAACCAAAGAGCTACCAAGAATCTATCAATGATCCTGGTAAGAGTGAATGGAGAGAAGCATCGGTTGAAAAAATGCAGTCCTTATGGAAAAATCAGACTTAGATTTTGGTTGAGATACCTAAGGACAAGAAAGCTATAGGTTGCAAGTGAGTTTTTAAAAGGAAATCAGGTACTGCAGGAGTTGAGAAACCAAGGTCCAAGGTTATGCTTTTTGCCAAGGGTTATTCTCAGAAAGAGGGAATAGGCTATCAGGAAATCTTTGTTCATGTGGTCAAGCATGTATCTATAAGATATATTATGTCAGCAGTGAATCACTTCAACATGGAGTTGCAGCAACTGGATGTGAAGATAGTCTTTCTTCATGGCTTTCTAGAAGAAGAAATATTCATAGAACAACCAGAAGGTTTTATAGATCATAAGCATCCGGATAAGGTGTGTCTCCTCAAGAATCTTTGTACGGCTTGAAATAATCCCCAAGACAGTGGAATAAGCGATTTGATGACTTCATGACTCAGAATAGATTCATCATAAGTGAATATGATAGTTGTGTTTACTTCAAGGAGTTAAACAAGGCAGGTGTAGTATACCTTCTACTTTATGTAGATGATATACTGATAGCATCAACTGATAAAGCTCAAGTTCAGAAGCCAAATGACTTGTTAAGTACTGAATTTGAGATGAAGGATTTAGAAGATTTTGGGTATGGAGATTAACAGAGACAGAGTATCAAGGACCATGAAAGTAGCACAGGAAGAATACATGTCAAAGGTTCTCGGGATTTATGGAATGGATCAAGCAAAGACTGTAGATACACCTTTAGGAGCTCATTTCAAGCTAAAGTCAGCAACTGACAAGGAGTTTGAATAACAAAGGGAAGATATGGAAGACGTACCATATCAAAATGTTGTTGGGAGCCTGATGTATTCAATGGTCAGCACCAGGCCTGACTTGGCATTTCCAGTCGGGGTAATAAGCAGGTTTATGAGCAAACCTTTGAAGGAACACTGGAAGGCGGTCAAGTGGGTCCAAGTGTATTATATAAAGCCAATTGAGAGTGTGTCGTCGTTATCCGTTAAGCTGAGCTGTAAGGTTGTTACAGTCAACGGAAAGGGGATCGAGAGAGAGAAGAGAGACGACGAGCTTGTACGGCGCAATTGGTCGTCAGTGTTTAGTGAATTCTTGGTGGGAAACCACCTCCGACGAGTATAGCTCTCTTCCACACCGGAAGAGGAGGTGAACACCGGGTTACCAAATTGTCTTGTTCTGTGTTCTCCGTTTTCGTGTTCGGTTCGTTTCTAGTTCTAGGTTGTTTGATCGTCGTAGCTCGTTCATTACTCGGATTGAAATCGGATTCTTATAGACTTAGTTCGAACTCTGACCTAAATCATGTTAGGGTTTGGGTTCTGATGCTTATAGTTGTTTCCATCAATAGTATTGCCATTTAATAGGTTCTTCCTTGTTGTTTTTTTTTTGTTGAAAATATGATCTTAGAGGCATGTCTTCCTCGCCCAGAAATGTGGCTGGTGTCTCTTTTCATGTCCCTTTTCAAGTTAATTAAGAAAGTTGTGTTGATCAATTTTTCTTTGGAAAAGTGATCCTTGCGTCTGGCTGCCATGAATTCAGGTAGTTTTGATCTTTGCATCTTCATGGTGGTTTTAAGGCTATGGTTTGTTGAATTTATGTGCTTCTTTGAATTTTGGTTTTAAGGTCTATGTTTACCTCGGTTTGAGGTTTTAGACTCTGGAAGTATATGTACTCGCCGGTTCTATCTCCGGAAACATAATAACCTTTGTCGGATTATGTGTTCTTCCAAGTTAAAATCAATATAATATTTTAGATGAAAAAAGTTTCCTTGCAATATATCATAGTTTACATATGTATGTATAACATTTTATTGCACAATAAAACAACATTTTGTTTTCTTTTCATGAAATAATTAAATGAAGAAAAAGTGCATAGCCTTTAAGAGTTTTGAGCTAGTTTAATTACATAAAATCATTTAAGGAAATTAATTGAACAAAATTTTGATCGCTGATGGGTCATTGAGACTCAAGTTGATGGAAGCCTAATAAGGGATATAATTCCCAAAGTGAGAAGATATTTGACAGGTTGTGTAACAACCCCTTTCCGTTTTCCGATGACAGACGAGCTGATCGGCTAACAATCAAACAAGAACATGACCGATCGAACCGAAGCATACCATACGAGAAAAGTTTGTCACAATATAAAGGCAGACACAGTCCGGTTTGAGTCAATAGCCGTCATATTTTTACCGTTTTTAATGAAATCGGCTTGGCTTAACAACTTACGTCATCAAACTAAACCGAATTATTCAATTTTACATTTCCCAAATTTTGACTGAGGCTTTGAAACCTTAGTAAAATTTGAGTAGTTATATTAGACCGGACTAATCTAATATAAACAACATGCTTCACGAATATAAAACATCATTTATTTAATTTTACCAAAAAGTGCGGAAATGCAAATAGGTTCATGGACAACGTTTATTTAAATATTAATACAAACATTACTTTGACATTATCGTTGCGAAAGAGAAGTCGACACTTTACCGGCTGGCCTAACGTCATGCGGTCTGTTACTCTTACGGGTTATTTGAAAAAGATGTAAAGGAGAGGGGTGAGCGATTGATATATCATGGTTTTTACCGGTTTTATGCCATGATATAAGTGTGTTTTAGAGTCTTTTAGTGTTTCTTTAGAATCTTTACAGGTGTTATTAGGTACTAGCACGTTTGCAGTGGATTTGGAGTAATTGGAGCATTTTGGTGCATTTTGGTCTTTTGACCCGAGAGATAGAGCTCACTGTCCGAAACAGAGTAGTGCATCGATCGACACACATGCGAGATGGGCCAAACTCGGCGGTTTATGAAGAAAGAAGATATTGCTGTTTTGCCCAGAAGTTTCCAAGAATTACAAAGAAGCCCCAAGACGTGATTAGCTTATATAATTAGGTTTTTACATCAGTTTTAGGAGACGCTTTCATACTTAGAGCAGAGAGTTTTTAGAGCTTGGGGCTGATCTAATCCTGTACTGCTTTCTGCTTATTTTGGAGAAGATTTCGAACCCCTTAACTTATTTATTCTCTTTTATGCAATCTATTAATTCATTGATTATGTTTTCATATTCCATGTCTGAGTAGATTCATAGTTAGGTTTAGGGATTCTCATTTAGGATTTTATGACTTGTTAGATATAATTAATTCAGTTAAGGATTCATATCAATAGATGTTCTTCAAGCTAAATTGTGTTTAATGCTAGTTCTAACTTGATCACTTAGAATCTAGATCTTAGGTTGCGAGATTGACACGAAAGTGTGGTTTAGAATCTGAACTATTTAGGTTGAGCAATTGAATTACTCGCAAAGAAATTTGGTTTAATTGAATTGTGAACATATCGAACTTAATCTTAAAGCTGGTTTAATCTGTTAGGAATTACAAAGACATTTGGATTTCTGCAATTAGGCTTAGAGAATTCTCACAACGAAAGTTGGTTAATTATATATCTGTATTTTGAGTTCTAGAATTGTACCTAATTTGATCGTGACTGAATGATTTATCTGCTTGTCTAATTTCCTGAGAACTCCCTAGACTTAGCGCTCTTAGTTAATTGCTTACAACAAATCTTGCTACTGATTTACTTTCCTGCTTGCTTTTAGTTTCTAATCACATTTGCTTTCTCCTAGTTTAATCTTTTTTGTTCTAAATCTATTGTTGCCTAGAGTCCTCGTGGATTCGATACCCTAAGTACTACATTGATATTACTGTGCACTTGCAGTTAGTATAGGGATTAAAACTTACACCTATCAAGTTTTTGGTGCCGTTGCCGGGGTACTCTTTTGTGTCTTCGATAGATTCGAACTTAGGGTTTAGACTAGGATTTTTATTTTTAATTTTAGTTACTGATTTTTTTCTCTGTTTCTTCTCTGTCGCAGGTTTGACATTCGCATAGCATCGATCGTTGCATCCTTTTGTGTCGATCGTTACTAGGCGACTGGAGTTGAATCGATCGTTGCACTCTTAGCATCGATCGTTGCTTGGCGATTACAGACGGTTTATGCAGACGCGTGATACCAGAAGTAATCCGAATACTAACCTCGTTAATCTCCAACTTGAAGAGCTTGCTAGACTAGAGAGGACTAACAGGAGAGTTCGAAGAGAAAGGATGTTTGTGGAACGTGTGATTATAATGCCTGATGTTCAAGGTACCCTGAGGGACCGACAAAACAATCCGTACAATGCTGCTGGGCAACGGATTGATGTTGAAGGGAATGTTATCCCTGATCCTATACCGGAGCCTGAACAAGTCCAAGGACAAGGTCAAGGTAGAGAGATGGTTGTTCATGAGAGGACTTTAGCTGACTATAACCGTTCGGATGAGTTTCATGCTAACCGATCAGCTCTTGTACCTCCTGATTTTGAGAGGAATGACTTCGAGATCAAGACCATCTACTACTCTCTTCTGAGGCAGAATGCCTTCCATGGTTTCCCTAATGAGCAACCAATGGATCATATAGACGATTTTGGGGACATAGTCACTGGGATGAAGTATGATGGAGTGAACTATGACTACCTGTTTCTCAAACTCTTCCCCTACTCTCTCGCTGGAGATGTTGTTGCCTGGCTGAAACAGCTTCCACCTGAGAAGTTTGTTACATGGGATGCTCTGAAGAGTGATTTTCTGAGACACTTCTATGATGATGCTCGCTCTGATCAGTCGAGATAGGACATTCTCACTTTCTCCCAAGGTCCTATAGAGCCTCTTTAGACTGCCTGGATGAGGTTAAGAAGTACCAACGTGACTGCCCACATCATGGATTCACTGAGGTAACATTGCTGGGCATTTTCTTTAGAGATATAGATCTCCCTTATCAGACTGCATTGGATAATTCCAGCAATGGAAATTTCAACACTAGGACTCCTGTGCAAGCTAAGCAGTTGATAGATAACTTAGTGAGCAGTAATAGCTGCAAGACTACTGATAGGAGAAGGAAAGAGTCTGGTGGGAAGATAGAGAATCAGGAGATAGCAGATATTAGGAGTAAGTTGGACACTGTTTGCAATCTTCTAGCTGGGAAGAAATCTGTCCATTTTGCTCAAGATGTCGAAGTGATCAATGATGAAGAAGATGGTCAGGAAGAGGATGTGAACTACATCGGAGGATCTGGTTACCAAGGAAACAGGTTTGGAGGACAGCAAGGTAATAGATTTTTCAGTGGTCAGAAGAGTGCTTTCACAAGCAATCAAAACTCTTCTGGCTTTGGACAGAATACTGGTTTCCAGAAACCTTTTCAAAAAGGTAATCAGAGGACTTATGGATCTTCCTCTTACCAAGCACCTCCTGTTGCTAATACTCATGAGAGTAAGATGGAGAGTATGATGGAGCAGCTGCTAGAAGGACATACCAAGACTGCGGTGGACTTCAACAGGAAGTTAGATGCTGTTTATGAGGATCTCGATGGGAAGTTTGAGTCTCTAAGTACTCATGTGAAGCAATTGGACACTCAGGTGAGCCAAATTTCAAACTCTGTCAAGGGAAAGAGTGTTGTGGACACCCACATTAAGGCCTAGTCAGTGTAAATTGATGATGGATCACACCTAGGTGAAAGATTTGAGCTAAATACAGCTGAATTGGTGGAAGAGGCTGAAAATCCTGAATTTAAAGAAAATCTCTCGGGTGGAATCTGTGAAAATTCATCTGCATCGATCGATGCACCTCCAGCGTCGATCGTTGCATGGCGTGGACAGACAGATTCAAATGATTTTTATGGCATTGATACAGAGTTGGATATGGAGCTTAATCGCTTGTTCCCTGGAGTGTCTGAGATAACTCAACAGGAGATTGATGAGGTCCTACAGATAGGAGAGATAGGTGAAGAGAAGTTGGAAGAAATTCCACCATCTGATGATCCACCTTATCACCCTTGTGTGCAAAGGTACTTGGAGAAGATGCTGCCAATGGAGGAGATGCTAAAGGATTGCTTTATAGTTGTTCCTCAACAGATAAGTGATGTGTTATTAACTCAGATTCCTAAGAAGCTACCTGATCCTGGGATATTTGTGCTCAGTTGTTCTATTTTCGAGGACGGTTTCAAGCGCTCTCTGTGTGATTTAGGAGCTGCTGGAAGTCTCATGCCATACTCTGTGGCGGAGAAGCTTGGGATGATGTATTTTTCACCCACTAGGACCTCTCTTGTCCTAGCTGATCAGTTAATAAGGATTCCGGAAGGAGTTCTAGAGGACGTCCCAGTGAGAGTTGGAAACAACTTGGTTCCGATAGACTTCTTGTTGCTTAAGTACGACAGTGAGCAGGATGATGCTTTGATACTGGGAAGGCCATTCTAAGCCACAGCTGGAGCAGTGATTGACGTGAGGCACAACTTGATTGATCTCCATCTGGGATATGAGCCTCTGCACTGTGAGATGGACATGCTGCGTAAGCCGCAGATTGATGGGCAGACCTGAAGGAACTCGGCCAATTCTAACAGTTTCAGAATTGCATCTTGTTCCTATTGCCTAGGATCTGGGTTCGAGTAATTGAATCTAAGAACTGAATTCGTGATTACCTGGAGATTGGCAGCAGAAGAATGAGCAGGTAAACGAGATCTGGAGCGCCTCAATCACTGCGCCTATATCGTAGTCCACACGCACACAAGCTGGAATCCGTCGGGATGCTAGCGCAGGGAATCGGATCTCTTGGGATTTCTGTGTTTTCTAGAGGAAGAGGATCAGTTCTTCTATCAAGAAAAACTGTCTGCGACGGCTCGCTCTCCGAGGTCGAAACACACAAGCGTTTATATATTGACCTCGATGTAAACCGAAACATCAGTTTCGGTTTCGGCCTTGTGTCGACCGACACACACAATGGTGTCGATCGACACACATCTTGTATCGATCGACGCACCCAATGGTGTCGATCGATACACCTCCTAAAACACGATATCAATGTGTATCCAATACACATTGATCGGACCATATGCCAATGATCAATCCCATACCAAGTGCATCCAACTTGCTTAGGTGTGTGACCCTGTAGGTTCACACGATACCAGAAATGAGTTACAACTCATTTGTCATAAGCGGTTTCTAGCAAAACATTATGACTACCCAGTATCACATGAATTGTCCGATCTCGACAACACAACTATCTTTAGAGTAAGTACAATGTGATTTCAGGACACAATCCCAACAATCTCCCACTTGTACTGGAATCACCTATTCCTATAATCCCTTCGTCGCTATATCTCGATATGGCATAAGGCAAGAAACTGTGTCATCCTTATTGTAGCCAATATCATGTTCATCGAACTCCTGATCTATACTGATAAAACAAACGACTGACAATCACCTCGTTTGAGCACGGCCATGCATTTTCTCAGTATCAAATCTTCGATGGGCCCTAAGATATTTATCTCCTGTTATAGGAGGGACAAATCCCTTCTTGTTCCATCCCTGTTTCTACACATACTTCATGATACGCCCAAGCAATGTCGTTATAGCCGCCAGTTACGGAACGACGTTTGACAATGTCAAAGCGCACCAATTCATATGCTAGAAAGCATGATGAACTCAGGTCTAAGGACTATACTCTATAGTCGTAATGCATACCCAGTCAATTTTCGGAGTTGGGGCTCACCATCGCTTCTTGAATTTCGCATGCTCGTCACTTTTCAATGATCAACAGATCACGACAATCGGCTACGAGAAATCACTCTCGAGTTAGTGACGGATCCTTTCGGATCTGCGAATTTTCAGGCTCCACAGGTGTAGATCCTACAGCACTTTGTAGATCTCACCGCTGCTCTCCCTCAACAGGTTGAGCAGCCTCCTATGTTAATCGAATTTCTTCGAGGTGTACTTTTACTCCCACTGTTCCTTTTGGAAAGTATAATCTTTCTCAAAAGACACAGTTCCGGACAAAAAAACTTTGTTCTCGGATTGGTCATAAAAGTAGTAAGCCTCGGTTTCTCTAGGACAACCAGCGAGGTAGAACTTATCAGGTTTGGGTTCAAGCTTATCAGATATCATCCCCAAATTATCAAAAACAACTTACTTGAAAAACTTCCAGTCCACATCCAATGTGGTGTCTTTCAATTGATTCTGATTGAAACCCTTTTCTGCGCAAACACAGACATTTTAGAGCGTATTTCTTAAAGGATTATGGAAGATTCCTGTGACTCATCATTAATCGGAGCATATCTAATAAGATCCGATTCGTTCTCTCAGAAACATCATTTAGGTTTTCCAGGAGAAAAGAGCTGTGATATGACTTCATACTCACCGAGATGATCACCCAATTCTTGACTCAAGTATTTTCCTCTGCGATCTAATCGAGGATCTCAATACTTCTGTCAAATCGGTTACATACTTCATTCACATCTATACTTACTAAAGTCATCAATAAAGGTAATGAAGTACAGAAGATTTCCTTTGGCACTAATGCTCATCGGGCCGCATACATCAGTATGTGTAAGGCCCAATAAGCCTCTGGCCCATTTTATTTTAGCTCTGCTAAAAAGGCCTTAGTCATTTGGCCCAGTGAGCAGAATTCATACCTCATATGATTAATAATCAAATGAGCCCAAAACTATGGAACTTCTGAATCCGCTTCACTCTATGTGGTCAAAACGACTGTGCTAAGGAAAAATCGAGTTCAAGTCATCAGACTTAAACCGTTTGGTATTTATGTTATATGTACAATCGTACATTGGCTTAAGATATAAAACCCATTCCAAACGGGGTGCTACCATAGAATATTTCATTAAGATCTAAAGAACAAAACTTGTCTTTTATCAAAATGAAAAACATCCAAATTCTTACAAGAAAATGAAAGACATCTCTGCACAAGGCAGATACATAGTAGCAATTACTTAATTTCTAAAACCAAGTATGAAAGGCTCCTACAAGTGGAGAATCTCTACGGCTCATGCAGCAACCATTGCTTTATACCAGACACGCAGTTCCACTTGTCCTTTCTTCAACGTTCTACTGTCGCTTAGGTCCTGCATATTTCAAAATATCAGTACCACAACTAGTATCCAATACTCACTTAGAACTTGAAATAATAACACAATACCTGAAGAAGAAGTACCATACATCTTCTCCATCTCTTGTGAATCTTCCAAGAATTTAATGCAATTTCTCTTCCAATACCCAAACTCTTTACAGTAGCAGCATTTATCAACATCAGATGGGCCTGACTTGGGCTTAAAAGATGACACATGTTTATCCCGATTCCAAATCTGAACGGCCTTGCCTTCACCCTTGTCTAAACAAGATTTCTCAAATCTTTTACCCTTTTTGATGTTTTGCTCTGCTGTCTTGAGCATGCCATGCAGCTCAGTCAACGTCTTCGTCAAGCCTTTCTTGATATAGTTCTTTATGAACTTATCATAACTTGACGGCAGTGACTGCAGAATGATGTCAGTAGCCAACTCCAAGCTGACAGGACAATCCAGTTTCCCAAGGTTATCAATGTAACCCATCATTTTAATGACATGAGGACTTACTGGAGCATCCTCTGGTAGCTTGCACCCAGTGAGAGACTTCACCATCTGGAATCTCTCAACTCGTGCCAGATCCTGAAACTTCAGTTTCAGGCTGGTGATCATCTCTATTGGCGACTCCATGTTCTCGTATTGACTTTTCAAGTCTGAGTTCTGTAGGAATTCGTTTGGTTGATCCTGATATAATTCACAGATTCATATCAACCTAAACATACAGATCTAGGTTCTCTTGAATAGAAACATTACATGATCTCACCTTTTACCTGTTTGTTGCAGCGGAAGGAATTGAACAGGTCAGAGATCAAACAGATACACCGAGGGATGAATCCTCCAAAGGTTCACACACGCGATCACAGGAATGGCTGCTAGACCGAGCAGGAGGGGAGGCGCAGAGAGAGGCTGTGGGTGGCGCAAATCAGCTGAAGAATTAGAGAACTTTTAGGTCAAGTTTTATTCATTAAAACTCCCTTTAGTTCTCATGGGCTTTTGGGCCCAATTCTCAGTTCTGATTAAATCCCTTGGATTTAATCAGGCCCTTTAGTCTCTCCAAGTACCGTAAATGCCTAGCACTTTTACCGTACCTCTGCTAAACCGTTCCTTCGTATTTTCCCGTTAGCTTAGGCGTGTGACCCATATGGGATCATATAATAAAGGCAATAAGTCCAAAACTTATAGATCATGAGCGGACTCTAGCAAGCCATCATGACCCCCAGCATTATATGACTTATGTCTGATCTTTGACATACTCTTACTTTCTAGAGACAGTACCGAGATTACTGGACACAATTCCAACAATCTCCCACTTGTACTGGAATCTCTGTATTCATAATCCTTTTGTCACAATATCTCGATTAGTCATAAGGCAAGATTAGTGTCATCCTTATAAAGCCTAATCTTGTTCATCGGACTCTGATTTGATACTGACAATCCAAACGACTCGGGAAAGTCCGTTTGAGCATGGCCATGCATTTTCCAGTATTCAAATCTCCGATTGGCCTAGAGATATTCACTCCATTTATATTGGAGGGACAAATCCCATCTTGTTCCATCACTGTAAACTACTCATTTCATGATGTACCCAAACAAGGTCCTTATAGCTATCACAGAACGATAGCGTTAGACAATGATCAAAGTACATCAGTCCATGTGCAGTCACATGCATGTGAACTCAGGTCTAAGGACTATACTCTATAGTCGTAGTAAGAATCTCTTATGACACAGATATAAATATCCTGAAGAGTTCTTATAAGCGGGTCTTGTCCGGTCGTATGTTCCCAAACATACACCTATGTACTGACTTTGATGCCGCGCATCTATGACACACTGAGACTTTGTCATAAGTCACGTACCAATCCAGTCTCACACGGTTGTTGGTGTTCCAATTTTAACAACCTTCGACTAGGGACAGGGTGATATAAAACATCTATCAAATATAGGGTCTCATGATCAAGCTAAATGACTTCGATGACTCAAGATCAAGTCATTTACTTCGATGACCTATAAAATGGTTCATATCATTTTGGAACGATTATTTCATCACAGTTAAAATAATCTTGAAATAATAATTTCATTAAAACATAAAACAATGTTTTACAAGAACATATCAAATAACTAAATAAGGCCCTTTACTAACTCCCACTGAAATTAAGACTACATCTTAATTTCACTTATCCTAAAGCAACAGTCCGCGACTCGTGCTTAGGCCTAAGGAGTGGCTTCGTTAATAGATTAGCAACGTTCTCATTCGTTGAAACTTGCTGATCTTCTTAACATCTCTGTCATTTATCTTACGGAATAGGTTATACCTATCCTCAAGGTGTTTGGACCTCTGATGTGCAGCTAGTCTCATCTATGCTGGGAATCACATCAAGTTCAGTGACGAACTCTTCTTTCAAAACAACCTCTTTCGCCACTTCCCAAGCTGCGAAATGTTCAGCTTAAGTCATTGAGTCAACAACAGTGCCTTGCACCGCCAGATAGACACAAGATATAACCGGACTGTGATCGGAAATCATCTTTGTCTATTGGAAACTTGCCTTTCAAACTCTACCGACTCGTAGCACCTCACTTTCTCCGTAACTCTAGAATTTATCCTTAGTATTCCTAAAATACTTTAGGATATTCTTTACGGCAATCCAGTGATTCTTTGCTGGATTTGACTGGTCTTTACTTGTCTTGCTTAACATTAAAGCAACATCAAACAAGTACGTTTCATGGCATACATGATAGATCCAATTGCCGACGCATATGGAATCTCATCCATGCATTTAAGCTCAGCAGTTATCGTAGGATCCTGTATTTTGCTTAACTTAATGCCATGTGACATTGGCATAAAACCCTTCTTGGATTGCTCAAAACGTGTAGGACTTTGTCAATTTAAGAATCCTGACTTTATCCTACCAGCTCTTTTGGATCTCTATCTCTGGATCCAAAATCCAAGAACTACGTGGCTTTACCCATGTCATTCATTAAACCAACTCCCAAGCTAGTCCTTTACCGACTACAGCGTTGGGACGTTATATCCGAGAATCAGTATGTTATCGACATACACTATGAGAAATGCAATATCACTCCCACTAATCTATTAGTAAACACACAGTTCCGCTTCGTTCCTGTTCAAGTCAAAACCTTGACTACTTCAACAGAACGAAGATTCCAACTCCGATATGTTTGCTTCCATCCATGAATGGATCGATGAAGCCAACTTACACAAAATGTAATTCTTCGGAGTCTGGGCTCACTTTCGCTTCCTAGGATTTCGCAGATTTGTCGCTTTCAATGATCATCAGATCATGCGAACATTCAATGATCATCAGGCTGAACTAATGACGAGAATTCACTCTCGGATTAGTGACTGATTCTTTCATATCTGCGAACTTCAGGCTCCACAGGTGTAGATTCTACAGAAATCTGTAAATCCTTCCGCTGCTCTCCCTCAATAGGTTAAGCAGCCTCCTGTATTTCTCGAATTTCTTCGAGTTGTACTTTTACTCCCACTGTTCTTCTTGGAAAGTAACTTCCCTTCTTAGAAAACAGAATGGTCGTAAAAAAAAAAATACTTTTTACTCCCACTGTTCTTCTTGGAAAGTAATTTCCTTCTTAGAAAACAGAATGGTCGTAAAAGTACCGAGCCTTGGTTTCCCTGAGAAAACTTCGAGTTATACTTTTACTCCCACTGTTCTTCTTGGAAAATAACTTCCCTACTTAGAAAACAGATTGGACGTAAAAGTAACAAGCCTTAGTTTCTCTAGGACAACCAGCGAAGTAGCACAACTACAAATACTCAGTAAAGACAAATTTGGATCGATTCCAATCCACATTAACGTGGTGTCTTTCAACTGATATTTGTGGAACTATTTCAGCGTAAACTTAGATATTTTAGAGCGTTATTCTTAAATAATATCATGGAAGATTCGTGTGACTCATCTTTAATCATTTCTAATAAGATCTGATTCTTTCTCACAGAAACACCTTCAGGTTTTCAGGAGAAATGAGCTGTGAAACGATTTCACACTCATTAAGATGATCACACAATCAATGACTTAAGTATTCTTACTCGTGATTTAATCCAGAGTCTTAATACTTTTGTCATTCAGATCCTATACTTCATTCTGGAACTCTTTCGACCATGTCAAAGAATTCCGACTTGTGTCTCATCAAATGAACACAGTCACACTCACTGAAGTAATCAGTAGAGACAATGAAGTACAGGAAATTTTCTCTGGCATTACTGCTCATTGGGCCACATACATCAGTATGTTCTAGGTCCAATAAGCCTTTGGGCCTTTCTCTAGCTCGGCTAAGATAGGCCCTTTTCCTTTTGGTCCAGTAAACAGAATTCATGTCTCATAAGATATTTTATCAAATGAGCCCAACAGTCCATGACTATGGGATTTCTGAATCCGACTTACTCTGATGTGACCAAGACTTTATGCCAAGAAAAATCAGGTTTAATTCATCAGATTTAAACCAATTCGGTATTTATGTTATTTTTAGGCACTCTTTGGTTTAAGATATAAAACCCATTCCATGAATAGGGTGCTACAATTAATATTTCATTAAGATCAAAAGAACAAAACTTGTCTTTTATCAAAATGAAAAACATTCAAATTCTTACAAGAAAATGAAAAACAACTCTGCTTAAAGCAGGTACATTGTAGCAATTACTTAATACAAAACCAAGCCTCAAAGGGATCTATAAGTGAAAAACCCTACGGCTGAGGCAGCATCCCAAGCTCCTTCCAGACATGTAGTTTCACTTGCCCTTCCTTCAACGTTCTACTGTTGCTTAGGCTCTGCATATTATCACAAATATCAGTGCCACAACCAGTATTCAATACCTTTAAGGTAGAACTTGAAGTAATAACATGAATACCTGAGGAAGTAGTCTCATACATCGACTTTAACTCCTCATCATCTTCCATGAATTTAATGCAATTTCTCTTCCAATGCCCTGTCTCCTTACAGTAGCAGCACTTACCAACGCAAGAGGTATCTGACTCGGGCTCAGAAGACACACGCTTGCCATGATTCAAAATCTGGACAACTTTGTCTTCACCCTTGTCAGCAGTAAGCCTACCCTTCTCATTCATGAGATTGTACAGGGTACTCTTCACGTTTGGCTCAACTGTCTTGAGCATATCATGCAGTTCAGTCAGCGTCTTCGTTAAGCCTTTCTTGATATAGTTCCTTCTGAACTTATCATAGCTTGACGGCAGTGACTGCAGAATGATCTCAGTTGCCAACTCTTGGCTAACTGGATAATCCAGTTTCCTCAGGTTATCTATATAACCTATCATTTTACTGATATGAGGACTTACTGGATGATCATCTGGTAGCTTGCAGCTAGTGAGAGACTTAACCAACTGGTATCTCTCCACTCGTATCTGCTCCTGAAATTTCAATTTCAGGCTGCTGATCATCTCTATTGGCGACTCCATGTTCTCATATTGCTCCCGCAAGTCTGAGTCCATAGTAGCCAATATCAGACCACGCACATCTACCGCATCATTATAATGCTTATTCCAAGCATTATACACTGCATGGGAGGCATTGGACCCGATCCTCACGGGGAGAGCTCTCTCAAGAACATAGTCCTTTCTCTCCTGCCTGAGGACTAGCCTCAGGTTCCGCGACCAAGTCAAGAAATTTGATCCGTTCAGTTTGTCCTTCTCAAGAACAGACCGGATCGAGAAAGTGTTTTGATTGTTTGTGCTAGTCATAACTGAAATGTAAGATAAAAGAATTTTAGTTAATATGTTCAATATGATTAATCTCGCATTATACTTAATATGATTAATCACGCATTATATTCAATAACCTAAGTTACCCTCAATAGAATATAATGATTCCAAGATCCACATATAACTAAGATTAAAGTGGGCCACTGGCCGTCACCCAACCTTAGCTTATATCGGTAAGCCCTATATCGGCTAATTATATCCGTGATATAACTCTTGGTTGTGAATCTGGGCCCGAGGCCCAATCCACTCTGATGTCTCAAGGCCCGGGACTCCCGATGGCCTAGTCAAGAAAACCAGACTATACAGTCATGTAATCATTAATGTCTGGGACTCCCAATGACATTTATGAATCACAAACTGTCTTACCCACGCAAAAGCAGACATCCTCACACTGTAAGGCCATGAATGCAATTGAATGGGCTTTGACAGCTGACATAGCCTGGACAAGACATCCAACGCTTGATATTATTTGAGGTTCGTAGGTTTATTAAAATTCATTCCCAAAATAGAAGATTACTATTTCGGGAAACTTTCTATTTCTGGAAACCTACTATTTTTGGAAACTTTCTAAAATTGGAAACTTTCTAAAAACGGAAACTTTCTAACTTTAGAAATTTCTTAAAATCCAAAACCCGCAAATTCAGAAATTTCTATTTTTAAGAAACTTTCTAATTTCAAAATTTCGGAAATTTTAATTTAAAATCGACTTCATAATTTTATAAAATAAATTTTAAATTGATCTGAAGAAAGACTCAAATAATTGGCCCAATTGTTTTAACTTCTTGGCCCGAGGCCCAAGAATTTGGTCCATGTCCAAGACATGACCCAATTGTCCAATTATTTGACATAACCGGTCTGGTTCATTAAAACTGGTCTAACCAAGTTTTAATTACTACGATGACCACAATTGTCAACCGGTTATTTACTAAACCGGAATTTCTCAATTTATTTGGTCCAACCAAATCAAATTAGAAATTCCTGGTTTAGGCACTAAATCCAATATTTCTTTCGACATTGGATTTCTTATTCCGGTTTAACCAGATTTAATAAAATTATTAAATCTGTTTATTAAACCAGAACGAATAATTTTTAATTAAGTTTTGAACCGAACCGCCAAAACGAACCGAACCGATCGAATTGCTGAACCGTGACTATCACGTCAGCCCTAGCTTCGCGATCATCGTCCAGCCGCAAGCCGCCAACGATCCGAGATCGAGACGATGCGCAGCTTCGGACGGGACGCAACAGCCGGGACAGCTCGGGTCACTCGGACGGACGCTTCCACGATCGCCGAGCGATCGGGATGCTACGCACGCGAGCGGGACGGGACTTGGCCGAGACGCGATCGGGACGAGCGATCGGACGCGACGCGACGATCGATTGCGATCGATCGTACGATCCGATCCGATCCAATCCGACCATCCCGACCGTCCGACCCGCGATCCCGTCCGTCCGACCGGTCCAACTTACGGCCGATCACCAAAAACAAGTCATATAGCTTGTTTGTGATCCGATTAATGTGTTTAGATTTCAATTCTGTTTCTTAAGTGTTTTTCTTATCAGTAGTTGATTCAGAACACTTCTAAACAGATTAAACAACCTAAACATGAATCTAAAACAAGAAATCCTAAGAACCAATGGCTCTGATACCACTGTAGGAATTCGTTTGGTTGATCCTGATATAATTCACAGATTCATATCAACCTAAACATACAGATCTAGGTTCTCTTGAATAGAAACATTACATGATCTCACCTTTTACCTGTTTGTTGCAGCGGAAGGAATTGAACAGGTCAGAGATCAAACAGATACACCGAGGGATGAATCCTCCAAAGGTTCACACACGCGATCACAGGAATGGCTGCTAGACCGAGCAGGAGGGGAGGCGCAGAGAGAGGCTGTGGGTGGCGCAAATCAGCTGAAGAATTAGAGAACTTTTAGGTCAAGTTTTATTCATTAAAACTCCCTTTAGTTCTCATGGGCTTTTGGGCCCAATTCTCAGTTCTGATTAAATCCCTTGGATTTAATCAGGCCCTTTAGTCTCTCCAAGTACCGTAAATGCCTAGCACTTTTACCGTACCTCTGCTAAACCGTTCCTTCGTATTTTCCCGTTAGCTTAGGCGTGTGACCCATATGGGATCATATAATAAAGGCAATAAGTCCAAAACTTATAGATCATGAGCGGACTCTAGCAAGCCATCATGACCCCCAGCATTATATGACTTATGTCTGATCTTTGACATACTCTTACTTTCTAGAGACAGTACCGAGATTACTGGACACAATTCCAACAAGTTCATGGTAGCCAACATCAGACCACGCACATCTACCACATCAATATAATGCTTATTCCAAGCATCATATACTGCATTCGAGCGATTGGTCCCAAGCCTTTCTGGAAGAGCTTTCTCAAGGACATAGTCCTTGCTATCCTGCTTGAGAATTAATCTCAAATTCCGATACCAATCCAGGAAGTTGGATCCATTTAACTTGTCCTTCTTAAGGACGGATCGCAACGAGAAAGTAGTCTTAGACATAAGCTGAAATCCAAGAAAAACCAAGATTTAGTTATGCATTCCATGAGAAATCTTATCTAATAAGAAAACTCGCATTATATTCAAACAATGTTTCCTCTGCGAATATAATGATCCAAGATCCATACTTCACCAAAATCTGAGTGGACGACTCGTCATCACCCAAAATTTGATTATCTAGGTAAGCAAATCATTGCTAATTGTACCCAGTACAACTCTTGGTCGCAGATAAGACAATCCATGTCTCATCTACTCTGACGTCTCTGGGCCCAGAACTTCTGATGGCCCAGTCAAGTAAACCAATCTTTTCAGTCTTGTGATCATTGACAGTCGCACTGCAAGTCTATCAATGATCACCTGCCTTACTCATATAGCAGTGGATACCAAGGACTCCAAGGCTATCCAACAAAAGAAACAAGTCTTGACAATAGACAAGATTGGGCAAGACATCAAGGTTACTTGATATTTAGTTGAGGAAACTAAACTCTATAAGGTTAGCATATTAATCTCTTAGGTCATGTAATTGTTGATGTCAAGCACTGCAAGTCCATCAACATAATTACCTGCCTTACTCATGTAATTGTGGACACCAAGCTCTTGGCTAGACCATCACACAACGAAATGAGCCTTGACAGTTGACCATATTGAAGCTAAGCTTTGATCAAGGTTTAAGTCTAGTTTGGTTTCTGAAAATTCAAGGTTCAATAACCAGAATTTCGAGCTCTGTGTCGATCGACGCAGACTATGTCTGTCGATCGACACCACTAGACAAAACCGGACTTCAATAACCGGTAATCCAATTAACCCGGTTCATTGAACTGGTCATGTCGATCGACATAACCCATGTGTGACGGTCGACATAGACCTAAACCGAAGACAGTTTTGATAACCGGTCCAATCCAATTGAACCGACTTATCTGATCAAACTGATCTTAAACCAATCGGTTTATACTAATTGGGATAACTGGTTCAATCCAATTGAATCAATTCATCCAATTTAAACCGTTCTAATCAGTTTTAACTAATTGCGAGAACCGGTCCAATTCAATTGAACCGTATTATCCAATCAAACTGATTTTAACCAATCGGTTCATGCTAATTGAGATAATCAGTTCAATTCAATTGAACCAATTCATCCAATTTAAACCGATCTGTTCGGACTTAACCAAGCACGATAACCGGTCCAATCCAATTGAACTGATTAAACATTCGCGAGGTCTGCGTCGACCGACACTCAACCTGTGTTGATCGACACAATAGGCATTCAGGTTTTCATCGTCGAAAACCCTAGCCTCCGAATCTGTTCTGTGTCGACCGACACTCAACCTGTGTCGATCGACACTGCAGCCTTTCTGTTTTTCTTCGCGAAAAACCCTAGCCGCCGATTCTGTCGAATTCACATCTCTGTGTCGACCGACACAAGCTTAGTGTCGATCGACACAGTGCGAAGACAGCAGTTCATCGTTTCAATTCACAGACAAAAAACGAGTTTTTCTTGATCAAAACATGAAACAGCAAGCATAAATCTATTCAAATACATCAGTTTTCGAATTATATGCTTCAGATTCAATGATTAAACCCTAAGGCTCTGATACCACTGAAGGAACTCGGCCAATTCTAACAGATTCGGAATTGCATCTTGTTCCTATTGCCTAGGATCTGGGTTCGAGTAATTGAATCTAAGAACTGACCTCGTGATTACCTGGAGATTGGCAGCGGAAGAATGAGCAGGTAAACGAGATCTGGAGCGCCTCAATCGCTGTGCCTCTATCGTAGTCCACACGCACACAAGTTGGAATCCGCCGGGATGCTAGCGCCGGGAATCGGATCTCTTGGGATTTCTGTGTTTTCTAGAGGAAGAGGATCAGTTCTTCTGTCAAGAAAAAACTGTCTGCGACGGCTCGCTCTCCGAGGTCGAAACACACAAGCGTTTATATATTGACCTCGATGTAAACCGAAACATCAGTTTCGGTTTCGGCCTTGTGTCGACCGACACACATCTTGTATCGATCGACGCACCCAATGGTGTCGATCGATACACCTCCTAAAACACGATATCAATGTGTATACAATACACATTGATCGGACCATATGCCAATGATCAATCCCATACCAAGTGCATCCAACTTTCTTAGGTGTGTGACCCTGTAGGTTCACACGATACCAGAAATGAGTTACAACTCATTTGTCATAAGCGGTTTCTAGCAAAACATTATGACTACCCAGTATCACATGAATTGTCCGATCTCGACAATACAACTATCTTTAGAGTAAGTACAATGTGATTTCAGGACACAATCCCAACAAGACCTTCACTATTGAGGATGGATATGGAGCGCAGACGAGTAACACTTTGGTTTTGGATTCTGGGGAACATTTCACTCCTTCTTTTCTTGGACGAGCTCACACTGATGAAGCTTACTCTCCACCTTGGATGAGGAGACTTGCACAGAGGCAATCACAGTCTCTGTCGGTATCTCCAGCAAAATTATCTTGTTCGCCCGGTCAAGCTAATGACCTTAAACAAGCGCTGAGTGGGAGGCAACCCACTGTTAGGTTTTAGTGTTTTTCTTTCTTATTTTTGGTGTTTTTCTTAGGATTTCACGTTTTTATTTTGTTTTTGCTAAGTTTTTAATACAGAACACTGTCTGGAGATGTGTGACGATCGATGCACTTGTGCAACGGTAGTTGCAGGGAGATATGACGAAGAGATGGGATCGCCTTGTGACGATCGTTGCGGTCCGGTGCAACGGTTGTTGCAAGTGGTTCAATTGTAAAATTAAGGTACGCGTGCTAAACCGGAATCAATTTGGTTCAGTTGTGACGATCGTTGCACCTATTCATCGATCGTTGCACACACGATCCAGGTAAGTGCCTTAACCCCTCTTCTCTTCTCTTTTTCCCCATTTCGCCGTCCGTACAACCGCGACTCCTACACCCTAAATCTCTCATTTCTTCATCATTTTCTCTGATTCAAAGCTTGATTCTACTTATTTTCACACCCCTATCTATTTCTCTAACCCATTTGAAGTGATTCCAAGGTAAGAGCTCTCATTTTCATCATTTTTGGATTCGGTTCTAGGGTTTAGAAATTAGGGATTTTTGGCTTGAAATTGATGATTATGTACTGTTTAGACATGATTAGGGATGATTGGTGATGGTATTAGGTTGTTTGTGAGATTTTGGAACGAATTTATAAACATTTCTGAGATTATTTGTCGGCTGTGAAATCGCCCTGCAACGATCGACGCACTTGTGCAACGATCGTTGCATTGCGATTCCACAGGGAGTTTCTGCCGAGACTTATATGGTTTATTTTCTTTCTTGCAGATGCCTCCTCGACAACCTCGCAAACGTCGAGCTACCACTGCAGCTACAGCTCATCATCCTCCACCAATTGAGTGGTTCCCTCGAGACTCACCACATCCTGAGCCGTATCAGCGAGATAGGGAAGCCATATAGCCTCCCTGGCCTAGAGCGGATAAGACGCTGATTCCGACAGATAAGGTCTGGGGTATGGAGATTGATCAGTTGCTCAAGGCCGACAATTTTACAGAGAAGCCACTACTCGACCATTGGGATGAGTTTGACACATTGCTCTACAATGGTTGGTGTGGCATGACGCTTAAGCCGACCAAGTTTGCGGACTATTCGACTTGTAGGAGTCTAGGCATCGATGAGCAGGTGCTGACATTTTGTAAGGGCATTGGTCTGGGGACAATGCCTATGCAGCATTACGAGTTGTACCCTGATCTGGTGAGACAGTTGCTGGCCACCTGTAAAGTGATTTACCCTGACCCAGAGAGCAGGTAGGCTTTAGGAGGTTTCTTTACCTTCATGTGCGTAGGAGCCAGGTATCGGATTCCCCTTCTTGATACCTGTCGGATTTATGGATTCAGCATTGAGCCTGCGCGTCTTGGTATGTCTCTTGAGAGGGATGTACCGGAAGCTCAGTATTTCTGGGACTCTATTGGGAACGGTCGGTATTGCTCGAGGACGACGAAGCTGATACAGGTTAGGCATCCTGTTCTTAGATATGTCTTGCGCATCTTGGGATGTACTCTGTTGTGCAAAGCTGAAGCCAACAAGATGCATAAGAATGAGCTAGAGATGTTATTCATTGGACTGAGGGAGAATTTTGATGAGACTGATCTGAGAGATCCCACCAGAGGACTCAACTTGGGAGCTGTCTTTGCTCATCACTTGTGTGGTCTGCAGAAGAAGCCATTCGATGGGAAGGGTACTGAGTCAGTATGGAGTCTGCTTACTCCCATTTTTAGGCATTGCAGGATTCCCTTGGAGGGTACGGAGTGTGACGACAGCAAGGAGTTCCTTGATTTTAGCCACCTGCAGAGTGCTACATGGCTGAAGGAGGGACGTATTTGGGTTTATTATGACGCCACAACGAAGCGTGGCATAGACCTTCCTGCTGCTGATCTGACCAAGATCGATACGTTGATGCTTTGGATTTACAGCCTCTTGTGAGAGATCAGCGCAGTGTGCCTACTATGGCTCATCCGCTGGGAGAGACTTCTACACGCCCTTCTTCTTCATATGCACCTGATGAGCCTGCTGCACATGACATTGGTCCATATCCTGAGCCTTCGGTACCTTTCAGTGAGATGTCTGAGACAGAGTGGAGAGAGCGTCAGGATGGTATTCTGCGGAGTATTTGGGACTTCATGCGTGGCTGCACTTGCAGGAGACAGCCGCAGATTCATCATCCAGGACCTTCTCATCGACGTAGACAGCGCTCTCCGACTTTAATACTTTCGAGCGACACTGATCCATATGCTGGCATAGATGACGAGTGAGAGTAGTGGCATTCTCTAGACATCGGTTATGTATTTCTTTTTCACTTTTCTTTTGCATTTTTCTTTTGATTTCCTTAGGATACTTGTGTTTGGATGATGTGTTTGCTTTGAGACTATCAGTTGCTTTGATTTTATCTATTTGCATTGATCTTCAGCTTGCAGGTTTGAAATTTGATGATTTCTCACGGACTAACCTGCTAACTTGCTGACTGTTCTCGGATTTCGCAATGCAACGATCGACACGGTCCTGTGTGTCGATCGTCACAACACGAAATCGCATTGCAGCGATCGTTGCGGTCTGAGCAACGATCGACACATGACGCAAAATCGCCTTGCAACGGTCGTTACATTTATGTATCGGTCGATGCATGAGCGACAGAGGTAAAAATCAGACAGAACTCAACACATCCATTAACATTTTTGCTTTCTTTTTTTACCAATCCTTAGCCTGACACTACTGGGGACAATGGGTTTCAAGTGTGGGGGAGGTGCTACTGACTTTTATCTTTCTGTTTTCTTAGAGTCAGTCCGTTATTCAAAAAAAATTGTTTTATTGAGTCAAAACCAGTTTAAGTAAGAAACAGTGAATTTTTGAGAAGTTAACAACATCTTGCAGGAACTTAAGTAATCATTGGGATGAAGCTGAAAGATCAATCTATGACTATTAGAAAACCCAACACGGATCAACCTATTGAGGACACCCATATCAATTCAGGTATTCAGAGGATCCTTAACTGACTTCACCCTTAACTTGACTTAATTTTCTCACCTGAGGGCTTGGTATACCTTGAGTCGGATTCCTTTGTTAGTTCTGACACAGCTTGTAAACCTGTCCAAGTATGGTTCCCTTCTCCCCTTCCATAAAGTAAAAAAAAAAAGAGATAGTAAACTGAGGATGAGCTAGTAGCTCCGAAGTGGTCACGGGAGTGGTAGCAAACAATATTACCTCCTGTGCGATCCATGGAATGTGTCCAAAGTACACCCCTTAACGGGAAGAGCACTGATAAAAAAAAATGATACCCAATGGGGAAAAATCAGAATGCTAAGGAAGGGAAAAGAGAAGAAAGGAACCAGAAAAAGATAGTATGATGGTCTAGAGCTGACAAAGTAAGAATCCATGTGCCCTTTGATCGATAATCCTTAGGTGAGACCTCACTTAATATGCTTAAGAAGTCAGTAGGGTGAATTTGAATTGCTTGGATTGATTGTGGAGTTTACTTAGGACAGTTGCTAAGTGTGGAAGAAGTATATGTTGGTCTTGATGTCTTGCAGGTGATTTTTTCAGTGGCTTACTAAGGGGAATCTGAGTGTTGTTGCTTCTAGGACAAAAAGAGTTTCTGAAAGTTTTCAAACCTCTTCACCATGTTTTAGTACTCTGTTTTGCTTGAGGGCAAGCAAAGGCTAAGTGTGGGGGAGTTGATATATCATGGTTTTTACCGGTTTTATGCCATGATATAAGTGTGTTTTAGAGTCTTTTAGTGTTTCTTTAGAGTCTTTTACAGGTGTTATTAGGTACTAGCACGTTTGGAGTGGATTTGGAGTAATTGGAGCATTTTGGTGCATTTTGGTGTTTTGACCCGAGAGATAGAGCTCACTGTCCGAAACAGAGTAGTGCATCGATCGACACACCATGTGCATCGATCGACACACATGCGAGATGGGCCAAACTCGGCGGTTTATGAAGAATGAAGATATTGTTGTCTTGCCCAGAAGTTTCCAGGAATTACAAAGAAGCTCCAAGACGTGATTAGCTTATATAATTAGGTTTTTACATCAGTTTTAGGAGACGCTTTCATACTTAGAGCAGAGAGTTTTTAGAGCTTGGGGCTGATCTAATCATGTACTGCTTTCTGCTTATTTTGGAGAAGATTTCAAACCCCTTTACTTATTTAATCTCTTTTATGCAATCTATTAATTCATTGATTATGTTTTCATATTCCATGTCTGAGTAGATTCATAGTTAGGTTTAGGGATTCTCATTTAGGATTTTATGACTTGCTAGATATAATTAATTCAGTTAAGGATTCATATCAATAGATGTTCTTCAAGCTAAATTGTGTTTAATGCTAGTTCAAACTTGATCACTTAGAATCTAGATCTTAGGTTGCTAGATTGACACGAAAGTGTGGTTTAGATTCTGAACTATTTAGGTTGAGCAATTGAATTACTCGCAAAGAAATTTGGTTTAATTGAATTATGAACATATCGAACTTAATCTTAAAGCTGGTTTAATCTGTTAGGAATTACAAAGACATTTGGATTTCTGCAATTAGGCTTAGAGAATTCTCAAAACGAAAGTTGGTTAATTATATATATGTGTTTTGAGTTCTAGAACTGTACCTAATTTGATCCTGACTGAATGAGTTATCTGCTTGTCTGATTTCCTGAGAACTCCCTAGACTTAGCGCTCTTAGTTAATTGCTTACAACAAACCTTGCTACTGATTTACTTTCCTGCTTGCTTTTAGTTTCTAATCACATTTGCTTTCTCCTAGTTTAATCTTTTCTGTTCTAAATCTATTGTTGCCTAGAGTCCTCGTGGATTCGATACCCTAAGTACTACATTGATATTACTGTGCACTTGCAGTTAGTATGGGGCTTTCTGCTTATTTTGGAGAAGATTTTGAACCCCTTTACTTATTTAATCTCTTTTATGCAATCTATTAATTCATTGATTATGTTTTCATATTCCATGTCTGAGTAGATTCATAGTTAGGTTTAGGGATTCTCATTTAGGATTTTATGACTTGCTAGATATAATTAATTCAGTTAAGGATTCATATCAATAGATGTTCTTCAAGCTAAATTGTGTTTAATGCTAGTTCTAACTTGATCACTTGGAATCTAGATCTTAGGTTGCTAGATTGACACGAAAGTGTGGTTTAGAATCTGAACTATTTAGGTTGAGCAATTGAATTACTCGCAAAGAAATTTGGTTTAATTGAATTGTGAACATATCAAACTTAATCTTAAAGCTGGTTTAATCTGCTAGGAATTACAAAGACATTTGGAAATCTGCAATTAGGCTTAGAGAATTCTCACAACGAAAGTTGGTTAATTCTATATCTGTGTTTTGAGTTCTAGAACTGTACCTAATTTGATCCTGACTGAATGATTTATCTCCTTGTCTGATTTCCTGAGAACTCCCTAGACTTAGCGCTCTTAGTTAATTGCTTACAACAAACCTTGCTACTTATTTACTTTCCTACTTGCTTTTAGTTTCTAATCACATTTGCTTTCTCCTAGTTTAATCTTTTATGTTCTAAATCTATTGTTGCCTAGAGTCCTCGTGGATTCGATACTCTAAGTACTACATTGATATTACTGTACACTTGCAGTTAGTATAGGGATTAAAACTTACACCTATCAAGTTTTTGTCACCGTTGACGGGGACTCTTTGGAGTCTTCGATAGATTCGAACTTAGGGTTTAGACTAGGATTTTTATTTTTTATTTTAGTTATTGATTTTTCCCTGTTTCTTCTCTGTCGCAGGTTTGACATTCGCATAGCATCGATCGTTGCATCCTTTTGTGTCGATCGTTACTAGGCGACTGGAGTTGAATCGATCATTGCACTCTTAGCATCGATCATTGCTTGGATATTACAGACGGTTTATGCAGACGCGTGATACTAGAAGTAATCCGAATACTAACCTCGTTAATCTCCAACTTGAAGAGCTTGCTAGACTAGAGAGGACTAACAGGAGAGTTCGAAAAGCAAGGATGGTTGTGGAATGTGTGATTATAATGCCTGATGCTCAAGGTACCCTGAGGGACCGACAAAACAATCCGTACAATGCTGCTGGGCAACGAATTGATGCTGAAGGGAATGTTATCCCTGATCCTATACCTGAGCCTGAACAAGGCCAAGGAAAAGGTCAAGGTAGAGAGATGGTTGTTCATGAGAGGACTTTAGCTGACTATAACCGTCTGGATGAGTTTCATGCTAACCGATCAGCTCTTGTACCTCCTGATTTTGAGAGGAATGACTTCGAGATCAAGACCATCTACTACTCTCTTTTGAGGCAGAATGCCTTCCATGGTTTCCCTAATGAGCAGCCAATGGATCATATAGACGAGTTTGAGGACATAGTCACTGGGATGAAGTATGATGGAGTGAACTATGACTACCTGTTTCTCAAACTCTTCCCCTACTCTCTCGCTGGAGATGCTGCTACCTGGCTGAAACAGCTTTTGTTACATGGGATGCTCTGAAGAGTGAGTTTCTGAGACACTTCTATGATGATGATCGCTCTGATCAGTCGAGACAAGACATTCTCACTTTCTCCCAAGGTCCTATAGAGCCTCTTTAGACTGCCTGGATGAGGTTTAAGAAGTACCAACGTTACTGCCCGCATCATGGATTTATTGAGGTAACATTGCTGGACATTTTCTTTAGAGGTATATATCTCCCTTATCAGACTGCGTTGGATAATTCCAGCAATGGAAATTTCAACACTAGGACTCCTGTGAAAGCTAAGCAGTTGATATATAACTTAGTGAGCAGTAATAGCTGCAAGACTACTGATAGGAGAAGGAAAGAGTCTAGTGGGAAGATAGAGAATCAGGAGATAGCTGATATTAGGAGTAAGTTGGACATTGTTTGCAATCTTCTAGCTGGGAAGAAAGCTGTCCATTTTGCTCAAGATGTCGAAGTGATCAATGCTGAAAAAGATGGTCAAGAAGAGGATGTGAACTACATTGGAGGATCTGGTTTCCAAGGAAACAGGTTTGGAGGACAGCAAGGTAATAGATTTTTCAGTGGTCAGAAGAGTGCTTTCACAAGCAATCAAAACTCTTCTGGCTTTGGACAGAATGCTGGTTTCCAGAAGCCTTTTCAACAAGGTAATCAGAGGACTTATGGATCTTCCTCTTACCAAGCACCTCCTGTTGCTAATACTCATGAGAGTAAGATGGAGAGTATGATGGAGCAGCTGCTAGAAGGACAGACCAAGACTGCGGTGGACTTCAACAGGAAGTTAGATGCTGTTTATGAGGATCTCAATGGGAAGTTTGAGTCTCTAAGTACTCATGTGAAGCAATTGGACACTCAGGTGAGCCAAATTTCAAAATCTGTCAAGGGAAAGAGTTTTGTGAACACCCACATTAAGGCCTGGTCAGTGTACATTGATGATGGATCACACCTAGGTGAAAGATTTGAGCTAAATACAGCTGAATTGGTGGAAGAGGCTGAAAATCCTGAATTTGAAGAAAATCTCTCGGGTGGAATCTGTGAAAATTCATCTGCATCGATCGATGCACCTCCAGCGTCGATCGTTGCATGGCGTGGACAGACAGATTCAAATGATTTTTATGGCATTGATACAGAGTTGGATATGGAGCTTAATCGCTTGTTCCCTGGAGTGTCTGAGATAACTCAACAGGAGATTGATGAGGTCCTACAGATAGGAGAGATTGGTGAAGAGAAGTTGGAAGAAATTCCACCATCTGATGATCAACCTTATCACCCTTGTGTGCAAAGGTACTTGGAGAAGATGCTGCCAATGGACGAGATGCTAAAGGATTGGGTTATAGTTGTTCCTCAACAGATAAGTGATGTGCTATTAACTCATATTCCTAAGAAGCTACCTGATCCTGGGATATTTGTGCTGAGTTGTTCTATTTTTGAGGATGGTTTCAAGCGCTCTCTGTGTGATTTAGGAGCTGCTGGAAGTCTCATGCCATACTCTGTGGCAGATAAGCTTGGGATGATGGATTTTTCACCCACTAGGACCTCTCTTCTCCTAGTTGATCAGTCAATAAGGATTCCGGAAGGAGTTCTAGAGGACGTCCCAGTGAGAGTTGGAAACTACTTGGTTCCGACTGACTTCTTGGTGCTTAAGTACGATAGTGAGCAGGATGATGCTTTGATACTGGGAAGGCCATTCTAATCCACAGCTGGAGCAGTGATTGATGTGAGGCACATCTTGATTGATCTCCATCTGGGAGATGAGCCTCTGCACTTTGAGATGGACATGCTGCGTAAGCCGCTGATTGATGGTCAAACCTTCACTATTGAGGATGGATATGGAGCGCAGACGAGTAACACTTTGGTTTTGGATTCAGGGGAACATTTCACTCCTTCTTTTCTTGGACGAGCTCACACTGATGAAGCTTACTCTCCAACTTGGATGAGGAGACTTGCACAGAGGCAATCACAGTCTCTGTCGGGATCTCCAGCAAACTGATCTTGTTCGTCCGGTCAAGCTAATGACCTTAAACAAACGCTGAGTGGGAGTCAACCCACTGTTAGATTTTAGTGTTTTTCTTTCTTATTTTTGGTGTTTTTCTTAGGATTTCACGTTTTTATTTTGTTTTTGCTAAGTTTTTAATACAGAACACTGTCTGGAGATGTGTGACGATCGATGCACTTGTGCAACGGTCGTTACAGGGAGATATGACGAAGAGATGGGATCGCCTTGTGACGATCGTTGCGGTCCTGTGCAACGGTCGTTGCAAGTGGTTCAATTGCAAAATTAAGGTATGCATGCTAAACCGGAATCAATTTGGTTCAGCTGTGAAGATCGTTGCACCTATGCATCGATCGTTGCACACACGATCCAGGTAAGTGCCTTAACCCCTCTTCTCTTCTCTTCTTCCCCATTTCGCCGTCCGTACAACCGCGACTCCTACACCCTAAATCTCTCATTTCTTCATCATTTTCTCTGATTTAAAGCTTGATTCTACTTATTTTCACACCCCCTATCTATTTCTCTAACCCATTTGAAGTGATTCCAAGGTAAGAGCTCTCATTCTCATCATTTTCGGATTCGGTTCTAGGGTTTAGAAATTAGGGATTTTTTGCTTGAAATTGATGATTCCGTACTGTTTAGACTTGATTAGGCATGATTGGTGATGGTATTAGGCTGTTTGTGAGATTTTGGAATGAATTTAGAAACATTTTTGAGATTATTTTTCGGCTGTGAAATCGCCCTGCAACGATCGACGCACTTGTAACGATCGTTGCATTGCGATTCCACAGGGAGTTTCTGCCGAGACTTATATGGTTTATTTTCTTTCTTGCAGATGCCTCCTCGACAACCTCGCAAATGTCGAGCTACCACTGCAGCTACAGCTCATCATCCTCCGCCAATTGAGTGGTTCCCTTGAGACTCACCACATCCTGAGTCGTATCAGCGAGATAGGGAAGCCATACAACCGCCCTCGCCTAGAGCGGATAAGACGCTGATTCCGACAGATAAGGTCTGGGTATGGAGATTGATCAGTTGCTCAAGGCCGACAATTTTACAGAGAAGCCACTACTCGACCATTGGGATGAGTTTGACACATTGCTCTACAATGGTTGGTGTGGCATGACGCTTAAGCCGACCAAGTTTGCGGACTATTCGACTTATAGGAGTCTAGGCATCGATGAGACGGTGCTGACATTGTGTAAGGGCATTGGTCTAAGGACAATGCCTATGCAGCATTACGAGTTGTACCCTGATCTGGTGAGACAGTTGCTGGCCACCTGCAGAGTGATTTACCCTGACCCAGAGAGCAGGTAGGCTTCAGGAGGTTTCTTTACCTTCATGTGCTTAGGAGCCAGGTATCGGATTCCCCTTCTTGATATCTGTCGGATTTATGGATTCAGCACTGAGCCTGCGCGTATTGGTATGTCTCTTGAGTGGGATGTGTCGGAAGCTCAGTATTTCTGGAACTGTATTGGGAACGGTCAGTATTGCTCGAGGACGACGAAGCTGATACAGGTTAGGCATCCTGTTCTTAGGTATATCTTGCGCATCTTGGGATCTACTCTGTTGTGCAAAGCTGAAGTTAACAAGATGCGTAAGAATGAGCTAGAGATGTTATTCATTGGACTGAGGGAGTAGTTTGATGAGACTGATCTGAGAGATCCCACCAGAGGACTCAACTTGGGAGCTGTCTTTGCTCATCACTTGTGTGGTCTGCAGAAGAACCCATTCGATGGGAAGGGTACCGAGTCAGTAGGGAGTCTGCTTACTCCCATTTTCAGGCATTGCAGGATTCCCTTGGAGGGTACGGAGTGTGACGACAGCAAGGAGTTCCTTGATTTTAGCCACCTGTAGAGTGCTACATGGCTGAAGGAGGGACGTATTTGGGTTTATTATGATGCCACAACGAAGCGTGGCATAGACCTTCCTGCTGCTGATCTGACCAAGATCGATACGTTGGATGCTTTGGATTTCCAGCCTCCTGTGAGAGATCAGCGCAGTGTGCCTACTGTGGCTCATCCGCTGGGAGAGCCTTCTACACGCCCTTCTTCTTCATTTGCACCTGCTGAGCTTGCTGCACATGACATTGGTCCATATCCCGAGCCTTCGGTACCTTTCAGTGAGATGTCTGAGACAGAGTTGAGAGAGCATCAGGATGGTATTCTGCAGAGTATTTGGGACTTCATGCGTGGCTGCACTTGCAGGAGACAGCCGCAGATTCATCATCCAGGACCTTCTCGTCGACGTAGACAGCGCTCTCCGACTCCAGTACTTTCGAGCGACACTGATCCATATGCTGGCATAGATGACGAGTGAGAGTAGTGGCATTCTCTAGACATCGGTTCTGTATTTCTTTTTCACTTTTCTTTTGCATTTTTCTTTTGATTTCCTTAGGATACTTGTGTTTGGATGATGTGTTTGCTTTGAGACTATCAGTTGCTTTGATTTTATCTATTTGCATTGATCTTCAGCTTGCAGGTTTGAAATTTGATGATTTCTCACGGACTAACCTGCTAACTTGCTGACTGTTCTCGGATTTCGCAATGCAACGATCGACACGGTCATGTGTGTCGATCGTCACAACACGAAAATCGCATTGCAGCGATCGTTGCGGTCCTGAGCAACGATCGACACATGACGCAAAATCGCCTTGCAACGGTCGTTACATTTATGTATCGATCGATGCATGAGCGACAGAGGTAAAAATCAGACAGAACTCAACACATCCATTAACATTTTTGCTTTCTTTTTTACCAATCCTTAGCCTGGCACTACTGGAGACAGTGTGTTTCAAGTGTGGGGGAGGTGCTACAGACTTTTATCTTTCTGTTTTCTTAGAGTCAGTCCGTTTTTCAAAAAAAAAATGTTTTATTGAGTCAAAACCAGTTTAAGTAAGAAACAGTGAATTTTTGAGAAATTAACAACATCTTGCAGGAACTTAAGTAACCATTGGGATGAAGCTGAAAGATCAATCTATGACTATTAGAAAACCCAACACGGATCAACCTATTGAGGACACCCATATCAATTCAGGTATTCAGAGGATCCTTAACTGACTTCACCCTTAACTTGACTTAATTTTCTCACCTAAGGGCCTTGTATACCTTGAGTCGGATTCCTTTGTTAGTTCTGACACAGCTTGTAAACCTGTCCAAGTATGGTTCCCTTCTCCCCTTCCATAAAGTAAAAAAAAATAGATAATAAACTGAGGATGAGCTAGTAGCTCCGAAGTGGTCACGGGAGTGGTAGCAAACACTATTACCTCATGTGCGATCCATGGAATCTGTCCAAAGTACACCCCTTAACGGGAAGAGCACTGATAAAAAAAAAATGATACCCAATGGGGAAAAATCAGAAAGCTAAGGAAGGGAAAAGAGAAGAAAGGAACCAGAAAAAGATAGTATGGTGGTATAGAGCTGACAAAGTAAGAATCCATGTGCCCTTTGATCGATAATCCTTAGGTGAGACCGCACTTAATATGTTTAAGAAGTCAGTAGGGTGAATTTGAATTGCTTGGATTGATTGTGGAGTTTACTTAGGACAGTTGCTAAGTGTGGGGGAAGTATATGTTGGTCTTGATGTCTTGCAGGTGATTCTTTCAGTGGCTTACTAAGGGGAATCTGAGTGTTGTTGCTTCTAGGACAAAAAGAGTTTCTGAAAGTTTTCAGACCTCTTCACCATGTTTTAGTTCTCTGTTTTGCTTGAGGGCAAGCAAAGGCTAAGTGTGGGGGAGTTGATATATCATGGTTTTTACCGGTTTTATGCCATGATATAAGTGTGTTTTAGAGTCTTTTAGTGTTTCTTTAGAGTCTTTTACAGGTGTTATTAGGTACTAGCACGTTTGGAGTGGATTTGGAGTAATTGGAGCATTTTGGAGCATTTTGGTGTTTTTACCCGAGAGATAGAGCTCACTGTCCGAAACAGAGTAGTGCATCGATCGACACACCATGTGCATCGATCGACACACATGCGAGATGGGCCAAACTCGGCGGTTTATGAAGAATGAAGATATTACAGTGTTGCCCAGAAGTTTCCAAGAATTACAAAGAAGCCCCAAGACATGATTAGCTTATATAATTAGGTTCTTACATCAGTTTTAGGAGACGCTTTCATACTTAGAGCAGAGAGTTTTTAGAGCTTGGGGCTGATCTAATCTTGTACTGCTTTCTGCTTATTTTGGAGAAGATTTCGAACCCCTTTACTTATTTAATCTCTTTTATGCAATCTATTAATTCATTGATTATGTTTTCATATTCCATGTCTGAGTAGATTCATAGTTAGGTTTAGGGATTCTCATTTAGGATTTTATGACTTGCTAGATATAATTAATTCAGTTAAGGATTCATATCAATAGATGTTCTTCAAGCTAAATTGTGTTTAATGCTAGTTCTAACTTGATCACTTAGAATCTAGATCTTAGGTTGCTAGATTGACACGAAAGTGTGGTTTAGAATCTGAACTATTTAGGTTGTGCAATTGAATTACTCGCAAAGAAATTTGGTTTAATTGAATTGTGAACATATTGAACTTAATCTTAAAGTTGGTTTAATCTGTTAGGAATTACAAAGACATTTGGATTTCTGCAATTAGGCTTAGAGAATTCTCACAACGAAAGTTGGTTAATTCTATATTTGTGTTTTGAGTTCTAGAACTGTACCTAATTTGATCATGACTGAATGATTTATCTGCTTGTCTGATTTCCTGAGAACTCCCTAGACTTAGCGCTCTTAGTTAATTGCTTACAACAAACCTTGCTACTGATTTACTTTCTTGCTTGCTTTTAGTTTTTAATCACATTTGCTTTCTCCTAGTTTAATCTTTTCTGTTCTAAATCTATTGTTGCCTAGAGTCCTCGTGGATTTGATACCCTAAGTACTACATTGATATTACTGTGCACTTGCAGTTAGTATAGGGATTAAAACTTACACCTATCAGCGATCTATTATCGACCTAGTTAGTCGAGATTCCCCAACTAACAAAGTAACTTTCCGTCTACCCAACCTGATGAGATCTTCCCTAGATCGGCACTTGTGAGTTTGAGACTTGGATAGATTGTAGCTGTGAAGCCGTGATGATGGAAGGAATAAGATGATCGATTGGTTAGATCAGAGATTTGCGGAATGAGTCTCTAAACACCACAACTTAATCTTTTTCAGAATCACTCCAAAAGAAATCAAGGGTTTGTTATATGAAACACCAACAGAATTTTTGTGATCCAAACTCAGAAAGGTTTTTGATAAAAAGATTGGATAAATTCGAAATGAAAGAGTACAAGAGAATTAAGTAGAGTTCAGAAGATGGCTTGCATGAAAAGCAAGCATTAAATGACCTAGGAACTCAACAAAACACTTAATACAAGTTTAAATTCAAAACTTGGCACTCATGCACACTTCATGGACAAAATTTCTCTTAATGGGATTGAGGAAATGTATCATAGATGCCAAATATAAGTCTGCAAGCTTCCAATCCAATAGGGCCTAGCAGTCTTCAAGTAATGCACCATGTTCACCCATTTAGGAAAATGTGCTTTATCTTTCTGATCCGTTAGACTTTTCCTCTGATTTTGGGCTTTTTGGAAAGCTAAGAGATCAAGGAAGACGCTCCAATTAGTTTCATGTCGAGATTGTACCTGAGCTAGGCTGTGTGACTCAATATTTGGCTCAGTCGCACAACAGGTCATGAAGCAGAACCATCGGTTTGTAAAAATCATATCTTTTACGTCTAGACCGATTTTGATATGAGACCAATTGTAGAAGCTTCTCTGGTGAATCAGGATTGTAGGAAAATTTGGTTCATAGCTTGATTCATTCTGGTTTGTTCTGTAACCTCCTTTAAACGCCTGCATGTCTGAATCGCGTAAGCTTGAGTTCACTTGGATTGAAAGTTGCATAACGTTTTCACAAGAGCTCTGATTGAACTCATTCAACTTCGAGGAGTACTGTTGATGATATTAGAATGTAGTCCAAGTGGTGTTTGGCCGAATGGAAAGACCTCCATTTGTTGTTTTGATGTTGAAACCCGGTGGCTCTTTCTTTGGCTTCATAACCGGTACTGTCAAATTGCTTGAATCATGACATGAGCTAGTCAGGATCATATCATATTTTGGTAAATTTCACGTCTCCCAAATTTTGACTGAGGCTTTGCAACCTTAGTAAAATTTTGGTAGATATATTAGACCGGATTAATCTAATATAAACAACATGTTTCACGAATATAAAACATTATTTATTTTTCTTACGAAAAAGTGCGGAAACGCAAATAGGTACATGGACAACGTTTATTTAAATATTAATACAAACATTACTTTGACATTATCGTTGCGAAAGAGAAGTCGACACTTTACCGGCTGGCCTAACGTCATGCGGTCTGTTACTCTTACGGGTTACTTGAAAAAGATGTAAAGGAGAGGGGTGAGCGATCTATTATCGACCCAGTGAGTCGAGATTCCCCAACTAACAAAGTAACTTTCCGTCTACCCAACCTAACCCCAAACACAAGCATAATGTAAAGTTACAAAGCAATAATAAATAGCCAAAGCACTATAAAAACAATTAAACTATATGCATACTACGGGGCCCAACAATATCGTCATTCCCTCAGAATACTTATCTTGTCACCATATAGATCCACGGTAGTACTTTCTCATAAACACGGAGTACTACAAGTAATACACCGTTCTCCGTACATCGATACGCGACGACTCGAGCTACCCCTAGATAGCCAAAGCTTCCATGCAGTCCGGCTCTAGGGCATGACTCCGTATTCTCCAGACCACACACATACTGGTGTCACCCAGTAGGTTAACACCTGCCAGAACCACGACCCGAGAGTGCGTGAACTGACCAGTAAGCTCTCGAAGATCCATCGGGTAGGGAAGTCGATATACCCACTATAATACCATGTCACTAACACATCAACAAAACTGTTAGTCATATCATAACACAACAATCATATCACCCAAAATATCATCATCAAACAATGATAATCTCAAACCAATCATGCACAAACCATTATCTCTTTACTTAGTAATTTTTGGTATTTTAGTGATTCGTTCATTACTCGGTTATCAATCATAAGTGAGCTATATTATAAACAATAATAACCATAACATCAATATCACCCAGCAATCAAACCGAGTATAATAACAACAATATCACACATAACTATATATTAATCAAACCGAAACTAATCATATTCATCCCAACGGATGATAACTTAGTGTTGGGAACCTGCGTAATGACATATTAGTCAAGAAATTAACCCCAACTCACCAATACTTTGTCGCGGTTGACCCCGGTAGTTGATAGTCTCACCACAAAATCCTCCGGACCAAACTTACGCCTACAGACCTTACTATAACTGCCTACAACGGAAGAGAAATTTGGTACGCGGGATGAACGTCAAAAATCAATCTCGGCTTAGGAAATATTTTTCCGCTCCTCCGTCACTGTCCCATCTCTTATTCACTTTCCCTCTCTCTCTCTCTCTCTCTCTCTCTCTTTCTCCGGCTCCCCTTTTTCATCTTCTTCTTCTTCTTCTTCCTCCTCCTCCTCTGTTTCTACATTCCTTGGATCACGAATGAATTTTTGTAGCATAGACACATGGAACACTGGGTGAATCCGCATGCATGACGGTAAATCCAGTTTGTACGCCACTTCTCCAACCTTACCAATTACTTGGTATGGTCCGATGTAGCGAACTGCTAACTTTCCAACTTTGTCGAACCGTTCCCCTCTTCTTTGTGATGAAACCCTCAAATAAACCTTATCTCCGACTTCGAAGTTAACTTCTCGCCTTGCTTGATCTAAAAATTTCTACTGCCGTTCTTGTGCTTTCTTCATGTTGGCATGAATCATTAGATGTTTGTTGGTCGTCTCATCAACGATCTTTGGTCCAAATACTTCTTGGTCTCCAATCTCGGTCCAACATAACGGATTTCTACACGGCCGTCCATATAAGGCTTCATATGGATACATTCCAATACTGGAATGGTAATTGTTGTTATACAAGAACTCCACTAACGGTAAGTGCTTTTCCCAAATTCCGGCCCGATTGAGTGCAAACATTCACAACATGTCCTCAATGGTCCGGATAGTCCTTTCGGTTTGGCCGTCCGTTTCTGGAAGGTAAGCAGTACTGATATGCAACTCTGTTTCTAGTGCTTCTTGCAATGCCCTCCAAAAGATGGAGGTAAAATCGTGGGTCTTGATCTGATACGAAATTTGCTAGAACTTCATGAAGGCGAATGATTTTTCGATATACAGCTCAGCTAAAGCGCCCACCTTATATGCATCCTTTATCAAAATCAGATGCGCCATCTTAGTCAAACGGTCAACAATTACCCAGATTGCATTGTTTTCTCTTCCGTTTGCTGTCGGCATTCCGGTGATAAAATCCATTGATATGGAACCCCATTTCCACTCAAGAATAGGTAGATTGTGTAGTAAACCACCGAGTACTTATTGTTCCACTTTGATCTGCTGACAAGTCGGGCATTGCGCTACCCATCGAGCTACAGAATTCTTCATTCCCGGCCAATGATAATATCTCCTCACGTCTTTATACATCTTTAAACTCCCAGGGTGGATGCTAAGTAAAGAATAATGCGTTGCTTCCAAGATATATTCTCGCAAACCATAACCTTCAGGTACAGTAATCCTTCCCCTGAGCAGTAATTTTTGGCCAGATGATAACCACTTTGATTTAGTCCATCTCGGTTTCTGACTTCTTCAATGAGCTTTGAGATCTTCTCATATCTCTGCTACTTTTCTCGGATTCGAAGGACCAAATTATATTTCCTTATAGCTTGTAAGCCTAACGTCTCATTTCCTTCTCCTTCAGTCGCAGCCTAATTCACCAACTGGAGTTCTTCGGTTAAGGTTTCAAGTTCCTTTTCGATGCTAGCCTTTGTTTTCCGCCAGCTAAGTGCATCCGAAACCACATTAGCTTTTCTAGGATGATACTTGATCTTGAGATCACAATCTGCGATGAATCCATCCACCTCTGTTTTCGTAGGTTAAGATCCGGTTGTGTGAACAAGTATTTAAGACTTTGATGGTCCGTAAATACTTCTATGATTTCGCCATAAAGATACGCTCTCCAAATCCGCAATGCAAACACATTTGCTGCCATTTCCAAGTCGTGCGTCTGATAGTTCTCCTTGTGCTTCCTTAACTGACGGGATGCATAAGCAATAACTACCTTCCTGCATTAGAACACATCCCAAATCAACTCGTGACGCATCGGTATGTACCGCATATGGTTTCCCGGGTTCCGACAACGCCAAAACTGGTGCTGAAGTCAAAGAAGTCTTTAACTTAGCAAAAGTGTCCTCAGCATCTTTACTCCAAATAAAGGGAACTCTTTTCCATGTTAGCTTCGTCAAAGGCTTTGCGATTGATTAAAATCCACGAACGAACTTTCGATAGTACCCCGCCAAGACAAGAAAACTCCAAACTTCCGTCATAGAGGTAGGCCGAGGCCATTCTTGGATTGCGTTAAATTTTTCGGGATCGGCTGATACTTCTTTCTCAAAGATGCGATGACCCAGAAATCCAGTTTCCCTCTGCTCAAATGAACATTTGCTAAACTTAGTAAACAGTTTCAGCTTATGTAATCTCTCGAGAACTAACGCCAAATGCTTCCTATGCTCTTCCTCGGTCTTTGAGTAAACCAGATTATAATCGATAAATATGATAACAAATTTATCGAGATAATCATGGAAAACTTCATTCATTAACCGCATAAAGGTTGCTAGAGCGTTGGTAAGCCCAAAAGGCATTACAACGAAATACTGCCCATATATGTTTCGAAACGCCGTCTTCATGATATCCTCTTCAGCGATAGGAATTTGGTGATATCCAGATGCCAAGTCTATTTCTGAAAACTAGCTTTCTCCCTTAAGTTGATCCAAAGTTCGTAGATCCGAGGCAACGGATATTTTTCCTTGATGGTGATGTTATTGATGTCGCCATAGTCGATACACAATCTCATACTCACGTCCTTCTTCCGTACAAATAGCACTGAAGCTCTCTAAGGTGATGAGCTTGGTCGAATAAAACCTTTCCCGATCAAATCTTTAAGCTGCTTCTTGAGTTTCACCAATTTTGATGGTGTCATTCGGTAAGGAGCCTTTGTGATAGGCTCTGCTTCTGGTTCAAAATTAATGGTAAAAGGATTACTATGTGGTGGAGGTAATTCTATTAACGCCGTGAATACGTCCTCGAACTCATGAACCACCGCAATGTCCTCGATCTCGACATCCTTGTTGATGGTTCCTTCGCCAGCAGTGATGGTCACCAAAAACTCCTTTCCATTCTTGATCAAGTCTTGAACTCAAAGAGCCACCACTATAGATATTGATTTACTAGGGTTAATCCCGTAGTAGACTAACTCCATTTTGTTTCCACGAAATGTAATTCGTCCTCGACCGAAATCCAACTGGGCATGTTAACCAGACAACCATTCCATTTCGAGAATGACTTCGTACCACGTCAAGGAGCGACTAGCAGATTCGCTAAGAAATCTTTTGCCTCAATTTCTAGTGGTACATTTCGAACATATTTATCTGCTTGGAGGCTTTGCTTTCCGGGGGTCAAAACAGCGACATTAACTTTTTCATTTGATAACTCTCTACGAATTCACTACTCCGAGAGTCACAAAACTATGGGTGGATCTCGAATCGAACAATATATGTGTGGGACGACCCACGACATGTACGGTTCCTGCCACATTACTATTTAAACTTTAAAAAATAGAAATACTTTATTTATTTAGTTAAATATTTATTTTTTAAAAACTTAGTAGATAGTACAAATACACAAAGATCAGGGTTCAAGCACATGCATACTTGTGATAAGACCCTGAACGGGCTCAGGGACCTCATTATTATCTACTTCTAAGGCATAAACCCTACCATCTAAGGCTTGACGCTTACGGGCGGGCTCAATCATAAGGAGAGCTGGCGGAGGCTGAATGGCGAGTAGGGTGACTGGGATCGGGTTCAAACATTCTCGAGCATAATTGCACCTTCTGACCACATCGAAAATAGGTAAGACCGGGTGATGCCTGCTGTCTTGAATTCCTTGGACAATACTTGGAGATGTGTCTGGGCTGACCGATGTTATAGCATACTGATGTTCCTTTGAATGAGTTAGATGATCCTAGGGGTCGTTTGCCTTTGTCTTTGAAGCGAAGTGTTTGTCCAGAATGTCGACCCTGATGGTTTGATGATCTTCCGCCCTGGTTTGAGTTGAAGTTTCCCGAGCTGCTCGTTCTGCTGCTAAACAAATTTCCACACTTACGGCTTTCTCCACCAACTCCCCGAGGCTCGCAACGTTTCCTACAACAAGTTTGCTTTCCAACTTGGATCGGAGACCAAACAGAAAGTTGGTGATCATCGCCTCTTCATCTCCTTTATTGTTTCCTACATACCACTTCAATCGCATGAACTCTGATTCATACTCTCGGACTGATTTACTCCCTTGTTCGAGATTTGCAAACTGCCGATGCAACGACGCTTTGACTCCGCGGTAAAGTATTTGCGCTCAAACTCTTCCTTGAAAGCTGACCAGGTCTTCACCATATGTCCTACTTGGGCTTCCCATCTTTCCCACCAATCTGCTGCATCTCGGTCAAGGTAGTAAGCTCCCACACTTTGCTTGTAGTCCTCCAGGCATCTTGTAGCTTTGATTTTCTACATCTCCACACTTAATTTTTCATGTTCTACAACAAACCAAGTCTCAAACACAAATGAATATATGAGACCAGCAAGAGACAAGCAAACATTAGCAAACTAGACACTATGACTCATTGTAATCCTCTTCCACACACCAACAACGAAGTGCAAGACATAGTAGAGTAGAAAAATGCTCTTATGCCCTCTACAATAGTTTCGATATGATTCAAACATAGCAACAATGATGTTCATATCTTTGCCACTAACATAAAATGTGTCTGTGTTTTTGTTCACTACAAGAAAACAGGGCGTTTACCGACGGAATTACCGACGGAATTGGAAGAAATTCCGTCGGAAATTACCGACGATAAACTGACGCATTTTCGACGGGACGTTTTCTGACGGTTTCTCATTCAGTCGGAAAAACCCGACGATAAACTGACGGTTTAATTTTTCGTCGGTTTTTTCGTCGTATTTTGGTCGGTTTAGCGTCGATTCAGTATAGCCGTTAATATGACCGTTAATGTGACCGTGTTCGAACCTCGCATGGTGCAAATTTTTTTTTTTTAAATATTTCTGACAGAAATCCGTCGATATTTATATTTCCTACGGAAATCCGTCAATATTTATTATTCCGTCAAAAATCCATCGATAATTACCGACGGAAATCCGTCGATAATTACCGACGGATTTTTGACGGATTAGGGTTTAAGGTTTCGGAATGGGAAACAGATAATCGTAAAGCCTCTCAGTAGTTAATGTAATGATTGTTTGTACTATTAGTTTTCAATATATGATCCAAATGACATGGTTTGTATGATTAGAAAAACAAATTGTATCAAAATTACAATGTACTACTTAGCTCAACTGGTCTTTAAACACCACCAGCCCTCAAGGCGTCCCGTGTTCGAACGTCGCATGGTGCAAATTTTTTGAAAAAAAAATATTTTCGACGGAAATCCATCGATATTTATATTTCCGATGGAAATCAGTCGATATTTATTATTCCGACGAAAATCCGTCGATAATTACTGACGGATTTTCGACGGATTAGGGCTTAGGGTTTCGGAATGGGAAACAGATAATCGTAAAGCCTCTCAGTATTTAACGTAATGATAGTTTGTACTATTAGTTTTCAATATCTGATACAAACGACATCGTTTATATGATTAGAAAAAAATTACAACACGTCGGACCGAAACACTTCGTAGTATATAATAACGGTTAAGACGTAATTAGTGTCTAACCTTATCTAACTTTTCATTTTTATAATTTTCTTTAAACTGAGGTGTATAATCAAAAACTTCAATGTTATTGTTGCATATAAATGTGAACATTATAAAATGCCAAAGTCAAAACCCTAATTGAAATCCTAAACCTTAAACCCTCATAATTCCGCCGGAAATTTTTGACGGAATTCCGTCGGTTTTCCCTCAGTTTTTCGTTGGTTTTCTGTCATAAATTATGGCGCCTTTTTCACGAAAATTTTTGGTGTAACCGCCAAAATTTTCCGACGGTAAATGATTCCCGACGGATTTCCGTCGAAAATCGTTTTAAATTGTCTCTACCAAACTTCTTCTTCTCCATTTCTCTGAAACGTCTCTCTCTCTCTCTCTCATCTCTCGCCATCTTCGTTCTTCTCTCTAGAAATTCTCCAGTTTTTCACCGTGAAACACCAAATCCGACCGCCAAATTCATCATGAACATGTAAGTGATCCTTTCAACCGATTGATTTTCTTTTAAATCTCTTGTTTAGGTTGTAGGATTCTAGGAAATGGTTGCATGTCTAGATTGAAAGGTAGTTTAGGTTGAGAATGATGGATTGAACATTAGTTATTAAGATTTTGGATTGTTTGGGTATGAGTATTTTGATTTCTTATTTTGTTTTTGTTAAAACCGATTTAAACATTTTAGAAAACCTTTTTAAACGTTTTAAAACATGTAAAACTCTTGAAATATTTTTTTCATGAACATGAAATATATTTTTGGAATTTTTTTGAAAATTGTTTTGAATTGTAAAACATTTTTATCTTATAAAAACCATTTTCTATAAATGTTTTTCACATTTTATACTTAATAAATATTATTTAATATTTTAGAAACTTTTCAGAAAATTTTAAAAGATTTTTAAGAATTTTTAAAACATTTTGAAATATTTATAAAATATATTTAGTAAATTTTAATAAATTTATGTTTTTATTATATTTCTAAATAATAATAATAATTAATTTTCGAAATATATATTTTTTTATTTATCCGTCGGAATTCCGTCGGTAATATTCTGTCGAAATTCCGTCAGTAATATTCCGTTGATATACCGTCAGAAATTTGTCGGTATTATGTTCGTCGAAATCCTGTCGATAATCCGTCGGTTTTGTTTCCGACGGTAATCCGTCGGTTTTTTCGTCAGTAAAAACCGACGGATAATTTTTTCCGACGAAATAGAAATGACAGAATTTTTTGGTCGGAAATCCGTCGGAAATGACCATTTCCGACGGATATCCGTCGATTTTTTCCCTCGGTAATGGCATGTTTTCTTGTAGTGGTTTACCATGTTCATTCAAAAATTCGCTCTCAATAAAAATGGACATCATCGTTCTTCAAAGACACATATGGACCACATTATTCAAATACAAGTTGTATTAAAATACTTGATATCGTGACTTGAATATCATAAACAAGAAGCCGATTCAAATGAGAGATGGTCTTACACTGTGCACGTTTAAAAGCTTTTCATTGACGATTTCCTCCAATGACAGAGCCAGCTCCATGGCTGCAACAAGAAACAACATAAAATTTTCGCGTTCCAAACTTAAGCTTGAGAAACTATGGATTCTTTTGACAACATAAGATATGGGAATGGGCTTACCAAATAGAGCATCGCCTTTCTCACGGTGGTCAAGACTGCGGCATCATCGTGGGTTGTAACTTGACCCTCCCGCCACGGTTATTGAAGGATATAAACCTAAAGTTCAAATGATTAGGCCTTATGAATGAAACCAAATGAAATCATTGGCCAAGGACCTGATACTCCATCAACTTCTCAGCGTGGTCTCTTTCCTCCACACTTGATTCCTGGAAAAACCTGCAAAGCAAGATACCAAACAACTGATTAATTAGTTAGACCCAAATTTATGAGTTAATTACTAGTTTAACTCTATTTTTATTTTAATTATTAATTAGTTTTTGATACTTATTTTGCCCCTAAATCATTTGTACACGAAAATCGTATTTATAAAAATGTCATTACTATATTTCCAACTCAGCAGAAAAAGATTAAAATATTACAAAATTACCATTAGACAGACTTATTTAACCGTCATTACGTGAAGCGACAGACTTATTAACAACAGATTTTTTTTACTTAAGAGACAAACTTAACTAGATTTAACTGATTTAATTAGGTTTTCACAAATTTGTTTAACAAATCTATTATTCTTTAGCGACAAACTTATACCAATTTCACAGACTTATTAAGGATTCACAGATTTGTTTGTTTTGGCGACAAACTTATACCAATTTGACAGACTTATTAAGCTTTCGACAGATTTATTTCTTCTTTGACCACAGACTTATCTAGATTTGACAGAGTTATCAAGGTTTCGACCAATTTATCACTTCTTTAACCACATATTTATATTAAATTGACAGATTTATTAGGTTTTCATAGATTTGTTTTAGATTATGGCGACAAACTTACTTTTTTTTTTTACAGATTTGTTTAATCTTTTCACCACAAACTTAAATATTTATTACTAAACCAAACCAAACCACACTAAATTAACCATTATACCAAAATATAATTTAAAGATAAACCATGTAATTAATAAACCAAACCGTAACTTAAATTAAACCGGGATTTAGAATGAAACAAAAACCCTAATGTAAAGATTCAGTTTAACGTCGCCTAGATCTCCTTCCTAAAATGATACCTCAAGTTTTGGTATCACAAAATTCATTCTTCCTTTTTCTCACATGGTTCAGATAAAAATTGTTTTAGAAAAGTGGTTATTTCATAATGGCAGATGGGTATTTGGTGTTGTTAAAGAGCAAAGGGCCAAAGTCTTAGAAGTTAACAATAGAATTTCTTATGAAGAATTTGTTCAGATGGTGATCATACTCTACCAAATTGATATGGAAGCTTACAAGGTGGAATTGAGCTACATGTTTCCAAAAAAGGTACTAGTGACATTACCGCAAAACACACCACCTATAGATATTAGAAATCAAAGACAATTTGATGGATTATTGGAACAACTCAAATCTGAGGCGATGCAAATATCACAATGAGAACATACACTTTAAACTTCAACTAACTATAACATTTTACATTAAAAAAAAAAGTAATCACATTTGGAGGCTCATCGTCTACATCATCTTCTGCACTCGGCTTAACAGAATTTGTCTTCTGTTTCTTGGACCTCTCCAAATCATCCCCTTTTACAGCATCCGCTTCCTCTTTTTAATCACAGGTTCCTCAATGACTTCCCAAGCAGTTTCTTTCAGACGTTTGGTTTGTATATCATGGACCATATCAGCTACGTCTTCGTCATCAACCTCATCATCCCAAAAAGGCATAATCTGTCCATCTATCAAAGGAAGGAAATTCCTTACACGTACCTGAAAAAAAAAAGATAAAACATCTTATTATGTAAGGAAAATATAAACAACAACAAAAGGATCAAAAAGAAACCATAACAAAGAATACATAGCTGAATTTTACCTTGTCTTCGTGAGCTTTCTTTTCTTGGGTAATAAAGTCTTCAAATTTGATTCTCTTACGTCCTCCAACCCATGAAAGAAGAGGAACTAGACCACCATCTATTATGCCACCATACATTTCTCCTAAACTCGTAATTGACTCATAAGCCCAAATGTGCAGAACCTGCACAAATCCTTCCATGGTATAAGATATTTTGGCTTTGTAGTCAGCACATTTGACGGAGTGTATCAAGCTTCTACACGCAACACGACCCCAAGGATATCTCGCAAATGCTTCATCATCAAGCACTCTCTTCGCACAATCCAAGGGGATTCGACTAGTTGGTGCTATGCTGTAGATTGCAAGATGCAAAATACACAACAATCCAACAATTTTCCTCTTCGGTGGAGACCAACCCAAACATCTATCCAAAACCAGTCTCAACTCATTCAATGTAGGACCAACAAATGTTTGAACCCTTAAGTCTCCCCAAAACTTTGTGTGATCAACATCCCATGTGTCGCCTTCATCAAACTGATTGCAATTTAATCTCGTGATGTGTCCAAATTCAATCAAGAAGAAACGTATGGGCTGCCTCCATATGAGAGAGACCATATCTCATAATTCTTCCTAACCACAAGATGGTGCGTAAGCAGATGATGGACCAATTTAGCAGACCATGTGAAGTTTAGCTTAGAAAACCGAATTAAAACCCCAATAGATGACGCTTTCATTATATCCCATGCATCATCCCCAACTACTTCTTTCACCATTTGAAAATTAGACATATAAGAATAGTAACTCATACTTTTTTGTTGGCTAGGTTCTTTCCCCTTTACATAGAGAAGTGGAGGGTAGTTACTCTGATGTGTACCCGAAGACATACCTATCAATAGAATAACATAACATTCTGTTATATTGAAATGTCAACAAAAATATATTAAATATTAACTTATGTGACACAAACGAGCATAAACATTTTCGAGCGGCTGGCGAGCGAGTGGTTAGTGGCCAATAGTGCCCTTCGGTGAATCACTTGAGCCATGATACATTTTCGGTGCCATGGAGCTAGACCAGTGGTTAATCTTCCCCCCAATTGACTAAGTGCAAGTTAGAACATGGTAGCTTCTGATTCACGGCCAATGAGACCTTCATATCCGAAACGCAGGAACGATCTGACTAGGTTGTTGGTTGTCCGGGACTGGCTTCAATGTTCGGAGCTAAATGTGATACGAAACAAATCTAACTTCAGTAATTTCAATAACATAATGAGATAATTAGCAAACACTAAACCAAAATTCATGAACAAGTTGCAGCTCTAAACCTTAAACAAAAAATAAATCCGTCATCCCATCTATACAGATTTGGCAACAAATTCGAAATTAGCAAACATCTTTGGAGGAAACTAGCCAGAAATAGGAGATTAAGCTTTCCAATTGAATCATAAAGAAGAGAATTACTTACAGAAACTCGACGGTTATCGAGGGAGACTAAAACGGCGAGGGCTTCTACGACGCATACAAATTCGTCAATGGCTTCAATGGTGGAGGCTTCGACGATGATAACGCCGACTGAGACTACGACGGAAAGATTCCACGGCGTATGCTACATCGCCGCAAGGGAAAAGGGCTTTTTCCTGGGAATTACACTGCAAAGACTTAATCAATAGTTGATTCAACGGTGGATACTTGAACGGCGTGATTCGACGGCAAGTTTCGACGATGAAATTGTTGTCGACAGGGAGAAACCAAGACTCATATGTTTTCAGTTCGAGGGGATGTCGACAAAAAAGGATATTTTTGTTTTAAGCTACAATTTAAATTCAAACAAATTCTGTTTTTTAAGAGAAAATGGCATAAGCATAATTAAGTAGAAGTTATTAAGTTTGTAGGCCTTTTCATGCTCTTTTGCGTCCCTGAATTTATCATGAAGTTACTCTAGTAATTAGTCAAAAAAGTAGAGTTAATATGAGTAAATTTTACTTAAAAAAATATTGGGCCAAACTAAAAAAATTGGAGAAATATACGAGGAAAATTTGGCAGTGTAAGAAAATTTTGTTTCTGTATTGGCGGATTAGACTATTTTTCGTTTCCAGTTTACTAATTCACTATCTTAGCTTTATATCAATACTATTAAAAATAAAAATAAAAAAATAAAATCTAAGATTATTTTCAATAACAATTTAGAAAACCGTACTATTATATTATATTATCGATAGGCATAATTTTTGTAGTGTTCAGACCCCTAAAATAACTGTAATTTGATGTGCCGCCAAAACCTTATAATAACTGTAAGCCTTAGAATCGCCACTCTTGCCACATCACCAGAGCTTTTTTAAACTGGGTTTCCATACTGAACTATTTGACCAAACCAAATAGTGGATGCTGCTATTTATTAAGCATACGAGAAATTCCGTGTTGTTCAAATTCATGAGCTTGCGTAAAACCTTTATAACAACTCATCTTTCACAGAGCAAATAAAGATTGCCACCGCTAGATTAAAAACCAATGTCTATAATTTTGGGTTCTTGTCATTTTCAATATAGGATTCTCAACATTTTACATTTAATCCACTGAATCCAAATTAGACGATATTGAAGAGTTAACCAGAGATTGCATAGATACAATGGAAACATAAGATAGAGCGAGAGAAGCAAACAAAAGAGCAATTTTAGATTTTATTTTATTCTAGACATCCTTGGCAATGAGATCGCCACTGAGTAACGCTCTGTAGGCAGCAACGGGCCAAATGAAACCACGGAAGATGAGACGACTAGCCAATGGAACATCGATGATGATCTCTTTCATCGCTGGTTTCTTCTCGTCCCTGATGGCTATCAAGTAGCTTCTTCCGACCCACCCGATCCATCCAGCAATGTAGAGGAATAGAATCCCTGGAGTTATGAACTCTCCCCAGTGCCTCTGGTCTCCGTTCACTATCAGGTGTGGTAGACCATCTGCGCCGCAGAGAAGCCCGTACTTTCCGTAATTGTCAAACCTAACAAACATAACATATTAGTTTAAGTGAAATTCTCTGAGCTAAAAAATTGATCTGAGCTATGTTTCACGAACCTGCGCTTCGTCTTCTCTATCTGAGCATTAAGAGCAAGAGCAGGAGCACTTTCAGGAGCGTACAGCTTAAGAGATGATTCGAGCTTCTTGATCTGTTGCTTCTCCCTCTTGGCGAACTGTTTCGACTCCTTGCAAGGGGTCAATCCAGATATATCAGCGACGGCTGGCATCGGAGCTGAGAGAAGGATCGAAGAGAGAGCAACTGCCGCCGAGAAAGCCTTCATCGACTGTTGCTGGGTCACGGATTTGTCATCGGAGCAGACAAATCTAGCGGCGGATTTAGGTAAGGATTGGGTGAGAGATTTGTTGGATCTCGGGTTGAGGACGAGATTCGTCGGGATCGTGAGCGACATGGCTCCTCCGATTTCGAAATTCGTAGGGGAAAGTGTGGATACAGAGAAGCGGAGAGATGAGAGGAGCTTTAGAATGTTTAGAGTGAGAAATAGATTAAGTGGAGGGAGAGAAAGATAAGCGAAGAGGTCTCATGGTGATGATGTGGCGTGTTGTTAGTGGTGGATAAGTCACACGTCATGGATAAGAGATTTTCCCGCGGATTTTGTACTTTTCTCATTCTCATGTTAAAGATATGTGGACTACACACGACTTATCCTTTTTATTATCATTTTATATATATTCACAAAAATGGGGTCGTGATTTCTCCATTTCCTAGTGACTATTAGTCTTAGGTGGTGGATTTGGGAGGACCGATTTTAGTTTGGTTTATTTTGGTTTATTCTGATTGTTTAGGATGTTCAATCTTCAACGGTATAAGAGATCTTCATACCAATCCTCCGGTGGATTGTAGCTTTGGTTGTAAATATTAGTTGCCATTGTTGGGGAAACACGACACGCGACAGCGGCATATCAAAATATAGTTTCCCGCATTTGTGTGAATTTGTGAGAAAAATATCTAATAAAGCATAAACAAGCAAAAACGAAATGAGACGACACCACAATTTTTACGTGAAAAACCTCCTCGATGTGAGAAGGAAAAACTACGGGACTGTAGTCCACTCCAAATCCGCTATATCAAATAGTTTTGAGTACAACCACGTTCTCTCTGTTCCACAGAACTACTCCAAAGAATAAGGCTCAACAAGAGCAAACAAGAAAGCTATACAAAAGCTTAGAAATATGCAGCCTCAAACGATCTCACGTTCACTAAGATTCCGGTCACCATATCTGATCTCCACCGTTCAAATCTTAGATAAACAAGTCAGGAACACTTCTTCAAAATTTCAGCTCCAGAAGAGAAGATCTCACCCTTGGATTTCTCAAACACCCAACACTGGTCTGAGTTCGCTCCAAAACAGAATAGCTCCACTAAAACTCTGATATACAACAAACCAACCGTTAAAATGCAAAACCCACCGTTGAATCTGAATATCACTGAGTAATGAAGCTTCCCTAAAAGTTTCATCAAGATCAGGACTCGTTTGATAGTCCGATCGTTATGTTTTCTAAATCCGGCGACCCTTATTTTTCTCCTTCTCTTCACCCTTTTCTTGTCTCTCTCTTTCTTCTTTTTATTTTTTTTCTTCTTGTGCGTGTATTCAACCACCAATCAGCCTGAGGAAACAAATATAAGATATATTTACATATTATAATAATAATGGGCCAATCCCATCATTTCCTCCACTAGGAAGGATTGCCGACAAACTCCCCCTCCGACTAGGTGGAGGAAACAACCATATCGGCTATCTCTCGACAAATCTCAAAATTCCATCTCGGCAATGACTTAGTCATCATATCAGCTCCATTATTATCCGTATGAACTTTCACAAGATCCACTTCCTTAGAAGCAATCACATCACATATCCAATGATATCTCTTGTTGATGTGTTTCGAACGCGAATGAAATGTCGAGTTCTTCCCGGGACAAATTACGCTTTGACTGTCACAAAGCAGCTCATAATTTTCTTGTCTGAAACCAATCTCATCAAGAAAACACTTCATCCACAACAACTCCTTACAAACTTCCGTTGCGGCTATAAACTCAGCTTCAGTGGTAGAAAGTGCAACACACTTTTGCAACCTTGACTGCCATGCCACAGCTCCTCCTGCAAATGTTACCAAGTAACCCGAAGTAGACTTACTGGAATCAACATCCCCAGCCATATCAGCATTTGTGCAATACACCAGCAATGACTTATCACCTCCAAAGGTAAGCTTCAAACTATAAGTCCCTCGAAGATATCTTAAAATCCACTTCACAGCATTCCAATGTTCTCTTCTCGGTTTCGAAAGAAAACGACTAACTGTTCCAACTGCATGAGCTATATCTGGTCGTGTATAAACCATAGCATACATCAAGCTACCAACTGCAGAAGCATATGGAACCCTTGCCATATCTTCCCTCTCTGCATCTTTACTCGAACTCTGTTGACCAGTTAGTCTAAAGTGTGTAGCAAGAGGAGTGCTTACAACTTTAGACTTGTCCATGTGAAACCTTTGAAGTACCTTCTCAATATACTTCTCCTAAGACAAGTGAATCAGTTTCTCACCTCTATCTCGAACAATTCTTATACTAAGAATCTGCTTCGCTGGACCCAAATCTTTCATAGCAAAGGACTTACTAAGCTGCTTCTTCAACTCTTGAATTATGCTCAAGTTCCTGCCCACAATCAACATGTCGTCAACATACAACAACAAGATGATAAAATCATCATCACCAAACACCTACACAAATACATAAAGATCTGAAGTAGTCTCCTTATAACTATGTTCCCCCATAATTGACTTAAACTTCATGTACCACTGCCTCGGTGCTTGCTTCAATCCGTAAAGGCTTTTTTTCAAGCGACAAACTAACTCCTCTTTTCCCTTTTCCACAAAGCCTTCTGGTTGTACCATGTAAATCTCCTCCTCCAAATCACCATGAAGGAAAACCGTCTTTACATCCATCTGCCCAACTTCTAGATCAAGGCTCGCTGCCAATCCAAGTACAACCCGAATGGATGACATCTTCACAACATGAGAAAAAATTTCATCATAATCAATCCTCTTCTTTTGGCTGAACCCTTTCACAACCAATCTAGCAGGTAGCAAACTGTTATCTTCATGCTTAATCCTTTACACCCACTTATTAAGCAACGTCTTTTTACCCTTAGGCAACCTCACCAACTCATATGTGTCGTTCTCATCAAAAGAACCCATCTCCTCTCCCATGGCTTCTATACATTTCTCTTTGTGTTCATCCTTCAAAGCTTCACCAAAGATTTATGGTTCTCCCCCATCAGTAAGTAACACATAATCACCAGGATTATACCTTGTCGACGGTCTTGGACCTCTTTCAGATCTTCTAATAGCAGGTAGGTTCTCGGTAGTTGGTGTCTCACCATGATCGTCACCATGATCACCAATACCGTCATCATCATGTGCGGGAGCATCATCTACACCTGGTGTATCAACATGAACCTCACCCTCATTCTGACCGTGGACTGATGTAGAAGGAAAAACCGATGAATCAATCAAACCTTCATTTCGTTGAGCTGGTTTTTCGGACTTCTCAATGTCCTTATTCGTTTGATCTTCCATGAACATAACATCTCTGCTCCTTATGAGCTTTTTCTCAACGGGATCATAAAATATGTATCCAAACTCATCCTGACCAAAACCAATGAACACACATTGTCGCGACTTCATCTCAAGCTTCGACCTTTCGTCTTTAGGAATGTGCACGAAAGCCTTGCACCCATAGACCCTTAAATGACCATAAGAAACATCCTTACCGGTCCAAACTCTCTCTGGAATGTCACCATCCAATGGAGCACTTGGTGATAGATTCAACACGTGAAAAATTGAGCTCAAAGCTTCACCCCCAGAAAGTCATCGGTAAGCCTGACTGCAAAATCAAACATTTGATCCTCTCGACAATCATTCGGTTCATTCTCTCAGCCAACCCATTCAACTGTGGAGTCTTAGGCGGCGTAAACTGATGCCTAATACCATGTTCCCTGCAATAAGCATCAAATGGTCCAGAATACTCACCACCATTATCACTATGGATACACTTCAACTTCTTTCTCAACCAATGCCACAAAATGCTTGAAATATCCCAAAACCTGATCCTTTGTCCTCATAGTGAAAACCCAAAACTTTCTTGAATGATCATCAATGAATGTGACAAAATATGATGCACCACCAAGAGATTTTGTCTTCATTGGACCACACACATCTGAATGCACCAAGTCAAGTATCTCGGGTTTCCTCGAAGGTGCAGAAGACTTAAACGATACTCTGTGTTGTTTCCCAGCAAAACAATGCTCACACTTCCGTAAGGGCATACCGGAGATCCCTGGAATAGCCTCCTTCTTTGACAACACAGACAATCCCTTCTCACTCATATGACCGAGTCTCTTATGCCACAACTCCATGGCATCATCATTCTCCACTGCATTAACAATGTCTTGGAGACCTTATCTTGCATCCAATAGAAAGATGAAGACTTATCACCTCGAGCCATAACCATAGAATCACGTGAGAGCTTCCATTTACCACCACTGAATAAACTGTAGAAACCCTCATCATCAAGTCTTCCCGTAGAAATCAAATTTCACCGAATATCTGGGACATGCTTAACTCCCTTAAGCATAAGTCTTGTACCAAGATTAGTCTCCAAGCAAATATCACCAATGCCAACAACCTGAGCCAAACCATCATTACCCATCTTCACCGAACCATAACTACCTGGAGTATAGGTAGTGAAAAAATCCCGCTGCGATGTAGCATGAGTAGTAGCTCCACTATCAACAACCCAACTGGTGTCTTGGCATTCAACATTAATGGCATCACCCTCAAGAAGAATAAGAAACTGATCCTCGGTGACAGTCACCCGATCTTCACCATCTCCTTGACGATTTCCTTGCTTGCTGTCCTTTTTCAATTTTCAGCAATCTTTCTTCATGTGCCCTTTCGTATGACAGTAGTGTCACTCCAAATTCGCAAATCTATTAGATTTGCTTCTGCTCCTGTTCTTCTCCTTCTTGGGATCTCGATATGAACTCCTCCCCCTTGACTCAGTAACCATAACATCTGAACGCGAGGAACTCGGATTTGACTGCCTTTTCGTTTCCTCATTCAAGACACTGTTCTTCACTAAGTCCATCGAAATAGCACCATTCGCTGCGGAGTTACAAAGAGACATCGTGAACACTTCCCAAGAATCCGGTAATGTACCAAGAAACCACAAACCGTGAATCTCATCTTCAAAATGAATACCCATGTCAGACAGCTTGTTGATTAATCCCTGAAACGCATTCAAGTGATCCGTTATCGGAGTACCATCCTGATACCTCAACTCAATCAACTTCTTGATCATGAACATCTTTTTATTCCCGGTCTTCCGAGCATACAACTGCTCTAGCTTCAACCACAAAGAACGAGCATTAGTCTCTGTTTCAACATGATGCAAAACATTATCATCTATCCACTGCCTTATCGAACCACAAACTTGTCGATGCAACAATTTCCACTCATCATCCGTTTTCTCATCGGGCTTCTTCTCCTGAAAAAACGGTATGTGTAATTCTTTCACGAAAAGCAAATCTTCCATATTGCCTTTCCATGTATGATAATTAGCACCATTCAAACTGATCATTCTGCCCATATTTTCAATCTCTCACACAAGCAGAACCAATAACCAAAAGTTACCGAAATCCAAAGCTCACAACTTCTCGCTCTGATACCACTATGTTGGGGAAACACGAAACGCGACAGCGGCGCAACGGAATACAGTTTCCCACACTTGTGTGATTCTGTGAGAAAAATATCTAATAAGGCAGAAACAAGCAAAAACGAAATGAGACGACACCACAATTTTTACGTGGAAAACCTTCTCGATGTAAGAAGGAAAAACCACGGGACCGTAGTCCACTCCAAATCCACTATATCAAATAGTTTTGAGTACAACCACGCCCTCCCTGTTCAACAGAACAACTCCATAGAATAAGGCTCAACAATAGCAATCTCCAACACAAAGAATCAACAAGAAAGCTATACAAAAGCTCAGAAATATGCAGCCTCAAACGACCTCATGTTCACTAGGATTCCGGTCACCATATCTGATCTCCACCGTTAAAATCTTAGATAAACAAGTCAGGAACACCTCTGCAAAATTTCAGCTCCAGAAGAGAAGATCTCAACCTTTCCCAAACACCCACACTGGTTGAGTTCGCTTCAAAACAGAACAGCTCCACTAAAACTCCTATATACAACAAACCAACCGTTAAAATGCAAAACCCACCATTGAATCTGAAGATCACTTAGGCATGAAGCTTCCCTCAAAGTTTCATCAAGATCAGGACTCGTTTGATAGTCCGATCGTCACTTTTTCTGAATCTGGCGACCCCTGTTTTTCTCCTTCTCTTCACCCTTTTCTTGTCTCTCTCTTTCTTCTTTTTATTTGTTTCTTCTTGTGTGTGTATTCAACCACCAATCAGCCTGAGAAAACAAATATAAAACATATTTACATATTATAATAATAATAATATGCTAATCCCATCATTTCCTCCACTAGGAAGGATTGCCGACAACCATTTGATCTAGATCCGCAGAGTTGTTCTTTGGTTGATGGAATTGTGGTCTTAATCTAAGTGTAGAGCTTTGGGTTTTCTTCATCTAGACCTTTCTTGTATTCGTTAAATCTAGATCTTTAGTTTCTTTGTGCCAATTTTAGTTTAGTTGAGTAATTAGTTTTGTCCTTTAGTTGTTCGTTTATCAGTTCTAGTAAGGCTAACTTCGTGTAGGGATGCATAGTTCTTGGTTTAGACATTTCAGGATTAAGATTAGGTGTAAAGGAGTTAGATTCACGTTTGTATTTTTTGTGTTGTCTAGTCGGAGTTCTTAGATTTATAGTTTGCGGTCTACCTTTGCTTACGGTTCTCTCCAATGCTCGGAGATTTCCTTTTAGTTTTTCTAAGAAATTGTAGTATTGTCGCGTTTTTTTCTTTTCCGCTTTTCCATTTTCTGGAGTGTTTTCCTTTAGTTTTGGTTTAAAGTGGTTTTGTCGTTCGTTTGTGGGTTTTGTTACCCGTATGTGTGTTTTAGTCCGCGAAAGAATTTGTCCTTACAGCCTTAGTTGCCGGATGCCTTTTGGGTTAATTTTCGGTATATCCGGTTCAAAAAATTTTTTTTCGTCTGAATGGATACTTATATTAACATGGAATGATGCGTTTTTTGAATACAAAAGCCGGCAGAAGACAAACCTTTCTCCGGAAACTAAGCCGGCGGATTAACATGATATCCCCGGAAACTAAAGCCCATAAAGGGTTGCTACTCCTACAACTATAAAAGAAATAGATCGATACGATCAGGATCTAACAATAACCAAACAAGCTTGCACATCTTGACTCTCACAAAGAACAAGAAGCGAGATATATCGTCGTTTCCCACGGCCCACCGAACGATAACATCAACTACCTGGAGACTAACAGAGAAAAATCACTCTCGAAACACAAACCCAAGAACCAAAGCTTCACAACCCGACAAGAAAGAACCTAAGAAAGTTCCCCTAAATCTCTTTCGGATATGGTACTGACACAATCTCATGCGCCCGGAAACACCTAGATAGAAGCCCAAATCTAAAGACCAAATCTCCAACGAAGCCTAACCAATCCAAGACCACGAAGTCTAGACTAAAACAGAAAAAAACCGGATCGAAAAGCACTCACCAAGCAAACCACGAAGAACCAATCTGATGCAAGCTATCAAGTTAGAGCCAAAATTGACCATCTATCTATCCTTTATAGCAGAGGTTACTTTAAATTAATCTAGAGCCGATAAACCTAGCCTCAAAACCTCGACAAGAGCCGGATCCAGACCATCCCAAAACGGCAAACCACGCACATGACCACTTACCTAAAACCGTGAGCGACAACGGCAACCTCAGATCCGGACCAACTAGCACCACGAGAACAAGAACTCAGACGGGAGAATCCCGGTAAGGCTCGGCCAGAAAATCACCACGAAGAACGACGCAACAGAAGCCTCGACACCATCCACACCCAAAGGTCACAACGGAGAGAGAAACGCGGTGGAGGATAAGAGACGACACAAATGCAGGCCTGCGAGCCAAGGAAGTCGCTGACGGTGCAAAGGGGACAACGGCGAGGAGGAGATAGCGGTGGCGAGCGTCTACAGCCAAGGACCTCCGGAGAACCGTCGCAAAAGCCGAGAAGGAGGAAATAGGCAGAGAAGAAGGTAACGGCGACAAGCATCCTCTCCCCGGCAACGGCTAAAGCCGCCGGCCGGGGAGAATACGACGATCTGAAAAGGTGGGTTGGCGGCGGCTTCAACTTCTAGAGAGGAAAAACAGAGTATACCCTATCTAAAATCGTTGATCCGGTCCAGTTATATTTTCCAATTGTTTTTCAATATATAATCTACCAAATGTCAATAAAAAAATTATATACTCGCAAAAACAATTAAAATATACTTAAAGTAGACAAAAAAAACATGTATTGTTATATTTATTACCAATCAAAGTCTTGATTTTAATTGAAAATATGCACATTTGGCGGTTTTACACTTGTATACATGCTCCACCTGAATGACATTCTTGAGACTATCCGCTTGTGTTAAGCTAAACTTGAGTTTGTTTTTCTCAAATCCCCAAATAATTTTTTTTTTTTTTTTTTGCTTCTTTGGTCTACATCTAAAATGATACTTTGGTTTTGCTGAAACAATCATACTCTTTTAGTTAGATATTATAATTGGTTGAATTACGCTATGCTATCGAATATTTTTGAGCGGTTCTTTAAAAAAAAAACATACGGTCCATACTACTCCTTAAACTTTCTTAATGACATCAAAGACACTAATTTACATAAGAAAATACACAAATCAAGAAAGGAACATATTCTGAAGAACACTACAATAAAATAAAAGATGCAAAAATTCACAATATATCAAACAAAAGCATCTTCCAGTAGAGAGTGAGATGTAAAATCAGACGTTGTGGGAGTTGTCGGGCTTGGGGCGAGGAGACAACACCGGAGAGGAGGTGGTGTAGATGGTTGCCCCGGGAGGGGGAGCAGGAGCTCCATACACCTGCGGATTTGTATAAATTTCACGACGACCACGAGATTTGCCAAGGAAATAGCAGCCGAATCCAAGAAGAAGACATAAGAAAATTAGAGGAAGAGATATGACGACCACCAAACCCATCGATCTTGAGATCTAGTTTCAAATTTTTCTTCTCTGGTTGATTTTTATTTATTTATTGGACTCTTTCTCTTGGTCTGATTCTATTCCATGTAGATATATTTATATGTATGGTTTAGTGGTAAGACTCTGGAAGCATCCGATGCTTTCCTGTCCGCAACGTTTATGTCTTGTAAAGCATAACGTTCGAGTCGCAACGGTCATTTATATTTTTGTGTGGTCCTTTATAACATTCTCTAATTTAGATTTTTATAAGATCAATTAAAGAATGTTTCATGAAAAAAGATTAGCTTAGAACTTACGATGAGTAAATACTTTCCTAGAAAATATAGGCATGTTCATTCAGATGCAAATAAATACTATAGGACTTCTAGTCAAGACTTGTTTAATGAAACATATCATATAATAATTCTGCTCAATTTTTAAATTCTTGTATTATTTCCAACTCGCCAACAATCTCAATCGGCCTGATTCTATTTCAACACACAGCTTTTGTCTCATTTTTCAAAGAAAATTAATGGTTTATTCATCACAAATAACCAAATCCAAACAAATATTACGTATGATCCGATATTGAACAGATTATTGGTAAATTGATCCAAACCAACTGAAACAGCATCTAAATCAAAGCATGAAATCCAAATTGCATTCACATTTTCCAATGGACTCAACCAAAGCCATGGAAAGTAGTAAACTCTGGAGCAAATAAACAGCGATGAGAGAAAGAGTTACTTCTCAGAGAAGACCAAAACCACCCCTAAGAGCAAGAACCAGATGAAGAACAGAGCCTCCCTCTATGTTGTAGTCTTTTGCTGTCTTGTCATCAGCTAGCTGTTTTCCGGCGTAGATGAGCCTGCAAATCCATGAGAATTGGTGTTATAAGTAATAACTTGATGGCAATACAAAGGAGCTGCATTTTTCACTCGAGACAGATATCTTCTGTTGGTCATGAAAAGTTAAGGAAGAGAGCTAATAGTGTTCAAAAGGAACGCAAAATGGGAATCCATTACAAGAAAAGAAGTAATTTTAACCTTTGTTGAACAGGAGGGATGCCTTCTTTCTCCTCAACACGTTCCTTGATCCGATCAATAGTGTCGGTTGGTTCGATATCAATCTCAATTTCTTTTCCTGTGAGAGTCTTGACCTTTATCATGGTCCCACCCCTAAGCCTCAAAACCAAGTGAAGAGTCGACTCTTTCTGGATGTTGTAGTCTGCTAGCGTTCGACCATCCTCCAGTTGTTTACCAGCAAATATCAGCCTCTGTTGATCTGGTGGTATTCCCTCTTTGTCCTGTTTACAACAATCGCATCAAGATCAAGAATTTTGATCCAATTTTCATCAACCTCACAAACAATTAGCTATTCTCAAATCGAATTTCTTCATCCGAAATACGAAATTAAGCAAACACATCAAGGATTAAGAGACTCTTAACCCAAATACACACGCTGTTGTCACACGGAAATCTAACAACTTTTAGCTTCAATCAATCAAGAATCTAAGTAGAAAACCCTCAAAACCCTATAAGTCTACCCAAAAGAAAGAAGCACGGTCAGTTAGAGAAATAGACACCTGGATTTTGGCTTTGACATTGTCGATGGTGTCGCTGCTTTCAACCTCTAGGGTTATGGTTTTTCCTGTCAAGGTTTTGACGAAGATCTGCATTTTCCTCTTTTTCTGATTTTCTCTATGATTTAGGGCTGTGAATATATAAACTCGAAAGTCTTCACAAAATGGAATTGTTTGAAAAAAAGATTTGGAATAGATCCAGATTTCCTGATAAGCGTTTCGTCTACGCTATTTCTTCCTTCTTTTTTTCGGTCAAAACCCTATTTCTTCCTTCTTTTTCCTTTATTTTTGAACGAACCAAACTTGAATTAATCGAAAAAGGGTGTTAAGCCCGAGAGTTTACAAGAGCAGACAAAGCTGCTTTGGCAATAGAGTCTGCATCAGCATTTTCTAAATGAGGAATAAACTTGTAAGAGATAGAATCCAAAGAGCTGCCAATGACATGGATGTCACCGAGGATACTTTGGAGCTCAGTTCTTGTGCCATTGGAGACAAGAAGAGAGACAAGGGATTTAGAATCGGAGTAAATCTTCAGATGTCGAAATCCAGCTGAAACTGCGTCAAATATTGCGGCCTTTACCGCCAGTGCTTCTGCTACTAAGGCAGAGAGCACACATGGTCGGTTGATCGAACTGTGCCTGATGGTACCATACTGAGAGTGTTTAAAAATCCATCCAAAACCTCCATCACCTGTGCTAGAAGACCAAGCTGCATCAACAAAGCATTTAGTAGCATATGAGGAGCTAAACTCGGTATGATTTCGTCTGGTTAGAGCGGTTGTTGATGATACAGGTTTTATGACCTGAGCTTCTTGCCATGACCGAGCATCCACCGTCGCCTTGTGGATTATGTCCTCTTCGCTATAGTAGCGGTTTTCAAATAAGAGGTTGTTCCGGGCTTTCCATAAGTGCCAACAGATCCAAGCATGGATGTGGGCTGTAGCAATGCCAGTGGGTGGGAGAGGCTTCAGTGTCTTGGCGATGGTGAGAAAGGAAGCCAGCGACGTCAAGGCTGGGTCCGGTCTCGTCACTGTGGGTGCCAGATTCCATACTTTGTTTGCAAACGGACATTGTAAGAGGAGAGGCATCTCTGATTCTTTCCAACCGCATCGTTTGCATTTATCACTTACTTCCATACCTCTAGCCTGCAAATTCACACCAAGAGATAGAGCTTTGTGCTTTACCTTCCAAAGAAAATGTTTTAGCTTAGGAGCTGACTGTAGGTCCCAAATAGTTTTCTGCCAGAGAAAGCCCTCTTGCGTCGGTGGAGAGCTCTGCATCTTAGTAAGGGCATAGCCTGACTTTGTCGAGTAGACACCGGTGCTATTTGGCAGCCACGCAATGTGGTCTTTCATTCCCAAGGAGTTGGGTACTATTTTGCATATCATCTCCTCATAATGAGGTAAGTTTTGTTGTATAGTTGCTCGGTTCCATTCCATTGAATGAGGCAGAAACAGATCAGCTACGGTCATAGATTGTTGGGTCCGTGATGGTGGTCCGAAGGGAGCAAGAGGGAGGTCTGGTCTCAGCCAAGGCTCTCCTCATACCTTGATGTCCTGTCCAGAGCCAACAACCCAGCATATCCCCTGCTTAAGCACCTCTCTACCAGCTATAATACCTCTCCATCCATGAGAGGCTGTGGGTGGAGGAGAGCAGTTCATGAAATCGCTAGAGTGACAGTACTTACCCAAGAGGGTTAAGCTGAGGATGGACGAGGGATTCTTAAGGATTCTCCAAGAAATTTTTGCAAGTAGTGCATCATTGAAACTCTCAATTTCTCTGAAACCAAATCCACCCGCATTCTTCGGGAGGGTGAGTTTGTTCCAAGAAACCCAACATAGCTTTTTTACATCCGGTTTACAATCCCACCAAAACCGGGTTAACACCGATTGGATTTGTTTGCACAAGGAAACCGGAAGTTTGAAACAAGACATAGCATAAGCGGGCATTGCTGCAAGGACTGATTTGAGGAGGACTTGCTTTCCGGCTCCAGATAAGAAGCTAGACATCCAGCTATGTGATTTTTGACGTATCCTGTCCACTATACTTGCAAAAATGTCTCTCTTTTTCCTACCAAAGTGCTCCGGTAGACCCAAATACTTCCCGATGCCGCCCTCATTTTGAATTTGTAACGTCTGTTTAACTCTAGCACGAGCTTCAATCGGGGTTTTAGAGGAGAAAGTGATGGCTGACTTTTGCAGATTTATGCATTGTCCTGAGGCCATTTCATATCGATGCAGTATGCGGAGCAGGGAGGAGCAACTAGCTGAGTCCGTTTTGCTGAAAAACATAGTATCGTCTGCAAAAAGGAGATGGTTTAGTGCTGGTGATGCTCTAGCTGCCTTCAAACCCGCAAGCCTACCCTCTTCCTTAGCATTATTACATAAGCCGGAGAGAACCTCTGTACACATAATAAAGAGGTAAAGTGAAAGAGGGTCTCCCTGTCTCAGGCCGCGCTTTGGGATAATGATAGGTTCTAAGTTTTACCCTATTCTAAACTGCAAGTGAACAGCAATGTCAAAGTAGTATATAGGGTTATCGAATCCACAGGGACACTAGGTCTCGATAGATCAGAACAGTAGAGACTAATACCAGAAATAAGCAGATGGTGAAGTAAATAAATTGCGAAGCAAGAAAGTAAACAGTAGCAAGTTGGTTGTGAAAGCAATAAACTAAAAGCGTCAAGCCTAGGGTATTCTCAGGAAATCAGACAAGCAGACAAGCTAATCAGTCAGGATCTAATTAAACTCAGTTCTAGAACTCAAATCACGGAAATAGAATTAACCAAATCTCTTTGCGAAAACTCTCTAAGTCTAAGTGCAGTAACCCAAATCTCTTTGCAATTACTAACAGATTAAACTAGCATTAAGTTCAAGTTCGATATGTTCACAATTAAACTAAACCAAATCTCTTTGCGAATAATTTAATTGCTCAACCTAAATAGTTCAGATTCTAAAACACACTCTCGTGTCGAATTTAGCAACCTAAGATCTAGATTCTAATTGATCAGGTTAGAACTAGCTTTAAGCACAATCTAGTTTGAAGAACATTCTAATCATATGAATCCTTAACTGAATCAAACAAGTCTAGCAAGTCATCAAACCCTAATGAGAAACCCTAAGCCTAACTATGGATCTACTCAGACATGATTGATGAAAACATAATCATAGAAATAATAGATTGCATATAAGAAATTAAATAGATAAAGGGGTTCGAAATCTTCTCCAAAATAAGTGAATACAGGAAATAGATCAGCCCCAAAAGCTCTAAAAATCTCTTAGCTCTAAGTATGAAAGCGTAAGTAAAATAAACACCAAAATCCTCTATATATATGCCTAATCTCGGCTGGGGCTTCTGTGTAAATACTGGAACTATCTTGGGCTTCTTTGCAAATCTTCATAACTTCATTAAACCGACGCGTACGGCCCATCTCGCTAGTGTGTCGACCGATGCACAAGATGTGTCGGTCGATGCATGATCAATAAATCGGACAGTGAGTTAAGCTCTCGGCCAAAACGTCCCAAAAGTCCCAAAATGCTCCAAATATCTCCAATTAGCTCCAAACCTGATTAAACCTGTAAAAGACTCTAAACAAAGACAAAAGACACTAAAAACACATCTATATCATGGTCTAAAATGGGTAAAAACCATGATATATCAACTCCCCCACACTTAGCCTTTGCTTGCCCTCAAGCAAAACAAAGAACTAAAATGTAGTGAAGAGGTTTGAAAACTCTTCAGAAACTCATTTTGTCGTAGAAGCAGCAGCATTCAGATTCCCCTTAGTAATCCACATGAAAGAATCAACCTGCAGACATCAAGACCAACATATACTTCCCCCACACTTAGCAACTGTCCTAAGTAAACTCCACAACCACATTCACGCATTCAAATTCTCCCTACTGACTTCTGCATATATTTAAGTGCGGTCTCACCTAAGGGGTATCGATCTAAAGGCACATGGATTCTTACCTTGCCAGCTCTAGACCACCAAACTGTCTTTCTTTAGTCCCTTTCTTCTCTTTCCCTCCCTTAACAACTGATTTTTCCCCACTGGGTATCATTTTATTTTTTTTATCAGTGTTCTTCCCGTTTTGGGGTGTACTTTGGACACATTCCATGGATCACATGAGAGAAAATAGTGTTTGCTACCATTCCCATGACCACTTCAGAGTTACTAACTCATCCGCAGTTTATTACTTTTTTTTTTTTTTACTTTATGGAAGGGGAGAAGGGAACCAAATAGGACAGGTTTACAGGCTGTGTCAGAACCAGCAAAGGAGTCCGACATAAAGTATACCAAGCCCTTAGGTGAGAAATCTAAAGTCAGGATTAAATTGAAGTCAGTAAAAGATCCTCTGATACCTGAAGCGATGTGGGTGTTCTCAGTAGGCTGATCTGTGTCAGGGATTTCTAATAGTCATAGATGATCTGCAGCTTCATCTCAATGGTCACTTAAGTTCCTGCAAATGCTGCTAATCTTCTCAAAAAATCATTGTTTCCTACTTAAACAAATTTTGACTCGAAAAACAAATTTTTAAAATTTAACTGACTCTAAGAAAACAAAAGAAAGTAATTAGTAGAACCTCCCCCACACTTAAGACACACTGTCCCCAGTAGTGTCAAGCAAGGGATCGGTTAAAAGAAAGAAAACAAAAATTTGTTAATGGAATGGTTAGTTCTCTCGGGTTCTTACCTCTGTCGCAGTCAGGCATCGATCGTTGCACTAGGTGCACCGACCGTTGCTGTGCGATTTTCGTTTGGGATCGATCGTTGCTCAGGACCGCAACGATCGCTGCAATGCGATTCTTTCGTATTGTGACGATCGACACAATAGTGTGTCGATCGACGCACTGCGTTTTCACGAACAGTCAGCAAGTTAGCAGGTTAGTCCGTCTGTTTTTTGTCAATTTTGGTCCCTGCAAGCTGAAAACACTAGAAACAGAGTAAAACCGAAGAAACAAATGTATTTGATCAAGCATAACCATCCAAACATAATAGAATCCTAAGGAAAATAAGAAAATGCAAAAACAAAAGTGCAAGAAAAGATAAAAGTCAGAATACAGAACCGAATGTCTGAAAACGGAGATCAATCTCACTCGCTCACATCATCTATCCCAGTATACCTCTCGGGATCACTGGCATCCTCTGGAGATCGCTGTCGAGGACGTCGGTCAGGTACGGGCTGATGGATCTGTGGTGGCCTCCTGCAGCTGCAAGTACGCATGAAGTTCCAAAGAACTCGAAACATACCATCTGATCTCTCTCTCCACTATGCCTCAGAGTATGCATCGTAAGCCATTGCAGGCTCTGGAAAGGGACCCACATCCTCGACTGGGGCAGGCGCTGGCGCAGGAGTAGGGGCAGCAGAAGTCGAAGCTCGTGAGGAAGGCTCTCCCAGCGGATGAGCCATAGTCGGAATCCCACGCTGCGCAGACTCAGGAGGCTGAAATCTCAGTGCCTCTAATGTGTCAATCTGTGTCCATCTGGCAGCAGGAAGCTCTATACCAGTCCTCCCAGTGGTCGGATCAGTGTAAACCCAAATGCGCCCCTCCTTGAGCCAGGTAGCGCTCTGCAAATGGCTGAGATCCAGGAACTCCCGAGCTGTATCACGCTCTGTGCCATGAAGAGGAATCCCACAATACTCAAAAATGGGAGTAAGTAAACTCCCTACCGTCTCAGTACCAGCTCCATCAAACGGCTTCAGCTGCAGATCAACTAAATGATGTGCGAAAATAGCTCCCAAGTTGAGACCCGTAGTAGGATCTCTCACGCCAGAACCTCTAAACTGATCTCTCAGCCCCATAAATAGCAGCTCCATCTCATATTTGCGCATCTTGTTGGCCTCAAACTTGCAAAGCAAGCTCCAACACAAGATACGCGAGACATATCGCAGCACCGGATGTCTCATCTGCACTACTGGTGTGGTCCTGGAGTTGTATCGACCGCTGCCAATACTCTCCCAGAATGTGCGAGCCTCAACCGGATCCCACTCGAGTGGCATGGCGATGCGCCTCGGCTCAGTACTGAACCCGTAGATCCTGCAAAGATCAAGTAGAGGAATACGATACCTGACTCCCCAACTCATGAAGGTGAATGCACCCACTGTAGCGCTCCTGTTGTCGGGATCCGAGTAAACCACTCTGCAAGTGGCCAATAACTGCCTGGCCAGCTCAGGATAGAGATCATAATGTCGCATCGGCATTGTCCCTAGACCAATGCCTCTGCATACAGCGAGTACCTGCTCATCAATACCCAGAGTCTTGCAGGTGGAGTAGTCAGCGAACTTGGTCGGCTTGAAGATCATCCCACACCAACCACTGTAGAGAAGCGAGTCATACTCGTCCCACTGACTGAGCAACGGCCGCTCGGTGAACTCAGCGGTCTTGAAGAAACGTATAAGGTCCTCCGGCCACTGTCTGGTCGTCTGAATCGGTTTGGTGTCTGCTCTGGGCCAAGGTAAAGCAATTGGGGGCCCGTATCTGGCGTATGGTGCGGGTGGCTCTGACTCTCTGCTAAACCATTGAGGCGGTGGGGTGTAGTGTCGTGTTGCTGTGGAAGCTGTGGCTCGCTTCTTGCGGGGTTGCCTTTGAGACGCCATCTGCAAAAACAAAGTTCAAACATTTATAAGTCTCGGCAAAATTTCACTGTGAAATCGCGAAGCATCGACCGTTGCATCTAAGGCATCGATCGTTGCAAGGCGATTTCACTTTATCGAACATTTCCCAAAATCGCAAAGCAACGACCGTTGCTCTAGATCAACGACCGTTGCAAGGCGATTTTGCCGCAAACAAATCATCAAAATCAGTTCAAATCCAAGCCACATTGCCTCAAATCAGTTCAAAATCATCATCCATCACCCTAAATCGTTCTAATTACGCATGCATCATCAATTTTCGGTTCAAAAATCTAACACCTAGAACCCTAAAATCCAATCCGAAAATTTGAGAAATAGAAGTTCATTACCTTGGATTCTTGAGATATGAGCTAGATACAAGGGTTTAGAGTGTGAAATAGGAAGTATTAGCAACTGAAACGAAGAAAAATGATGAGAAATGGCGATTTTTGGGTGTGGAGCTTTCGGTGTACGGTCAATCGGAAATGAGGAAGAGAAGAGAAAGGGTTTAAGGCACTTACCTGGTCGTGGGTGCAACGATCGTTGCTTTCGGGGCAACGACCGTTGCTGGTCAAATCAAAATTGATTTACCGGTTTAGCGCATACCTTAATTTTGCAATTGAACCAATTGCAACGACCGTTGCTTAGAAGCGACGATCGTCACAATGCGATTACCCCTCTTCGTCAAAATCTCCTTGCAACGACCGGTGCACCAAGTGCATCGATCGTCACACATCTCCAGACTCGAGTTCTGCATCTGAAACTTAGCAAAAACAAAAACAAAAACGTGAAATCCTAAGAAAAACACCAAAAATAAGGAAGAAAAACAGCTAAACCTAACAGTGGGTTGCCTCCCACTCAGCGCTTGTTTAAGGTCATTAGCTTGACCGGACGCACAAGATCTTTCAGGCACCAAGAGATCTCGACAGAGACTTTTTCTGTCTCTGTTCAAGTCTCCTCATCCAAGGTGGCGAGTAGGCTGTTGCAGAATGCTCATGTCCAAGAAAGATGGAGTAAAATGTGCTCCAGGATCCAGAATCACAGTGTCATCCGGCTGCTCATCATCTGCATCCATGATTGTGAATGTCTGCCCATCTATCAGTGGCTTTCGCAGCTTCTCCATCTCATAACGCAGCGGCTCATATCCCAGGTGGAGGTCTATTAGACTCTGTCTAACATCTATCACCGCCCCCGCTGTAGCCAAGAATGGTCTTCCAAGCAGTAACGCTTCATCATGATCGCAGTCATATTTCAGCACAAGGAAGTCTGTCGGAACTAAGTAGTTTCCAACTCTCACTGAAATTTCCTTTAAGAGTCCTTCCGGAACTCGTATAGACTGATCAGCTAGGACAAGAGAGGTCCTAGTAGGAGAAAAATCCAGCATCCCCAGCTTCTCTGCCACATAATAAGGCATCATACTTCCAGCAGCTCCTAAATCACACAGAGAGCGTCTAAAACTGTCCTCGAAGATGGAACAGTTAAGCACAAAGACTCCAAGGTCAGGCAGCTTCTTTGGGATCTTGTTCAGTAGCACCTCACTAATGTGTTGGGGAACTACAATCACCCAGTCTCTCTGCTCGTCATCTAAAGGCAACATCCTATTTAAGTACCTTTGCACACATGGATGATAAGGTGGATCATCAGAAGTTGGAATTTCTTCCAATTCTTCACCAATCTCCTCTAGCTTCTTAAGCCTTCAATTTCCTGCCTAATCACTTCAGACACTGAGGAGTGTTGTCTAACAATCTGCGCATAAATCTCCTGTTGAGTAATCTCAGAGGCTCCAGTGAATAGGCGATCAAGCTCCAAGTCAGCATCTATGCCATTATCACCCGACAGTTCTGTCTGTTCACGTCCTGCAACGACCGACACTAAGGGTGTGTCGATCGTTGCTATCTCGACTGGTGTATCGATCGGCGCAGATGTTGCATCGATCGACGCACTGCAGCAGATTTCACCCGAGAGTTTTTGACCAAAATCCGGGATTTCTCCATCTTTCACCAACTCAGTTGTACTTAGCTCAAATTTCTCACCTAGGTGAGACCCATCATTAATGTACACAGACCAGGCCTTAATGTGAGTGTCTGCAGCTCCTTTTCCCTTCATAGCACTGGAAATCTGATTCACCTGAGTGTCCAGCTGCTTCACATGAGTGCTCAGAGTCTCAAACTTCCCATTGAGGTTCTCATAAACTGCATCCAGCTTCTTGTTACTGTCCACAGAAATCTTGTTCTGGCTCTCTAGTACCTGTTCCAACATTGTTTCCATCCTAGTCTCAAAAGCAGTGGCTGCAGGAGGTGACTGATAAGATGAAGATCCGTAGGTTCTCTGATTTCCTTGTCCATAAGGCTTCTGAAAGTTACTAGTCTGTCCAAAGCTTGAAGAGTTCTGGTTGCCTGCGAAGGCATTCTTCTGTCCTCCACCGGAAAATATGTTCCCAGATTGATATCCAAATATGTTTCCTTGGAAACCAGATCCTCCGATGTAATTCACATCTTCTTCCTGAGTGTCCTCCTCAGTCTGAATTACTTCTAACTTGAGCAAAGTGGACAGCTTTCGTTTCGCCTAGAAGAGTGCAGATTTTGTCCATCCTGGATCTCAATTCAGCCATCTCTGAGTTATCAATACTTCCACCAGGTTTCTTCCTCCTCTCATCCATAGTCTTGCAGCTATTGCTGCCAATCAGATTCTCAATCAACTGTTTAGCCTGTGTAGGAGTCCTGGTGTTGAAGTTGGCATTACTGGAATTATCCAGCGCAGACTGATATGGAAGATATATGCCTCTGAAGAAGATACCAATCAGCTGAACCTCCGTGAATCCATGGTGTGGGCAGTCACGCTGATACTGCTTAAATCTCATCCAGGCAGTCTTTAAGGGCTCCACAGCTCCTTGGGAGAAAGTGAGTATGTCCTGTCTGGACTGGTCTGAACGCGCATTGATAGGTCAAGAATTAATCCCTATACTAAACTGCAAGTGTACAGCAATGTCAAAGTAGTATATAGGGTTATCGAATCCACAGGGACACTTGGTCTCAAGAGAATCAAACCGTAGGGAATGAATACTAGAAATAAGCAATGTGATTGTATTGAAAATAGTGCAAGAAAGTAAATCAGTAGCAGAGATTATTGGTTGTGAAAGCAAGTAATTAAAAGCGTCAAACCTAGGGTATTCTCAGGAAATCAGACTAGCAGACAGTTCATTCAGCAAGGATCTAATTAAGCACAGTTCTAGAACTCAAAACACAGATATAAAATTAACCAAATTCCTTTGCGATAATTCTCTAAGTCTAAGTGCAGCAAACCAAACTTCCGTTTGCGAGAACTAACAGATTAAACTAGCAATAAGCTTGAGTTTGATATGTTCACAATTATCCTAAACCAAACTTTCGTTTGCGCAAAGTTTAATTGCCCAATTTAATTAGTTCAGATTCCTAAACCCCACTTCCGTGACGTATTTAGCAACCTAAGATCTAGATTCTAATTGATCAGGTTAGAACTAGCTTTAAGCACAATTAAATTGAAGAACAGATATAGTTTGAATCAATTGCTGAAATTGAACAAGTCTAGCAAGTCATGAAATCCTATGTGAGAAACCCTAAGTCTAACTAGGAATCTACTCAGACATAGATAATGAAAACATGATCATATGATAAGTAAATTGCATAAAAGAATAAGAGTAAAAGGGGTTCGAAATCTTCTCCAAATACAGATGATGAATTAGGTTCAGATCAGCCCCAAAAGCTCTAAAAATCCTCTGCTCTTAATTATGAAAGTGTTGTAAAGCGTATAAAGCGTATCTAATAAAAACTCTAAAAACTCTATTATATAGGCATAATCTCGGATGGGGCTTCTGTGTAAATACTGGAACTATCTTGGGCTTCTTTGTAAATCTTCAATACTTGTCAAACCGACGTGTACGGCCCATCTCGCGACTGCATCGATCGATGCTTTGAGTGCAACGATCGATGCATGATCAATTATACGAACAGTGAGTTAAGCTCTCGGCCAAAACGTCCCAAAAATCCCAAAATGCTCCAAATATCTCCAATTAGCTCCAATCCTGATTTAACCTGTAAAAGACTCTAAACAAAGACAAAAGACACTAAAACACATCTATATCATGGCTTAAAACTAGTAAAAACCATGATATATCAACTCCCCCACACTTAGCCTTTGCTTGCCCTCAAGCAAAACATAGAACTAAAACATGGTGAAGAGGTTTGAAAACTCTTCAGAAACTCATTTCATCTTAGAAGCTACAATACTCAGATTCCCCTTAGTAAACCGCTGAAAGAATTAATCACAGGATATCAAGACCAACATGTACTTCCCCCACACTTAGCAACTGTCCTAGGTAAACTCCACAATCACATTCAAGCATTCAAATTCTCCCTACTGACTTCTGCAAGTATTTAAGTGCGGTCTCACCTAAGGAGTATCGATCTAAAGGCACATGGATTCTTACCTAATCAGCTCTAGACCACCATACTATCTTTCTCTAGTCCCTTTCTTCTCTTTCCCTTCTTTAACAACTGATTTTTCCCCACTGGGTATCATTTTATTTTTTTTATCAGTGTTCTTCCCGTTATGGGGTGTACTTTGGACACATTCCATGGATCACATGAGAGATAATAGTGTTTGCTACTATTCTCATGACCACTTCGGAGTTACTAACTCATCCTCAGTTTATTATATTTTTTTTTTTTTACTTTATAGAAGGGGAGAAGGGAACTAAATAGGACAGGTTTACAGGCTGTGTCAGAACTAACAGGGAATCCGACATAAAGTATACCAAGCCCTTAGGTGAGAAATCTAAGTCAGTATTAGGGGTGAAGTCAGTAAAAGGATCCTCTGATACCTGAAGTGATGTGGGTGTTCCCAGTAGGTTGATCCGTATTGGGGTTTTCTAATAGTCAGAGATAGATCCTGCAACTTCATCCCAATGGTTACTTAAGTTCCTGCAAGTCTTGTAAATCTCCTCCGAAAATCATAGTTTCTTACTTAAACAATTTTGACTCAATAAAACAAAAAATTTTGAAAAACGGACTGACTCTTAAGAAAACAGAAAGATAAACGTCAGTAGCACCTCCCCCACACTTAAGACACACTGTCCCCAGTAGTGTCCAGCGAAGGATCGGTAAAAAGAAAATAAATTGAAAAGGTGAAATCATGTCTGTCGGGTTACCTCTGTCGCACAGCATCGATCGGTGCATTAGATGCATCGACCGTTACTTGGCGATTTTCGTGTATGGTCGATCGTTGCTCAGGACCGCAACGATCGCTGCAATGCGATTCATTTCGTGTAGTGACGATCGATGCAGAAATGCATCGATCGCTGCACTGCGATTTTGTCCGACACCTGCAAACATGACTGCACCAGAAACAAAAACAAACGTAAAATCCTAACAAAAACACCAAAAATTAAAAAGAAAAACACCAGTACCTAATGGTGGGTTGCCTCCCACCCAGCGCTTGTTTAAGGTCAATAGCTTGACCGGACGCGCAAGATCTTTCAGGCTCCGGAAGATCCTGACAGAGACTTTTTCTGTCTCTGTTCAAGTCTCCTCATCCATGGTGGAGAATAGGCTGTTGCAGAATGCTTCAGTCCAAGAAAAGATGGAGTAAAATGCGCTCCAGGATCTATTATCACAGTCTCATTCAGCTGCTCATCATCTGCTTCCAAGATCTTGAAAGTCTGTCCATCTATCAGTGGCTTCCGCAGCTTCTCCATCTCATATCGCAGTGTCTCATCTCCCAGGTGGAGGTCTATTAGACTCTGTCTAACATCAATCACAGCTCCTGCTGTAGCCAAGAATGGTCTCCCAAGCAATAAAGCTTCATCCGGATCGCAGGCATATTTCAGCACAAGGAAGTCCGTTGGAACTAAGTAGTTTCCAACTCTTACCGGAATATCCATAAGGAGTCCTTCAGGAACTCGTATGGACTGATCAGCTAGGACAAGAGAGGTCCTAGTAGGAGCAAAATCCAACATACCCAGCTTCTCTGCCACAGAGTAAGGCATTATGCTTCCAGCAGCTCCTAAATCACACAGAGAACGCCTAAAACTATCTTCAAAGATAGAACAATCAAGTACAAAGACTCCAGGATCAGACAGTTTCTTTGGGACCTTAGTTAACAGAACATCACTAATATGCTGAGGAACTACTATCACCCATTCTCTCAGCTCTTCATCTAATGGTAACATCTTGTTCAAATATTTCTGAACACATGGATGATAAGGTGGATCATCAGATGATGGAATTTCTTCCAAGTCTTCACCACTCTTTTCTAGCCTTTTCAGCTCTTCAATCTCTTGTTTAATCACTTCAGACACCTTGGGACTGTGCCAAATAGCTTGTGCATAAACATCCTCTGGAGTGATTTCAGATGTATCAGGGAATAGGCGGGCTAGTTCTGCATCAATCTCATTTTCATCCCACGGATTCTCTGCTTGTTCACGACCTGCATCGATCGATGCCAGAGGTGTATCGATCGTTGCATCGCGATCATCACAACTTCCACCCGAGAGTTTTTTCACAGAAATCCGAAAATTCTTCCTCAGTCACCAACTCAGCTGTACTTAGCTCAAATTTCTCCCCTAGGTAAGATCCATCATTAATCATTACAGACCAGGCCTTAATATGAGTGTCTGCAACTCCTTTTCCTTTCAGTGAGCTGGACATCTGATTCACCTGAGTGTCCAACTGCTTCATGTGAGTGCTCAATGTCTCAAACTTCCCATTGAGGTCCTGATAGACAGCGTCCAGCTTCTTGTTGTTGTCTACAGAAAGCTTGGTTTGACTTTCCATCAGTTGTTCCATCATAGCCTCCATTTTGCTCTCATGTGCTGTAGGTGCAGGAGGAGTCTGATAAGATGTAGATCCATAGGTTCTCTGATTACCCTGTCCATAGGTCTTCTGAAAACCTCCATTCTGTCCTCCATTTGAGAATCTGTTTCCCTGTTGATTGTTAAATCTATTACCTTGGAAACCGGAACCTCCTATGAAATTCACTTCTTCTTCCTGAGTGTCCTCCTCAGTCTGAATTACCTCTACATCTTGGGCAAAGTGGACAGCTTTCTTGTTTGTCAGAAGATTGTAGACTGTGTCCAATCTGGATCTAATATTAGCCATATCAGAATTCTCTACGGTTCCGCCAGATCTCTTCCTCCTTTCATCCATTGTTTTGCAACTATTGCTGCCAATCAGGTTCTCTATCAACCGTTTAGCTTGTGTAGGAGTTCTGGTGCTGAAATTTGCATCACTGGAATTATCCAAAGCAGTCTGATAAGGGAGATCTATGCCTCTGAAGAAAATACCTATCAGCTGTACTTCTGTGAATCCATGGTGTGGACAATCACGCTGATACTGCTTAAATCTCATCCATGCGGTTGTCAAAGGCTCCACAGCTCCTTGGGAAAAAGTGAGTATGTCCTGTCTGGACTGATCTGAGCGCGCAGCGTCGTAGAAGTGACGCAGGAACTCACTCTTTAAGGCTGTCCAAGTAGTATACTGACCAGGTGCCAGTTGTCTCAGCCATGCACTAGCGTCTCCAGCAAGACTGTGCGGAAATAGCTTAAGGAACAGATAGTCCGGGCATACTCCTTCATATTTCATGCCAGTGACTATGTCCTCAAACTTGTCAATGTGATCCATAGGCTGCTCTGATTGAAGACCATGGAAAGCAATTTGTCTCATCAGTTGGTAGTAGATAGTTTTTACCTCAAAATCATTCCTTTCGAAGGCAGGAAGCACTAGAGCTGCTCGGTTTGCATGAAACTCATCAGGTCTATTGTAATCAGCTAGTGTCCTCTCATGAACTACCATCCGGCCTTCTGGCTCAACTTCATCAGGGATCACTCGTCCCTCAGCATCAATCCTTTGCCCAGCAGCATTGTAAGGATTGCTCTCTGGATCCCTCAGGATTCCATCAGCATCTGGTATCAAGATCAAGCGTTCTTGTACCATTCTCTCTCTCTTTTCTCTTCTAATAGTCCTCTCTAGACGTCCAAGTTCTTCTAGGTTGAGATTAACTAAGCTCGAGTTCGGATTACTTCGAGTGTTCTGCGTTGGCATAAACTGTCTGTAATCGTCCAGCAACGATCGATGCTATCAGTGCAACGATCGATTCAATCTCAAATCGCTTAGCAACGATCGACGCAAGGGTGCAACGATCGATGCAAGGCGAAATTCGTACCTGCGACAGAGAGAAACAGAGAAAAAGTTAGCAAAATAAATAAACAAAATAAAATAAAAAAAACGAAAAACAAAAACGAAAAACGAAAAATTTCTAGTAAAACCCTAAGTTCGGTCCTATCGAAGACTCAAAGAGTCCCCGGCAACGGCGCCAAAAACTTAATAGGTCAAGAATTAATCCCTATACTAAACTGCAAGTGTACAGCAATGTCAAAGTAGTATATAGGGTTATCGAATCCACAGGGACACTTGGTCTCAAGAGAATCAAACCGTAGGGAATGAATACTAGAAATAAGCAATGTGATTGTATTGAAAATAGTGCAAGAAAGTAAATCAGTAGCAGAGATTATTGGTTGTGAAAGCAAGTAATTAAAAGCGTCAAACCTAGGGTATTCTCAGGAAATCAGACTAGCAGACAGTTCATTCAGCAAGGATCTAATTAAGCACAGTTCTAGAACTCAAAACACAGATATAGAATTAACCAAATTCCTTTGCGATAATTCTCTAAGTCTAAGTGCAGCAAACCAAACTTCCGTTTGCGAGAACTAACAGATTAAACTAGCAATAAGCTTGAGTTTGATATGTTCACAATTATCCTAAACCAAACTTTCGTTTGCGCAAAGTTTAATTGCCCAATTTAATTAGTTCAGATTCCTAAACCCCACTTCCGTGACGTATTTAGCAACCTAAGATCTAGATTCTAATTGATCAGGTTAGAACTAGCTTTAAGCACAATTAAATTGAAGAACAGATATAGTTTGAATCAATTGCTGAAATTGAACAAGTCTAGCAAGTCATGAAATCCTATGTGAGAAACCCTAAGTCTAACTAGGAATCTACTCAGACATAGATAATGAAAACATGATCATATGATAAGTAAATTGCATAAAAGAATAAGAGTAAAAGGGGTTCGAAATCTTCTCCAAATACAGATGATGAATTAGGTTCAGATCAGCCCCAAAAGCTCTAAAAATCCTCTGCTCTTAATTATGAAAGTGTTGTAAAGCGTATAAAGCGTATCTAATAAAAACTCTAAAAACTCTATTATATAGGCATAATCTCGGATGGGGCTTCTGTGTAAATACTGGAACTATCTTGGGCTTCTTTGTAAATCTTCAATACTTGTCAAACCGACGTGTACGGCCCATCTCGCGACTGCATCGATCGATGCTTTGAGTGCAACGATCGATGCATGATCAATTATACGAACAGTGAGTTAAGCTCTCGGCCAAAACGTCCCAAAAATCCCAAAATGCTCCAAATATCTCCAATTAGCTCCAATCCTGATTTAACCTGTAAAAGACTCTAAACAAAGACAAAAGACACTAAAACACATCTATATCATGGCTTAAAACTAGTAAAAACCATGATATATCACGCATCATCATAGAAGTGACGCAGGAACTCACTCTTTAAGGCTGCCCAAGTAGTATACTGACCAGGTGCCAGTTGTCTCAGCCATGCACTAGCGTCTCCAGCAAGACTGTGCATAAATAGCTTAAGGAACATATAGTCCGGGCATACTCCTTCATACTTCATGCCAGTGACTATGTCCTCAAACTTGTCAATGTGATCCATAGGCTGCTCTGATTGAAGACCATGAAAAGCAATCTGCCTCATCAGCTGGTAGTAGATGGTCTTGACCTCAAAATCATTCCTCTCAAAAGCAGGAAGCACTAGAGCTGCTCGGTTTGCATGAAACTCATCAGGTCTGTTGTAGTCAGCTAGTGTCCTCTCATGAACCACCATCTCTCTACCTTGCGCCCGTTCCTGACCCTGGTTTTGGTTCTGCTCCTGTTGTTGTTGCTCAGGAGGGTCAGGGATCACTCGTCCATCAGCATCAATCCTCTGCCCAGCAGCATTGTAAGGATTGTTTTCCGGATCCCTCAGGACACCTTCAGCATCTCGTATCAAGATCAGACGTTCTCGTACCATTCTCTCTCTCTTTTCTCTTCTGATAGTCCTTTCTAGACGTCCAAGTTCCTCTAGTCCGAGATTAACTAAGCTCGAGTTCGGATTACTTCGAGTTTTCTGCGTTGGCATAAACTGTCTGTAATCGTCCAGCAACGATCGATGCTATCAGTGCAACGATCGATTCAATCTCAGAATCGCCTAGTGACGATCGACGCAAGGCGAAAGTCGTACTGCGACAGAAAGAAACAGAGAAAAAGTTAGCAAAATATGAAAACAAAACGAAAAAGCAAAAACAAAAAGAAAAATTTCTAGTAAAAACCCTAAGTTCGGTCCTATCGAAGACTCTAAGAGTCCCCGGCAACGGCGCCAAAAACTTGATAGGTTCTAAGTTTTACCCTATTCTAAACTGCAAGTGAACAGCAATGTCAAAGTAGTATATAGGGTTATCGAATCCACAGGGACACTAGGTCTCGATAGATCAGAACAGTAGAGACTAATACCAGAAATAAGCAGATGGTGAAGTAAATAAATTGCGAAGCAAGAAAGTAAACAGTAGCAAGTTGGTTGTGAAAGCAATAAACTAAAAGCGTCAAGCCTAGGGTATTCTCAGGAAATCAGACAAGCAGACAAGCTAATCAGTCAGGATCTAATTAAACTCAGTTCTAGAACTCAAATCACGGAAATAGAATTAACCAAATCTCTTTGCGAAAACTCTCTAAGTCTAAGTGCAGTAACCCAAATCTCTTTGCAATTACTAACAGATTAAACTAGCATTAAGTTTAAGTTCGATATGTTCACAATTAAACTAAACCAAATCTCTTTGCGAATAATTTAATTGCTCAACCTAAATAGTTCAGATTCTAAAACACACTCTCGTGTCGAATTTAGCAACCTAAGATCTAGATTCTAATTGATCAGGTTAGAACTAGCTTTAAGCACAATCTAGTTTGAAGAACATTCTAATCATATGAATCCTTAACTGAATCAAACAAGTCTAGCAAGTCATCAAACCCTAATGAGAAACCCTAAGCCTAACTATGGATATACTCAGACATGATTGATGAAAACATAATCATAGAAATAATAGATTGCATATAAGAAATTAAATAGATAAAGGGGTTCGAAATCTTCTCCAAAATAAGTGAATACAGGAAATAGATCAGCCCCAAAAGCTCTAAAATCTCTTAGCTCTAAGTATGAAAGCGTAAGTAAAATAAACACCAAAATCCTCTATATATATGCCTAATCTCGGCTGGGGCTTCTGTGTAAATACTGGAACTATCTTGGGCTTCTTTGCAAATCTTCATAACTTCATTAAACCGACGCGTACGGCCCATCTCGCTAGTGTGTCGACCGATGCACAAGATGTGTCGGTCGATGCATGATCAATAAATCAGACAGTGAGTTAAGCTCTCGGCCAAAACGTCCCAAAAGTCCCAAAATGCTCCAAATATCTCCAATTAGCTCCAAACCTGATTAAACCTGTAAAAGACTCTAAACAAAGACAAAAGACACTAAAAACACATCTATATCATGGTCTAAAATGGGTAAAAACCATGATATATCAGATAACCCTTCCTTGCGGAGCACCATTGATAAGGAACGAGTAGGATACTGAAGATACACACTCCATGACCCACTTAATCAACCTAGTGCTGAAACCGAACCATTGTAACACTTATTTCAAGAAATCCCACTCAATTCGGTCGTAAGCTTTGCTCATGTCTGTTTTCACAGCCACATAGCATCTTTTCTTTGCCCCTGAGACCCGTAAGTAGTGTAGGATTTCATGAGTGACCAAAACATTATCCGTTATGGCTCTATCCTGGACAAAGGCGGATTGCTGTGGGGAGATGATCACCGGTAGGATCAGCTGAAGTCTCTTGGTTAAGATCTTGGCTATGATCTTGTAGTGGGTTGAGCATATGGCAATAGGTCGATAATCCGAGACTTTCTTTGGTCCTTTGATCTTTGGAATCAGCCTCACATGGGTTTCGTTATGACGTCGATGGAGTGAGTTCAACTCAAAGAAAGATTTGATGTCTCGGACTATGTCATCACCTATAATATCCCAATAGGAGTGATAGAATCCAGCTGAGAAACCGTCTGGTCCCGGGGCTTTGTCGGAGTTTATGGACAGGGTCGCTTCTTTAATTTCCAAAGCATCCGGTATACGATCCAAGGATGTGTTCATCTCAGGGGTGATTTTTGCTGAAATAGCTTCTTGTACCACATCAAGATTGCCGTTAGATTGAGAGGAGAAGATGTCCTCATAGAAATCTGAGATGGCCTACACAATTTGATGTTCTTCAAAGACAGCAACTCCCTGTTTGTCCTCAATAACCGAGAATTTATTGACCGCCTTTCTACTCTTTGTTATCTCGAAGAAGAAACGAGTGTTACGGTCTCCTCCAATAAGCCATTGAATTCTGCTTCGTTGTCTCCAATAACTCTCTTCTTCTTCGTAAGCTGTTGTCAGTTTCTTGTTGAGGGAGGTGATAGCTTCTAAATCTGGCGGATTGGCGAACAGCTCTGCATCTAACGCAATTTGTGTTTCCTCAATCACTTCCTTGTTGTGTGCGTTTTGAGCTTTTGTCCATTCCATTATTTTTCCTTCTGATCCGACAGAGCTTCGTGATTGTAGATTTAATGCAAGGGCTTTTCCAGTTAGCATCCACGAGCTCACGGATTTCTGGTTTTTCTCTCAGTCGTCTATCGAATCAAAATGAGCCTTTCTTCTTACTTTGCTTCTGATCGAAGTAGACCAGGAGAGGTCTATGATCGGATTCTTCGAACCGCAGGTATTCGCAACATCCTCCAGGGTATATCTCAGACCAATCTACATTCGACATTGCTCTATCCAATCTTGATTGTATGAAGTGATTGTATCGAGTGCCTCTCCAAGAGAGAGTGTTCCCAACATGTTGTAGATCCCATAGACTGTGTTGAGACACAAAGTTACGGAAAGCAACAAATGATCCTTCCCACCTTAACGGTCCGCCCTCCTTTTCTGAGTTATCAAGTAAATCATTGAAATCCCCAGTAATAAGCCAGGCAGCTGATCTATTGGCACCAATTACCATCAGTGATTCCCAGAAGCGGGCTCGTTCTTCCTGCCTCGGAGCTCCGTAAATAAAAGATATGTAGGAGATAACTCCTTTGTGGATGAGTTTTGCATCAATGAGATTTGGGGAGGAGGACAGTATCTCTATTTCAATTCCTTCTTTCCATGAAAGTGATAAGCCACCGCTAAGACCGCAAGGGGGGACAGTAAAATGATTCGTGTAATCTGTTTTCTTGAATAACTTAAGAACAACATCATCCCCATTCTTAGTCTCCATTAGAAACAATATGTCCGGAGAAAAACGAGAACGTAAATTCTTCAGACGACGAACTGTCGGGTTGTTTCCAATCCCTTGGCAGTTCCAGCTCAAACACACTAAGGGAGAGGATTTGGTGGGGACCGAAAATCCACCACCCGTCTGCTTACAGCCGGTATGAGACGTATCGTTGGGTTTTGATATACCATGGATTTTAGGGATTTTAACCATGGTATATGTGTTATTTATCGAGTCTGTTACTATGTTTTAGAGTCTTTTCAGGTGTTTATTAGGTACAAGCACATTTGGAGCATATTTGGTGATTTAGGCACTTTCTGGAGCTAATTGGAGTATTTGGCCGAGAGATAGAGTTTACTGTCCGAAACAGAAAAAGGTGTCGATCGTTGCATGCCTAGCATCGATCGATGCACCAGCGAGATGGGCCAAAAGACGGTTTAATAAAGAATGATGAAATTGCAGTTTTGCCCAGAAGTTCCTGATATTTACAAAGAAGCCCCAAAACGTGTTTTAGGATTAGAATTAGGTTTTACAGCCACTGGTTAGGCTAAGCTTTTTCTTACGTTAAGTTTTACTCAGAGAGAGTTGAGGGGCTGATCCTGATCTCGAAAGAGACTTGATTTTGAACCCCAGTTCTTATTTGATTATATGATATTTGGTTTTCTACTTATGATACTTTCTGTCTCGATGAATATGTCTGAGTAGATCACCTGTTAGGTTGAAGGATTCTCATTAAGGATTTCAGAGAATTATAGTTTAATTAATCTATAGAGATTCAAATCTGCTAGTTCTTTATCTAAGTTGTTCTTAATGCTAAATCTGAAGTAGCTAATCAGAGTTATGATGTTAGGTTGATTAATTCAGCGGAAGTTGGTTAATTTAACTAGAAAGAATTTAGGTAAGCAATTAAACTGTTCGCAAACGGAAGTTTGGTTCAGGTTAATTGTGAACATATCAAACTTGGAATCAATGCTAGTTTAATCTGTTAGTTCTCGCAAACGGAAGTTTGGTTTGCTGCACTTAGACTTAGAGAATTATCGCAAAGGAATTTGGTTAATTCTATATCAGTGTTTGAGTTCTAGAATAGTTATTGATTGGATCTAGATAGATTGATTGATTGCGTTCCTGATTCCCTGAGAACCCCTGAAACCTAACGCTTCGCCTTCTTGCTCACAAACTCACTTGATTTACTTTGCTATTTTGTTACTGTTTTCACATCTGCTTCGCTTAATTTAATCTGAACTGCTATTAATCTATTGTGTGACTGAGAGTCCTCGTGGGATTCGATACCTTATATACTACGATTGCATTAACTGTGCACTTGCAGTAGAATAGGGAAAACTATACACCTATCAAGTTTTTGGCGCCGTTGCCGGGGACTCTTTGAGTTCACCTATAGATTTAGTACTAGGAATTAGACTAAGCATTCCTTTTAATTTTCTTGTTTATTCACGTTTTTGATTTTTGGATTCGCAGGGATTCGCACTGCATCGATCGTTGCTCACCTTGCATCGATCGACACAAGGCGAGAACAGCGATGCTGAGATCTGAGACGTTCAATAGGTTCCGCGCCATGGAACCTGTGATTTTGATTCGCGGTGAAAACGGCGTTCTACGAGACCAAGAGGGTCATATATGCAACGCAAAAGGTCAGAAAATAGATGGGGAAGGAAACCCCATCTTACCAGATTACCATGTATTGGTTGGGCAAGTAGCTGAGATGCAGAGTAAAATAGATGACATCCACGACATTTTACTTAGGGAGAGACAGTTCCGAGCCGAGGCAGAAACTGATAAATTTGCAGAGGTACACTATATGGTTGGAGCCAGCTCTTATGGACATACATTGGGACATCAGCAGAGACAAGGTTCTAGGCATGCTCAAGGATCAAGAGACCATAACTATACTTCCTATCTGGCACCTCCTACACAAAGGAGCAAACTGGAGATGATGATAGAACAATCAATTGAAAAGCAACAGCAGAACACAACTTCTTTCAGCTCGAAGCTAGAGAACCTGTACACTAATTTGAATGAGAAATTTGAATCCTTGAGCACTCGTATGAAGCAGCTGGACACACAGATGGATCAAGTTTCAAGTTCTACCTCAAGGAAGGATCCTCAAGAAGCTCATGCCAGCAACATTCCCATTCAGGATGACACACAGATAGATCATGGATCATGTCTAGCCGTTAAGGCTGTGGAATTTGTGGAAGACAGAGAGGGATTTGATTTACCTGAGTTTGAAAGCTTCGATGCACCTGACTCAACAGAGATTGACATGGACCTCTTGACTTGGATAGTTCAGATTGAAGCGGGACCAAGCCAAGGAGAGAAATTTGAGTCTGAGATGGCTGGAATGGACCAAGAAGCGGATAAACCCGAGACTATAGTTGAAACACGAGCTGAGACGATAGCATCGATCGATGCATCACAAGCACCGATCGTTGCACCCCGAAAGGAACCAGTTTCACTCATATCTCAAGGACCTACTAAGGAAAGAACCTATAAACCTCCATTGCCATTCCCGAAAGCTCCCGTTAAGTCCAAAGATGTGGTTCAGTGCACAGTGGTGGTTGACAAGAAGATGGTGGTTCCACAAGAGCCTATTCTAACATCTTCAAGGCCTAAAACTACTCATAAACAAAAGACCCCGAACATCAAAACTTTGCCAAAGGTAAAGCATAAATCCTCTAAGTTTAAACCTCCTGACTCCACTGTTTTGAATGCAGGAAAGAGCGTTAAAACACCCAAGTATCAATCTCACCCTACATTCCTCCCGACGTTCCTTGGACGACATCATGCTGCTACTGCTTACACACCACCATGGATGATAAGGCATTCACAGAGACACTCAAAGTCTCTGTTGAAACCTCCATGAGTCTGACCCCTTTTCAAAAAGTCAAGCTAACGACTTGAAACAAGCGCTGAGTGGGAGGCAACCCACTGCTAAGTTTAATTATTTTTCCTTTTCATTTTTGTTTTTTTTCTTAGGATTTCACGTTTTTATTTGTTTTTGTTAGTTATTAGATACAGAACACAAGTCTGGAGATGTGTGACGATCGTTGCTCACATGTGCAACGGTCGTTGCAATTGGTTTAAATCGAAAATTAAGGTACGTTGAGCTAAACCGGAATCAATCTGGTTCAACCAGCATCGATCGTTGCCCCTAAAGCAACGATCGTTGCACCCACGACCAGGTAAGTCACCTTAAACCCTATTTTCTCTTCTTCTTCCCCATTTCTGTTGGTCGACACACCGAGAACCTCCACCCAAAAATCATCATTTCTTCGTCAAATTTCTTGTTTCCAAGTGCTATTTACTTATTTTTACGATCCCAATCCATTTCCCCAACCCATATCTCAAGAAATCAAGGTAATGTTCTTCAATTTTCGAATTTTCGGATTGGATTTTTAGGGTTTTAGGGTTGTTGATTTTTGGACCAAAAACTGATGATGCATGCGTAATTAGAACGATTTAGGGTGATGGATGGTGATTTTGAACTGATTTGAGGCAATGTGGCTTGGATTTGACTGATTTTTGATGATTTGGTTGCGGCAAAATCGCCCTGCAACGGTCGTTGCTCTCGAGCAACGGTCGTTGCATTGCGATTTTGGGAAATGTTCGATAACGCGAAATGGCCTTGCAACGATCGATGCCTTAGATGCAACGGTCGATGCTTCGCGATTTCACAGTGAAATTTTGCCGAGACTTATAAATGTTTGAACTTTGTTTTTGCAGATGGCGTCTCAAAGGCAACCCCGCAAGAAGCGAGCCACAGCTTCCACAGCAACAAGACACTACACCCCACCGCCTCAATGGTTCAGCAGAGAGTCAGAGGCACCCGCACCATACAACAGATACGGGCCGCCGGTTGCTTTACCTTGGCCCAGAGAGGATGCCACACCGATGCAGACGACCAGACAGTGGCCGGAGGACCTTATACGCTTCTTCAAGTCTGCTGAGTTCACCGAGCGGCCGTTGCTCAGTCGATGGGACGAGTATGACTCGCTTCTCTACAGTGGTTGGTGTGGGATGATCATCAAGACGACCAAGTTCGCGGACTACTCCACCTGCAGGATTCTGGGGATCGATGAGCAGGTGCTAGCTGTGTGCAGAGGCATTGGTCTAGGGACAATGCCGATGCGACACTATGACCTCTATCCTGAGCTGGTCAGGCAGCTATTGGCCACTTTGATATACTTGTATTTCATGGCATATTAGGATGTTTATTAGATTTTGTTTTGGTTCTTTTAAGCCTCATTTAGCTTCTTTTCCCTTTGTTTATTGGTTTGTTTAGAGTTTAGTATCTTTCTAGGTTAGGTTGTTGCATTTGGAGTGTTTCCTTGGTGTTTTGCAGGTGATTTGAAGTGCATGGAGCTAAGAGGAGCATTGGAGGAGAAGTCTAGAGCTCAAGGAACCAAGGAGAAGCATTCCTGCTCAATATCGGCTTCCATATCGGCCTGCTTGGCCGATACAGAAATGCAAAATTTAAACCGAGAGTCTGTATCGGCTTCAATATCGGGCAACCAGGCCGATACGAGATCTCGACTGAAGCATATCGGTCTGCATATCGGGCAGTCAAGCCGATACAGAATCCCAGAAGAATCAATATCGGCCTGCATATCGGGCAACTGCCCGATACTGTTTCCTGCAAAGACCATTTTCAGACAGCTTTATTTACGAAAATGCCACTGCGTGGCTCCCAACTATAAATACTCATTTTGTGGGATTAAAAACCCTAAGCTACCTAAGCCTAGTTCTTTATTTTCTTTTGTTTATGACTTTAGAACTTGTAAACCTTTGATTTTAAGTTTAATTAAGTGTTTCTCTTGTTTCTCTTAATCTCTTCTTTCTATCTTTCTTAATCTATGATTTCTCCTATCTCTTTTATGATTAGGGAGTAGAGTTTTTGGGTCTTGTGGATGAGGTTGATTTAGGTGGTTTATGTGATGATTAGTGATGCTTAGGACTTATTTATGAATGATCCTTCTCTAATTAGTTGTGCTCTATGCTAGGTTGCAAGGAATTGTTGAATCTAGATGCTAGGCTTTTTCGTGCCCGAAAGGTGTTCGATGAAATGCTTGAATGAACTTTTTAGAGGATTTTCACATCTTAGCCTAAGAGATTAGTTGTCTAAGGTGATTATTGGTAATGAGAACTTGAAATTAATGCTTGCTTGATTCTTAATCACAAATGATAATTTGATCTTGATTAGGGATTAGTCAAAGGGATTAGTGCCAAGAGATTGGATTAGTCTAATGATTAATGTTCTTAGCCTAAGGATTAGCTTTGCTAAAAGGTGTTTGATGGATATTATTGCATGTTTGACTTGTAATTTGCAAATGAGAATTGAATGATTGCTTGATTAGCATAGGAGTTATGAACATGAGAATGTGATTAGCTTAATTATGATCATTAGCCTTGTTTAGCAATGTTTGATTGATTGAAGCATCATTGATTGTCTCTAAACCATCTAGTCTCCATAGCCTCATCCTAGGACCCCTCTTTTATCTTATTTGCTTCTTGTTTAGTGTTTTGCTTTGTTTCTTTCTTTCTTTATTTCCTTTTTAGATTGTTTAGGTTGTTAGATAAACCCCTTTTATTTGATTTGCTTAGCTTGAGTAGTTTCTTGCATTCCTAATGTGTTGTTCTTCTTGCCTCCCTGGATTGATACCTTAAGTACTACAATGATAGGAGTAGACTTGAGGAATTGAGCTAGAATCTATAAAAAAGGTCTATCATCAATTTGGCGCCGTTGCCGGGGAGGTGTAGCAATAGCCATTAGGATTTAGATTCTACTTTAGACTAAGCTTTTATTTTGTTTTTGTTTGTGTGGTTACTAACTCTCTTTCAAGTGTTTGTTCTTTTTGCAAGGTGCAAATCACAAGGAAGAGAGCATGGCTTCAGAGATAGCTTCAATGTTGAGGGCTATGCTAGAAGCTCAAGAAAGAGAGATGGCTTGGGACCCTACAAGTCATCATGGTTTTGAAAGCACATCCACCTATCAAGGTGATCTTCCAAATGAGTACTCTTCTCATGAGTACCAATATGGATATGGTGATGGATACCAATCTTGGAACATGGAGCATGAGCATGAATCAACTCACTTTTCTCAAATATCTTATGATGAAGAACTTCTCAACATGACAAAGTTGGCATTGGAAGGACAAGAGAGGTATAATGAGAGCTTAAGGATGATCAACATTGATTGTGCTCATTTGCCTCAAGATGCAAGTATTGTTGAGCCAACACATGAGGAGAATGCTCAAGTCCAAGATGAGTTCTTGAAAGAAGCTGAAGAGACTATCAAGGAATTTGAAATGCTTCTTGGTTGCACTCTTGGTGATGACCTTGTGATAAGGTATGAAGATGAGGATAATGAAGAGATATTCATGGGTCATTCAACCAATAGCAACAATGAAGGAGTAAGAGATGTTGTGAGAGATGAGAAAGAGCCTTATGAAGATGGATTGGTTGTTGAGTGCAAGGAGATAAAGGAAGATAGCACACAAGATGAGCTCTCAATCATGGAAGAGGAACCAAAGCAACCAAATTCCAAGCAAGAGCTAATTGGAGGAAATCTTATGGAGAAACAAGATGGTCCCAATGAAGAATCCTTCAAGGAGGATGAAGAAGATGGATCTCCAATGGCTCAACCATTTCACAACTTCCTTGATATAGTCTCCACCATATCACCAAGCTTTCATGATCCAAGGAAGATCCCTTTTGAGGAGATAAGGATGAAGGAGTTCAAGGGATGGTTCTACGATGAGTATGATCCCGGTGATACAAACTCATGCCACATCCCTAACCAAAAAAGAGTGAAGGGATAGTCAAGCTTAGTGACTTAAAACAAGCTCACTTGGGAGGAATTCCCATGTCTATCTTTTGGGGAGCTTTGAGGTCAATGCAAGGAAGAAGGGAATGAGTTTTGGGTGCAAAGAGACTTCAATGCTAAATCAAAGGATGAGAAGCCTATGCAATGGTCTAAGTTTGGGGGAGCCTTGTGCCACATTCGAAGATGCCTCCACCTCCCATTCCTCCTCTCCATTCCACTCTCCAAGTAACACTCCAACTTTTGTCTTTTTGATTTTGCATTTTTTTTTATTTTTATTTAGTCTTTGGTCTCTTTCTCTTGCTTCTATCACACAAGGGACTGTGTGGTTTAAGTTTGGGGGAGGAGACAAGTTGCTAATAATGTGTTTTGTGATCTTATTTTCTCTTTTGCATCCCTTGAGTCTCATGCATTCATCTAAGGCATAGAAAATCCAAAAAAATCGAAAAATTTCAAAAAACCTTTTCAAAAAGAAAGCATTTAGTTGCATTGGCATGCTTAAGATTGAGTCTAGAAGTCATTTAGGATTGTATTCATTAAAGTTTGAGAGTTAAAGCTTATGTTCTTTATAAAAAATTGTTTGAGCATGTGGTTATTGGATGCATCTTGTGAACTTGAAATTAAGGAAGAACCCTTCTTGGATCCCATGCATTATTGTTCACTTCTTGGTTGAAACATGTTGTGATTTGAATCATTCCCTATCTATTAGAACTCTTAATATTGACTTGAATTATCATGATGTGCAATGAAAGGTGAACTCATGGATACTTGATACATACTTGGACTATCTTCTCCCTTTCTACCACTCTCTTGTTAGTCCAAGTAGATTTCTCCACCTTGAACCAAGCTTTCCTTCAAGCCTAAACACTCTAGTGAGAGATGAGAGGCCTTTTTCTTGAATCAACTAGGCAAAAAGTGTTGAGTTTGGAACGACAAGGATAGGTCTTCATTGTAGAGCTAGCCTTACATCATTGGGCTATGCATAGGATAGGAAAGAAGTTTGGGGGAAATGGGAAGAAAAGAAAAAAGGGAATGAGGAAAGGATTGAGAAAAGAAAGAGGGGATTGGAAAAGAAAAAGAAAAGTTGTTGATAGCTCTAAGTGTTTATGAAAGATAAGTCTCAAGTTTTAAAGAGAGAAAAGAAGCCAAAGTTGGCTCAAGAATTAAAAGAGAAGAAAAATAAAAGAGACTAGTGAAAAGAAAAGAGAGAGCTAAGCAAAGAAAAGAAATCCCCTAAGTGTTTAAAGAAGAAAGAAGTGATCAAAGTTGGGATAAGAATGCAAAAATGCCTTAAGAAAAGGGTAGCTTAGGAAGGGAATCTTGGGTTTAGAAGAAGAGTTAAGATCATCATAGGGATTTGGGTAGAATGAGAATCTATCCTTGTATGCATAAGTTGTTTCTTACTCTTAGCATTTTGCTATAGTTCATTCCTTTCTTGAGAGATCCTTTGTTTTTGAAACCCACACTTCATTTGAGATCACTTTTATCTCAAGACCTTAAACCCTTAGCCAAATGTGTTCATTTGATTTGCACAATCATGATCCACCATTGCTTAATGAATGTTAAAGGGAATGAGGATAGGAATTCATGCGTAGGTTGGGACTTGAACTTGATGCTTGTGTTGATGGGAATGGCTAACTCTTTTGAAGTAGAGTAAACTTGATTGTAGCTCTTAATTGCTTGTATTGACTTTGTTTCCACTTATGCTTAAAAATTGATTTTGAAAGCTTTGAACTCTCTCTTTCAAACCTTTCTCCCAAATGGATTGATTGTCTTATGCTTGCTTGTGGACAAGCAAGGTTTAAGTTTGGGGGAATTGATATACTTGTATTTCATGGCATATTAGGATGTTTATTAGATTTTGTTTTGGTTCTTTTAAGCCTCATTTAGCTTCTTTTCCCTTTGTTTATTGGTTTGTTTAGAGTTTAGTATCTTTCTAGGTTAGGTTGTTGCATTTGGAGTGTTTCCTTGGTGTTTTGCAGGTGATTTGAAGTGCATGGAGCTAAGAGGAGCATTGGAAGAGAAGTCTAGAGCTCAAGGAACCAAGGAGAAGCATTCCTGCTCAATATCGGCTTCCATATCGGCCTGCTTGGCCGATACAGAAATGCAAAATTTAAACCGAGAGTCTGTATCGGCTTCAATATCGGGCAACCAGGCCGATACGAGATCTCGACTGAAGCATATCGGTCTGCATATCGGGCAGTCAAGCCGATACAGAATCCCAGAAGAATCAATATCGGCCTGCATATCGGGCAACTGCCCGATACTGTTTCCTGCAAAGACCATTTTCAGACAGCTTTATTTACGAAAATGCCACTGCGTGGCTCCCAACTATAAATACTCATTTTGTGGGATTAAAAACCCTAAGCTACCTAAGCCTAGTTCTTTATTTTCTTTTGTTTATGACTTTAGAACTTGTAAACCTTTGATTTTAAGTTTAATTAAGTGTTTCTCTTGTTTCTCTTAATCTCTTCTTTCTATCTTTCTTAATCTATGATTTCTCCTATCTCTTTTATGATTAGGGAGTAGAGTTTTTGGGTCTTGTGGATGAGGTTGATTTAGGTGGTTTATGTGATGATTAGTGATGCTTAGGACTTATTTATGAATGATCCTTCTCTAATTAGTTGTGCTCTATGCTAGGTTGCAAGGAATTGTTGAATCTAGATGCTAGGCTTTTTCGTGCCCGAAAGGTGTTCGATGAAATGCTTGAATGAACTTTTTAGAGGATTTTCACATCTTAGCCTAAGAGATTAGTTGTCTAAGGTGATTATTGGTAATGAGAACTTGAAATTAATGCTTGCTTGATTCTTAATCACAAATGATAATTTGATCTTGATTAGGGATTAGTCAAAGGGATTAGTGCCAAGAGATTGGATTAGTCTAATGATTAATGTTCTTAGCCTAAGGATTAGCTTTGCTAAAAGGTGTTTGATGGATATTATTGCATGTTTGACTTGTAATTTGCAAATGAGAATTGAATGATTGCTTGATTAGCATAGGAGTTATGAACATGAGAATGTGATTAGCTTAATTATGATCATTAGCCTTGTTTAGCAATGTTTGATTGATTGAAGCATCATTGATTGTCTCTAAACCATCTAGTCTCCATAGCCTCATCCTAGGACCCCTCTTTTATCTTATTTGCTTCTTGTTTAGTGTTTTGCTTTGTTTCTTTCTTTCTTTATTTCCTTTTTAGATTGTTTAGGTTGTTAGATAAACCCCTTTTATTTGATTTGCTTAGCTTGAGTAGTTTCTTGCATTCCTAATGTGTTGTTCTTCTTGCCTCCCTGGATTGATACCTTAAGTACTACAATGATAGGAGTAGACTTGAGGAATTGAGCTAGAATCTATAAAAAAGGTCTATCATCACACTTGCAGAGTGGTTTACTCGGATCCCGACCACAGGAGCGCTACAGTGGGTGCTTTCACCTTCATGAGTTGGGGAGTCAGGTATCGGATTCCTCTACTTGATCTCTGCAGGATCTACGGGTTCAGTACTGAGCCGAGGCGCATAGCCATGCCACTCGAGTGGGATCCGGTTGAGGCTCGCACATTCTGGGAGAGTATTGGCAGCGGTCGATACAACTCTAGGACCACACTAGTAGTGCAGATGAGACATCCGGTGCTGCGATATGTCTCGCGTATCTTGTGCTGGAGCTTGCTTTGAAAGTTTGAGGCCAACAAGATGCGCAAACTTGAGATGGAGTTGCTGTTTATGGGGCTGAGAGATCAGTTTAGAGGTTCTGGCGTGAGAGATCCGACTGCGGGTCTCAACTTGGGAGCTATTTTCGCACAGCATTTGGTTGATCTGCAGCTGAAGCCGTTTGATGGAGCTGGTACTGAGACGGTAGGGAGTTTACTTACTCCCATTTTTGAGTATTGTGGGATTCCTCTTCATGGCACAGAGCGTGATACAGCTCGGGAGTTCCTGGATCTCAGCCATTTGCAGAGCGCTACCTGGCTCAAGGAGGGGCGCATTTGGGTTTACACTGATCCGACCACTGGGAGGACTGGTATCGAGCTTCCCGCTGCCAGATGGACACAGATTGACACATTAGAGGCACTGAGATTTCAGCCTCCTGAGTCTGCGCAGCGTGGGATTCCGACTATGGCTCATCCGCTGGGAGAGCCTTCCTCACGAGCTTCGACATCTTCTGCCCCTGCTCCTGCGCCAGCGCCTGCCCCGGTCGACATTGTGGGTCCCTTTCCAGAGCCTGCGATGGCTTACGGTGCATACTCTGAGGCAGAGTGGAGAGAGAGATCAGATGGTATGTTTCGATTTCTTTGGAACTTCGTGCGTACTTGCAGCTGCAGGAGGCCACCACAGATCCATCAGCCCGTACCTGACCGTCGTCGACAGCGATCTCCGACTGATACTGATCCCGCACCCGAGGCAGCCGATGATGATGTACTGTATGGTGGGATAGATGATGTTAGCGAGTGAGAGTAGTCTCCATGTTCAGTCTTTCGGTTCTGTATTCTGACTTTTTCTTTTCTTTTGCACTTTTCTTCTTTGATTTTTAGGATTCTACTATGTTTGGATGATTTGCACTTTATTTGGTACATCTTTTGCTTCGGTTTTACTCTGTTTCCAGTGTTCTCAGCTTGCAGGGATCAAAATTGACAAAAACAGACGGACTAACCTGCTAACTTGCTGACTGTTCGTGAAAGCGCAGTGCGTCGATCGACACACCATTGTGTCGATCGTCACAATACGAAAGAATCGCACAGCAACGGTCGGTGCACCTAGTGCAACGATCGATGCTTGAGCGACAGAGGTAAAACCCGACAGAACTAAAAACATCCATTAACAATTTTTCTTTCTTTTTACCGATCCTTCGCTGGACACTACTGGGGACAGTGTGTCTTAAGTGTGGGGGAGGTGCTACTGACTTATATCTTTCTGTTTTCTTAAGAGTCAGTCCGTTTTTCAAAAATTCTTGTTTTATTGAGTCAAAATTGTTTAAGTAAGAAACTATGATTTTCTGAGAAGATTTACAAGACTTGCAGGAACTTAAGTAACCATTGGGATGAAGTTGCAGGATCTATCTCTGACTATTAGAAAACCCCATCACAAATCAACCTACCGGGAACACCCACATCACTTCAGGTATCAGAGGATCTTTTACTGACTTCAACCTTAATACTGACTTAGATTTCTCACCTAAGGGCTTGGTATACTTTGTGTCGGATTCCCTTGTTAGTTCTGACACAGCCTGTCAACCTATCCTATTTAGTTCCCTTCTCCCCTTCTATAAAGTAAAAAAATATATATATATATATAATAAACTGAGGATGAGTTAGTAACTCCGAAGTGGTCATGGGAATAGTAGCAAACACTATTATCTCTCATGTGATCCATGGAATGTGTCCAAAGTACACCCCATAACGGGAAGAACACTGATAAAAAAATAAAATGATACCCAGTGGAGAAAAATCAGTTGTTAAAGAAGGGAAAGAGAAGAAAGGGACTAGAGAAAGATACTATGGTGGTCTAGAGCTGATAAGGTAAGAATCCATGTGCCCTTTGATCGATACTCCTTAGGTGAGACCGCACTTAAATACTTGCAGAAGTCAGTAGGGAGAATTTGAATGCGTGAATGTGATTGTGGAGTTTACCTAGGACAGTTGCTAAGTGTGGGGGAAGTACATTGTGGTCTTGATATCCTGTGATTGATTCTTTCAGTGGTTTACTAAGGGGAATCTGAGTATTGTAGCTTCTAGGATGAAATGAGTTTCTGAAGAGTTTTCAAACCTCTTATCTACATTTAGTTCTTTGTCTTGCTTGAGGACAAGCAAGAGCTAAGTGTGGGGGAGTTGATATACCATGGATTTTAGGGATTTTAACCATGGTATATGTGTTATTTATCGAGTCTTTTACTATGTTTTAGAGTCTTTTCAGGTGTTTATTAGGTACAAGCACATTTGGAGCATATTTGGTGATTTAGGCACTTTCTGGAGCTAATTGGAGTATTTGGCCGAGAGATAGAGTTTACTGTCCGAAACAGAGAAAGGTGTCGATCGTTGCATGCCTAGCATCGATCGATGCACCAGCGAGATGGGCCAAAAGACGGTTTAATAAAGAATGATGAAATTGCAGTTTTGCCCAGAAGTTCCTGATATTTACAAAGAAGCCCCAAAACGTGTTTTAGGATTAGAATTAGGTTTTACAGCCACTGGTTAGGCTAAGCTTTTTCTTACGTTAAGTTTTACTCAGAGAGAGTTGAGGGGCTGATCCTGATCTCGAAAGAGACTTGATTTTGAACCCCAGTTCTTATTTGATTATATGATATTTGGTTTTCTACTTATGATACTTTATGTCTCGATGAATATGTCTGAGTAGATCACCTGTTAGGTTGAAGGATTCTCATTAAGGATTTCAGAGAATTATAGTTTAATTAATCTATAGAGATTCAAATCTGCTAGTTCTTTATCTAAGTTGTTCTTAATGCTAAATCTGAAGTAGCTAATCAGAGTTATGATGTTAGGTTGATTAATTCAGCGGAAGTTGGTTAATTTAACTAGAAAGAATTTAGGTAAGCAATTAAACTGTTCGCAAACGGAAGTTTGGTTCAGGTTAATTGTGAACATATCAAACTTGGAATCAATGCTAGTTTAATCTGTTAGTTCTCGCAAACGGAAGTTTGGTTTGCTGCACTTAGACTTAGAGAATTATCGCAAAGGAATTTGGTTAATTCTATATCAGTGTTTGAGTTCTAGAATAGTTATTGATTGGATCTAGATAGATTGATTGCTTGCGTTCCTGATTCCCTGAGAACCCCTGAAACCTAACGCTTCGCCTTCTTGCTCACAAACTCACTTGATTTACTTTGCTATTTTGTTACTGTTTTCACATCTGCTTCGCTTAATTTAATCTGAACTGCTATTAATCTATTGTGTGACTGAGAGTCCTCGTGGGATTCGATACCTTATATACTACGATTGCATTAACTGTGCACTTGCAGTAGAATAGGGAAAACTATACACCTATCAGGTTTGCTGCTTGATCTTCTCCTGAAATGGCAGGCATGGAGGAGGAGTTAGCTCCTGCGTTATCCGTAGAGATCTTCCTCCTTGGGGAGTTTTGAGTGCGAGTGACTCTTCTCTTCCTGAGACCAACTCCTTTAAGGGGGCTTTTGATAATCCTCTTCTTTGTTGGAGGTCTCTCGGTAGCCTTTCTTTTACCTGCAGCCTTGCTTAAAGTTCCCTTCCCTTTTTCTGCCTGTTTGGATCGAAATCCGGGTCTTAAAGTTGGGATGACTCTTGTAGAGCTTGTCCCAGACTTATGGAAACATGCACTCTATCCTCGCTCAACGTATGGATAGGGGAGTTTTTTGATAGGGTCAGCCGTTCATGAGCAGGGATCCGAGAGCTCGACGGTTTACCACTGCTGTTTGAGATAAGATTCTGGATGTTGTCTTCTAGGTACTGGATATTAACCTCCTGAAGTCTACCTGAATCCAGAATGGAGCCCCTCGGTTGGAGAGAGGGATCCTCATTTTGAGGTAGAGCAATGCGTTTTAGCGCCGATTGTCTTTCACCAGAGTGAGAAGGATCCTCATGATGAGGTAATGAGATTCTGTTAAGGGCAGATTGTCTTTCACCAGTCTGCGTTGGATCCTCATGATGAGGTAATGATAATCTATTGAGAGCAGACTGTCTTTCTCCTCCTGAACCAGCAGGCGCTCCTGGAATTGGGGACATAGCGTCTCTGACTGGTCTTGGTGATGGGGTATGTGAGATTTGAGAGGAGGCAGGATGAGCTGCTCTCTGTTGCTCTTTAGGTACCCAGATGTTTTGTGTATGTCGACCAAAAGCCGGAGGTGATCTTATTGTTCGGGATCGGAGGGAGTCAGATTGGTGTGATTCAGTACCCCTTAACCCATGAGGTAGAAAAGATGATGGATGTCGGTGAGGTTTATGCGAGCCTCGCAGGTTTGATTGTACACGATCATCATGACTGTCCTTCTCGGAGCCCTTTGAACGGATGTTTGATCTGTCTCTGTCCTCTGGGTAGGATCTACGTCCTCTAGAGGATAGCTCCAGGCGGAGATCACGTTGCGGTAACTACTCTCTGTTTTTCTGATATCTCGGGGCTCTGTCTCGTCCTCTCCGAACTCTTTGATCATATGAATCTTTCCCTTTGTAGTTAGTTCCTTTAGGTTCATCACGTTTTCTCTTCCGATCGTCAAGTCTCTCAATTGTACGAGCTTGACTGATACCGACCTGGCCATTGTTAGCTCTAATGGGCGGTCGTCGCGGACAGTCCTTGCCCTCGTGGGAGAGAGAGTAACATGAAAAACAGTGTTTTTCGATGTCTTCATATTCAAACTCGAGAGCTTTGATTTCTCCACTTGGGAGTTGTATGTTCATCCTCATTTCTAACGGCTTCAGGCCATTAACCCGGACTCTTATTCTCCCTTGGTCCACATTTTACCTTCCAATTCCCCTAGTTCTCGAGCTATCATGTTGGTAGTTTCTTCAGTCCAATAGTGAAGTGGAATTCCATGGATTTTGATCCAAAAGGAGATCAAAGCAGGGAAATTGTCTGAGATGATGGGTTCCCATCTTTGAAGAATCAGCAAAGTGGAAGGGAGCTTTAGCAAGAATTGCCTGGAGATCTCTTTCGTTATCAAAACGAAATTGGAAGAGGTTTGGCCCTAGATCTCTGCCTGTGAGACTGCCTGTTACCGACCAATGCTGCAGGAAGAAGTCCACCAAGGGTTTCGTTTTTTGGAAAGGTTGGTTAGTTACTCTACCAATCAGAACTTGTTGTCCGCAACGAGTTTAGCATTGTCTGTAGCAGGAATTCAGACCGGATTACGCCGAGGCGTGTAAGTGGTGTCGTAGATCCACTTCTCCTTGTCTGTTCTCATGAACCTGTTCGCCATTGACGTAGAAGTTGCGAGGTAACAAATCCTAGAAAGTCCTCACGGTGAGGTAAAGTTTTGCTGAGAAAGTTTAGGCTGATAAGCTGCAGACCCGAGAAAGCTTTCTCCTTGTTTCAAGAGGAGAGTGTATAGGAGAAGCTTGAGTCTGAGTATCTAGTCTATAGTTCAGAGTGCCTAGCTCAGTCGAAGGCGCGAGATAGTCTTCATGAATAAACGAAAAGAGGTTGAGCTGCGACCTTTAGGACAAAGAGTCCTTTAGGCTACATCGGGGGCTGAACCCGGGAAGGAGGAGGTCAGGCGGTAAATACGAGCTCTAGAAAGAGGAGATGTACGGAAGCGGTGTTGTAGACGATTAGATCCCGGTTTGGTGAGAGCTTGGATGTAAGCGATCTACACAGCAATGGAGTCTAGATGCGGAGGAGAGTCCGGATCTGTAGCTCTTGATGTGTGAGCGCCGATAACGGAGGAGCCGTACAACGTCCGTACAGAGTGAGCAGCTTGGAGAGGGTGACCGTACAATCGCCTTTACGTATGGAAATTCTTCTTTCTTTTTCTAAATTCTTAAGAATTTGAAAATAAAAACCTCGTCAAAATAAAAATAAAATAAAAGAAATTTTTATCTATTTTCTTTCTCATTTCTTTCTACGGAAAAAATTCTATGCATCTCGTCTCCAACTATAACTCGAAGTCAGTGGTGACCAGAGTTTTGCCGGCAATCTGCATGATGTCGATCAACGGTTCTTGGACACGTAGACGCAATGGTGATGTGTGTTTTTTTGAGTTTTTCTCGAAATGAACTTGAGATGTTTGTTCTGGGCCAGGACGCCCATTTGTTGTGTACTCATTTTAAATCCTTCATTTTTGTATCTTGTAATTTTGTTCAGTCCATTGAATTTTAATGAAAATTTTTTTGCCGCCAAAAGAAAAACATTTTTTAAGAATTATATTATTTTTATCGAATTATTGGAAAATTATTTATATAAATCTTTATAAGTTCTACCATATTTTTGTATTTTTCAGAAAAATAATTACTTAAAATACATGTTAAGTGACAATAAATCTGCTAGATTTTAATTTTCGGAAATTTGGTTTTAAATATTATTTAAAATTATATAGATTTTAGATTTTATGGTAAAAGAGAACATAATTTATAGAAAATTTTGATTGGATGTGACACTAACTTTTTCATTTTTCTCTCTTATATGTTTTACATGTACTGTTTATTTGGTAAAAATTCTGCTTCGAACTGATTATTTGGATAGTTAAGATCAATTTGTCGCAGATTATTTGGTTATTTTGGTTTGTATTTTTTCGATTTGAACAAATACAATTTGGGAAGCCGAAATTGAAATTAAAAATCTTATATAATAAAGTAAATAATTACCACTCATTTATATCTTATCTGTTGACTTTTTTCACTCATAAATATATTTTTGGAAATATATGTTTGAATTATTTCTAATTAAGGTGAGATGCTTAAAAACGATAATTTCAAATATTTATATAATTTTTTATAATCCTATTTAAGATAGTAAGGGTTTTTCTAAACACTCTTAAAAACTATTGTTTCTTATATTATTTTGTATAATCTTATATAATAAATTAAAGTTTATAAATAATGTTTTTGAGAAATTATCATCTATTATCTTACTTTTTGAAAGAAAAAAATCTTAACAAAATATCTTCAATTATTTAAGTCATTTATTTTGCATTTACAAATATTGTTGTTTAACACAGTATATGTTTAATTCAATGAAATACTAAGAATTATAATTAGGAAATCCTATTATCTTACATAATAAAATAATATTTTAAAAATATAAGTTGTGTAAATTTGGTACGTGTCACAGTGACACTATCACCTAACTTTTTAACATTTGCCTTTTTAGTTTTAAGATTTTTCTAATTCAAACTACTTATATTGTATCTATCTTATATATAATAAAATAGTATAATTTATTACCATCATATGCCAACACAAATATTAGTAAACATAAATTTTTTAAAAATAACAAAATATAAATTTAATTATTAACAATAATATTATTATAAAATCTAGATAAAACTATTTATAACTAAACATACATACATTATTATTAACTAAATACGTTTAAAATTAAATCAAATTCTAAAATTTATATAATATAATATAATATAACATTAGTATTCATAGATCTTTTACCCGTTCATATTTCAATCACATATCTTATCAAATTCTCATATTTGACTCATTTTTATTTTATAAATCACTTCCCAATTAATGATGCTAACCCACATAAATATCTCGTCAGAAATAAATCTTAACCAAAACAATTATATTTTGATTTATGAACTTCAGTGTGGCATCTAATTCTTGATTAAAAAATATTGTTAATTATAATCTTTATTTTTGAAACTTGACCTGGATCCACGGCTGGATCTGTATGCCGGGCTTCGCCGAAAAATCCACGGTTTATTTGTGATCCGGTGAATCTGTCATACCGATTAACCCGGTTACTGAACTTTTTAACCTTTTAAAAATTTATTAAATATATGTGGTTGTTACAGGAAATAGTCAATAACTATAGACGTTATTTTCGAATCCCTATTTAATAAAATTAACATTTGAAATATATTTCAAAATTGGTTATTTAAGAATTTAGGAATTAATGATTACAATAATATAGAAATGTTGTGATTTATGTTAAGTAAATATGAAAATTGAGAATATAGGCGAGTTAATATATGTAATTTACCTTATCTTGTTAATATATAAATCAGCCAATCAAATGGAAGAGAAAGAACAAACCATTTTCTATTTTTTGTTCTTATTTGATTTTATAAAAAAAATAGATTATTGTTAAGATTGTATCAAGATTTTTCTTAACTGAAAATAGAATATTCATTTGTCTATTTTTTGTCATTTACTAAAATTTAGAAAAATAATTTTTTATTACTAAGATATTATCATAATCTTCTTTTACAAAATAGTATATCTTAAAATAATATATATAGGTTATTCACGATTTGTTATTTATTTAAATTATTTTTAACATATTTTATATTTGATTGAAAGTTGAATACATGATGTATATTGTTTAAAATATTGTTAATAACTTAAGTTTCAAATAACTATATGCATTATTTTCGAATCCCTATTTAATAGAATTAACACTAAAATATATTTTAAAATTGGTTATTTAAGAATTTAGGAATTAATGATTACAACAATATAAATTTGTTGTAATTTATGTTAAGCAAATATGAAAATTGAGAATATAGACGAGTTAATATGTGTAATTTATCTTATCTTGTTAACATTTAAATCGATCAAGTAACAATATTAATTCACCAGAATCTCTAAATCTAACTAACAATATCAGCTAAAATATTTGATAGATATTATCTTAACAATAATTATATATTTGTATATATAAAAATACAACAGTTGACAAAAATAAATAAAAACACAATATATTAATTATATATTTATTTTTTATATTACCATAATATGTATTTTTAAAAATATTTATGTACTCATGATTTTTAAAGGCAACAATCTTAATTACTCTAAAATGGAGCTCTATATTTTAAAAATATAGGATTAGGGTTAATATTAACAATTTTATATTTTAAAAATATAGGATTAGTATTAATATTAACAATGTATTACTAATTTGAAATATATTATTAGATTTGGAAGTTATAAATTCCTATAATATTGCATTGAATGTTTTTTTTTTAGTTTTAAAGTTATGACATGGCAAGTTTCCACTTAACAAAATGATTTATATGAATTCAAAAGTAACACCACCAAATTATGCACTTAGCTTCCTAAATAAATATGTTAAGTTGACTAATAATTTTAGTGGCATGTGCTAAATTTATTAGATAGAAGGCATTTAAATTGAATAGATATGGTATAAAGTTGAAAGTACAGTATCTATATAATGAGATGCCAAAAAAGTATCCTATATAGTAAGTATATAATGGCGAAAAAACTATGGAAAGTGCATAGTTTCTCGTTAACTTCCATCTTTGTCGCTAACTACTTTTTTCCTTCTTTTATTGTTTTATAACTATGGAAATGCATTTTAAATAAATAAAAAACTATTGAAAGTGGAGTTTAAATAAAAAAATCTATTTATAAACATGAATGTTATCAAAACTAATAACACCTTCACAAACCGTATAATTGTGAAGCAACCGTGGCCTAGTGGTCAAGTGGTTAAAGTTTTATATCGGTAGGTATTGCGTTCGAATCCCCGAAGGCGCAGTTTTACAAGATTAATGGAGACACGTTTATAAGAAAGTTTTCAGGAGCAGGTGGAGCCGTTGATCGTGACCGTTGATGGATTCTCGTAGAACGGAAATAGTATTATCTGTAAAATTGTCCTTGTAATAGTTTTCATAATCTATATCAGCGATAAAAAAAACCCGTGTAATTATGCACTTTCCATCTGCTTCTATCTGCTACAAACCCTGTAATTATGCAACAGTGTTAAATAATTTTGTAACATTATTTATAACCACGCATATTTGGTCCGTAAAATGTCAACTTTCCCATCTGCTTCAAACCGTGTAACGAATGTTACCAAGAGCGAACGACACAAACAAATATACTCGTCAAATTACTTCGGACTTTATCGGATTAATGAATTAATATATCAATTTACTGAACAAAGAGTATTTACTCGTTTTGGTTTGTCTATCATATTTATCCAATCCATTTTTTTACCACCAAATTCATCTATAGTAATAGACAACCCTTATTCGACTATATGTTCATTGGAATAAACGGGACATGTGATGTGAACTAAGAACGTCTTGACAACAACATTCAATCGGACTTTTAGATCTCACGTTCCTTTTTATACAAAATCTCAAACGTCTGTTAGTTCACATCACATCATTAAAACTTAGCTTTGTGCTAACTGAGTTTCTTCTTTGATAGGACCAAAGGAACAAAACAGAGTAAAAAAATCAAAAATATAGAAATCCTTTCAAAACCGATAAGAAGAAGAAAGCAATAGAAATAACAATGGATCATTTGACCAAACTTTTGATGATCCAAAAAAAAACTTCCATGTCCAATGAAAAAAACAAAAAAGAGAGAAAGCTTCTTAACATCTCTCTCTTTAGTTTTTTTTTTTTTTTACTTTTCTTTAAGACTATTTAATTGAAACTACTTATATTATGATATATATATATATACATATATATCATTAGTATCTCAAATTTTAATATATAAATTTGAAAATCATGCGAGACATCCACTATAATAATCATATATATATAAATTGGTTATCTATTAGTCGAGAACCATCTATATAATATATTGAGATTTAGATTTCTTTTGTCATTTGCTGTAAAAAAATATCAAACTGACACATCAACCATTTTTTATTGGTCCACCTTATTAATTATTTTATATACCATCATTTAAATTAAAATTAATCTACAATAATTTTTTAGTTTAATTTTAATTAGATAAAAATCACTAAAAATACATAAAATAAATTATAATTTAATTTTACTTTCAATAAATATATAGATATTATATATTATAAAATTAAATACATCTTTTATATTTTGCGCAAAAATTTAACAAAACTAATTAATCTTAACACAGATGAAAATATCATATTACAAGATTAAAATGAGAATAGTATGACTAAAAGAATTAAATAACTGAAAGGTAGAAGAAAACAAATCATAAATATAAAAAATAATCCATGAATCATAAGTGATTATTATCAAAAATAGAAACAAAAATGTGATAAAATAGATGAAAATGATAATAAAAAGAAAATTATAAAAATATAACAACATAAAATATATATTAAAAATCAATATATATATATATATATAATATTATAACTTTAATGAATAAAAAGTATAAATAACAAGTAAATATAGTTAAAATAATATGAAAAATAACTCATAAATTTTTGAAAACAATAAAATATAAACATATTCTTCATAATATAAATTAAAGTAATAATCGTATGCTAACATGTCTTTTCGCCTATAAAATTTATGTCATTAAAGAAGAAAATATGTATGTGTAAATTAAAATCATATGAAAATACTAATATTCAGATTAAAAATTAAAAGAATATTAAATATGTGTGTTAGCGCGATTTTTCTCCCAAGACCATCTCCAATGTAAAACACTATATTTCATACTAAAATAGAGTTGGATTTCTCTCAAATATACGACTCTATTATCCACTCTAAAAATAAAATATTCTAAATATATTCTATTTTCTATTTACTTTTAATACTTTTATTTATAAAGTTTACAATTCAACTTCACTTATTTTATTCTTTGCAAAAATTCTAGAATTATAATATTACAATTTATATATTATAAAATTATTTAAATTAAACATTTATTAAATAAAAAAACATTATATAATATAAAATAATAAAACATAATAGATTTTGGTTTAAATATCACCATTACTATAATTTTTTCACAAATGATCGATTAACGCATTTCAAAATGAAAATGAGATTCTCTATCTTTGATTTCTCTAAATCGACCAAGAAACTCTTGGAACCAGATATTATCATCTTCTGCTACTTGAACTTGTGGAGGTGGAGTTTCTCTTAAAACTTCAATTGGTGCATCGAGATCACGCTCATCTTCAATTATCATATTATGTAATATTATATATGTAGTCATTATATCATAAAACACATTCTTTTTTCAAAATCATACATGTCCTTTCACAATAGCGAAACATGATTAGAGAACTCCAAATGCACATTCTACATCTTTTCATGTTGTTTATTTTAATTTTTGGTACTTTTTTGTATTTTAGCATTTTTAATAATGTAGTAATGTTTTATAATAAATAATTAGTAAATTTATTATTTATTATAGATATAAATTAAAAAAAAGTTAAGGGACCATTTTATAAATACAAAAGTTTAACACAAAAATAAAGTAGAAAATATATTTATTCTAAAAATAGTGTAAGAACATAGGTTTACATTATTTTAGAGTGGGACATAAAGTAGGGTTTGAAAAGAATTTACTCTAAAAAAGAGTTTAGTATAGAAAATAGTGTGGGGTTGAAGATGCTCTTACACGTGAATTTTCGGAAAATGTCTTTGTAATACTTTAAGTTAGCCGACAAAGAAAAAAAGAATACTCTCAGTTAAATTTCGGTTCTGGTTTGTTTTTAATTTCAGAGCAACGGTTAAATCGAGCGAACGAGTTGGACCCCATGAGGTTAAAGTAATTTCTAATTATATTATCTATGTAAATGTAAATATCTAAAAGTTTCTAGAAGCTTTTAGATAGTGGAGTGAGATAGTGGATTATGGTGTGGAGTGTATAATAATTATGTTGAGATAGTGGAATGTGATAGTGGAGATAGCAGCATAGTTGAGTAAGAAAGATTTAATTTCTACCGTTAGATCGTTTTAATCTCGACCGTTCATTTGGATTGAGAATTTGTATATACAGGGGGTAAGATTTTTATTTGTAATCATCCAACAATTTGCAATATAAACATCACTTTAAGTTTTCTCTCTCTAAGAGTTTTCTTATTTATCTTTCTAAGTTCGAAAGTTTGAGTTTGAGTGAGGCTGACTTAGCAATCACAAGGGTGAAAAGGTGCTAAGACACGTACCAATTCCGAAGAATTAGTCTGTGACAAGTGGTATCAGAGCCAAGTTCGACCGAGGCTAGAGAGAAGGCTATTCGAGAGAATGGGTAGAGGAAGCAAACCATCTGACACCAGCAACTCCGGGGTGATTAAAGAACGTGGGAGAGAATCTACACCAGTCCATGGGGCGACTAGGCGAGATAAGAGCGTTTCTCGGGAGGTGTTGGATAGTGTTATGGTGGAGATTGGATCAGGGCTCAAGAGGGTCGAGCACAATGCGACAGAATTGGAGAAGCTCGTGTTAGAAGAATTCGATCAAATCAAGGATAACACGATTAAAACCGACATTCGGTTCGCACAACTTGAGGAGAAAGTGATGAGAGCCATCCAATCTTTGTGGGACGACATCGAGGGGATGCACCCACGCTTGAGGTGATGGAGCAAGACATGACTTTGTGCAAGAGGGTTGCCGGCACCGGACCCACTATCACTAGTATAAGCTCGTCTAGGATAGTAAATCCACGGCCGTCGCAGTTCAATAGCGTGAGGGATGCCCAAGAAGTTGAGAGCTTCTTGTGGGAGATGGAGCAATAATTTGAGAATATTGGTCTTATGGAGGAGTCAGCAAAGATCAAGACTGCAACATCGTACTTAGCAGAAACGGCCATGCTTTGGTGGAGAAGGCGATTTGCGGAGATCGAACGAGGTCCGGATTGAGACATGGGGAGACCTAAAGAGAGACTTGGTGGAGAAGGCGATTTACCGCACTTCTGTTAAGGATCCCAAACTTGACCGATGATGACTCGGTGTTCTACTTCATCGATGGACTACAACCATGGGCCATGCAAGAGTTGCAAAGGCGGTACATCCGATCGTTAGATGAAGCGATTGCGGCAGCTTAGTCATTGTCAGATTTTACCAACCGACCCAGATCATATGGGAGGCAAGATGGGTATGAGGCCAAAGGTGGGGGAGCAGATCAAAGTGATCGAGGTTCAAGGCCAATTAGTCCACGGGGACATGGCCATGGGTCGAGTCAGTCTGGAAAGACGCAACCCTGATTCGGGAAGGACTCGAGTCGATACGAGTATGAAGAAAGGAAAAAAAATTTCATTCCAAAAGGCATGTGTTTCGTGTGCAAGGGGCCGCACTTGATGAAGGAATGTCCAGATAAGGGAACACTAAGCGCCATGATCGAGCAACAAGTGGCTCTCGAGGCAGTAGAGGAGGAACCAGCAATGATGAGGTCGTTACAACTCCTCAATGCACTAGCGACCAAACTTGAGCCAAAACAATCAATCAAGGGGTTGATGTTCGTTGAGGCTCAAATCAATGGAAAACCATCCAAGGCTATGGTGGATACCGGGGTAACTCACAACTTTGTCTCCAAAGAAGAAGCAAAGAGGCTCGGTTTGACTTGGATGAAGAGGGAAGGTCAAATTAAGTCGGTGAACGCAAATGCCCAACCACTTATCGGAGTCGCACAAGTGGTGGACTTCCGAATGGAAACATGGAAGGCTCAAGCAGAATTCTCAGTAATTTTGATGGACGATTATGGAGTCGTGATCGACTAGAATTTATGAAGAAAGTAGGTATGATGCCAATACCCTATCTCGACACGGCTTTGATCCTTGAGAAGGATGCCCCGTGCATGGTCCCTACTGTGAGTGTCACAGATGTGAAGTTGGCTGGAATGCCATAAATATCAGCCATGCGGATTATGGATCAGGATGATTACCATCAGTCGGCCCTTAGTGAGGATGTTGATCATGAAAAGCCTAAGACATTTTCAAGAGTCAAGGTGACGACCCTTGAGGAGGGGTTGAAAATGATGAAGCATGGGAAACATCAAGCAATGTGGAACGGAGGGGACTTCACCAGAACTATGCGAGGGTCAGACCAGACGGGCATGGACGAGTCGAGTGCCACCAAGGAGGTAACCCAAGTCAAAAGGAATGTCAAAAGAAGACTTGGGGTGTTTTATGGAGCGACTCATGGAACGTACGAAAACGAGGGCGTCGCCGAAATGGGTGGGGGAGAATGTCACGGTCTAATTTTTTTGCCCGAACGACCAACGGTTAAATCGAGTGAACGAGTTGGACCCCACAAGGTTAAAGTAATTTCTAAGTATTTTACCTATGTAAATGTAAATATCTAAAAGATTTCTAGAAGCTTTTAGATAATGGAGTGAGATAATGGATTATGGTGTGAAGTGTGTAATAATTATTTTGGGGTACTGGAGTGTGATAGTGGAGATAGTGGGATAGTTAAGTAGGTAAGATTTAATCTCTACCGTTAGATCGTTTTAATCTCAACTGTTCATTTGGATTGAGAATTTGTATATACAAGGGTAAGGTTTTTATTTGTAATCATCCAACAATTTGCAATATAAACATCTCTCTAAGTTTTCTCTCTCTAAGAATTCTTATTTATCTTTCTAAAATCAAAATTTTGAGTTTAAGTGAAGCTGACTTAGCAATCACAAGGGTGAAAAGGTGTTAAGGCCGCACGTACCAATTCCGAAGAATTAGTCTCTGACAAAAAGCTCTCTTAATTATGACACCTACTACTAATGATATAACAAAGTCTTTGTTCAAACTTACCCCCAACAAATCTCCAAAATCCAATGGTCTGACTTTTGCGTTTTATAAGGTTTCTTATGAGTGTTGAAATGATTGATGCAATCAGTCAGTTTTTCATCTCGGGTTCATGCCAGCTAGTACAAATGCCACTATCTTCACACTTTTCCCTAAGTTTCCAGGAGCCACTGCTATATGAGACTTTCAATCTCATGTTTGAATATGATATACAAGGTTGTGTCCAAGTTATTCACGAGAAAGCTGAAGTCAATTCTGTTGGATTTTATACTTCCAGATCAAACGGTCTTCGTTAAAAACACTCTTCTCCTAAAGAATACTGTGTTGGAAGCTGACATTGTGCATGGTTATCATAAAAGCAAAGACAAAAAGAGTTGCTAAGTCATTTGATACAATTTGTTAGGTGTTTGTTTTCAGTTGTCTTAGAGGTATAAATGTACCAAACAGATTCATGACTTGGCTACAAGCCTTTTTCCGAAATTTGCTTGGCGTTGTACATGCGGCTAATCCGGACATAGAAAATTATCAAAAAATCGAGAAAACTCAAAAAATGCGTGGGGTGATCTTTTTTATAATAATTTAATATTTTATATATTTTTATCTATAATAAAACAAAACTAAAAGTTGTTGTGTATATATTTAAGACTAATAGAAATATCAACTTACATAATTATATATATATTTAGGGTTATTATGAAATTAGTTAGTATACATAACAAAGTTTATTAGCTTTTAAGGACAGAGTCATAAAATTGTTTTAACAATTAGCTGATACATCAAATTGTTTGCATGGGAAGGCAAAACAATGGGACCCAATAAAACAAATATCAGAATTAACAGTCGAACACTTTCTCTTTTCTCTCACAAAACATCTCTTCCATTTTCTCTCTCTTTTTAGAAACAGCTTCTCTTCTCTCTTCATTGTCAAAATTCCTTCTCGTTTTCTATGCCGTCGAGAAACTGGAATCATTCATGGCTCAAGAACAGATGTAGAAGCTTGCTGCTTCAACCACCAATGCGTCTCAGATCTCTGTGGCGCCGGAGAAGAAGATTCAACGATGATGCGACGGAGATTAAAGTCATGGCTAGGCTGTGTAGAGCTGAGATTGGCTGAGGGAGAGGTTGTGACGACGTCAGATCGGGAAGAGGAGATATTGTTGTTTACGGGTTTGAAATTTTAAGTAAATAATAAACTAATTTTGGGATTATAAACATTTTATGGCCCATAAAATTCACAAACAGAAACACAAAATTGGGTAGATTTTTTTAATTTATGCGAGTTAAGAATATAACCCGTTGAAATGGAAAATACTTGGGTTCACTTCTAGAGCTGTTCACCCCTTTCTATTTTAACCAAAAAAAATATACCATATAATATTATTTATAAATAAAATTACAAAATTAAAATTAATGAATTAAACACATTCACATATTTTATAAAACTAGATAATAATATATATCAATATATGTATATTTTTTAGAGTTTACAAATTGGAATTTAGGGTTTAAGGATTATGGTATAGGGTTTAAGCCATTTAGGATTTAGGGTTTAGGGATTAAGGTTTAAGTCTTTTGGGATTTAGATTTTAGGGATTAGGGGCCCTTTGGAGTTTAAGGTTTAGAGATTAGGGTTTAGGGTTTAGATTTTAGGGTTTAAATCTTTTGGGGTTTAGGGTTTAGGGATTAGGGTTTAGGGTTTAGGGTCCATGCTTTATTTTTTATTTTAATTTGTTTTAGGTTTTTAAATTAGGGTTTAGGATTTAGGGTTTAAGGGTTTATGGTTTAGGTTTTTTTATTTTTTAGGATTTACATGTTAGGTTAGGTATTAGAGTTTAGTTTTAATTTTAATTTTTTCGGTTTTTAAATTATGGTTTAGGGTTTAAAATTTTGGGTTTAGAAATTAAAATTTAAGTTTTAATTTTTTTTATAAATTCGTTTTTTTTGTCTAAAATAAACATATTTTCTCTTTATTTTCGTTTTTATTTTTATTTGTTTCTAAAACAATTTATTTTTTATTTATTTTTAATACTAAATTATGTATCATAATTTGATTAGTTAAAAAAAGGGGAGGTGAACAAATGGGTTCACCTCAAGTATTACTCGTTGAAATGCGGCCGCCGAATTCAGAATAGCTTTGACCGATTAACTGGGCCGATCAAAGGAAAATCGTGGCGCCCACCTTACGACTAACGATTAAGCAGCCGCCTAGACGGCTAGGCGGTCGTGTTTTCGAACAGGGGCTTCATTCTTGCATTTGTATCCCTAACTTCATGATTGGCTATAATGGCATTGTTCAGAGGTATTTTAAGGGAAAAGAGGTCTGAGGCAAGGAGATCCACTTTCTCCCTACCTCTTTGTGATAGTTATGTATTGTCTATCCCTATTATTGAACAAATAAGTTGAGAGAGGTGATTTTAAATACCTTTACTAGTGTGAGAAGACGAGGCTGGCACACCTTTGCTTTACAGACGATCTACTAATCTTCTTAGAAGGATCATTGGAGTCGCTTCTGAGTGTTCTTCAAATCTTTCACCAGTTTGAAGCTATCTTTCGTCTTGATATTAGCGGAAGTAAAACAAGCTTTCTAATCCTTGGGTTTGTCTCAAGGAAAAATTGACCGAATAAGCTTCTGTAAGGGTCTTACTCATGGAAGCTTACATATAAGATACTTTAGATTTCCCATGTGCACAAAGAAAATATCTATGATTAATTGTGAACCATTTATTCAACAAGTGAAGTGAAAGGCAGAGAACTCTTGTTCTAATAAATCTCTCTCCTTATCTAGTTGACTATTGCTTATTAATACAATTATTGTGGGTATATCTAACTTTTGGTGCTCATATTTTATTCTGCCTAAGGAGTGTATTGCAAAAATCAACTCCCTTTATGGATCTTTTCTATGGTGTGGAACATCAGAAGGAAGTCATAATGCTAGATTTTCTTGGGACTCTATTTCATGTCCTAAGATCGAAGGAGGGCTTGGCATAAAAATCCTGATCATGTGGAACAAATCATGCATTTTCAAGCTCATTTGGCTCTTATTTTGCAATATGGTTCTATATGGGCAGCATGGTTCAAGGAAAATGGTCGACAATGTTTCCTAACAAACTACTGGTCTAATAAGAGGAGAAGTATACATTCATGGCTGGCGAACTAGTTGTTAAAGTATAAGGAGGAGGTGTTGGTTTATTATTGAAATGATGTCTTAGCACAACTATTGAAATGGTGGCTTGGCACAATATTGAAATGGTGGCTTTTCCCATTTGTCAACAAAGTGGTTAGGATGGTTTAACTAACTTAACCCAAACTTCTCCTATAAATACCAAGGTGATGTGAGGAGCATAACCATCCCAAAACAAAAAACAAGAAGAGAGAAAGAGAGAAGAAAGAAAAAAAATCTTTGTAAGAAAATTTAGTATAATTTTCTTGAGTGTATTCGGGTTTTGGGTGTGAGTTGAGACAATTGTAATTTTCTGGTTATTAATATAAAGACCTGTAGCAGGTCCGGAGACGTAGGCACGATTGCCGAACTCCGTTAACAAATTTGTTTGCATTTTCTGCGGTCCCATATTTCTGGAGAATGCAAATTGAAGATTATCTGTATGGAAGAAAGCTTCATCAACCACTGAGCAAGAAGCCTGAGAAGATGGAGCAGGATGAGTGGGATCTCCTTGACAGACAAGTTCTTGGTGTTATCAGGTTAACACTGTCGAAGAACGTCGCTCACAACGTTGCGAAGGAGAAGGTCACAGAAGGGCTCATGAAAGTTCTCTCGGATATGTATGAGAAACCTTCAACATCAAATAACAAGGTATTTCTCATGAAGAAACTTTTCATTTAAAGATGGAAGAGGGTGGCCATGTTGCAGCACACGTGAATGAATTCAACACGATTGTCAACCAATTATCGTCCGTTGAAATCGAGTTTGAAGATGAAGTGCATACATTAATTTTGTTGGCATCTCTACCAAATAGTTGGGAGCCAATTAGGGCAGCGGTTAGTAATTCTGTAGGAAATCATAAACTTAAGTTTAATGATGTTCGAGATCGTATCCTTTCTGAAGAAGTTCGTAGGATAGACTCTGGTGAAGCTTCAACGAGCTCTGCTTTCAACTTGGAAAACAGAGGCAGGATCCAAGACAGAAACAACCGAAACAATGGCAGAGCAAAGTCAAGAAATGGAAGAAGTCAGTCCAAATTCAAGCAGCCTGCTGAATATTGGAACTGTGGAAAGACGGGCCACATAAGAAAGAATTGTTGGGCAATTTCAAAGAAGTAAGGCAACAAGGGAGCCGGAGTCAATGCAGTCACACATGAAATTGGTTATGCATTGGTAGTATCTGATGATTCTCCAAGAAAAAAGTGAAGCTCATGATGCAGCTGTAAACACCATCGAAGTGTCGATCTCCTATGTTGATAGCCCGATTGAGTCTTGGGTTCTGGACTCAGGAACCTCATTTCACATGACACCCACACCACAACATAATGGAAAACTATGTTACTGGAAATTATGGGAAGGTATATCTAGCTGATGGTTTACCTTTAGACATGGTTGGTATAGGAGATATCAACTTGAAGATGTCAGATGGTCGTGTATGGAAGATCACAAAGGTTAGGCATGTGTCAAAGTTGATGAGAAATCTTATCTCAGTAGGCCAACTTGATGATGTAGGGCACAATGTCAATTTTGGTGGTGGAGCATGGAGTGTAAAGAAAGGTTCCATAGTGGTTGATATAGGTCATAAAAGAGGCACTCTTTATATGACTACGAGTCACGAAGATACAGTTGCAATTGTCGAGAACACAAACAAACAAAGTTGTGGCATTGTAGGTTGGAACACATGAGTGAGAAAGGATTGAAACTTATGGCGGAAAATGGCGTGCTTCCAGATATGAAGACGGTGGATCATCAGATGTGTAAAAGTTGAGAAACAGGTTAGTTTCTATAAAGAAGGAAAAGAGCCCAAACCTGAGAAGTTAGAGTTGGTGCACACTGATGTGTGGGGACCCGCTGATATGCTCAAAGTTTAATCCCTAAAGCTACACTCCAATTGCATAGATGTGACTAGTAGTATATAGGGGTCAAATCCACAAAGACTCAAGAATCTTATGATCGACTTTAGAGGTTCGAGTTAAGCTAAGAAGAGCAGAGAATAAAGCAGTAAACAAAGCAGGAAATTAAATCAAACGGTTGTAAATCAATCAAGCGAAGCGTCAGGTCAAGGGAGTTCTCAGGAAATTAGGAATACATGCAAATCAATCAAACATGATCAAATTAAGAACATTTTTAGAACTAGAATTACAGAAGTATGAGAAACCAACTTTCGTTGCGAGTATTATCTATGTCTAGCAACCTGACAAACCAACTTTTGTTGCGAGTTCTAGAGATCCTAAACATGCATTAATCTCAGGTTCTTTCGTTCACAATTTCCCTAAGCTAAATTTCTTAGTGAATAGATCAATCGCTCATCTAGGTTCTAACTAGCTAATTAACCAACTGTCGCTGCAAAAATCAACCTAACAACAATACCTGGGTAGCTAATTCGGATTAGGCATTAAGAACAACCATAGATGAAGAACTAGAATGTATGAATCCTTATAGATTGATTAACCTAATATTCCATGAAATCCATAATGAGAATCCCTAAACCTAACAAGAGATCTACTCAGACATGGCAATCATAACAAAAGACATAATCAGAATATATATCATATAAAATCCAAAAGACATGTGTTCGAAATCTCTTCTCTCTCGAGTAAAAAACCAGCCCCAAATCTCCTAATCTCTGATAAAGTAAAGTGTAGCCTAACAATGGCTTAAAACCTCTGATATAAAGTTTAAACATGGTTTGGGCTTCTTTGTAATTATGAGAAACTTCTGGATTAAGCTGCAAATATCCAAAGTCTTCATTAATCGCCGAGAAATATCTGATCAGCATTTGTGTCGATCGACACAAAGGCTATGTCGATCGATATTGTGCTCTGTTATCGCCTATGATTTCTTCTTCTCACACGAACTCTCCAAATAGTTGCAGAATGCGCCATAATGTCCAAATATGCTTCAAACGTATCTAAACCTGTAAACATCTGAAAGGACTCCAAAACACAATAAAAGACTCGATAAAAAAGACATATATCATGGTGAAAGCCCTACAAACCATGATATATCACCCGCTCATGTCGCATCGCTAGGAGGTTCATATTACTATGTGACCTTTATTGATGACTCCACAAGGAAAGTGTGGGTTTACTTCATGAAGAACAAGCATGAAGTGTTCTCGGTTTTCAAAAGATGGAAAGACATGGCTCAGATTGAGATGGATCTCAATTTGAAGTGTCTAAGGTCTGATAATGGCAGAGAGTACATCAGCGAAGAGTTTAAAAGATATTGCGTTGATAATGGGATCAAGATGATGAAGACTATTCCTGGAACGCCTCAACAAAATGGAGTAGATGAAAGGATCAACAGAACCTTGAATGAGCGTGCAAGGAGCATGAGACTGCATTGCGGATTGCCTAAGATGTTTTAGGCAGATACAATCAATACCGCAGCCTTCTTAATAAACAGAGGACTGTCTGTTTCGTTGGGGTTCAAGATTCCTGAAGAAGTGTGGAGCGGAAAGAAAGTAAACCTTTCTAATCTTAAAGTATTTGGTTGCGTAGCTTATGTTCATATTGATGATGCTGCAAGAAATAAACTTAATGCAAAACCGAAGAAGTGTTACTTTATTGGTTATGGTGACACAGAGTTTGGTTATCGGTTTTGGGATGATGAAAATCGAAAGATCGTCCGCATTAAGAAAGTTGTGTTCAGCGAAGAAGCGTTGTACAAGGATAAGCAAAAAGAAAGATCGGGAAAGATGGAGTCTAGAGCTGTTGATTTGGGAGAGATCATGACACCAAAGTTGCAGCAGGATACAACAACATCAGAAGAGCAAAATTCTCAAGAGGAGAATAGTGAGGCAGATGAGAATGATGATTCAGAAGTGATCCCACATACGCCAGTCACGGAGTTGCGACGATCAAGTATAATCATCAAAAAACCTGTAAGATTTTCTCCATCACTCAACTAAATTCTGCTCACGGATGGAGGCGAGGCTGAATGTTATGAAGAGGCAGTGCAAGTTGATGAATCGATTAAGTGGGAGCTTGCAATGAACAACGAGATGAACTCGGTCATTTCCAATCACACATGGGAGTTAGAAGAATTGCCTAGGGAGAAAAAAGTATTACATAACAAGTGGGTCTACCGGATAAGTTGGTGACAATCCGAACTGTTCTTGGGCTGGTAGCAAAGGAATATTTACATCTTCAACAGATGGATGTGAAAACAGCATTTCATCACGGTGATTTGGATGAAAAAATTTATATGAAGCAAGCATAAGGCTTTGAGGTCAAAGGGAAAGAAAGTCTGGTGTGCAAGCTTAAAAGGAGTTTGTATGGTTTCAAACAAGCGCCAAGACAATGGTACAAAAGGTTTGGTAGCTTTATAAAAGGGGCTGGTTTCTTGAGGTGTGAAGCTGACCACTGTTATTATTTCAAGAGGCTTGAAGAGTCCTACTTGATATTTCTCATGTATATTGATGATATGCTGATAATGGAAGCAGATTTGGATGAGATCAACAACTTGAAGGTGAAACTCTCGGAAGAGTTTGCGATGAAAGATCTAGGAGAAGCAAAACAAATTTTTGGGATGAGAATTAGTAGAAGCAAGGAGGGTCTTAAGTTATCACAAGATGAGTATGTGAAGAAAGTCCTCAAGAGGTTTAATATGGATGACGTGAAGCCAGTTAGTACTCTCCTAGCAAGTCATTTTCGGTTATCCAAAGATCAGTCCCCGGTGACTGAAGATGAGATGGCATATATGGATAGAATTCCATATGCTTCTGCTATTAGCATCCCTATGTACGCGATGGTATGTACAAGGTCAGACATTGTACATGCAGTGGGAGTCGTTAGCATGTTTATGAGCAATCCTGGAAAGGAACATTGGGAAGCTGTTAAGTGGATTTTAAGGTATCTGAAAGGAAATCCAAGTTTATCGTTATGTTTTAAGAAGTCTGAGATTGGATTGCAAGGATATGTTGATGCTGACAATGGAGGTGACATTGACAGTATGAAGAGTACATCCGGGTATGTTTACACTTTTAGTGGTACTGCAATTTGTTGGGTTTCAAAGTTGCAAAAGATTGTAGCTTTATCAAGCTGTGAAGCGGAGTATGTTGCGGTGACAGAGGCAACAAAGGAGATGATTTGGTTACAGTCATTTCTACAAGAATTAGGCCATGACCAAGAGAAAAGTGTATTGTACTGTGAAAGTAAAAGTGCCATTGACTTGGCAAAGAATCCAGTTTACCATGCTCGGACGAAGCACATACAACGTCGATATCATTTCATCAGATCGTCTTTAGAAGATGATGTGTTGGTGCTTGAGAAGATCCCAGGAAGTAAGAATCCGGCAGCCATGTTAACAAAGGTCGAGTCGTATGATAAGCTGAGGTTATGTGTAACCTCGGTTGGCTTGTTAGAGTAATAAGCATGGAAGACCTGCTACAGTGGTCGAGGTGTGAAGACAGATTGAAATCAGTCTTCAAGTGGGAGATTGTTGGCATACTATTGAAATAGTGGCTTGGCACAACTATTGAAATGGTGGCTTTGCCCATTTGTCAACAAAGTGGTTAGGGTGGTTCACCTAACTCAACCCAACCTTTTCCTATAAATACCAAGGTGATGTGAGAAGCATAACCATCTCAAAACAAAAACAAGAAGAGAGAAAGAGAGAAGAAAGAAAGAAGGAAAAAAAAATCTTTGTAAGAAAATTTAGTATAATTTCTTGAGTGTATTCAGGTTTTGAGTGTGAGTTGAGAGAGTTGTAATTTCCCGGTTATTAATATAAAGATTTGTAGCAGGTCCGGAGACGTAGCCACGATTGGCCGAACTCTGTTAACAAATTTGTCTGCATTTTCTTCGATCCCATATTTCTGGTTTTTCGAAGAAATTTGAGTTTATCCTAACATGAGGTATTTACATAGATTATGGTGGAATAACGGGTAACTGTTTGGCAGACTCAATAATCATCTTCAAACTTCCAATCGATTAAGAATGGGGGTTCCAACTAATGCTTTACTTAGTGATATTGTGTCCAAGGAGTTTGGAGACTTCCTCATCCTCAGACTGAAACACAAATTTAATTACAAGATTTCCCTACTATGATTACTCTCTTGGAGATGGAAGATTACTATATGTGAGAGATAGGAAACCCACCAGATAATTGTTACTATATGTGAATGGTTTACAATATTCTAAGGTACTCGTTGCCGTTAGCACCTTGGGAAAAATCTATTTGTATTAAACGAGGAATCCCTTGCCACAGTTTCCTTACTTGGTTGTTTGTACTTAATTGATCACCAACAAGAGACCTCTTATTGAATTGCGGACTAGCAACGTCATACAATTGTCTTCTCTGCCACCCGCTCCCGTAAAGCAGACATCATATTTTCTTTGAGTGCTCATACAATTGAGTAATCTGGAATAAGATTGCACACTGCAGTCTAGCAATGCCTCATAGGAATTAGAACCGGCTTCTCACTCATCTCCAATCTCTATTGGGTCCCAAACATGCGGTATGATTATCTCTACTCTCATGGCAGTGTGCCAGCTATTTCATTTGGGCATCGATGGCACACTGCCATGAGATTAGAGATACTCAGCTTAGGTATGGGCATTTGAGTATTCGGGTCGGGTTCAGGTCGGGTATATTCGGGTACAAGTATATTCGGATAAATTAGTTTTGTACCCATACAGGTTCTGACCAAGTTTCGGTTCGGGTTCGGTTCGGTTTGGATCGGTTCGAGTCCTAAATTATTATACTTACAATACCCGAAATAAACGGGTACATTTCAAATTTGGTTTGGTTCCAGATATTTTCGGTTCTTTATGGGTATTTTTACCCAAAATACCTGGAAGACAAAATGAACTGGATCAATCTAAGCAAAGAATCTTCATTTGTTGTTCCATCAGAGTCTTCACTAGCACCATGCATGAGGTTATCTCTACTATTTTACGCCATCTGCGTGTAAAAACATTAATTTAACATTTATACACATGACTATATATAACATATAGTAACACAAGTCTTACTAAGTCCAAATAATAATCTCATACTTCAAGTTCCCCAACTGTAAGGCTCATGGACACAAATGATGAAACTAAATGACTAATCCTAGTGGTTAATAATGTTAAGGATAAATCCTTTTAGTGGGCTAGTGTCGTTGATTCGGGTCTTCGGATACCCGTTCAGGTCTCGGGTAATACCTGTAGGATTATGTTTATTCATTGGTGTAATTCACAGGTTACAACCTAGCACATAATCAACTAGGATCTAGGTGATTTGCAGTTGAATCATAAACAGATCAGATTCATTACCTTGTGATTGCAGCGGATTGATCAAAGGAATGAAGAGATCACAGAGAGCTGATGATAACCGGCTCCTCCTAGGTATCCACACGCTTACAAGCTACGGATCAGGCTGCTAGACCAAGCTCGGAATCAACAGAGAGAGAGAGGAAGAGAGAGGACGGCTGGAGCTCAGAAAATCGCAGACCACTAGGGCTTCCTGCGCCTCTCCTCTTCCTTATATGGGCCCAAGTAATTAAACTAATGGCTCATTAGGCTTTTGGGCCCAAGGCCCAAATCAGACAAAAAGCTGTATTTTGTCTAGCCCAATTCTCTGTACAAATACAGTAAATGCCTTGCATCTTACCGTATTAATTCCTTGTTAACTTTCCCGTTAGCTATGGTGTGTGACCCTTAGGGATCATACAATACTGGTAATAAGTCCTAAACTTATAGATCATGAGCGGGCTCTAGCAAGTCATCATGATCACCCAGTATTTATGACTTATGTCTGATCTCGACACTTATCATACTTTCTAGAGATAGTACGGTAGATTTCAGGACATTCCCAACAATCTCCCACTTGTACTGGAATCCTACATTCCCTAATCCTTTTGTCTCAATATCTCGATCTGGCATAAGGCAAGATGCGTGTCATCCTTATATAGCCAGACCATGTTCATCGGACCAGATTTGATACTGACAATGCAAACGACTTGGGCAAGTCCGTTTGGGAGTGGCCACTCTCTTACCAGCTATCAAGTCTCCGATTGGCCTAGAGATATTACCTCCGTTAAACGGCAGGGACAAATCCCATCTTGTTCCATCACTATGAACTACACACTTCATAATACACCCAACCAAGGTCCTTATAGCTCCCAGTTACGAAACAGCGTTAGACAATGATCAAAGCGCATCAATCCATGTGCAGCCACATGCATGCGAACTCAGGTCTAAGGACTATACTCTATAGTCGTATATGAGAACCTCTTATGACACAGATATTAATATCTTGTAGAGTTCTCATCAGCGGGCCATGTCCGGTCATATGCTCCCCTACATATACCTATGTGTCGACTTTGATGCCGCGCATCTATGACCCCTCGAAACTTGGTCATAAGTCTCAACACATTCTATTCTCAAGTGGTTGTTGGTGTTCCAATTTCAACAACCTTCGACTATGGACACTATGATTTATGTCATTTCGTTAAACATGGGGTTTCAGGATCAAGTCTACTCATGTACTTCGATGGCCCATATATAATGACATGAATCATTTTGGAACGATTATTTTATATCACAGATAAAAAATAATCCAGAAATAAAATTTCATTAACATTTAAAAAATGTTTACATGAACCAATCAAAATAACTAAATAAAGCCCTCACAACTCCCACTCAAAAAGAGATTACATTTGAATATCTCTAATTCCTACAGCAGCAGTATGCAACTCGTGCTTAGGTCTCGGGAGTGGCTTTGTCAACGGGTCAGCCACGTTCTCATCAGTGGGAACTCTGCTGACCATTACTTCACCTCTATTCACTATATCACGAATCAGGTGATACCTTCTCATAATATGTTTGGATTTCTGATGATGTCTCGGTTCCTTGGCTTGAGCAATTGCACCATTGTTGTCACAATACAGTGCTAGAGGCTCAGTGGCATTTGGGAATACACCGAGTTCAATCAAGAAGTTCCTTATCCAAACTCCTTCCTTCGCGGCTTCTGAAGCAGCGATGTATTCAGCTTCAGTTGTGGAATCTGCCACGGTGCTCTGCTTGGAGCTCTTCCAACTTACTGCACCGCCATTCAGACAGAAGATGCAACCAGACTGTGACCGGAAATCATCTTTATCTGTCTGAAAACTTGCATCCGTGAATCCACTCATTTCAAGCACTTCACTTCCTCCGTAAACCAAGAACTTATCCTTAGTATTCCTCAAATACTTCAGGATGTTCTTTACGGCAATCCAGTGACTCTCACCTGGATTAGACTGGTACCTACTCGTCATGCTTAGTGCATAGGCAACATCAGGACGAGTACAGATCATGGCATACATGATAGATCCTATAGCCGAAGCATAAGGAATCCTACTCATGCGCTTAAGCTCATCATGTGTTTTTGGACACTGATCCTTGCTTAGTGTAGCACCATGTATCATTGGCGTGAATCCTTTCTTGGATTTATCCATTCCGAATCGATGCAGGATTTTGTCTATATAAGCATCTTGACAAAGTCCAATCAGCTTTTTAGATCTGTCTCTAAAGATTCGGATTCCAAGAACATACGCGGCTTCACCCATGTCCTTCATGGAAAAGCAACTTCCCAGCCAGTCTTTAACAGACTTTAGCATTGGAATATCATTTCCAAGAAGCAATATGTCATCGACATATAGGATAAGAAACGCCACTTTGCTCCCACTAGTTTTCTTATACACACATTGTTCCTCTTTGTTTCTGATGAAGTCAAAGTTCTTTATTGCTTCATCAAAACGAAGATTCCAACTCCTCGATGCTTGCTTCAATCCATAAATGGATTTATGAAGTTTACATACTTTCCCAGCATTCTTAGGATCAATGTAACCGTCAGGTTGTGTCATATACACATCCTCCTCCAAGATTCCATTCAGGAAGGCGGTTTTCACATCCATCTGCCAAATCTCATAATCATAATAAGCGGCAGTTGCTAGGAGAATCCGAATTGATTTCATCATGGCCACTGGTGAATAGGTTTCATCATAGTCTATACCATGAATTTGCTTGAAACCTTTTGCCACCAACCTGGCCTTGTAAATCTGGACATTTCCATCCATGTCAATCTTCTTCTTGAAGATCCATTTACACTCGATGGCTTTTGCACCAGCGGGTAAATCAACCAGTGAAAACACTCGGTTGACAGACATGGAGTCCATCTCGGATTCAGTGGCTTCACGCCACTTTAAGGAGTCAGGGCCCATCATGGCTTCTGCAAAGTTCGAGGGTTCATCACCGTCAATGATCAAAAGATCATGGCAATTAGTCACGAGGAATCCCTGATATCTATCAGGTTCGTGACGGATCCTTCCGGATCTTCGAACTTCAGGTACTGCAGGTTCAGGTTCTATTACAACTTCATGTAATTCATCCTACTGTTCTTCCTCATTAGGTTGAACAGGTTCCTGTCCTTCTTGAATTTCATCAAGTTGTACCTTACTCCCACTATCTTTCTTAGAGAGAAATTCCCTCTCAAGAAAAGTGCAATCCCGAGCAACAAAGATCTTGTTCTCGGATCGCAGATAGAAGTAATAAGCCTTGGTATCCCTAGGATAACCAATGAAGTAGCATTTGTCAGATTTTGGTGTAAGCTTGTCTGAGATTAATCTTTTGACATAGGCTTCACAACCCCAAATTCTGAGAAAAGACATTGCTGGAGCTTTTCCAGTCCATAACTCATATGGTGTCTTTGCTACTGCTTTTGATGGCACTCTGTTCAGTGTGAACGTTGCGGTCAGCAAAGCATATCCCCAAAGGGATATAGGAAGGTCTGTGTGACTCATCATGGATCGGACCATATCTAACAATGTCCGATTCCTTCTCTCAGACACACCATTCCACTGAGGTGTTCCAGGAGGTGTGAGTTGGGAGATGATCCCATACTCACTCAGATGATCACGGAATTCCTGGCTCAAGTATTCTCCTCCTCGGTCCGACCGAAGAGCCTTAATACTTTTACCAAGCTGGTTCTGTACTTCATTCTGGAATTCTTTGAACTTTTCAAAGGTTTCCGACTTATGTTTCATCAAGTAGACATATCCATATCTACTGAAATCATCAGTGAATGTAATGAAGTACTGATAGTTTCCTCTAGCATTTGTGGACATTGGGCCACACACGTCAGTATGTATCAGGCCCAATAGTTCACTGGCCCTTTCTGTGGGTTTATTGAAAGGGGCCCGTGTCATTTTGCCCATTAGACAAGACTCAAAGTCAAATGAGCCCAAGAGTCCATTTGAATGGAGCCTCTTGACGCGTTTCTCACTAATGTGCCCCAAACGACAATGCCAGAGAAACGTTTCATTTTCTTCGTTAGATTTGAACCGTTTTGTATTAATGTTATATACTGGAGCAGATTGATCCAGCATGTACAGCCCATTAATAAGAGGGGCACAGCCATAGAACATATTATTGAGATTAAAGGAACACAATTTATTCTTAATAGAAAAATCAAATCCTTGCAAATCCAATAATGAAACTGAAATGAAATTTCTGCTTATAGCAGGTACAAAATAACAATTCTCAAGTTCTAAAATCAATCCAGAAGGTAAAGTCAACAAGTAAGTGCCAACGGCCAGTGCTGGAACCTTCGCTCCATTGCCAACCCGCAACTCTACTTGCCCTTGCTTCAACCTTCTACTGTTGATGAGCGCCTGCATATTAGTACAAATATGAGCCCCACATCCAGTATCTAATACCCAAGTGGTATTATCAGAAGTAGTAGTATTTACTTCAATAACAAAAATACCTGAAGCAGTAGTCTCCAAGGACTTCTTCTTCTTCTTCAGACTTTCCTGGTATTTCTTACAGTCCCTGCGATAATGCCCTGCCTCTTTGCAAAAGTGGCAGATATCAGAAGGCCCAGCTTTAGACACGGGCTTGGGCTTGGCCTTTTCGATTGCCTTGCCCTTTCCCTTGTCTGCAGCGGATTTCTTAAAACCCTTGCCCTTCTGCACCATGAGTACAGACGGCTCCTTGGCCTTCTTCAGATTAGGTTCTGCAGTCTTGAGCATACCATGTGGCTCAGGCAAAGTCTTTATCAACCCATGCATATTATAGTTCAAGATGAACTGGTCATATGCAGGAGTAAGAGACTGCAGAACGATATCACAAGCAAGCTCTTGGCTTATAGGACAGTCGAGTCTAGTCAAATGATCGAGATAACCCATCATTTTCAGAACATGTGGACTCACTGCTGCATCCTTAGCCATTTTACAGTCCAAGAGATTCTTTACAGTTTGGAATCTCTCTGTTCGAGCCTGCTCCTGAAACAACGCTTTCAGGTTTGCCATCAGTTCCATGGGACAAGTCAGGCCTTCCCACTGCATCTGCAGTTCGGGAGCCATTGTCGCCAACATTAGGCAAACCACGTCATTAGCATCTGAAGAATGCGTATCCCAAGCATTCTTCACAGCTTGTGCGGCATTATTCGCAGGTCTAGGAGAGAGAACTCTTTCAAGGACATAAGACTTCTTCTCCTGCCTGAGCACAAGTCTCAGGTTCCTGGACCAGTTCAGGAAGTTTGATCCGTTCAGTTTGTCCTTCTCAAGGGCAGACCGGATCGAGAAAGTGTTTGGTGTTGTTGTGCTTGACATAGCTGAAATTATGAGACAATAGAGTTTTAGTCATTTAGTTCATAAAAGAGTAATCTTAATAACTTATAAGAAAACTCGCATTGCATTCAAAATTTCTTTGTTTAACCTCATAAGAATGCAATGATTCCGAGACCCATGTTCAGCTAAATCCAAAGTGGGCCACTGGCCGTCACCCGGAATTAGCTTTACTTGGTAAGCATACACACAGCTAGTTATAACCATATAACTCTCGGTTGTGGATTGGGCCCAAGGCCCAATTCACCAGATGTCTCAAGGCCCGGGACTCCCGATGGCCCAGTCAAGGAAACCAATCTCTTACAGCCAAATAATCACTAAAGTCTGGGACTCCCAATGAAATTAGTGACTATATACTACTTTACTTACGCAAAAACAGACACCTCACACTGTAAGCCATATCTGTAATTGAATAAGCGTTAAGTAGCTGACAAGATTGGGCAAGACATCCAAGCTTGATATTGGTTTTGAGGATATTATATTTTCTTTCCAAAAATAGAAGATTACTATTTTGGGAAACTTACTTATTTTAGAAACTTTCTAAATTTAGAAATATACTAAAAATAGAAATTTCTAATTTAATATTTTATTAAAGTTTTTGGTTGGGTCACAAATTATAGGCCCAATTCTTGGCCAAAGACCACAGAATTCCAATTGGCCCAATAATTTGACATAACCGAGTCGGTTCATTAATTCTGGTCTGAGACCAAATTAACTACTAAATCCAACTGGTTATTTACTAAACCAGACCAGCTCTAAATTATTTGGTCCAACCAAATCAAACTTAGACCAGCCTTCGGTTTAGGTTAAAATTCAATTTTTGAATTTAAATCCGGTTTCACCAGAAACTAAATAATACCAATTGTATTAAATCATTTCCAGCAAACCGCGATTTGGGTTAACTTCTTAAACCATAATTATCAAAGATTTATTTTGACTTTTCCAAATCGATAATTGCTTTTGACTTATCAATTCGATTTATGACATTCAAATAAGACAAAATCATGATCCTTAACAAACCTTAACAAATCGATTCTTATTATATCTTCAATAAGAGATTTTGACTTTTCCAAAACAAAATTGTCACGTTCACATTAAGATCAAGACAATCACATATGGACAAAACGATTCACTTATGATCATGAAACAAAGTCAACAATTGAAGATGACAATCACTAAAGACAAAAACGATTTTGATTATTGACAAACCTATCATGACATAATCGATCACTAATTCAATTCAATAATTGATCATTCTTATGATCCAAAAGTCAACAAGCGAAGGTCTTGTTATTGAAACAAAGTCAAAAGCGATTATGTCAAAAGCGATTGATACATGCGATTTCATATTAGGTTTTTTTTTGAAGTTCTAATCAAATTTCTTAAGCCAAATTCGATTCTTAACATTAAAACAAACTAAATATGATCCAAACAGCAAAAACCTAACAACCTGGCTCTGATACCACTGTAGGATTATGTTTATTCATTGGTGTAATTCACAGGTTACAACCTAGCACATAATCAACTAGGATCTAGGTGATTTGCAGTTGAATCATAAACAGATCAGATTCATTACCTTGTGATTGCAGCGGATTGATCAAAGGAATGAAGAGATCACAGAGAGCTGATGATAACCGGCTCCTCCTAGGTATCCACACGCTTACAAGCTACGGATCAGGCTGCTAGACCAAGCTCGGAATCAACAGAGAGAGAGAGGAAGAGAGAGGACGGCTGGAGCTCAGAAAATCGCAGACCACTAGGGCTTCCTGCGCCTCTCCTCTTCCTTATATGGGCCCAAGTAATTAAACTAATGGCTCATTAGGCTTTTGGGCCCAAGGCCCAAATCAGACAAAAAGCTGTATTTTGTCTAGCCCAATTCTCTGTACAAATACAGTAAATGCCTTGCATCTTACCGTATTAATTCCTTGTTAACTTTCCCGTTAGCTATGGTGTGTGACCCTTAGGGATCATACAATACTGGTAATAAGTCCTAAACTTATAGATCATGAGCGGGCTCTAGCAAGTCATCATGATCACCCAGTATTTATGACTTATGTCTGATCTCGACACTTATCATACTTTCTAGAGATAGTACGGTAGATTTCAGGACATTCCCAACAGTACCATACCATATCCATACACAAAGATGCAAGCTAAATACCTAATAGGAGAAAATGCTTATTTCAGCTCGATTACAGTTCATATATTTTTCTGGATTTAGGTTCGGATATTCGGGTCCGGGTATTTTTCCAGACTTAACTCAGCTAGGCCCAATTATATAAACATGTATTTTTAAAAAGGAAGAAAACATCTTCATGCAAAAAATAATAACCTTGAAGTGTATTATACAATTATATATATATATATATACATTACGAAGATAAATAAAAAAAAATTCAATAGATATACACTTTTTTGCGGCAACATTGAAACATTATTAAGCCCGAAACATGAATTACATGGGGTAGAATATAATTAAAAAAACATAGTAAAATGGGCCAAATAGACGGTCCAATAGAACGAAACATCTAGAATTTTTTTGGAAAAGCTACACGACGAAATTACGTCTCAGGATAGGGCCACGCGTCAATTCCTTGGGAAGATGGACATGCATCCACCACCTTCAACTAATTTCCGGTAATTGTTTCTGGCCGGCACCGCTACACCACCAATTCTTGCCGATCGTCTCCACCAAAGCCGTCATAGGGACACTGCACTGAATTTTCGCCCACTCCAAACCTGCATCGTTACCACCGAATGGTAAAGCGCTTGATAAGAGTGAAATGAATTTCTACGGCGAAATGCTTGTCGGACCGTACAACTCGATCGGGATTCGAACCTACCGACCAAAAGCGCATGGCGACGAGGATGAAAATATGAAGAGATGACCAGCTTCTGTGACAAAATAAAGCACCGTGAAGAGGACCAATGAGATTTTGTGACCGGAATCAAGAGATCCTGAATAAATCCGGGAGAAAAATGCCTCATAAAGTGGAAAAGAAAGCGGACAAAAATCCGAGAATTATTAGAACCGAAAACATACGAATCTTCTCTGTATAAAACACCGAAAACTGAGAGAGATTCGTAGGAAACACAAAAACAAAAGTAACCTGACCGCCGACAGTATACACCGAACGACGGCCGGAAACGAAGGTACGAAGAGATGAATGTTGTTTAGAGAAAAGTGAGAGTGAATGAGGAGAGAGAAGTCTTAATTTATTTAGAAGATCTAATAGATATACACTAGTTTAACACAATTAGAGATTCAATAGTAACCCAATCGAGGCTTCTAACAAAAATGTTACATGATGTGATAAGAATTGCAACGGAGAGGATTACATTTTCCTTCAAATAAATTCCAATATCATAATGTTTATAGAAACTCTCGGTTTTGAACTCTTACTTGACAACATATTTCTTCTAAAGTGTTTGTAATGGGCTGAGCGCATCTCCCCTTTTTCAAGTTATTGGCCCAGCAAATGAGATGAGTTTGGACCCGCTAATATCTCTTAAAAACGTGGGTCATATACAACTCGCCTCGTATCACGGAATTTAAGTAAGGGTAGTCCGTAAAGTACAAGAAGCACAAACAACGCAATTATTACCTACAAACTAACCTACCTTGCCTAAGCCTACATAAGCTATCCACTGGAAGCTAGAAGAGCAAATAACTAGCGGATATTCGAGACCGAGCTATTAACCGGAGAATTAAGAAAGATATGCACTATAAATACCCAAGACTCTCTACTAAGAAAGGGAGGATGGGAGAGAGAGAGAGAAAAGAGCATTTTAGAGAGAAGAAGTCATATTCAAAGCTCCTAGTTATGCCACTTCATTCTTTGGATTTTTTTTAAACATCTTTTCGCGTCTCCCTTGTCATCTTGTCACGATATTTACGTATTCATATCATTTTTAATCACTCGTAATTCAATAAATACTTGTTCATCCGATCAATCTTTCCAATCTACCATCTTATCAAACGCAGGATCCTCAGATACTTCGTTCGCCACTGAAAGTCACATTACTTTACCATAAAATCTTTACCAATTTTTCTACTTAGTCACTCCAAACATTATCAGAATACCCTTGTATGATGTTACATTTCAACAATTGGCGCCGTCTATGGGAAGGGGATCGAGGATCTCTTATATACGCACAATGCCACAAGGAAATGACGGGCTCAGTTCCGGACGCCACAGTGAAGCTCGCTCCACAACAACCACCTCCGGACATACAACCCCAGTGACGATGGCCCTACACCAAAGCCATCCAAACCAAATATTTCAACATAGTTGAAGGGGAAAATGGAAACGACTAAGTCCTCCCCGCTTACGACAATTGCAACTACAAACAGGGACATAACAAATGTTCCCCATAAAACCATACTGACAATAGTGTGAGTACCCCTATAGTGTGCAGCGACTCCGACCTTCGGATTCTGATATCCCAAAACTGCTTCACACACTTATCAGACGAATGGAGGCAATGATCAAAGAGACCAACGAAAGGATAAGTGGGCTTGGGACCGAGCAATCAACTTGCAACGAATGTATCAACCACCTCCTGATCGCAAGAACGTGACTCACGAGCTACAAATATATAGAATATACCCCTCGAATCCAAAGGAATTTATTCGCCAGCTCGGCCAAAATACCCAACCAATCCCACGACGCACATAAGGGCACCTGCTCTCCCATCGGTACTCAAGTAAACTTCTCACAACTCAACATTGGCGAAAATGACCGAGATATCACAATCAGAGAACTGAAAACACGATTCGCAGGATGACTTCCAAGGTCCTTCGTGCTATAATTTCGGCTCCAGAAATCGTCCGGGTCCTCAAAGAGTCACAAAACACCCCATTCACACCATGACTAATAAACATCCAGATCTAATATCCTGGAAAAATCAAGTTCTCGACCTACGAAGGAAATTCGGATCCGTGATAGTACATGACGACATTTAGCATAGCCATGGGACGCACCCATTTCTTGCCTGAGGAACGAGACACATGTTACTGACAACTCTTTGTCGGAAACCTGAGTGGGCATGTGCTAAGGTGGTTCTCGCGTCTCGAATTCAACTCGATCAACAGCTATCACCAACTCACCACCGTTTTCCTAAAAAACTACTTGATGTACATCGAAGAAGGGGCCACCGAAGCCGATATATACTCTCGGTCTCATGATCATAAAGAATCCCTACGATCATTTATCGATCGATTTAAAGCCGTATTGTCAAAAGTAACAGTATCATACAAAATTGCACTCATTGCACTATGGAACTTACTATGGTACGAATCGGCAGACCGCGATGACCCAAAACTCAAAAGCCTAGAAAGAAGGTCATTGACAAGACCGTGTTCATCGAAATGGAGGAAAAAAGAAAATTTGGCCAAGAAACATCTCTCTCTGAGAACAAGCTAGAGGGAGAAAACGCGAGAAGAATACAACGAGCCTCAACATCACCCTCAAACAAAAGGTCATGGTTCTCACCGGTTTTAATGGCGAAACCACTGCAGCACTCCACACTATCAAACTACCAACACTTGTCGGAGGAATATCAATGGTGACAAAATTTGTCGTAATAGACAAACCAACCATCTACAACGTAATCCTAGGAACGCTTTGGTTCATGCCATGAAGGAAACCCCCTCGACCTATCATCGATATGTAAAATTTCCAACTCCTAGCGGAATATGCACAATCATGAGTATCCATACGGTAGCAAGAGCGTGCATGAATATCGAACGAGAACTGAGAGCAGAGCTGCAACAGAAAGGTGAAAATCGCCAAGAAATTTGGAAGGATCATTAAAACCAGTTGACGCTGCCCATAGGACGGAGTCAACTGACACACAACCAATTAGGGTCGAAGAAAACCATAACTTACACTTTCCATTGACGAGGAATTTTAGGGCGGAACAATGTTTAGAAAAATAAAGATAGATGAGGTCGGATGGCTTAATCTTATGATAATCAAGGATCAATAGATTACATTACATTAGGGCAAAAAAGCAAACAATGGCGATTCCTCGTCGATATAGCTCCAATTGGGGATCGGCCCAGAAAATTTGCATGGACATCCCAAGGTCCCACATATATCGGTTCTTAGAAACTACCCTGAGAAACGGCGACATTCATAGGGATGACGAGCAAAATACCTCATGAGTCTCGACATCGGCCCCCGACAGCGACCCCAAAATCCTGGAAGTTATCTTGACAACTTTCCCAACGCTCATACCTCTCTTGGTTAAGTAAAAAAATTGCGAACGGCTTGATCCCTCAGGGGTACATAGGCAGGCCTCACGGGGGCAGCCGTAGCTACAACAAAAAACCAAAGATTTGACCTACTCAAACACCCACTTGCTAGAGGTGTGGTCCCACGCGTTCCCCTGAATATTCCGGTGAAACAAACCACGCGCATTCTAAACCCAGTCCAAACCACTCGGATTGGAGGGGAAAAGTTCCACACCAGTGTTCCCCATGGATGCAGTGGTGAAATAATCAACACACTAGACCGGGTCTGAAAAATATTACATGAAGTGATATGAATTGCAATGGATATGATCACACTTTTCTAAAATAAATGCCAATATCATAATGCTTATAGATACCTCTTGCTTTTAAAACTTTGACTTGGAAATATATTTCTTTGAAAGTGTTGGTGGTTGGCTAAGCGCATCCCCCCCTCCCTATTTTATCAGGTTATCGGCCCAACAAGTAAGATCAGAGGGGTTTGGGCCCGCTAATATCTCCTAAAAAGGTGGTCCATATACAATTGGCGTTGTATTGGGGAATTTAAGTAAGGGTGGCGTGTAAAGTACAAGAGGCAGAAGCGGCGCAATCATTACCTACAAACCGACCTACCTCGCCTACTACAGAAGCTATCTGCCGCAAGCTAGAAAGAGCAGGTAACTAGCGGACATCCAACGCCAAGCTATTAACCCGAGAATTAAGGAACATTACCACTATAAATACTCAAGACTCTCTACTAAGAAAAGGAGGATGGGAGAGAGAGAAAAGAGCATTTCTTAGAGAGAATAAGTCATATTCAAAGCTCCAAGCTACACCACTTCATTCTTTGGATCCTTTTCAAACATCTTTCCCGTCTCCCTTATAGTTATGGTCACCGTTCTTTACGTATTCATATCATTTGTAATCACTCGTAATTTAATAAATATTTGTTCGTTCGATCAATCTTTACGATCTACCGTCTTATCAAACGGAAGATCCCCGGATACTTCGTTTGCCACTAAAAATCATGTTACTCTACTATCAAAACTCTACCAATTTTTCTACCTAATAACTAAAAACATTATCAAAAATATTCTTGTGTGAAGTTATTGTTCAACATAAAGCACCAACATTATGCATGATTCATCACAAAATAATATTAATATATCCAAGCAACACCCACAACAGAATCTGAACCAGTAACAGTGAAAGTATTCAAGTGTGGGATGATCCTTGGCTCTCCCTCACCCCTTTGATACCTTTTGGCCCAGCACTGTTTGCAGATTATGATCTCTGGATCAGTGATATGTTGTGTCTTATCACCAATGATTGGGACTAGAGAAGATTATATTGTTTTCACCTCAGTATGAGGGCTTTATCCGATGAATCATCATGTGCTCTGCGTCAGTGATGGATTCTCTTATCTAGTTGCGTGATAAATACAATGTGGGACAAATTAACTTCCCACTTAAGTTTGGAGAGGAAAAAGTTTCACCAATTTTATTGCCCCACATTTCTTTCCAACTCATACAATATTTTATAAACCTACATGTTTATAAAAATATTGACCCAACACCTCTCACCTCTTGGTGTCTCTCTACCTGTTTGGCCTTGGATCCTCTGGCGATTATGGAAATTGCATAACCTTCTGTTTTTGATGATCGTTCTCTCCAAAGTGGTGTGTGATGCTAAAGAATGGCATGAGGCTCAGCCTTGACCTTCCCTTGTCTCTACCTCCCCTCGCACTAATTTTCCTTCCCAGGCTTCTTCGGGGAGTGTTGTGTCTCATGTGGATGCCGCCTAGGATCCTCTTTCGGAGACCTATGAACTCGGTGGTGTTTTCTCTGGTGGGACGGCAAGAGCCTTTCTTAATATCTTTGTTTCTTGTTGTTTTGTGTCCTCTGTTCTGATAACAGAGGTCTTGGCGATTTGCAAAGCAGTAATGACTGCAACTGCAACAAATATCCGCTCCTTATCCATCTTCTTTGACTCTCAAACACTTGTTGGCTTGCTCAAATCCGGTTGAAGCAAGTTGGAGATCGTTAACATCCTCTTCGATATAGTCCACTTTGGTGGTTCTTTTAATTCAATTGCTTTTAATTTTGTTCCTCACTTAAAACAATGTTGATGATGATCTTGTGGCTAATCAGTTCTTGTGTTTGTACTCTCCTCATTTTAATGGAGTGTAACCTTATCATATCTATAAAATCGGTTGTTTGCTAAAAAAAAATATCTGAATCAGTCTACGGAAGAAGAACCAAAAAAAAATACACATAGCTTCCATAACTCATGCATATAATTGATGAATAAATGATTCTTATTTATATCTTGCTTTGTTGAATAAAATGTGACGTGGCTTGCTCTTGTTTCCTTCAAGTTGGTGAATCTCCTTCACATTTTAGCATCGCCAGTTGCTTTTTTGGTCAATAAGTTGGTATGCTTCATCGATCTCCATGAAGTAAAATAAATTAAAAGTAGAATGATCACGAGAAGTCTCATGTTCCTCTACATTTTAACTTAAAAAAGCAATTGATAACGAGTGAAAATAAATTGACGTCACCCTTTGTTTGTTTGTTTTTTTTTTTTTTGTTAATCTTGGATATCTTGAATTTATGGAAAAATTCAAACTAATGTTTAAGAGAAGTTACATGTTTGCAGTCATAGATAAATTCTTTCTCTAAATATTCAAATGGACCAAATGTAAGGATTTTTATCTATCTAATTATATAATTGAGAAGTGAAA